>OY720026.1:16993099-18193099 GCA_963082485.1 Eudonia mercurella
AATCGAAACATCCTCAGAAGGTTTCTAGAGAGGATGGCATCGAGCGAGCGTGTCACCGTACCCTACTACATTCTTAGAAGCGTTCGGATCGGATCGATAGTGAAACAACCCGAGGGCGTCAGCTCGGGTTGAATGGGTCGTGGGGGGTTATCTATACTAATATTATAAAGTTGAAGAGTTTGTTTGTTTGTTTGTTTGTTTGTTTGTTTGTTTGAACGCGCTAATCTCAGGAACTACTGGTTCGAATTGAAAAATTATTTTTGTGTTGAATAGTACATTTATTGAGGAAGGCTATAGGCTATATTACATCACGCTATGACTAATAGGAGTGGAACAGTCGCTAATTAACGCGGGTGAAACCGCAGGGCACAGCTAGTCCATGATATAAAGCGAGTGCGTTTAGCTGGGACCACACTGAGTACGTGTGTTCCTCGGGCTGCGTGGGCCCGGCGTGCGCGGCCGCTTGCGACTTGCAGTCGTTTTGAAGCTCAGTGCATATTAGTTATCCGTCCCGCGAGCGGATGAGAGTGTCCCGTCGACCCCGCCGCTTGCGACGGGCGACTCGCCTCACGCAACGCTGCACTATGTGCCTTACAAATAAACAAAGAATAAGCTCCGAATAGTTATTCCATGTTTTGTTCTTGTTGTTATTGGTCATTTCAAATTAGAGTAAAAGAGACAAAACACGGAATAACTATTCGAAGCTTATTCTTTGTTTATTTGTAAGACCATATGAATTTACATGAAATCCCTATGGTGTGCTTTTGGGCCAAAGGAATGCCACTGCGATGACGGGTATCTCATGATAGGTCAGTGTTTATACATATAGGTTGTTAATACAATCACGACTGCTAGGCACGTCTTCCCCTAAGACCCCCTCTTGTATCTTTTTCGAGCAACCTAATACCAGCCGGTATGGTGTACTTCCAAGTCATCTCGCCACCTCTTTTTTGGCCGAAAATATATAATGGCTGTAATAATAGTATCGATTGTTCCAGACGAGGGTTGCACACTGGCGGGCGTGGAGGAGTGCCCCGGCGGGTGGTGGGGCGCGGGCGCGTGCGGGCCGTGCGACTGCGCCCCGCAGCGCGGCTACCACCCGCACTGCCACCGGAGCACCGGCGAGTGCCGCTGCAAGGTACTTACTAGTGATGTGGACAGACTTCATTTCGATTTGCCTTTAACTGTTTGTCTTAAAATGTCTCTACAGCATTTTTACAGAATAGGGGGATACAGTTTTCTTGGTGATGAATACGAATATTTGTCATAAAATAATTTTCGTTGAATACTCTTTGAGCGATGATGAGTGATGACATTTTGTAAAGAATTTTTTAGAAATACGGAACGCATCCATAATTGATAAATACTTGATAGTAGAAAAATTGGTATTGCCAGTACTATGATAGAGCGGAGTATCTGATACAGGCATAGGATAGTGCCATCAGTGTTCGACAGGAATCAACTAAAATAAGTAGATCCAAGCTTTATAAAATCGCGAACGGCAACCGGGAACATGAAAGGGCATGAACAACTTTGATACTTATAGTTTTTGTATGGAGTTGAATATTTCTGTTTCATTTTCATTTTCTCAATTAAATTATGGTCACAGGAGAACCACTACAAACCCCCGGGGTCATCGGACTGCCTGCCCTGCCAGTGCTACGCGGCCGGCTCGCTGAACAGCTCGTGCGAACCCACCAGCGGGCAGTGCTACTGCCGCGCCGGAGTCATTGCGCGAGCCTGCGACGCCTGCGCCAATGTGTACGCCGAGGTCGCGCCCAACGAGGGCTGTGAAGGTAACCCTTAACATCATGAACGTTATTGGTGACGATTATTAAGTGACAATATACGTAATTGAACATTTAACACAGACTTATTATTTAGTAACTTACTACAACGTTTATTGGAAAGCCACGCGCACTACGCCCATAAAGAAATCACATATGCGGCAAATTACCATACAAAACACCCCTTTTTTAAGCATAGGAATGTTTTCACTTGAGTCACCCTGCGAAGGCTACAACTCCGCAAGGTATTTTAGGGTTAGCCTGACGTTATAGGCTTTAGCCGACCGTTTAAAAACCTGGGCACTTGTCTTTCGCTTGAGCGGCACCCAAGAACTCTTGTTCACGACCCGCCACGATAACATACTTACTAAAGCGTATCACCGGTGCAGGAGAGGGGGGGGGGGGGGGGGGTATGGTGATTTGGTGTTTAACCCGACATTTAAACACCGTTAAAAAAAACTTTTATTTATTTAACTTTTATTAAATTAATTAATTTGGCTGCTTACAATCATTTCTATAATTTCTGCCATATATTCATGCACCAGGCATGATAATTATACAGTTTTTAATGTTTTACGTAACTCTTGAACATTCGTTTCATCATTTCGTAGCGTACCGTTTTAACAAAGTTTTTAAAGGTTACACAACTACTAGGTACACTAAGTACATAAATGTATATAACAACTTCTAAAATTTATCCTACTAGTTTTTTTTGCTTATTTATTAAATCTATTATTTTGTTACAGTTGTGTATGATGGGTGTCCTCGGTCTTTCTCCCATGGAGTTTGGTGGCCAAGAACCAAATTCGGAATTGAAGCTATGACTGACTGCCCTACAGGTAAAAGATTTTGTTGCATACAATCACAATTTGTTATTTAAATAAACACTCTTTGAAATTTTATTTATTTATTGTCTTTGGTTTTTTTTTTAACCTAAAATGATTTATTTTATCTATGAAAAAGAGACACTGGCTGGACTTCTTGGCGGGAAAGTGACGAGTCATGTCTGCGGTTTTGTTTTATTTTCTAAAATGTGTGTTATGTCGAATATTAATGTGAAATAATGGTGGATTATTAACCGTTAAGTGTTCGGGGGTGTGCATGAGTATTGTTGGCAAATGAAACAAAACAGTGCAACGTCACTTTTCAAATTCTCTCAAGAAGTCCGCCCGAGGACTTAGTAAAGCCCCACACCTTTACTGAGATACTCGAGGGGTTGGGGGGTATATCAATTCTCACTTCTCATTTCTATTTTCATTCATTATCATCATACAGAAAAGAAATATTGTTCATTGACTAAATGCTTGTGCAAAGCCATAAAAAGAGACGCTAAATACTAACTTAGCTATCTATATATTAATAAAATATTTTTTTTATTCCAAGGCGCAAGCGGAAAAGCGACTCGCATGTGTGACGAAACACAAGTAATACCTTGGCAAGAGCCGGATATGTTTAATTGCACAACATCCACATTCTACCAGCTCAGGAATCAGGTACTTACCTATAACTTAATAATTACTTAATATGGTATAAAAATGTTTTAGTTGTGTGTAAACATAAAAGAAAATATGTCAAAGTTTGATGAGCTGAATTTGGACTTAATATTTCATCACTGAACATACAAAGATGACCGCTCACCCTGCCGATACCGTCAATCAGGAGTTATGATTGTTCGTTCTAAATGTTGTTATTGTTCTAATTTTCATCTGAATCAAACAAGTACAAAGCAACAAAGTTACGGTTATATCTACCACACCACATGAGTTGTATTTACTCATGTGATATCTACAGCACACTGTCTATTGCGACATAAAGGTGCTTTATAAGTAGCACGCCCAAATAGCACTTGTAACGTCGAGCTTAGTTCACTACTCCACCACTAGGTGGCGCTTAGCAATTACAGTAGCATGCTATTTTTGTTGTATTGTAGTTAGTTCTCTTTTGTCACACTAGATGTCACTAAAGTGTTCATTTGTGAATCGCGGTATAGAGATTTTTCCTCGCTTCATGACCTCTTCGGTGTTACCATTTTGTGTTATCGCTTCTCGGCCTTTTGGCTAAGATCAAAGTGTAGTATCTGTTCTTTTCAGCTTAATATCTGAAAGTTCCCTCACTGAGGGACCAGTATATTAAACTGATTTTTGAAAATCGACGAGATGTTCGGGGCTCGCTCCACTCTCGTCACGGGTCGGCCCGGCATTGCAGTGCCGCCGGGATCGGCCTACATAATACTATAAAACGAAGTATGAGACATTCTTTGATCTTACTTCTTTGAGGAGTTGTTATCTAAACTTCATTAAGATATTGATTAGTGGATTAATAGGGGATTATTATAAAACAATGCAAAATTGCAAACGTTCTAAAAATAATATAAATATATAATTACACAGGCAGTTGGTAAGTGCCTGTATCCCTATCATCATCTATAGTTTGTTTTAAAACTGATTTAAATTTTGAGCTGAAACTGAAACTACTTCCGGGAGATTGTTCCACACTGGGGCTATAATTTAAATTAAATAACAATGCCGGTACAGCTTGGACAATATTTTTAAATAAATGTTATGCATATAGTCCGTGCTAGTCTAGTCTCGTGAGGAGCTCGATGGCGCAGTGGTTAACGCGCCCGGTCTGCCAGTGCGAAAGTTAAGAGCGTTTACGACGCACACTAGCGCCGCCAATGAAAAAAAAAACATATCTAGTAATTATAGATAGAAAATCAAATTATGTTCAACAAACTGTTTGAATGAAGTAATTTATCATTTTTACGTCACCTAAAGAAAGTCAAGAGACTGGGGTGCCTTTAGTAAGAACTAAACAGGTATTTCACTGGTGTTATCCTAAGTATTATAAGTATATTAGGTATACGTTAAGTATAAATACTAAAATAAACAAAGAATAAGCTCCGAATAGTTATTCCGTGTTTTGTCTCTTTTACTCCAATTTGAAATGACGTTTACATGACAAGTTTATTTGTAAGACAGTATACTATTTAGACTAAATATATTCTAAGTATACTATGTGACTTTACTCTTCTCACCAGCTCCACAAGATAGAAACGGGTGAGCTAACAGTGAACACGTTCGTGGGGGTGCGTCTCGCCGCCGATCTTGCGTCCGCGTGTCTAAACACCGCGCGCCTCTACGGGTCCGATGTGTTGGTGGCGGAAGGCATTTTGGTGGAGCTGCTGCAGTACGAGCTGCGGCAGGCTGGGTTGAACCTTACGCACAGCCAGGATAAGGACTATGTTCGGGTGAGCTTCTGGCATTGATTTTCTTGTCATAGTTGATTTAAGGTTTTATTTCAACGCCATCAAATATTGTTATTTGTACCTAGGTACTAGGTTACTAGTGTTTTCTTGTGAACCTTCTAATTAAAAATAAATTAAGGAAAGAACTGGAAGGAATTGTACTTTAAATATACGTACGTAAACGTAGTAGTACTTAATGTTTACTTAACGTTATGTGGGAACGGTGGATGGGAAAAAGAGTTTGAGGACTAAATAAAATAAAATAAAAATAATATACTTAATAGCCTTTATTCTAAGTTCTACAAATAAACTCAACTAACTTAACCCTTTAACGGGCACAGCATGTTCAAATTTTTCATTGGTTTTCGACCTTATCTCATTGTATAAAGTTCAAAATATGGTGGCAATATATATGCCACTGCCTTATAAAGGGTTAAACTATGTCTCTCTACAACCCAGCGTGCCTTTCGGCATAGCCCTCCAATTGTTTTAAGGACTAAATAGTATTTGGATTTTTTTTAAACTGTATTATAACAGCACATACACTAGCTATTAAGTAAAATATACATAATTATTTCATTATTTATACAGTTTTTGTCACTCTAGTTTGACTTGACAAGTACTTGGATACTACTGGTATCCGAGGTCTGGTGGTAGAGTGGCAAGGCCAAAGAAACCGTGAAGTGGTAAAAGTACGGACACGATATGTACTTTATTCGAGTCTTTAATTTTGATGGATAAATATAATTTGGGATTCACATGTGATGTATAACATAAGTACAACTCGGCCGTGAAACTGATATCCGACGTCCTCCCTACAGAATATAATAAAGTCGTCCAACGTTATCATGGACTCGGCATACGGTCCCGAGTGGCGCCGCATCAGGCAGCTGACAGGGCGCGGCGTCGAGGAGCTGCTGCAGAAGTACGACAAGTACATCGCCGTGCTGGCCGAGAGCCAGCATGATACCTACACCAGTCCCTTCGAGATCGTCACTACGGACTTAGGTAAGATATATCTCTATCTCTTCTATGATATTACCTTTATCATATTATGTACAAAACTTGCTTATTTAGATTTATGTGTATGTGCCACAGATTATATTTAACAGATGCTGTGTTGGTCTGTTGTTGTTTTTACACAATATTTTGTAAAACATTGTTAATATAGATGCATCATTGGTGTAAAAATGTTGAGTAT
Source organism: Eudonia mercurella (assembly GCA_963082485.1). Lineage (NCBI taxonomy): Eukaryota > Metazoa > Arthropoda > Insecta > Lepidoptera > Crambidae > Eudonia > Eudonia mercurella. The sequence goes on from OY720026.1 coordinate 16,999,335, forward strand.
AAAACAGCTTAATAAGTAAATCATCACCATCATCGGCACCCATTACTTTCTATAAACACGGGCCAAGTATCTACTATAAATATTTTGACCCTAAATCTAATGTAGATTTATGTAGGGGCCTACATGAGCAATAGTAAATAAAAAAGATCGGTAAAACCTTTACCGACTACTGTCTTATGATAACAACTAGGACCATCGGCTTAACGTGTCCTCAATTTAAGACATTTACAAGTCTTCGTCAACACGTCTGCCAAGTCCAACTAAAAGATCAACAAGTGTGACGTCTCATACATCGCTTGAAAGCGCGACGTGATACACGTTGCAAATATCTGTTTTGCGACGGGCACTGGTGCTCTGTGTTCTTAATGCAAATAATAATAAATAACAGTTTATATAACTCTTCTTTCTATCACAGTGATAGGCGTGGACATCGTAACAGCTGAGTCGATATACGGCTTCGAGCCGACCCAACTTAACCGCTACAACATCGAGTCGGTCACCACAGAGCGGGTTATACTCCCCGATACATCAGCCTTCCTCCACTCGCCGATACAAGCCGCGTACGGCGCCACCAAGGCGAGAAAACGACCGTCCAGTCCGACAGTGTCCTTCCCGAAGTACAATAACTATGTGAGGAGTCGCAGCAAGTTTGATAAGTTCTCGAGGGTGTTGCTGCCGCTGGATCTGTTGGGAATCACCAACGGGAATCTACAAGGTGAGATGTTTTATGTCTTTGATTTTTTTAATCTTGAGATAGAGCCTTAAATACACATTAATATTATAGTAGAGGATCCGAACTAGAAACGACCTTCACCCATCTGTTTAATGGATGAAAAGTATTTTATATTAAAGGAGGACGGTCAAAAATATATGGAAGCCAGCCTAGGAACCAATAACAACATGCGATATATCATTGGAAAGATTTTTGCATGTATTTTAATTATTGTTATGGTGGGAATTCCCAAGTTGCTGTGTAAAAACAGTTAGGACGCAATAAAGCCAGACTCCTTCTCAAAAATATAAGTGATTATTTTTATGGTTATCATCAATTTCTTGGTTTTTTTTTTGTAAAACTAACATAGTACCAAAAAAAACAGTTAAGTGCGAGTTGTACTCGCATACTAAGGGTTCTGTAGGTATATATTCCTTTAGCATTTGATGCCTTTATGTATATTGGCTGTCGGTCCAATCTAGTAGCATAACATGAGTGAGAGCGAGATATGTCAAATCTAAACGTCTAATCCATATAATTATTTATCAATCAAGATCTGTCACATGTTTATTAAATCTTTCTACGTACATTTTTATCAAATGATAAAAAATGTTTAGGTTTGACGTTTAGATAAGACATATGTCACTCTCACTCATCTTGTGTTTTCTCCCCATCTTCTTTTATTTATTATATTGATCTAACAAACCCTCATCATGCAGATAACTTAGAAGCCAACTACGAGTCGCGAGCAGTATTCTCCTACATGCAATACTCGCGAAATACATCCCAGCTGATGCCACTGCGCTTCGACGAGTCAGTGAGTCAGCGGTGGGGAGTCAACATCACCGTCGGGTCACCCATCCTGCAGGTGGCGCTGTACGTGCCGGAGTACGTGTGGATGAGGGAAGCCCACCAGGGTAAAGAGGATAACTCGCTAGAGAACAATATGGACGATGTTGAAGGTTGGTGTGAAATATTAGAGCTGATAATCACATATGTATTCATATTTTTTTCGATTTTTTTTGTTGTATGTATTTGTCCTTTGAATGGGTTTATGAAAATGAAGTGCAAACTTTCAGTTTTTGTTTAACTTTTGGTACTAAATAGGTATTAAGGGTAATAGGAATAAAGGTAATCAATATTTATTGCATATTGCAGCCATAATGTTTACAAAAGCTGTTATTTACGTAAGCAAATATAGATAAATAAATAAATAATAATAACAAAAATAGAAGATAATGTAGATATCAAAGAACAATTTGCCTGTCGGGCTAATGCCCATCAATATGGTGATTTTATCTATTAGGTCAATCAAAATTGTATAAGGATACCTAGGATGTAAAGATACTTATAAATGAATAATAAATTATTACAAAATATCATAAGTATTTTTTTCAAGTAAGTATGACAAAATGGAGGAGCTCGGTGGCGCAGTGGTTAACGCGCCAGGTCTGCGAGTGCTGAGGTTAAGCATCTTTCGCAAAGGCCGGTCATCGGATGGGTGACCAAAAATGTATCACCTCGAGCTCCTCCGTGCTTCGGAAGGCACGTAAAGCCGTTGGTCCCGGCTGCATTAGCAGTCGTTAACAACCACCAACCCGCACTGGGCCCGCGTGGTGGTTTATGGCCCGTTCTCCCTATCCATCCATAGGGAAGGCTCGTGCCCCAGCAGTGGGGACATAAAATAAGCTGATGATGATGATGACAAAATGGTTTTTTTTTCTAGGTGTCGTATATGCCAACAAAGGCCACCCCCACCAGTCACACGTAAACAACCACATAAATGCTAATCCGCAAACCAAGAACACTTGGTCACATAATAACGACGACGAAAACTCAAGTCAAGATACCCACGGTCCTATACTCATTCAGCCAGCGTTCAAGAAGCAAGACAAAGCTCCTTACAGCGACAACTATCAAGAAAATGAGTCGTCGTATACGGCGGAAAAACTTGAGCAAGAAGGTCCTAAAGTACTTGCATTGTCTTTGGTAGCTGAAGAGCCTAAGTCCAAAGATGGCTTCAATTCTACCAGAGATCTAATAAAGAAGAAATTAGTGTACAAAAGCATGGGAGGTATAAGACTGAAACGACCAATAAGGTTGCAAATGTGGTTGGACATCGACAGGGAGACGTTCGGATCAAGGACTAACCCGCAATGTGTCCATTGGTCTACTTTAAGAGGGTAAGATTATCTTTCTCATTTGTTTACGTTTATAAACGCGTAATAGTATTTATAGTTACTTAATAGAATTCTTCAAACTAACGTCTGTTTTTCAATAATTGGTCATCATAATCAATTAGATTGCAAATCGGATAAAACAATTTTGATCTTCTAAAGTTTGTTATGTTTTCTGAGAGTATTAGCAACTCAAAGTAAAATGGCAGATAAAATACAAGAAAAAATAAATTTTGACAACCTTTTTAAAATGACTGCCTAATAAAATCAGAGTTTGTTGGAGGATTGACAAATCAACTCTAGTCTAAAGGCAGTTGGCCATGTGAAACCACCGCTGTAAATGACAGTAAATATGCCACTATAACTTGAACTTTATGTAACTGCAATAAGGTTCAAAGGTTATCCATTCAAAAAGATAAGTTAATCTCAAATCTACACCACGCTATAAATAGTTCTTTAAGGTGAATTCTTTCTGTAAAGGTTCGGTGAATGGTCTCGCGTCGGGTGCCACACGGAGATCGACTACGACTGGTCCCCGTACTCGGACGAGCCGCTCCTCATCAACTGTACCTGCAACCATTTGTCGACCTTCGCGGTGTTGGTCGACGAAGTGGACATTGAGGTGAGTTTGTTTAATATCTTATTCGCTTTCGTCGAACATTAACACCATTAATTCTTAGCGCTGCCACTCCTATATAATTAAAATCAAAAGCGCCAACCTAAAAACTAGTAAGTTTTGGTATTGAAACGAAATTATTCAGGAAAAATCTTAGGATAAAGCGGTTTGTTTGGCTATGATATTCAGGTCCTTTCCTTTAAAGTAAAGTAAGCTTTCATCATTTAACATCAGGTGAGATGAAAGTCTAGCTTCTATAAATGTATATTCTTCTGCTTCTAATAAATTAAAAATCAATTCTCCTATCGTTGTAATCAGTTTTTAATATCTCTACAAACTTACTAATTTATTATCATTAGGTATTTAATGACTTGTTTAAGAGCTCGAGCGCGCGAATACCAGACACAATAGAATTTTAATTGTTATCGGCCACCTGGTGGTCAATCGACGCTCAAGGGGTTCATTAGCTCCTAAAAATGGATTGAACTTGTTGGTTGTAGTATATATATTTTCTGCCTTTATTTTTCGTGTGTACTTCCTCACTTAAACCATCAAATAGTATCTTATACTCGAACTCTTTGCCTAGTTCATTCCGGAGCCGTCGCTACTGGAATCAGTGACGTCATACACTGCGTTCATGATCTCCTTACCGTTGCTGCTGACGACGTGGGCCGCCCTCTGTCTGATGCGAGGAGGCGCGGCCACCGTCTCCAACTCCATACATAAGCACCTGATATTCTGCATCTTTATGGCGGAGTTGTTGTACTTGATCGCTTTAAAGGCGAGAAACTCCTTGGTACAGAATGAGGTAAGTGTCTTGATTTTATGATTTCCTTACCCCGGCTCTTATTCTAAAAAAATCTAAAGAAAATCAAAACCCTCAAATTTAGATGATCGAAGCCCTGAAACCTCTATGCAAACAAAATATCGCTGTGCTAGCGAGTAGTAGTACCCTTTAAAACGTCAAAAGGTACTACTGAATCATTAAAATTACAGGACCTAAAAGAAATGATGGAGATAGATGCATAGGAAATGAAGCGAACATTCCATCGCGCACAAAGAAATTTGGTGACTCGTTTCTTTGTCGCACTTCCAAAAGATGGAATAGTCTACCAGCACACGATTTCCCTCCTTCCTATGACTTGGTGTCCTTCAAACGAGGCATGAAGAGGCACCTAGTGGGCCAGCAGGGTGAGGGTGACTGATGCTGCGTTGTTGTCACGCTGCACTAGTTGTCTTCGCGTCTGGACTCCGTTTCCACTTAACATCTGGTGGAGTGGAGTCATTCGCCGAGCTATAAATAAAAATATAAAAAAAGAGTGAAGTGAGAGTTGGCAATGCGCGCGTGATACCCTCGGTGTCTGCGGCCTGCTTAATAAAAAAAAGTGCCTTTGATTAGCGATAGACTATTGCAGAATGATTGAGTTGTTGTACTCCATACCAAAACAAGAACATCATAAAGTTGTTTTTGTAATTGTAGTTTATTGATTTACGCCATCACAAAAACTTCGAGAAAAACTAAAAGCTTTGGTCTTTTGATTGGAACGCACAACGCTGCAGTAAGCGGCTCCAACGCAGCGTCATCATGACTTGTCCCTCATCGCTGACGCATACTGCGACGGAACAAAAAATCATTCTAAATGTTTTTGATACGATGACGTATCAGACACCGAATACCGATGCGTTGTGAGTTTCTCTCAATCCCCACCCCAACGACCCGGTCAACCTGAGCCGAGACTCTTCTAGAGTATTCCAGACTTTAGTTATCCCATAATGCCTCTTAAGGAACGGCTTAAAGAGGAACGCTTTAAGTTTCTCGCCGCCCACATAAAGTCCATTAAGGCGAAGGGTAAGGCACACTAGCGCCACCAATTGATAATTTGACAATTAATAACGGACCGGATCTTTTTTTAAACATTGCGTACCGTCCGATAACAGGAAAGCATCCATAGTTTTTATTTAATAATTGTGCACTACTTTTTGTTTCGCGGTTTATTCACAAAACGGGCTATCGCATTTATTCACAAACAATGGCCACTTTTAGTGTTAGCGAATGAATACAAAAACAAACCTAAAAGTAGTGCACAATTATTAAATAATAGATGTTTGCCTAGTGTCGGAAGGTCCGCAATGTTTGAAAAAAAAATCCAGTTTAACAGTTATCAAATTAAATCTATTAACGGCGCTAGTGTGCCTTACCCTTCGCCTTAAGTCCATAAGCTATCCTATTTTAAAAAAATGTTCCGATCTAGCGACCAAAGCTTAAGATGCCCCCCCGTCCACAGTTCGCGTGCAAGCTAATAGCGATGTCGCTTCACTACTGGTGGGTGGCGGCACTAGCGTGGTCGGCGTGCGACGCGTGGCACCTGCGGCGGTTGGTACGTGAGCTGCGTGACGTCAACCACGGCGGGCTGGCGGCGCACCTAGCCGCCGCGTACGCCGCGCCGGCGGTGGCACTCGCGCTAGCAGCTTCACACCACCAGCAGCAGTACGGGAACGCGCTATTGTGAGTTGATTTGTTTATTATTAAGAAGGTTCATCCCTGTCAGTGTCGAGTATGAGCTGATAGTAGATAACTGAGTCCTTAGCAGCCGCCTACGGTGGCCGGCGGTGGCACTCGCGTTAGCAGCTTTACACCACCAGCAGCAGTACGGGTACGCGCTCTTGTAAGTATTAACAGGTAATACAAACTGGTAGCGACGTCAACCACGGCGGGCTGGCCGCGCACTTAGCAGCCGCCTACGCTGCGCCGGTGGTCGCGGCACTCGCATTACCCGCTTCACACCACCAGCAGTAGTACGGGAACGCGCTCTTATGAGTATTAATAATGTCCCATACGAGGTACTGGCACGGTTCACGCCGGCCGATGTCCGATGTAAGCTAATAACAGTAAATATCTGAGCGCTTAACCACTTACCTCGCGTTTGCGGTCCTTGTCTGTCTAGAAATATAGTGGTGATAGACTGAAATTGTATGTATTTTATGTGTTTTTTGACGTACTTGTTAACGACGCGTGCCTATATTTTAAGTTTAAAACGTTAATGTATCAAAGAGCGGCGCGCGGGGTGCAAACCGCCGGGGGCGGGGGGGGGGGGGTCTCCTCCCCGACCAGTGCCACGACCATCAATGTGAGCAACGGACGCGCGCGCTGCTCCCAATAATACATACCCCTACCGTCATTGAAAAATAAAAAAGAATATTTCCGCAATTCCGTGTTTTCTTTGGCCTGGACGCCAGAAGTAGCTACCATCGCCTACAGTACTGTTTGTTCGCGCAGCTGCTGGGTGAGCTGCCACGAGGGCGTGGTGTGGTGGGTGGTGGTGCCGGCGGGCGCGTGCGCGCTGGCCGCGCTGGCGTGCCTGGCCGCCGCCACCGCCGCCGCCTTCACCGCCAGGGACCACGTCGTGGGCTTCGGCAACCTCAGGTGAGGACAATTTATGGTCATCATCGACTTAAAAAATTACTGGTAGAACTTCCCATACGATTAATATGACGAAGAATGTCCTTACTCATCTGCAGAGTCAAATAAGGCTGAGAATGGCTTTATCTGAGAAATGATGGAGAAAGGGTATTTTACTACTATGAAAATATAGATCAAACTGTTGTTATTAAGTTAATAAGTTAACTGTTAAGACAGTAAACATTTTTTAAACCAATTTAGCCAGCACATAGTTCTTAATTTATAACTTTAAAATAAGTATAAATTTTGTAAAAAATAATTTATAAAAGAATTAAACTTTTATGATTGACCACGTGATCCAAAACGCACGGGATTGGTCACGTGATGTCGTGACGTCATTTACTTGATTTCACTCGAAGTTTCGTACGGTGTGATTTGTCAGCTAACAGTTTGTTTACATGCAACTGACGTCACGACATCACGTGACCTGCATGCATCGTATTGGCGGGTTTTTATTCATTTGAATTTTAATGGCGATTTTCATAAAAAATAAAGAAATTCACAATTAATTAATCAAATTTCAAATATAATATGCTATAATGAACCATTATACATATTTTTCAAATACCTGTCAAATACCCTATTTTTTATTTGTCACTTATTCGGGAACCGCATCAAGAACAGGCTAGCCATTGTATCTAAAGATTTAAGAAATAAATAAATAATCTTGCATCAGAATCACAGCAAACTTTTTTGCATGCTTACTAGACATACCTACATAACTGATAAATAAAACAGCTTTAACACTCATCTCTGTAATCAGGATGCTGCTAGCCGTTAGCGTGATCTGCCTCCCACTACTGGTGGCGGCATGGGCCAGCGCGCTAGTACTGGGCAGCGAGGCGGGCCCGCGCCGCGGCATGCTTAGCTCCGTACTGGCAGGCTGCGTCACGCTGCACGCCGCCGCCGCCGCGCTGGGATTGGTCGCCTGCAACGTTCGTGCTCGGGATAATCTGCGCAGGTATGTACGGGAGTGTGGAGGGGGGCTGTGTGGCGTGGTGAGGTATTTAGGAAGAATATAGAGTGAATGCCCTACGCATCTCCAGAGGGGTGAGTCTTCCATACATTGAATAATTACAAAAAAATCATATACGGCAGCGCCATCTTCCGTAGGAGGAACCTCAAGTTTCTTACTGGTTATCCATATAATGTCACTAGATGGCGGTAGTATAGATAGCATTTTAAATTAATAAGTTACGTTTAGTTATTTTTTAGTAACTTACTTATAACTATAACTTTCGTCAGCTCTATAAAAAACTCGGTGGCCGAGTGACTGCGACGACGCATTATGCTACATAATAGTGATAGAGAAATCCTAAGTTCAATCCTCTGGAAGTAATTACCTAGTAATAATTACCTGCTAGACGCTAGATGCTACATGTGTGATGTAGCATGGTGAGGTATATAAGGAGTGACAATTTTTCAGCTGACTCAGCTGCGTGTCACGGAGTCGATGCAGGCTGTAACTCTCTGACTATGACAAAAATTTGACTCCTGGAATCAGCCTATCCAAAACCAGGAGACTACGCTATTCTTGTTGAAAAAAATAAACATTACTTCATCATTCTACATCTTTCACAGAACAATATTGAGGTGCTTAGGAAGAAAAGTTCCGTTGACAGATACTTCAATCATAGTTAGCAGCAGCGCGCAAAACTTATCGCAAGTTAATAGGTAAGACACTATTTAAGACATTACATTAAAATAAGCTGGAAAACATATATTCTTAGTTTTATACATATTATATGTAAATATTTAAATATAATTCCTTGCACTAGGTCAGCGTTAGCGTACCACAGTAGCACGGAGCCTGGCCGGCAGCTGAGGAATATCGGCATATCTGCATCCTCCACCACTTCTAGGTCCACCACGAAAACAAGCTCTAGTCCATATAGGTAAGTGTCTTAACACTTTAAGTTTCTACAAAATTTTAGGGGCAGAGATGTATGAATGTTCTTGCCTTTCATAAATATCTGGTAATTCAAGGTTTCTAAGTACTGTTTGTTTGTTTATGTTATTTATGAAACAACTTTTTTAATAGTAATATAATTTAAACATTAATTTAAGCTAAAATACGGATTTACATCGTCTATACTGTTAGAAGTATTATTACGGTTATTTATCAATTTGTATATTTTTTTATATATGTCACATATACATGTATCGTTTTGCACCCGTATTCGACACCAGTTTGCCAAAAAATAATATAGAATTCCATCGAAATTTTATTGGATAAGGAAGCCGGTGGTCAGTATTTCAGTGTTGCTAGAGTCAAGTCAGTTACTGACCACATTTCTAACGATTTACCCTTTCAAGGGCAAAACAGTTGTAATTTTCCTTTGCTTTTCAATCTTGTCCCAAGTGAAATAGTACAATATTTGATGGTAACATAACAATGCACATCACTGGTTTGTGCCGGATACTGTCACTACTCACACTGGAGCTCGATGGCGCAGTGATCAGAACTTTATCATCTCAACCTCCTCCGTGCTTCGGAAGGCACGTAAAGCCGTCGGTCCCGGCTGCATTAGCAGTCGCTGACAACCACATCCATAGGAAAGGCTCGTGCCCCAGCAGTGGAGACTTATAAATGAGCTGATGATGATGATGACTGCCACTACTCTTCTTCTTCTTCCTGCCCTGGTCCCATGTTACTTGAGGTCGGCGCAAAATGTCCGTTTCTTCCACACTCCTCTATCAGTCGTCACCTGTACAGTCACTCCCTTCACATGTATATCATCGGTCACACAATCCATCCATCTTTTCTTTGGTCTCCCTCTTCCCCTCCATCCATCAACACATATATTTATCAGTTATCGCTCTCTTAGTAACATATGCGTTTCATCCCTTTTCATCACATGCCCCATGATACTCGAAATTCGTGAGAGTCCATCGGTAGAATAATTTAAACCTAAGTTGAAAGATCACTACCTCTCCAAAACTGGTAATCAGTAACGTTATATATAATTATACATTTAAATTATTATATGTATGTATATATGTGTATGTGTATGTATGTATATACATTATGGTTAGTTTAAGTATGAATATGTATTAGTAATTAGTTTGTAGAATAGTCCCGCAAACTTCCGTTCCACACCACAGCTAGGGTTGGCTGGAAGAGATCTCTTCTATCTAGAAGAGATCTCTCTCGAGGTTATATCTTAACCTCACCATTGTATAAGTCTTGTATAAGGTCTGTTTTAATGTGTGTTTTATATGTGCAATAAAGGATTAAAATACTGTCACTATCCTATGTTATAATATTATTGTCCTCCAGCCGCAGTGACGGACAGCTGCGTCACACGAGCACATCGACTTCGAACTACAACACGAGCGCCAGCGATATGCCGGCTTACCTCAGAGGATTCGATTCTTCCTTACACACTAGGAAAGATGGTGAGTACGAGATACTTTTTACCAAAGAAAAGCTTTCTGCTTTTTTAAAAAAAAAGCTTGTTTTACAACACTTATTGGGAGCATTACCTACCACGTGTGAATAATTAAATTTATTTGTAAGTAATCCGTAAGTTGTTATGCAAGTGTCACTTTAAAATTATACCTATATAATGTGTAGAGTGACAAGTGTACTAACAAGTGTACATACTTTTGTAGGAGAGCAGAATAACAATGCTCATATTTGTTTTTTATCCACATTCAGTATTAAATTTCCCGTTTTAGACTAAAAAAAACCCAATTATTGACATGTCGATAAATTGTCCTTGGTATGCTAAAATGGGATTTTATATTGCTTGCATACTAATTGTTGACACCCTACATATAAAATTGTCGTGGTGTCAATAATCTCTAAAGATACAATTCTTTGAACTCAAATATTATCGTTCAGACGAGACCCGCCGCCGCCGAAAGCGAGCACCCACCGAAAGGCCAGCGGACGGCGAGGAAGCCACCGAGGCCACCGACAGCGACAGCGACGGCAGCGAGCGCAGCCTCGACCTCGCCTCCAGCCACAGCTCCGACGACGACGAGACCAGCACGCGACGCTCCTCACACCCACCCTCCGCCAACAGTCAGTATACAATTTTGGTTTCTTTTCTCATAATACTACTTCAGTTTTTATTTTCCGACACACAAGTTGACTCTTAAACAAGATACAACAAGACAAAGAGATGAGGCAAAGGGATCCGGCCCATACGACCATGTCTTCAGTTGTATTTTTTGTTCGTTTTTAATTGATATTGTTTTTAATTGATGAAGAATGATGGTTAAATGTAACAGCCTCTGCCAACAGTCAGTCAGTATGAAACTGCTCCTGTGGCCCAGATCGAAATTGTGATGGCTAGGGTATCCTTGTGTTTTAATGGGTAGATCATAATATCACTGCATAGCGACGGCGAGGAGCTCGATGGCGTTGTGGTTAACGCGCCCAGTCTGCGAGTGGTAAGGTTTCACTTGGGTTAGGTTGCACTTTCGCCTTTATGGCGAGAGTGCGTTGTAAAAGCAGCAATTGTAATAGCTTATAAAGTCGCTATTCATTTACTTTTAGTTATAAGCTATTTCAGTTGTAATAGCTTATTCTTATTACTTTAGGAGACCGAGGGTCGAGCGGCAACGGCGGAAGCTTCCTACCTAACATCACAGAGGGCGCTCCTTTGGGCATCTCGCCACGCTGGCCGCCACACATGAGAGAAGGTATGACTACTATTGAGGAGTTTTCTTCAAAATAAATCTAGCTAAACAAAATTACTAGGTGGAAAAGTTATCACTAAAATCACCATAATACCCTCATATTTTGTTAGTCAAAATTACTTAAGGCGAAGGGTAAGGCACAGTAGCGCCGTTAATGGATTTAATTTAATAACTGGTAAACTGGATTTTTTTTCAAACATTGCGGACCTTCCGACACTAGGCAAATATCTATTATTAATAATTGTGCACTACTTTTAGGTTTGTTTTTGTATTCATTCGCTAACACCAAAAGTGGCCATTGTTTATGAATAAATGCGATAGCCCGTTTTGTGAATAAACCACGCAACAAAAAGTAGTGCACAATTATTAAATAAATACTATGGATGCTTTCCTATTATCGGACGGTATGCAATGTTTAAAAAAAAGATCCGGTGCGTTAGTAATTGTCAAATTATCAATTGGTGGCGCTAGTGTGCCTTACCCTTCGCCTTAATACACACTTACTATTTTCTTTATTAGTTCAACGTAATTAATTGTGTTTGTTTGTAAGCTATCCAAGTAGAAAGAGAACCAGATCACTTTGCTTATTCTGTAATTGAAGCAACTAAAGCCATTCATTTTGCCTGTACATTTTATGCACCATTATATAGTTTTATATATTTTTTTTGTATTTATAAAAGATTTATGCAACAGTACTGGTGAACAATATAATTTTTAACTACTCTGAAATATGCAGATTGTCACTCTAGTAACTTTAACCGAACTGTTTTTATGGAATTATTATGTCTCTTCCATAACTTATAAAGATTTTGTAGAGTAGTGGAGTGAACGGAGATGGGCAAAACCAACAGCGAAACACGCAGATCACTTGTATAAACATTTATTTGTCAAAATAAACTTTCACAAGGAAAATACGAAGAAAATGCATTACAAGATTATAATAACGTCCGGCCATGGTCATCGTTCGAAAAAGGAAGAGAGCGAGAACAGTGTTGTCATACCTAAAATATATTTAAGGTATACCACGCACGAGTTAGCAAATAAGGGTTACACAACCCACACATTTTTTTTTTAATTTTATTTTAGGATAGCAAACAGCTTACAAATTGAAAAAACAACAAAAATTATAACTATAAGCTATTGACAAGCTACCACATTTAAGACACCTACTTAGAGTAACAGTAAAACTAAACATTAAATAGTACAATTAATTTTAAATTGCCAACATGTCGTTAACTAAGGTACATAAGCGCATGTTAGCCATGCTAACATAAAGATTATATGACCCTATATTTTTTGTTTTTATTTGTGTGAGCAATATATCTATCTACCTATCTACATATAAACAGATGCCAGCCACCCCGACACGGGTCGGTGGTCCCAAGAGGGCGGGTCGGAGGCCGAGGGTCGCGCGGGCCCGTCCCCGTCGCCGCGGCCGCTGCCCCACCCCGACCTCACGGACGTGTACCTGGCCCGCCACCGCGCCAAGCCCTCCATACTGGAGAACGTGCACGACACGTACGTGGCCAGCGTGGAAGCTTCCAGGCTGCCGCTGGACAACAGGTGATCCCTACACCATACTATAGTGATTTTTTTTATATCTTACTAGTGGACCCGGCGGACTTTGTACCGCTTTGACAGTTTCCATTCATTCCCGTGGGAATATCGGATTGTTTATTATTATTTCTTGTGGGGACGTCGCTAGCCGAACGAACGATCCACCCGCGTTGTCTGCGGGCCACTTCATCCTTTTCCCGTTCTCCCCTCTGAGGGGACTTAGGTTTATCCAGCTTTCACGGCGCCCTTTCGAATCTTTTGGTCTCTTTGGTAAATCTTGCTATCTGCTCCACCTTCAGATCCTTCAGGTCTTCTATGTCTAATGTGTCCGATCCCCAGAGCTCCCATCTTATCAGTGAGTACATAGGACACTCAGCTAATAGGTGGAGGCTGGTCTCCTCGCTAGAGAATATCGGGATAAAAACTATCCTATATGTTAATCCAGGTTATAAACTATATGTATGACGAATTTCATCCAAATCCATTTAGTAGTTTTTACGTGAAAGAGTAACAAAGATCCAACCATCCATACTTATAAAATTTCCGCGTTTATAATATTAGTAGGATGGGTGAGCACAATTCCTTCATCTCACCTCATGTTAAGTGATGATAAGGCCAATGATGAAAGCGCACTTCAACCGGAATCTGAACTACTGAGGCACTGGCTATCTTATCTCTAGCTGCCTCCGGCAGCAATGCTACCAACATTGATGTTATGGCGACATATTAAAATAAGATAGTGGTAGCTAGCCAGGCCGACAACCACCAACCAAACCGAGCACACAAACATATACCCCTTAATGGGAATCGAACCCGGGACCTCTGGGTTATAAAACATATTACCAGATTGGTCCACTGCAGCTGCAGACAGAAAGAAATGGAAAAGTGGAGGGAGGCTTTTAACCTGCACCGGGATAAAAGTGGGCTTGAAAATGAATGGAAGAAATATATCTTAAATCTGGTCCTTGCACATTTCACTTTGCCATCTCCTCCAATACTCTAGTTAGGAACTATGCCAGATGGCCGGCACCGTCACACTGAAAATAAGTTTCTTCTGTAGTACGCCTTTAAAAATGATTGTCCTGTCCTACTTGAATGAGTAAGTTTACTGTACTGTCAACAATTTCACACTATACAGGGTTATTTGTAAAACACCAACAACCTCGCAAGACTAAGTAGCTAACATCATAAACAACAACATTTGTTCTACGACTTTTGATAATTTGACACATTTTACTTTCATACCAAAAATAAATATTAACTTAATTTTACGTCTGAATGTTCTTATCTCTGTGCGCATCGCATCGCGAGCGTCGCGCGCGTGACCTTTTTGTATCTGAATGGAACATAGACTTACAAATGTCAGGACAGTATAATAAAAGCTTGGAAAATAATTTTTAATTAATCTATTGAGTTATGATAAAACTCGTAGAACAAATGTTGTTGTCTATGATGTTAGCTATATAGTAGTGCGAGGTTGTTGATGTTTTTTCAAATAACCCTGTATACTTACGCACACATAATATTTACACGTATTATTTTATCGCCCTAAATTTCATGTTCACGTAAATAAAGCGTATCAATTAGTTTTTTATTTATTGAATTTTTTTTCATGTGTCCCCAAACTAGATACGGCGTTATGGAAGATGAACTGATGTACGGTGTACTACCAAAAGACGCGGAGAAGCAAATGCCTTACGACCCCAACTACCCGATGTCTCCCACGATGTACCGGCTGCCAGGGAACCCTTATGGGTCCAAGACTTACCTGTCTTCAAGAACATCAGACTACGGCTACAGCCCGACTAAGTATCTGAGCAGTGACGCGAACGTTTATGGCTCCAGGGACTTTAGGGATTCAGGGGTTTCGACGAGAGAGCATGACGGCTACCCACCGAGGGACTTTCGAGATTCGGGGATTGCCACAATGTTGAAGAATGACTACCAAAGGAAGATGGAGAGCCATTACGGACAGGAATACAGCGAGAGAATGTCTGACGGTTCCGACAAGATTGCTCATGACAAATATCTGTTCCCTTACACAGGTATGTGCAGCAATAATTTTGATAATACTGTGTGGGCACGGAGAGTGATTTCACCCATTTTGTTTTGTTGATTTTTTGTTGTGGTAACATTTATCGTTAATTTTATTTCCATTTCCGTTAACGGCAGATACACTTTTTAATTAATGTAACGAGATATTGAAACTCGTTCTTTTGTTATTCCACTGCAGCTTTGCAAATTTTTGCTAGACGATGACGGATGGCCAATTTTAGTTGTCCATTGCGAATAATTACATCAGTATTAACTTGTGTATATAAGTATTTTTACGCAAAAATTGTTGCCAAAGTAAAATTAGATAGATATATAAAACACGAGTCAGACATCGCCACTATAGCCTAATTGGTAGCGCACCTGACCCGGTATGTCAAAAGGTGTGGGTTCAAGTCTCGCTCATGGTAAAAAAAATAGTTTTTTTTCATTATATCCCATTCAATACAAATAATACACCTACGTAAAAATCGTATGTGTTTCATGAGCTCAATATAAAAGCAAGCTAAAATTGGCCGCCCGCATATCCACTGTACGATAGCTTGTGACCCTTTCTTTGCTTTGATGTAGCCGAGGAGGACCATTCGGGCTTGCGCGCCGCCAACCGGACTCCGCAAGTGCATAATGACTTAGCGCACGCAGGTAAATCGACGCCGACACACTTTTTTGTGCCTTATTAGCTTTGACATACAGTAGATTATCCTTATTTGTATAAAAGAGTAATTATGATGTTAGTTATGTTGGATTTGACAGTCAAGTGTTTTGTTTTGAATTTTTTATTAGATTGATATGTTATTTGAAATGTGAATTTTATTATGTGAGCAGCACAAGGCATTTGTGGCCAATTATTTGTTTAAAATGAGTATTCATCTGAGGAAACTGACAAAATACTTCTTGATATTGCATTAAATAATAAAAAGAATTTGATGGGTCAACTTTTATAAATAGTAACAACATTTTTGTATAAACAAAAATTACTGTGTTAACAAGGAGCTCGATAGCGCCGCGGTTAACGCGCCCAGTCTGCGAATGCTGAGGTTAAGCAACTTTCGCAAAGGCCGGTCACCGGATTGGTGACCAAAAATGTATCATGTCGAGCTCCTCCGTGCTTCGGAAGGCACGTAAAGCCGTTGGTCCTGGCTACATTAGCAGTCGTAAACAACCACCAATCCGCAGTGGACCCGGGTGGTGGTTTATGGCCGGTTCTCTCTATCCACCCATAGGAAGGTTCGTGTTCCTGCAGTGGGGACATAAAATGAGCTAATGATGTCTGTTTTAACAGTGCTATTTCTAAAAATAAGGAACCTAGTTTGATTTTTTAAACTATAGAAACCATTGCTAATTCGGTAAATATTATAAAATATAACAAAACTGTAACATTACTCTTCACGCTAATAAATCATCAAAATCGTATTGATATTACCTACTCCTAAACTACCTGTTTTGTTTCGGCAAAAGTCAACCTTCATTCAGCCGGTAACTTTATTATTAACTAGCGTTCGCCCGCAGTTTCACCCGCGTGGTTTCCGTTCCCGTGGGAATATCGGGATAAAAAGTGTAAAAATAAAAAATCCTATGTGTTAATTCAGGTTATAAACTATCTGTATGCCGAATTTCATCCAACTCCATCCATCCGTTGCAGCGTGAAGAAGCAACAAATATACACACATACACACAAACTTTCGCATTTATAATATTAGTGTGATTAAAATACCTAAGTAAAAAAAAATAATTTACTGCTAAGGGTATTACGAAGTTGGTAGGTTTTAACGACTGCCATCTTACGATTACAGCCACTAACGACCTAGCGTGTCTTAAAGCACGTAGGAGCTCGAGATATTTTATGTTGGTCAGTACATTTCGCAATCTTGTAATTGCGAAATGTACTAAGTCTGCAAGATCACAATCCGAACGCATAAGCCGCTACGCCATCAAGCTCCTTTGTATATACGAAAAGCATTTATTTAAAAAAACAAATTGTGGCTGTAAAATCAAAAGGGACCTAATGACGATTAGCACTTACGGTTTTTAAATATTTGTGTACAGACAATGAATGCTGTAAGATGTATGCTCCAGCTGACAAAAGGTCGCTTATGATTTGGACGGTATGATACAAACGTGCACATTTAAAGGTTGTTTCACATTGTCCGTTCGTTGTCTAGGTGAACCCCAGCAACAGATGGGGGCGCCTCTAGCGAGCATGGGCGAAACTAGCGAGTGAGTATAAACTACGTACGGTTTGCATGTTCATTATTTAACTGTTCTGATCAGTGTATCTTATTTTTTTTTTTTTTTAATAACATTTATTAACACAAAGAAAACTTGCAATATCTTTTAACATTATGCAGGAGTTTTTAATATGTGCGCATAATTTTTTAAATGATAGAGTAACTTAATCTTGAGCTACAGATTTAATTTGATTTTTTTAAAGTAAAAAATAAAGAAACTAAAATTGATCCAACGTGTCCACAAAAATACCGTTAATCATGGTCAATCGGCCGGAACCACGAATGCGTTAATTGAACTCTGACACATTACGATGCCACAGGATACCTAGGTTAGGTATTTAATAATTTTGTGAACATACAATGATATAAATTTTTCCTTCATACTTTAACGGGTACTCGAGAGCTTATTCCCTGACGATGCAGATACGGAATACTTTCGTCTTCGTACATTCTGCGAGAAGCCCGTAAACTTTCACCACTAAGCAAATAACAGCGATGGTGCGCTGTTATTTGCTATCATAATACTCGCGACTAGTGAAACGATTGTTATCGGTCATTGTACGCGGCGCGGTCGCAGTCGTAGTTGCCGTAAGCGAGATACAAAAACGCAAACGCACTCGACTCTTGCGCAAACGTGACTGGGGCGGTGGTGGAAGGGTAGAGGTGCCAGGCGGCCGTCCGGGTCAATGCACATGCACCGCGCGTGACCTTTCGTTCGCCCGGTATCCACGAGTTATTTTTTATTGCGCCGGACAAATTAAATAAATAATGAAAAGTAAATAAAAAAGAAAAATGTAAATGACGTCTATTAACGTTACTGAATGATATAAAAAAATTATGCGCACAGACATGTAAAAAAAAATCCTGTATTAACTTTTTTAATCAATTCGATGGCTTTTTACTATTTTTCAGACTACTTGGTTACATCACATAATCAAAATTGGTAGCTGTCATAGGATACCACCTACCATGTTTTAAAAAGAGTAAATTTAAAAAAATCTTAAATATAGCCTTTTGTTGAATTATAATTCCTAACTTGAATGAACATTTGTTACTGTTCCTTACTGTTCACAATGAAAGCGCGGGCGCATATGAGTGTGCGGCGGGATTTACTTCAAATTATTCTTAAATTGTTATATTTGCATGAACATCAATGTGTTTTTATTTCATCTTTTACTTATTCTCTTATACTTTTACAAACGTTTACAATTAAAAATTGAGTGTGACCATGAATAAATGATGTGATGTTCAACATTCATTCCATTTAATTGTGAATGGGGCCTTAAGAAATATGTGGATCATCGATATCCCTACATGTCCATACATAATAATCCTAGATCGGAATAGGTAAAGTTTTTTTAACGGATTTCAAAAATCATTAAATATATTTGGCTGTATCTTTGCTATGCCAACATAGCAAAAGTATATTTAAAAAAACTGTACTTGTTCCAATGTATGATAATAATACATTGTCGGTAGATGGTGGCGGTTGTATGAGAAACACTCATTATAAATCATCTTTTGCTTTGCTAACTGGTGCTGTGGCCGCGCAATATCATCTTCAACCATCTTAGAGACGAGGTAAACTTTTGCATGTCTAATTAATATATAAGCCACCGTATATACCATACAGTACTCCATAAGATAGTTAGGTATTGTTTCAGAATGCCTATTGTAAGTTTTGTTTACTCCGTATTCATTCGATTACGTTTACAAAAACGAAAATTTGTATGGCAAAATTTTACCTCTTCTCGTATTTCGCCAGGAGGCGCTGCTCAATGCCATACACATTTTCGTTTTTTTAACGTGATCGAATGGTAAATAAAACTCGCACTCACTACTCTGTTGGTCAAACAGTCAAAACTGATTCTCACAAACGCTAACACCAATCATTGACTTCCAATAAATGTTTTTTTTCTTTTCTTCTTCTTTAACACTATCCTTATACATAAGACGAAAAACTTAATTCTGGATATTATTATCACAAATTTTTAAATCCTGAATCTCAAAATTCCGAAACGTTTGATTTCACAAGAACAAATGCAGAAGAGCGAGCAAAGCGATTTCACTTCACAAGACTTAATTGTGTCTCACCTAACCTAACCGACAGCTGTAGTTAAAACATAACTTCGATGATAGAAAATTACGATTCTTATCAAGGAAAAAAATATAAAGAAAATATTACGTACTTAATAATAATTATCTAATGAGGCTCTCGTTAGGCGGCTGGATCAAGGCCCTGATTCAGAAGGCAGTTCTCCTCGATACGGCACGCATTGTGAGGAGGTTCCTGTCTCTGGAGCCCTAACTACCGGTAGCTTGGATCCTGGTCCCGATGCCGGCGGACCCCTATTTTTTTTTTAAATGTTTTACTTATTTTGTTTTTAGAAAATATTTAAAAATGTAAATTTATATGAAAAAAAATAAATAAAAAATAATAATAAAACAAAAATAAATTAAAACAACCACTCGGAATCGCATTAATGAAAATCGGATTATCGAAATTCGGAATATTTGGGTGTTCCCGTTTCAATCACATGGCTTAAGGAACCTTTTAAGGTTCTCGCCGCCCCCTAAAATTCCGGTGACGCTGAAAATGACGTATAAAGCCATCAGTAAACTCTCAATAAAGCTAGCACTAGTGTGAGTAGCTACTACACTAGTGTACCTTACTGTACCTTTTTTTTATGATCGAGCCTAGGCCACCGTGATGGCATTTGTATATTTTATTTACACCTTCTGTCGCTTGATCACGTGCCGTATGCAACGTCATATCGCAACCTTGCCAATGAATTGGCGTATGTGCGCGCTACGTAGTACTCACTTACATCTCAAGTATTACCTATCTACAGTTCGTCTCAAGATCAAACAAAAATGTTTTATTGCTGATAATAAATAGATGTTTTAAGATACCATATTTTTTAGTCTTAACATTTTATACTAAGGTGACGTTCCAAATATATTCTACTCTTCAATAAGTATAAAAATATTTCTAACACAACCATTTATTTTTATAGGAAATCTACTACTGAAGACGATGCTGAGACGAGAGTATGAAAATATAGTACAAGATTTCCAATGAATCTCAATTAGTTAATCAATTTTTATTTGTGTTTCAATAGTTGTAAAATAATTTTAAGCGTCTTAGCGTTAATTTCATGCAAGACTGTCTAAACAATCAGTAATCCACTGCCATAGTTTAGAATTTAAATGCTATTTATTTTAATGTTTTGTACAATTACGCTTTAAGTAGGAAATTTGCTGATTTATTGTTCATAAGCAAATATATTAGGGATAGCAAACAATAATTTTGTAAACTACCGCTGGCTATTGCAGTTTTGACGTTAAGAACATTTTAATAATACATAATTAAACAATGCAGCCTGCGTTGGGGATGCCTAGTGCGAGTTTCATTTGCCATTCGCTCAAGTTAACGCGAAAGATATATTATAGTAGGTATGGCCAAACTTTTACTCTCCTCGTTTGTCACTAGAAGGCGCTGCTTCACAAAATAAAACTCTCAATAGGCACTCCCTAGGAGAATCCTTTCTCGAGTTTGTTAAAGTAATCAACTTTCACTTTCACATTATAAGGGTGCGCCGTCCGTATAAGTGACAGGTGTCATATATTTTTGTTTATGGCAACCGTCTTCGTCCATATTTATTTGATGCCGCGCGGCCATACTAATTTTGTTTGGGGAATTTAACGTGTTAATTTGAAAAATAATAATTTAAAACCCGCTTGATAAACCGAAAATGTGAAACGGACGATTTGTATTTAAGACATTGGTGATTGTTTAGACATAATTAGAGGTATAGTAATTTAGATAAACTATAAGGGGCTTATTAATAAACAAAGTGTAAGCTTTTGTCTCTTTTACTCTATACATATATGAAATGAAGTATACATGACGGAAACAAACACGGAGTAACTACTCCAAGCTTACACTTTGTTTATTAATACGGGGGTACAATATCAACTAAACGCCGCCACTCGTTTTCATAATTTTTGCCCAACTCTATATGATATTGTGGAAAAAATATAGTGTGTTATGAATTTATGGTTCGGACTAATTGTAAACACGTTCCCTTTGATACTAAATATATATTTTGTTTATGTAATACGATAGTTTTTTCATCATATCAACTTAACCGTGACTACACTTTTGGCTTTTTTTGGTCGGCGCACCCTTTTTTTTTCATATTGTTGATGGCTTCGTGCGATTAGCACATTTAGCCAGTGTCAAAGTAATTTTTCTAACAAGTAATACATAAATAAACAATATTTCTTTTCTGTATGATGATGATGAAGGATAATAGAAATGAGAAGTGAGATATGATATACCCCCAACCCCTCGAGTATCTCGGTAAAGTTGTGGGGCTTTACTAAGTCGGCGCACCCTTAAGGATTTAAAAAGAGACGTAAAGACGCGTGCACATCAACCTGTCCAAAACTGTCAAATTTCTTCAATTAATGTTCAACCATATGCCATATGTGTAAAGTTCATAGTCTATTAAACCCTCGCGCGCCATATTATGTACGCACGGTCGTACGTAAGGTGGCCCGCTAATTATACCTACAGCGTGGGACGGAAAATTTGACGGTTTGTGGTAGTCTCATGTGCAAGCGAGAGACTTTCTGTTTGAGATAGGTATATAATTTGTCGTAAATTCTGGTTCGTCTTTACCGGGACTTGTGCAAAGTAAAACTATTTTGTGTGTCGTCATAACGAACTTTATTCAAAGTAATTAAGTATAAGTATATATTAATGATTAAGAATGAAAGTGTGGCATCCAAAGTCAGTTTTGTACATAGTCAAGTTAAT
This sequence comes from Eudonia mercurella, assembly GCA_963082485.1. Taxonomy (NCBI): domain Eukaryota; kingdom Metazoa; phylum Arthropoda; class Insecta; order Lepidoptera; family Crambidae; genus Eudonia; species Eudonia mercurella. The sequence continues at coordinate 17,021,612 of OY720026.1, forward strand.
TATAGAATATTTTCATTTAGGCAGGTGAGTACAAGTTTTTTAATCACTTTCTTACACTATCGAATAATTTAATTTTTTTTAAGCTCTCTAATGCTCGAAGCGTTATCTAGTAAATTCCTTTCAGGGTTTCGTAGTAAATCAAAAATCCTTTTGGTGTTGTTATGTTCGCTTATCTGTCCATCTGTATTCTTCAGTAATTTTACTCGCAGATTGAACAGTGCTACAAAAATAAATTTTGCATGGATTATAAATATTGTTATATGACCAACAAAATACAAAAAATAATTTAAATAAAACAAAAAATACAGTAAAGTTATAACTGTCGAACACTGATGCCAATACGTTTGAATTTTATAAGTAGTTTTTGTAACCTTAACTAAAATAAATTATAGTTAAAGACTACGGAACCCTTTTATTGCGAGAGTCTGCTCGCATTTGACTGGTTTTTTAAAAATTATTCTACAAACTTGCTTTGCATAGAAAATTATAGAAAATTATTTTTTATAAGAAAAACAAACCATGTAGGCAAGTTTATATAAAACAGTTAACTTTATTCAGTGGCGTATCTCAATAATTAATACTCGTTGCTGAGAATTTTTAAGAAATAGTTTAGTTAGAAGAACAAAAGACAAATAGTCGTAACTTTGAATAGCCTTAGTTTTGCAACAGCGGTGTATAGTGGTAGGTAAATTATAATTTGATACAATCAAATAAATATGTGGATTTGATAGTGTTTAATAAATTAGATAATTGCGTCAAGTAAGTGCGAATAATTAAAGTGTACATAAAAAGAGAGTTGTGTGCATTTTGAGCGTTTTAACGAAGATTCCACCTATTTTGTAAATAAATAGATTTTTACACTTCATATAGCTTATAAGTAGAAAGTAAGAATGAAGCTTTATTTAAATACTCTAGTGTCACATTGCCATATGATTTGTGTATGACGTGTTTGTGTTAATTAGGCTGCAAAGCATTAATCACATATTTTATGTATTAACATTTCACTTGGCATTTCCAAAAATCCTACTACAGTAATTTTGGTTTGATCATTAAAAACTGTCATCAATATTAAAGAAAAGTAGATAGGTAGGTATGCCTACTATTACTCAAAAGTGTTAGTAAGTATTGTAATGACATTTGACCACATAAAACTACAATTGTAAAAATATTTAATACATAAGTTTGGAAATGAAACACTTTATGGGTATATCTATTCGCATTTATTTCAAATACAAAACTCAAATTTCTGCAATACATTTTCAACCATATGTCTTAGACATAAAGTTTAAAGTCTATTATGGAAATTTGACAGTTTGTGTACACACGGTACCTGCTTTATTTTATTTCGCATTTCATCATCATCTCAGCCAATAGACGTCCACTGCTGGACAAAGGCCTCCCCCAAGGATCTCCACAACGACCGGTTTTGTGTTTACTTATATCTAATTACATAACTTAGTACTCAATTGTAACGTAAATGTTGATTTACCTATAAAAATATCTATATTATTTGGAAACGCCACATGAAGACTTACAAATTGAGTAAGTAGGTATCTACTATATAGTGTTACATTTCAATGTGTAGTGTTCACGTCAACTTAGAAAACAATATTTAAATATATTCTCAAAACAAAGCTGATAATTAATATCTGCCAGTCACCAAGTCTGGTTTTCATGTCTTGTGATACCCAGACGTGCCTAGGGACCTCTAAAAATAATACTTGACAGCAAGTTTAACAATAAAGCAACATGTTGAATAAACTGTGTGATACATAAAACATTCCATTTTGTATGGTAGAAGTAAGAAGTTCCACTTTGTGTACATTCCACAGACTTATTGAAATTAAATGCTCAGTCAGAACTTTTTTTAAGTACATAGGTACTTATTTTATTCTAAATTGTATTGTTATTTATGGCCCTGTTGTCTGGTCATCAATCACTGTAGCTTACTTGGTACGTATTGTGTAGAGTGTACTTTTACTGTGCAGAAATGTTTAATAAATTATAGTGGTACAAATGTAACATCTGAACTGTTTTTATAATGAAATAAAATATTTTATTGCTAAAATTATTATGTTGTTGTTTATTCTCTTCGCCTCTTGTTTTTTGACTGTCAGCAGGATATGATTTTTACAGCGCTATAATCTATACTAATATTATAAAGAGGAGTGAGGAAGAATTGTATATTTGTATGTCCCCGCTTGGTGTTTGTCCACCAAGCGGACGAAGTCGCGAGCGGGCCGCTAGTCCTCTTATAAAATAGTCAAACTATTTGTGATTGCCAGCAGTAGGTACTTCAGATTATATCGAGCCAGGCATATCTTATTTCATAAACACTCATCAGCCTACATAGGTTCATGAACAAAAGCATGCGTGGAGATCGGACAATCATAATTCACCTTCTCTGTCGTTACGCTCTTGGCAGAGCGGTCGTGCCCGTCACGTAGTACCTACTATCGGAGGGGGCAGATATCGCCTCACGATGTCGCGCCATCTCTCCCTGCCAGAGGTCATCCTGCTGCACTCATTTAAGGATTCGCCTAAAACTGATCGGTCTGGTCGGTCCATCGCATGGGTGACCTCTATTCACCAATGCTGGTCCATATGCGCATAAGTGTGTGACATCTTATGACAACTACTGTTACTAAGAGGCGCGGCATCGCTCTCAGTGCTACGGATGGTCTATCTTGGGCTCTGTCAATCGGTCGCCGGTTACTGCATATCCTCGTGGGGCGGTACGGACAACGTGGATGTTAAAGATCGAGAGAGCCCAGGGAGCAGTGCTAAAGGCGATGCTGAACAAGCCGCGTCACTGCCCCACTAGTCACCTGTACGCAACCAGCCAAGTTCTAAGTGTGCGCAAGCTGTACGTCCATAACGCCGTAATAACAACACAAAGTAGTCGTCTGCTACGAAAACTACAAAGAGCTACTCAAGAAACGTGCATTCAAAATTGCAACACTGTTGGTTCGCACCACATTTGCCAAAAGGCATAGAGAACAACTCAATATAGGTAAAGAATACCTTTATACTTATATATATATAATGAAAAATTGAGGTTATAAAATGGCTCCTCACACAAAATTATAGAAATACATAACTTTTATTAGGTGGTTATATATAGCTCGATGAAAGAAGATTACTTTCACAAGACTTACACCCAAACACACACCCACACACACACACACACACACACACACAAAATAACATAACATTGTGAAAAGGCAATTATTTTTGTTATATTCTCTCTAGCCCCCATAAGATAGGATTACCTAGTTTGGGCGCTACTGTTTAATTTGATAAGATTGTATTATTCTGGTAATAAAAGTTTTTAATTTATATTTTACTTTAATTTAATTTATACACAGTATTTCTCACCAAAACGCCTTAAACGAAATTTGTTTGCAAAAAAGTACCTACTCTTTTCTAAATTGCCATATTTTTTAATTCAACAACAAGTCTATGTCTATAATGTACATTCATAATGAGAGCTTTCAACCATCTACCAACAGTAAAGTATAGTAGTATCTTGAGAAAAAACTATGTGTCAAGGACATCACAGACTAATAAGCGATTTTTCCCAGATCATGCGCCTGCGCTCGCGTGACGTATCTGTGCGGAGTTTTAAGGAACTAAAATCGCACGAGACATTTCTAACAGAAAAAATAAGTGCACACTTTTGTAACAGCACATGCCTCATACATGCCTAAATGTGTCATGTTTACCATTCCAACGTCTCTGAAGTTACATGAAAATGAAAGTAAACAGGTAATAAAGTAAAAGTAAATAGCCTATATACTGTCCCACTGCTGGGCAAAGGCCTCCATCATTGGAAATCAAGTCATCACTACAATTGATGGGTATTGGCTTACCTACTCATCACGCTTGCCAAGTGCGGGTTGGTGATCACTATGATTCGAAAAATCCGTAACACACTGCCCGACCTGGGAATTGAACCAGGGACTTTCGGGTTTCGGGCCGAGCGCTTGCCACTCGGCCACCGATAATAGTAGATAAATATAAGTAACGCTGTATTGAATCATGTACGATACATGAAACATTCACGATTTGAAAAAAACGATTCTACAGGTAGTCTGTACAAGAAAAATTTACCAAAATTTTATTTATTCACTATTTTTTAATGAAAACATCAAAGCACAATAAATAACAACAGTAACTTTTATCTATTTATTCATCAACATACATAATATCTACATTTGCACAAATAAAGTATATTTAACTTAGAAATTACATCAGTAAACGGTACCTTATTATGACTGATATAATACTTTTTCAAAAGTTTTGTTCCTTGTGTACGCTTAACTTGTGCCAACAATTGATGGCTATACATTAGACAAGTGATCAAATATAGTCTATGGCATTCACATCAACACCTAACGTTAAGTTTATATGGATATCTATTTAAAAGTACAATAAATTAGCAGACAGGTAAAGCAAACTAATATTTACATTTAATTTTGGAAGTAACAATTTTGATACAATAAAATATTTATTTTATAAAAGGGATTACTGTATAATGATTTAAAGGTATGTACTATAAACTTGATTATACATATTATGAGATTTTCCAAGAAGAGACCGAATGTATGGGAGCAGAACCTTTTTGCAGATATTTTATATTAGTGTTTATGCAACACCAGATTAAATGACACTCATAACATGATAAAGTATGTTTTATTAAAATGTCTCAAAATGGAAAATGTCCATGATAAAAGTACATACATTAATTTAATATATTTTCGGGCTATTGCCTTGCCAATGAAGGTTTCACAAAACTGAAATTAGGTCTTATGGAATGTTTAAGCCTTTATACAAATGACTAGCTAGACACCATAGGGTATGATCAGCATTGTAGATGTAGTTTACTGTTACAAAGTTATTTGCATGGTTTAACATTGCATTTTAATACAATGTGTAGCTAGTCAGCTTAATAATGGGAAACTTGTTTTAAAATCGGCATTATACAACACAATGTATACAGTTAAAAGTTGTCAAAACACTCCAATACAAATTGTTTACAAATATCTGTACCTTAGCACAAAAATGCAGTAACTGAACAATAAATAAGTCTGAAATTCAATTTACAATAAGTTTATATAATTTAAGTTACACTTTATTAACAAATTACTATTATGATAGTGCTAAGATCAGAAATTGTTTACAAGACTCCATTAACAGTATTAATATAAATGTACATAGCACACATCAGGAAAAATAGAATGTTGGTAATCCAAACATACACATCTTCAACACTGTTACAATAATTTCAAGCTTTATTTTACTCCCGTTGATTATAACTTGTTACGCACTGAATACTTAGGCTTATGGATATTGCAATGAAGTCAAGGCAGGAACTATCCAGTGCTGTAGTCCACTGTAAATAAATAAAGATTTGTTATAGTTAATACAATCATAGGTGTTTTTCTTTTACACCTACGTAGTGACTGCTTTAACTTTACAGTTATAATCTGTAATATTTTTAGCAAGTCACACTACACTGAAAGTAGTAAAGCAGCTTAGCAGTGGTTGTTGCTGCTTAACAGTAAATTATCATATTAATAGCATTGACATGTCTCTATATACAGGTTTAAATATATAAAAAATATTATATTAAATATTATAAAGCTGAAGAGTTTGTTTGTTTGTTTGGTTGAACGTGCTAATCTCAGGAACTACTGGTTTGAATTGAAAAATTATTCTTGTGTTGAATAGTTATTGAGGAAGGCTATAGGCTATAAGCTATATTACATCACGCTATGACTAATAGGAGTGGAGTAGCAATGAAAAATGTTGCAAAAACGGGAAAATATTTACGAGGGTGAAACCACGTGGTACAGCTAGTAAAAAATATAATTAATGCAAACAAAAATTACTATTGCAAAAGATTATGGAGCCAAGTCCCACTAGAGGCTTTAGATGTTATATTATTGATTCACTCAAGATGAACACAGTGTATTTACCATAATTAAAGTGTGAACTTTCTTTTATTGAGTCACCAACAATCAGGTGACATTATAGGAAATATTTATAAGAGTACTTACACTTAATTTCAAGTTTCTATCTCTTCTTAAATTACTGGCTGCCCATCTTGACTTTTGACGTCATGTAAATTCCAACAATAAGTCCAAAGAGACCAATGGCTGATCCAAAGATCTCAACAATCAGAATCTTAACGAAAAGGGCTGCATTAGCGGCATCAGCGAGGGCGGCTCCCGAACCCACGATTCCGACGGCAATACCACAAAACAGGTTAACAAGGCCCACGGCGAGTCCAGCACCGAACATCACATATCCAGCCAACCAGTTCTGCTGCTTGATAACGTTGTCGACAAGCGGCTCCTGATATCGTTCCAGCATACCCGACAGTACGATAGCGGTGATCAATCCATAAATAGCGACGGCTTCGCAGAAGATGACGGAGATCAAATTCTTGGTCTTGATTCTGGGCGCTTTGACACCTCCGCCAACTATGCTCACTCCAGTCGTGTGTATGCCCATGGCAGCGCCCACCACTGAGAACGATACGGCGAACGCGATGCCCAGCGTTCCCCACATGTAGGGGGATGTGTTCTCCAAGAACCATCCCACACTGATTTGCTCACCCTTTCCATTCAACACGTAGTACAACGAGAAGATTGGAATTGCGAGACCCAAAAGGAGCAATAACAGGTAAGTGAGGAAGTATCTCATCTTGAGATATTTGTTGAGCAAATTGGAGCTTTTACCCGTAAATCCCAAACGGGACGTCCTTTTTTCGCCCAATTTTTGCCTTGACAGAAAACTCAAAACGGAGAGGTCTTGTGATCACAAGATGTCAGAGACAATAGAAATGTTGCCACTTAATACACTTTTAGTGTTTCACTCAAGATGCGTTTTCTGCCAATAATTCAATAAAATCCAAAAAACAAATGAAAATGTAGTTTAGTTATTTGTTTATTTATCGCATTATTAATGATGACTGTATGTATCATCTATAAAATTGTAACACAGTTTTTAATAACTCTATGTTTTTAAGATGAAAATTGAAAAAAAAATCCATTTCTTTGGAAACTTTCGTTTTATCATGGTTTGGCTATTTTATTTTGTTTTATTTTATTAAATTAATTATTTTTTATTTTAATTATGAATTCCGGCTTGTCATGTGGAGGACGTCGAGTAACTTCAGCAATTTGGCACGCAAAGAAGTTACTCGAAAAGCCTCTAAGCTGAAGTGGGACTGGGCTAGACATATCTACCGCATGCCGAACGAGATGTGAGATCTCGGCCAGACCAGATAGGCCAAGACGAAGATGGTGGGACGACCTTAATTGAAAGAATGGCACGATGTTGCATGGGACCGGAAAGTGTGGGGAGACCTTTGCCCAGGAATGGGACAGTTATGGCTGATGTAATAATATAATAATAATGAATTCTGGAAAGTTTCGTAGGTTTTCCGGAGTTGCTATCTCTAAGGCTTGTTGTTTTTCACACGTACCACAACCACACCACGTCGTCGGTGGTCAAGCTGTGGTTACGTGTGAATAGTGTCGCTGTGGTTTGCGGTTGCGTTGTGTTAACTACAGAATGTAGTTGTGTTACACAACAACTGTGTTTGCGATATGGCCGGCCGCCAGTTCGTGATGACGCTGGTGGTTGCGTTGTGGTTGCGACGAGGCTGCGATGTAGTCGGTATCAAACATGCGGTTAATAATGACGGCAAAATGTGACCCGTGTGAATTCAACTATTAATTTTCATACAAGTTAACGCCCGCCCACGTATTGTGGTTGTTGTGGTACGTGTGAAACAAGCCTTAGTCTAATTCACCGAGAGCGAGACTCGTGCCTACGCCGAACCAAGAACAGAAAGAGAAACTACAAAAAAATAAAAAGGATTGGTGGACCATTTTACAAAATATACAATTATTATTAAGATAGATTTAAACAAAATACCTACAACATATTTGACATTGGCAAATATAAACCGCTTTCACTTTCGAATTACTGTATGAAATAATGTTTTTTTTTAATTTTATGTATTTGTAACACATATTATACATAAATTATATCTTTCGGAACTCCTTTTCCATTCCATACACATTTTAACTATACGAAATGCTTTTTAACTATACCTAAACCAAATTCTGTAAACGTAACGTGCTTAAAAATTATAATTAAGTTTAGGCTTCACGTATTAATATAGGTTAAAGTGAAAAAAGAAGTGTTTCATCGTCGTAGTACAATTTGGAGGACACTGTAGTGCTGTGGTCACTCACTCATTTGGTTTAATGCTCTAAGCTCACTCACCAATACAAAGTATGTCGCTTTTCGAAAAAATATTCAATATTGACCGAATAATGTAGAAGAATAAAAAGAAGTGGATTTCATAACTATTGAAACATTTTACGCAATATTCGTATAGATTAATATTTATATTATTAATATATGTTTTGTGTCCGTTAAGCTAGCGTACACATGATCTAATTCACGTTTGTTGTTGTGCCCTCTTTTAGTGCGTAATAAGTGCGTAATTACCGCAAACATAAAATAATTAGTGACTCCTTAGTTTAAGAAATAAAGACTTTTTTAGTACGCTGTACGCTGGAATCACGATCAAGCTGGCGTATACGTGATCGTTCTCAAAAACTACTTATATTTTAGCAACAAACGTTGTCAAGGAGACGTTGAGAAGGAGGCACTAATTATTTTATGTTTGCAGTAATTACGCACTAATTACGCACTAAAAGAGGGCATAACAAACAACAAACGTGAAGTAGACCATTCTACGCCAGCTTAACGGACACAATTAAATCAGTGCCTATAGACAAGAGCTGCGCCTATATTATTTACAAGTAAAATAATCAATAACATTCGCATTGCAGGATTCTGAATTCACCAGAATTCACATGGGAGAAATAATATTGTTCTGAGGAAAGAAATAGAGTTTATTCAACCATGCACTCCTCTATTCCAGAAATAATAACAAATCAAACTTCAATAAGTAAAAACCAAGTAAATATTCTCTATGGCAAAATTAATCAATATTAATTTTGCCATAGATAATTTTAAAGATTTTTTTCCCATGAATATGACCTCTTGGCGGGAAATTGAAGAGTCATATCTGCGGTTTTGTTTTATTTTCTATTTGTGTTATGTCGAATATTAATATGAAATAAAAGTGGATTATTAACCGTTAACTGCTCGTGAGTGTGCATGAGTGTTGGCAAATGAAACAAAACAGTGCAACAGTGCAATGTCACTTTTCAAATTCTCTCAAGAAGTCCGCCCGAGGACTCAATAAAGCCCCACATCTTTACTGAGATACTCGAGGAGTTGGAGGGTATATCATTTATCACTTCTCATTTCTGTTATCATTCTTCATCATCAAACAGGAAGGAAATAATGTTTATTTATATATTACTTGTAAGAAAAATTACTTTGACACTGGCTAAATGTGCTAATCGCACGAAGCCATCCAACTAAAAAAATGAAAAAAGTCTGTGGCACTAGATAGAATTTGTTGACAGAATAAACAATTTCTCTTGGCGATGGGCGATTGTTGCAATAAAAACAATGGACTAAATCGAAGATTGTGCAATTGCGCATTCGATTGTCGATTAGTAGTTCCTCACGATGATTATTCGAATAACAATCGACAAACTTAGTAGTTTGTCGATTGTTATTGCACGCACCGCCCGCACACACACTGCCGCACAGTCGCATACAAAGCGAATTGCAGTGTAGTGTAGTACTATAAAGTAACTTTACAGTACTACACTAACTTGTGCGTGCGGTGAACTTATTTAGTAGTACGAGTATATTTAGTAGTGCGCTGCGCTGCGCTAACAAATTAGTATTTAAAGTTGACACGGTAACTGTGTCAGGCGTCAGGCGTTATCGCACGCCGCACGCCGTTCATCGATTGTTATCGACTAACGTCGATTGTTATACTATATTATTAAGCTGAACAATAATTCGATTAGTTTTAGTAATAATCGCCCATTGCTCTCTTTAGATATAGGTAGATATCCATCCATGATCCATGTCCTATCCATAGAAAAACCTATCAAAGGTATAAGGAAGGCCCAAGGCGTTACTACAATAAAAGAGACAAGAAACGTCCGCCCGTCAAATAATTTGACAGTTGTCAAATAACAAATTAATCTTGTGTGTTCATGAGTGCTGGTGAATTTTTGTTTTTCCTATCTTCCCAATAAATCGACTTTTATTTGCAAAATGTAAACCCAACAGTATTATTATTTTTAGCATTTTATATAAAGCATGAGTTTTAATGTGGGAAGATGGACTAACAGAATAACTATGAAGCCCCAGAAATTATCGCAAAATGATGTTGTCTGCCTACGCCAGGTTTATTGTTCGCCATTCCTACCTGATTCTTCTCGCCGTAAGTGTAATTTCAACTATACTTACGGTAATTCCACTGGTTTGTCATACCTTGCCATCATTTTCCGATCCTATAGTAGGCTTCGAAACCCGAGGGACTACTCTGGCACACCGATTTATCGCTTGGGAAAACCTTATCGACGAAACAAGACCTTCTCGAAGACTAGCTGTAAATCCTAAAGAAATCGAAGATCAGGTACGCATGAATCATTCTTACTACAATAGAACAAGACAAGATAGACCTAGATCAGGTCATAGTCGTAACAAAAATAAAAATCGTAAAAAGAAGAAAAAAAATCGAAATAACGGCCCTGGAATAGAAAAAACCTGGTCTTATGCACCTGAGCCAAACATATCTAATGGTCATGTACATTGGGGCTACGGGAAGAATGTTTCATTTGAAGATGAAAATGCTGTGTTTCTGAAAGATCACACACGTCGACAATGGCTCTCTTTGAAAGAAATGCAACGAAGACCTGACAAGAAAATCCATGTCAACTACGCTTCTGGAACGTGTGGTCCTCCAGTTTCCGATTATGCCCATTTAGTTATAACTAGCTCAGATAACTCCTCATTGTTAACATATGAGAATGTAGATAAAGTGTGTAGGATGCAAAACTTTCTTGTAGAATTAGGTGAGTCTGAGTATTATAAATTATGTGAAAGGTCATCAAACTCAGAAGAGTTGTGCTGTCCTATATGGAGTGTGCCAAATTATATAGCTTTAATGTCTGGCAAGAGTTCTTGTGAAAACTTAACTAGAGATGATGTAAATAAGACTGTGAGTATATTGAAAAAATGTGCTGGCTATTTTCACAATTTTACTTTAATGGCATCTTGTGATTTGGATCGCTGCAAAGTACCAAAGTATTGTTCACAGTATGATGCTGTATATAACTTATTATTCTATTTGATAGATTCATATGCATTCTCACCAGAAGACAATTCTCAGACATTTGTCCGTAACACCATGATGTTCTTGCCATTACCCTACAGTGTAACATCACTTCCTTATTATATGAAATTGCAGAGTTCAAATTTATCTTACAATAATATTATTGTACCTGCTTTAGACTTTGGATTAAAAAATGCATTATTTGATGAATGGCTTGTACAAGACACTTGGTTGATAGGATTAGGTGGTGTATTTGTATTTATTGGTGTATGGTTGTACACTAAATCTCTAATTCTCAGTTTGCTGTTATTTACAGCTATAGCTTATTCACTTGGAATAGCATACTTCTTGTATGTTTATGTGTTAAATTTGGAGTTTTTTCCCTTTATGAATTTATTAGTAATAGTTGTTGTGATAGGCATTGGGGCTGATGATGCATTTCTATATGTGAAAATTTGGAACACAGTAAGCAAGCAGCTCGTAAGGGATAATATGGTGACTCAAGACAACTGCATAACTGATATAAAGAATATATCAAGTGCTGGGGAAACTATTCTTATACAAATTCTTGAAGAGACTTTAAAACACTCAGTTGTGACTATGTTTATTACAACAGTGACAACAGCGGTCGCATTCTATGCTTCTTATGTGAGCTACATTCCAGCCATAAATTGTTTCAGCGTATTTGCTGGCACAGCTGTTCTAGTCAACTTTTTACTAATGATCAGTTGGTTGCCAGTATCTGTCTACATAATGGATGTTAAAATGTGTACTAGCAAAGCAAAGTTATTTTCTGTATTTCATAAAGCCATTAATGAAGTATGGGAGGATATCATAGTGGTTTTAAATAGATTTATTATTACATGTGTAATTAAACTGCACATAGTGTATGTTATAATATTGGGTGCTATAGGAATTGGAAGTATCATTGTAGTATTTTACTCACCAGGGCTCAAATTACCTGAATCTAAGGAATTCCAGCTTTTTCAGACAAGTCATCCAATTGAACAGTATGATATGGAATACAGAGATAAGTTTTTATTTGAAAGATTTGGCAAAGATATTGGCACAGGCGTTAGAATGCCTCTTAGGTGGATATGGGGTGTGAAAGCTGTGGATAATGGGAACCATATGGACCCTTATTCTACAGGACATCTCATGTTTGACGATAATTTCTCGATTTCAGATCCTGATTCACAATCTTGGTTGCTCAAATTTTGTATGAGATTAAAAGCCCAACCTTTTTATCAACAGACATTAGGCCCATTACTTCCAAATTGTTTCATCGAAAGTTTTAAAATGTACATGAGTCGTCGCTGTGTCGACAATATTGACAAAATTAACAGGACACCCTGTTGTGAAACATCCCAATTTCCTTACAAAAAAGAAGTTTTCGATTTTTGTATTATAAAAGCTATAGAATCATTGTATATGACTCCACGAGAACTATTTATGCCTGGAGTAGCAGGACCTAAATTTCTTAGGAGTGCTACGCCCCCTACTGTAGCGGCTTTAGTTGTAGAGTTTGAAAGTGTTGTACCTTACACAATGTCGTACACAACCATGAACAATTTTTTCCTCCAGGTGGAAAACTGGACTCAAAGAGAACTGAAATCGGCACCTCTTGGCATGTCGTGCGGGTGGTTTTTATCAGATCTTCAATTTTACGATCTGCAAAAAACTTTGGCAAGTGGGACTTTGATCGCACTGTTGCTATCAGCAAGCCTCGGATTTGTGGTTCTCATTCCAGCTACCTTGAACTTCATTGTAAGTGTTTGTGCTTTGACTGCAATGATATTTTCGGCCACCGTGACAATAGCCATTTTAGTTCTATCCGATTGGAAATTAAATGTTTTAGAAAGTGTAGCGATATCAACTTCAGCTGGGTTAGCTGTAGACTTCAGTCTTCATTATGCCCTGAGTTATACTAATGCCGGTGGTTTGAAAACTGCTAGGGTCAAATATGCGCTGTCCGCGTCTGCAGGCCCAACGGCGGCCGCAGCGTTAACAACTGGCTTTGCTGGTATATTCCTTCTTCGGTCGAACCTCCTTCCGTATTCTCAAATTGGAACATTTTTAGCATTAATAATGTCCGTTAGTTGGATTTACGCTACGTTTTTCCTGTGTTCCTTATTATATATGTTTGGAGCAAATTCATCAAAAGAGTCTCCTACAGATGAACGAAAATCGGTATCGCGAGTAAGTTCCATCTGTTCTGGGGTACCAAATTTAGAAAGCCATGAACTGGAACATTTGGCTGACAGCAATCGTACAAATCTAACTCATTCGCATAGTCCTTCCAGTGTCAGCGCCACGACTGTTGTATTACACGACGATTATGACAATGCACACAGCAAAGTAGAAAACAAATCTAGTATTAACAGTAGTTTAGCTTGTGACAAGGACTGAATGTTTATGTCTAATAATGTAATGTAAGTTTTTGGAGTATTTATAGCAACATAACAGTATTATATGATTATGACATAGACCTATTGTTTACAAACAGGAAATATGTTTATCTTTGCATTTGAATTCGTTGTACACGAATTAAACATGCTTTGTAGGTGTTTATCTTATTGTGTAAATATTGTGATTTAATTATTTGATACTAAACCCTGAGTAATGATTGTTGTGACAATAACTATCACATAAATAATTCATATTTGAGACAATATGATATCTAAACGAGCTTAGCTTGAGTATTGTCACTTTGTTATTTTTCTGTAGTTTTAAGTTTAATCCGAATTGATATTATGTATGTACTTATATAGAACTACTTGACTTTGTCTTCGATTTGAGTATAATAATAATGCGTTTGATTTGCAATGCGTGATTTATGATCTTTGATTTTAGTACTTATTGAATAATGCAACTATTGACGTACAAACTCTAATAAATAGCACAGGTACCTATAATTATTCATTTAATGAAAGTGAATATGAATACAACTTCAATATTAAAAACATTTTGAATGGAAAATTATAGGTGCAAAGTAGTCAGTAAGTACCTAATTAAGTCCCACGTCTTAAGTTGGAGCTAAACTATTATTTAATTTCTCAATAGGTAAACATTTTGCGCTTGACTGTCCAGAAATACTTTCAACTGAATCTCATTCATTGTTTCAGTATTTTTAATTCAGTATTTTATATTTCCATTATACTATATTATTGATAATTTTTATTTTATTGTATATCAATTAAATTATTATTTACGATGCGACCCATTCGATTACGACGAACTCTTTAAAAAATCTAAGAATGTTTAAAAAAAGCCTATCGTACTATTACTACCTATAGTATGGAAGGCTTGTAGGCTACTTAAGTTAAATCTTGTAATGTTGAAATCTGTGTAAAATTGTATATCTCCTATGTATAGGGGGTCTATATAAATGTTAAGAATTTGATGTAATTAAACTAAGAGAACTGCTATTTAATGCTAGTTCAAAGGTAACGTAATTAAATGTTTATATGTAAATCCTTAACTTGAAATGTTTTCTGCGAAGCTGGTACCTACCAACCTATGTCTCTTGAATTATAATAATTGTGTCATCAGAACAAATACTGGTCTGAAACTTAAGGCGCTCCGCAAACGCGGAGCGGCCGCGGCGGCTTTTGCCTTCTTCGTGCTTTGGTAGTATAGTACCTACCTATTCCCTTTGTTCTATCATTCGCGGCGAAATTGTCCGGCCCGCCCCGCCCCGCCCCGCCGTTTTCGGAGCGCTTATTAGACCTAATTTAAGGTTCCTTTTCTGCGTAAATATAAATGTACTAAAATCAATAATATTAAGTACCTATTTAGTACTTACTTATTTTTATTATCTTGTAGATAGAATGTTACACCTTCAAAGAATTAAACTCTTGTTACAGGTATGTATTTACAAGATTTTAGAGAACAATGCTCCTAGTGTCATGTTTTTCACTATTTTCAGAAGTCCTTCGAAAACTACCTACATAAAAATTTGTTATATTTAAGAAGAAAGAAAGAATGCATTTGGACGCATGATAAAATCCTGAAGAAATGTACTATGTACTTACATAATAATATGTTTAGAATAGATAGGTTACTTACATAAAAAGAGGACACTAGCTATCAGATATGGACAAATTATACAAAAAAATATAATTATTTTGTTACACTGACTGTTAACACGCTCATTACTAAGTTGATATCCGTGAATGGTAGATGGTATAATATAAGTAATATTTATGTATAAATTAAGATATTTTCTAAAATCATTGATGTGTATCTGGCCGTTGAGAAATAAGTAAATTCAAAAGCGATTATCACAAGTTTTGCTGGACTTATTTCTTAGTTGCCATGATAAAGTAGATCTTATGTATTAGTACATACTTACTTGAAATGTTAAGTAAATTCAAAAGCGATTATCACAAGTTTTGCTGGACTTATTTCTTAGTTGCCATGATAAAGTAGATCTTATGTATTAGTACATACTTACTTGAAATGTTGTACTTAAATTCTTCAAACAAATGAATTAAAATGTTAATTTTTATATTATATTGAGTGTTATTTTATTCAAGAGCGTTATCGAAATTCTCAAAAAGCTCTCAAAGTTTAACTTTGTAGCCGAGTCACACTTCCAAGAGAACCACGATGCCTCTGCTCTGGGTCCCTAGTGTGAGTTTTGTTTACTATAATTCGATTACGTTTACGTTTACGAAAATTAAGTATGGCATTGAAGCAGCGCCTCCTGGCGAAATACGAGAGGAGTTAATATTTTGCCACACAAATTCTTGTTTTCGTAAAAGTGATCGAATGGCGGATGATACTCGCACGGCTAACGGCTGGCTGTGTTATTTTACAGTGCCAGGTATGCAGGGGAAGTTTATTAGATGAGATTGTTTCACAAAGTATCTTCTCTAGGTTGAAACTAAGGAAAGAGTCAAACGAGTTTTGGATATACATAAACTAAATCATTCCTATAAAAAAAATGAACGAGCGTTTCAGTAGTCGTATATTGATTTGTAACATTTGAACTCAGTCTGAGCCCACAAATTGCCTGTCTGCCTGACTGCTGAAGGTATATATAGAAGGCGAGCGAATTACACTGTTACATACTTCCGTCCCTTTTCTACGAAATCACTCCCACAAATGGTATATATAGAAGGCGAGCGGAAGGATGTTACTCATCAAAAAAACAGTTACACTTGTGATGTGATGTGAAGGTCCTCCTTGTCGATAAGATCCGACTTCCGATGAAGGCACGTCAAGTTTTAAATCCGTTGGTCCAAGGAGCAATCACCAATCCCCACTGGGCCGCGTGGTAGGTTATGGCCCGTTCTTCCTATCCATCCACAGAGACGGCTTGTGCGCCAGCTCGATCCTCCGTGCATCGGAAGGCACGTCAAGTTTTAAATCCGTTGGTCCAAGGAGCAATCACCAATCCGAACTGGGCCGCGTGGTAGGTTATGGCTCGTTCTTCCTATCCATCCACAGAGAAAGCTTGTGCGCCAGCTCGTGGTGACAAAATGAGCTGGAGCTGGAGCACAAATTCTAATTGTCTCTATCTTAACTTGCCATTGATCGTTACCTACTTATTATTATAATTCTTTATCAGTTTGAAAATGGTTATCAGATGCAAATAGCCTGAGACGGATTTTTGACCATAGCTCCCGAGGATTTTAGGAGATCGAGTTGGAAATAGTACCAAGAGTTGAGGAATTATCGAGACACTTGTAAGCATTTGAATTTTGAAAATCGACTGGAAAATTTTTTGGATTTTTGAAAAATGTAAAAAAAATCGAGTTTTTTTGGGGGGGGGTGTTTGTATATTAAATTGTGAATATTAAAAAAAGACTTAAAAAATGAAAAAAAGCGTCCTAGGGAATACCCTACTACTAACTTATAACTAATAAGTTTAGCTACAAAATGAAAGAACAAATTTTGAAAATCGGTTAATATAATTGTGACCTGTAGCTGTAGGTGGTGGTGTTTTTTTTTCGTAAATTGTTGTATTCATTTTCAATGCTCCGATCCTTGCGGGGACTGCGAAATCTGTGAATTATTGTTCTATATTGTGTTCGTGACAATGCTTAAGTTTCAGAACTCAAGCATTGTCTTAGCAGAAGCGTTGTCTTAGAAGCAGAATAAAAGAAAACTTTTAAGAGAAATAGTACATATTTAAAAATGGTTTTTAATATTTATTTATTTATTTGCGTGGAATATCATCCATCCGGAATCAATCATCATCATCATCCTCATTCTTAGACCTTAAATGGTCCAAGTCCTCATCAGCCTATACTTGTCCACTCAGACATACACTAAGACCAAGACCAGCAACTAGGCTGTATGAGTTAGATCACTAAGTAGAAGAAGAAAATAAACAAAATAATCTTACTGGCTGTCATGTGTCAAATTAATGTCACGTGAGTCACGTCAATGAATTGTTTATTTGTCAGCAAGCCGTACTATGATGTGATTCATTCGTTCTATCAATAATTAGTAAGCATCAATTATTTGGTTTATTCACCATATACAGATTACTTTCACCAAATATACAAATATTTATATTAATATCAAGATGTTTTCAACTAATCCAAATTACACGAAGCTCAAAACACATCTGAGGTTGTCTATAAACCGACTTAAATTGCTAGAAAAGAAGAAAACTGAATTAGCTCAAAAAGCTCGGAAAGAAATAGCTGAATATATTGCTGCTGGCAAAAGTGAACGTGCCAAGATACGTGTAGAACACATCATAAGGTATGTAAGCATTTGAACTTCCTTCTAACAGAATCATATTCAAAGAAGAATTCCATAGTTTTTAGTCATCACTTCACCATTGTCCTTGAATGTAAATCATGGTTACTTTAAAATTAAGGCACTTTGACCTATCCATTAAAATTATTGTTTTTGAATATTGTAAGTAATTTGCATGACTAATTACATAAAAAATACTTTATAAATTTAAACACATGAGTTGTTTTAGAAAGTGTTGAGTAATTTCTGCCCAATTATTTTTACTATGGTCCTAGACATCTATTATAATAAAGAACCAATACTTTAAATCCCAGAGATTGAATAAGCTTATTAAGATTGTAGAAGGTAAATAATATTTGTTACAAATATGAGTCATAAGATAAGACAGTGAAATCATAAATTTAAATAAATATTTTCCATCATATTACTACAGTCACATAAATAAATAAACCATTTAAAGTTGAATGAAATGAATGGCTGATGAAATATCAAACATGTAAAGGATCAGGGACAGTAATAAACTTAATAAGTATTATTGTTTGGATTGTTTGGGTGATCTAAATTATTTAAAACTAGTGGAAAAAAAACCATTACAAATGTTTTATTATGTTCTTTGTTGGTGTTTCCTAATTATAAAGTTTTATACCTTTAAGCAATTATATAAAGTATTTTTTGGATGTTTCTGATATCCACTATATTACATGTCTTTATAATTAAGATGATTTGTATTTTAAAGTGTAAATCTAGGCATATTTATTTATTTAATGTGATTAATTGAAAGATATAATTATTAAAAATAATCATATTGTTCATTTTAATTTCTTTAATGTTCCTTTTTTTACTTTTTTAATGTCTTTTGTTGATGTGCAATTAGTCATTCTAAACATGCATGAGAGAAACCAAACTACAATTCAATGATTTGTAACTTTTTCTTAATTCAGCAAAGTATAAGGTAAAGCACGAACTGTACTCATAACAATATCCATTGTCATCACCAATTTAGAACAATTTTAATAAATTTCATGATTTGTTTAAAGTAATTTTCATATAAAAATATCGGTTGAATTGAAAAACCTCCTCCTTCTTTTGGAGTTGGTTAAAAATTAACTTATTGCAAGTAAGTTTCTAAGAAATTTGAGAAATCTATATAAACAAAAGTAATTATTTGATTTCCTAAAGTGTAAATGTAATTTTTGTAATTTCTTGTTGTAAGCTGTTGATCTGGTTTTATGCAGTAATATAGCTATGCAGCATAAATTTATGTGAAATATAAACTTATGATTTATATATAAATACTAATGAAATATAATAAAGAATTTTTTGTATTATTTTCATATAACTATATAACTTTTTAATTTTCAGAGAGGATTACATGGTAGAGGCAATGGAAATAGTGGAGATGTACTGCGACTTGATATTGGCCAGGTTTGGTCTTGTTACTCAAATGAAGGAGCTGGATGAGGGCCTAGCGGAAGCTATATCCAGTCTCATCTGGGTTGCTCCTAGGATGCATACGGATATACAGGTGATTTAGCTTTAGATACCAAGCCTTATAAATTTTTTTGGAGCTATATTCTGGGATGTATATACAAGGAATGCTGCAGAAAATGTTTTTTTGGGAATATGATCCCCAGTGTAGACATCTCTTATTTTGTTACTCATAAGTATTATTAGATTAATCTAGCATAAGTATAATTAGTTACCATAAGTATACTTACTAACTATGTAATTAATAAATATATTAGTATAATTACAGTTTAAGTATGATTTCACTAATTACATATTAGCGGTTCCACACAAAATATTATGTCAATCTGTGATCAGAGCGTTGTGGGCTGCATTATTGTTTAAAGGTTTTCTGTAATCCTAGTATTAAGCATATATTAAGGCTGTTAGCTTTTCCTAAATAAATATAATAAAATAAAATAAACAAAAAGTGTTATTTTACATATAAAAAGTAATTAATTGCTTTAAATGTAATAATTACAGGAACTCAAAGTCATTTCAGATCTGCTCACTGCAAAATATGGCAAAATATATGCAGAGGCGTGCCGCACTGAGCATGTCAGTGCAGTCAGTGAGAAGCTGAAACACAAGATGTCAGTCCAGAGCCCTCCAAAGATACTTGTGGAAAGGTATCTTATTGAAATTGCAAAGAACTATAATGTGGAATACACACCTGATGAACAAGTTATGAGGGAAGAGGAAGGTTAGTACGATATCTTTTAAGAAAGAAAAAAATTGAAAATTTCTTATGATGTGCTTAGAACGCTTCGGCGGCTGCGTGGCAATGCGCTCTGTGTACTTACTGCATCTGTTGTCTGAGTAATAAAATACTTTCGAAACACAAAATACAAATTAGAGTTTTCATTTTGTTACTCTCGCCAGAATTACTATGCAGTTATTAATTTGTTATAAAAAATACAACAAATATTATAATAATAATTATCAAGCTGTGTTATTGTCTTGATAATTTTGAACCCTGTCCTGTGGCACCCTTGAGTAAGACAGCTGCACCCATATTTTTAACTGCCCTACCCTCTAGTGGTTAAGAACACCGGTGTCAAACCAGATGTCCCGAGTTCAAATCTCAATGCGGGTACATGTTTGTGTACTCTGTTTGGTCGGTGGTAGGGCTTGTTTGTTCGCCTGGCTAGCTACCACCATCTTATCTAAATATGTCGCCATAACATCAATGTTTTTAGCATTGTTGTGTTCCGGCAGCTAGAGATAAGATAGCCAGTGCCTCAGTAGTTAAGGATTCCGGGTAAAGTGCGCTTCCGCCATTAGCCTTAGCGTGAAGCTTTTTCGTTTATTGCAGGTCGCGACGCGCTCCTCATCGACATCGGGCAGCCGCAGCCGCAGCCGCCGGGCTTCATCGCGTGCCCGCCTTTGCCCTCCACTTATCAAAACGTACCCTCGCCTGTGGTGCCCTTCAGCTACCCTTTAGATGTGAGTACCTTTTTTTTGTTTATATAACGAAAGGTCAGGTGCACTACTAACTATGCTATCGTGACTGTCTAACCCGCCAAATTAATCAACACTATCTAGATTTAATAATTAAAAAATAATGTTTTTGGTTATTTTTTATATTCTTTTAAATAAAATTGCTATTTGGAATTTGTATGATATAAGGCTTTCAAACTTGCATTAAATTTTTCGTAAAACTGACTGTGCTTATATTATATTTTAGTTTGTAAAAAAAAAATGTATTCATTTAAAAGCATTAGCATAGCATTGTTAATGCAAATATTAAAACTTTTTTTTTTAAAGTTTTTGTTAATAAAAACATTGTTACAGTAGCCGTCGCACGGCAAAGCAGGCTTTTATCTTGTAACTTCATATAGTATTGTTAAGGGGGTGCCGCGCGGAACTTCGAAAATTTACGTGTTTTTAGGTCACTGGTGCTAGACGCTGAATAGGTCAAATACATTAAAAGGACTAGTGTAGGTTAGCTTGATCCTTTCACAAGGCCATGGTTGTCTTGGAATTTGAAACAAATTCCCAGAAACTGCATAAACAATACGTAAAAGTAATGTAATCTAAAAACTTATAGAATAATCTAAAATCATAAACTTTGTAAATATAGCACAAATGAAACAATGATCCGACATCAAAATGTTTGTATTGATATTCCGCAGGCTACTGTTGTCTTATTTTTCAATTAAAAAATATGAATATGAAAATATTAAGACTTTTCTTATTTTTTAACCAAACGCCTATGATTTTACGAAAGTAAAAATTGCTCTAATTAAATCACCAGCCTACTCTGTACAGATATTAGTGTGCGTGCGTATTCGTAGTCGCGCGCCGTTGTAAAACGCATAAAGAAACTTGAAACTCGCAGTTTTGCATCCGCGCATCCGCGCCCTTAAAGCAAAAAAAAAGTTTTGTTACAATAAAAAAATATTACAGCAACCATCGCACGGCAAAGCAGGCGGGTTCATAGCCACGGCCCCCAACAACTACGGCGGGCCCAGCCAGCCGCCGGCCGGCTACCCCCTGCCCCCCGGGTCGGACGCCAAGAACTTGAGCAACAGCTTCCTTCAGGTAACCACAGACTAAACACCTTTTTTAACCGCCTATGGCTTTAAAGCCATTTTAAGTTTCGGTATCCTATACAAACTTCAAAGCTTTGATTAATAAAATATCTATAATCGAAATCAATTCCACAAATTCAAACATTTGGCCGCCTATGACCTCTTAAGGCGAAGGGTAAGGCACACTAGCGCCACCAATTGATAATTTGACAATTACTAACGGACTGGATCTTTTTTTAACATTGCGTACCGTCCGACAACAGGAAAGCATCCATAGTATTTATTTAATAATTGTGCACTATTTTTTGTTGCGTGGTTTATTCGCAAAACGGGCTAACGCATTTATTCACAAACAATGGCCACTTCTGGTGTTAGCGAATGAATACAAAAACAAACTTAAAAGTAGTGCACAATTATTAAATAATAGATGTTTGCCTAGTGTCGGAAGGTCCGCAATGTTTGAAAAAAAATTCAGTTTAGCAGTTATCAAATTAAATCCATCAGCGGCGCTAGTGTGCCTTACCCTTCGCCTTAAGATCATTTCACGTGTCGGTACTACATACGAACTTTGAAGCTAAAATATCAAAATTAATAAAAAAATAATTGCCACATGTTTATCAGAGCATTCACTTGAGAACGGTTAGACCGAATTGACTGATTTATTTTTTGTTGTGTTCGTAATTGTTGGGACAGAATTTGTATATAAAATAAAGTTTTCGACGGGTCACGGGTGTTCACTCAGGCGGACGAAGTCGCGAGCGGGCCGCTAGTAATAAATAATTATAATTTATTTCTGGCTTACTAACTTATCTTTTCAAGGTAGGCGCTAATAACTGAGACACAGCCCTTGACTATTGTTAACGTTAAAATAAATGTATGTTAACTTGTTTTTTGCACCAAATAAATAACAATAATAATTATTATTATTAAAACCTTCAAGACAATTTAAATGAATGTTTTAGGGGAATACAGAGATGTTGACAATTGCTGGAAAACTTTACAAAAAAGTTTGTTTACAGGATTTATGCGATTTAAAGTTTATTATCATTCGATGATGCAAATGTTTAAAGATGGATAAATTAAAAAATTAGAACTTCGAATTTTGTATGGGAAACCGCGTAATAAGACTCTTGGTTGCATTAATATGTGCGTAAGTGTGTTGGCTGATTTTGATTGCTTTACTTTTAATACTTAGTTGCGCGAGCATGCCTAATTTTTTTAAATCGTTTTTGCTCTAAATGTAGATGATTAGATTGCTTTTGTACCTTAATAGTTGATCTAGTTACCTAATGAAAGCTTTCTCGAGTAGACAAAACCTTTTTTTATCTTCTACATAAATAGTTGTAAAGTAGAAAAATAGCATTAGTAAAAGTGTATTTTATATATTTTTTGTTTTTTGTTAGGTAATCTAAAATCGCAATTTGACAATTAGAAAGTATTTAATTTTTTTAAAATCTATTTCACCTGCTGTTAGATTGCCGCTTAAGGCAAAGCTGTATAGAGTGCTTTAATTATAACAGTTACACGCATTAACGAAGCCTGACGAACACGCTTATTATCTAGTCTAATAAAATAACCATTTAAATTCGAACTTTTTAATTCGAATTATTTAAATTAAAAGAAAATTGGTGACAATTTTTTGAGTTAAAACTTTTCTATACACATTCTCGTTTTCGTTAACGTGATCGAATGGCATATAAAACTGGCACCAGGCACCCAGATTTTAGGTTACATCTAACCGCCCACCCCGTTATTTTCATACAAACATGCTCACTTTGCGACTCTATACATAAAAATGTCAATACATTTCTGCAAAGATCTGTATGCTAATGTTTAGGTTAAGCGTTCGCTACTAGTTGCGGTTGCTACAAAGCAACCTGCCTGCGTCTTATCAGTATTGTGGTTGTTTTTGTTGTATATTGTATTTAGTTGAGTATTTCACTTCCCCAGGATGAAATGCATAATCTGCCACCCGCTTATGACAGCATCCATCACGATATGGTAATTTTTATATTATTTTTCTTATTTAATGCACTTTTTAAACGTTATTTTAATGAAAGTTAAATATGTTTCACTTGCAATGAGTTACTAATACCAACTTACTTTTTGCATGAATGAGCCCTTATGATTTCAGCTTCCTGTTTATTAAGTGCTTCTTTTATTTTAAATTTATTATTTTAATAGTTTCTGCCCGCAAGAATAAAATTATACCTTTATCTTGTATCCTTATAGACCATAAAATAAATAAGACCGGGATAAAAAAAAAGCCCAATGGTACTTTAGTGCTCTCCCATGTATAACTTCGGTCCGTTGCTTCGATTTGTCGATAAAGAAGGACAACCATACCTTAACCTTAATATAATATTTGTTTTGATGTACATATTATGTTATTTGTTCAGTTTTAGAAAGTATATTAGAAAATGTAAATTGGCGTAGCTCTTACTCATTAATTGTTCAATTTATCATTAGTTGTGGTGGTATTAGTAGTTCTGTATAGTTAATTTAGTGTTGTTAAAACGTAGAATGTTTCTTTAATTTATATACTTCTGCTTTCTCGCGAGCAACTTCGCAATGCCGATTTACCGAAAGGATGACCAAATTCAAAATATCTTAAAACTTCGGACAGCGGTATAAGTCGTCGAAATCACTTAATATCTCCACACTGTAAAAAAAAAACTTTATTTACGGCGAACTAACCTAGCGGTAGCGACCATACATGAGCCGCGAACTCAGCCGAAGTTAGACGACGACGCGCGACAATTCACGAACACTTAGTTTCGACGCCGCCGAAGTTTCGGCCGGTTTTTAGTAGAAACCAAAACTGTGGCCGAAACTAGACCATCCCACCTTCTCCCTTCCTTTATAGGAGTACAAGTGCTGCTCTTCGGAGTCACCGCTTCACTGTCTCAAATATCCCATCGCGCACAATGAAATAAAAAATTGGATGGAATAGTCTACCAGCACACGTTTTCACTCCTTTTTTTCCTTTTTCTCCTTCCTATGATATGGGGTCCTTCAAGAGGCGTGAAGAAGCACCTTGTGGGCTGGCAGTGAGATTAACTACGTTTGTTTTCACGCTGCACCAGTTATCTTCGCGTCTGGACTCTATTTCCACTTAACATCAGGTGGGATGGAGTCATTTGCCGAGCTATCTATAAAAAAAAAAGAATTTTTGGCCGAAACCGAACCTTCGGTCGGTCACTAATCGTAATATTCCGTGCAGCCCGCGCTGGTGCCGACGCCGCAGCCCCGCAGCCGCGCCCCGGCCAACCTGTTCCCGGAGCTGCCGGAGCTGCCGTCGGTGCCGTCGGACCTCATCCTGCCGTCGGTGCCGCACAGCGACACGTCGCATCCCGCCGCGCCGCCGCCCGGCGTCTCCGACGAGATCGACTTTGATGACCTCAATAGGAGGTTCGAGGAGCTCAAGAAGAAGAAATAGTCACGTGTTTTTTTTGCTTAAGCTTGTTTGTGCAGCCAGCATTGAGTTGAAGATCTTTATCACATCATCAGATCACCACATCGCTAGCTCATTTTATGTCTCCGCTGCTGGGGCACGAGCCTTCCCTACGGATGGATAGGGAGAAAGGGCCATAAACTACCACGCGGGCCGGGTTAGTCCATCTAGTTATACTACTAGTT
Source organism: Eudonia mercurella (assembly GCA_963082485.1). Taxonomy (NCBI): domain Eukaryota; kingdom Metazoa; phylum Arthropoda; class Insecta; order Lepidoptera; family Crambidae; genus Eudonia; species Eudonia mercurella. The sequence goes on from OY720026.1 coordinate 17,047,304, forward strand.
ATACAATATAACAGAATGGACGAAAACAGTCTTATTTGTTATACTGCTCAATATAACTTATTGGATTGGAAAAAAAAATAGAGGTTTGTCCATGTAGTTATACCTAATTTATTATGTTTTGTTTTCTGTTACCCATTTTAAATTTATTTTTTGTACTCTACTAACAAGCAGGTATAGATAAGTTTACAAAAAATTATAAAAATAAAAAATATAAAAATATATATAAGGTCACTTTTTATCAACTGCAAATATTTTGACACAACATCTAATTATATTGCGGCCTCTCTGTTTCGGCTCCTTTGAATTGAAACTACCGAAAGTGCTTTATTTTTTTTCTGTAATCGTAATGACTTTTGAGTTGATCTTTAAAAATTAGCGTATAAAAATTTACGGTTTTTTTCATAAAAACAGTTTCTATATGTTGTATAAATAATAATAATAATCCTCAAAGAATTTGCAGTTGATAAAATGTGACCTTATATATAAATAAATAAAATTTAAAATAAATTTAAAATGGTTAACAGAAAACAAAATATTAGGTAACCTATATTATTTTTTTCGAATCCAATATGTTATATTGAGCAGTATAACAAATAAGACCTTTTTCATCCATTCTGTCATATTGTATAACTAATAGTATAACTAGATGGACTAACCCCGCGGGCCCGGTGAGGTGCGGTGGTTGTTAACGAGTGCTAATGCAGCCGGGACCGACGTGCCTTCCGAAACACGAAGGAGCTAGAGATGATAATTTTTGGTCACCCATCCAATGACCGGCTCGTTGCTTAACCTTAGCAATCGCAGATCGGGCGCGTTAACCACTACAACATCGAGCTCCTCAAGATGATGCAGTAAAATAAGTTTTAATATGTAATATATCTTTTAATACGTTAGCTTAGTCTCTTTTTGTTTGAATAAAAAATATTGTCAGCGTTTGTCAAAATGAGCCTGATATCATAACGGTCAAAATTTATTCTTCTTAAATGGCAAGATATATTTGACCACTGATGCGTCGATGAATTGAATGCTGGCTGCACAGGATTTCTTCTTTTGTCTTCAGTAAACTTTCCTCTCCCTGATGGTGATCTATCTTCATGAATGATAAATTTAAGGAAGGATGAAAGATATTATAGCTTATCTTTCTTAGCTTTCTCCTACCTTTAGCAGACTTCTTAGGAGAACTTGAAAGTGACTATCTGCTTTTTTGTATTATAAACAACAGTAATAAAATTCTTATAGTACATAACACTGCACAGTTGATGATTCATCATTACTTCACAATATAACAAATTTGCATACTTAACTTTTGTACTTTTCACTAAGAAGTCTAGTATGTTTTTCCTTTAGGTATTTTCGATACTTTGCTTTTCCCAAAGTGGGACAGCAAAGCCTATGAAAAAAAAACACAATATTATGTAAAAAACATAGCCTAAAATATTTAAAAACAATGAGGGTCTGTAAAATGAAGTAAGTTCTAACTAAAAAGTTCTAAAATAGTAGTCAAAAGCTATTTATTGTCTCTCAATGCTTCAATTTAAGTATGTATGTATTATGTATGTGTATACTTAAATATCGTAATTAATGTTTTATATACAGCTAAATCTGTGTCCGCTTTAGCTTATTGTCTTTACAATTTGTCACAAACTGATAATACATATTTGTTTCCTTAAATGTAACATGGTTGTTAAACATAAAATTAAAGCACGAATAACATTTATTTAGTGTTTACCTTTTGAGATCTAAAATTTTTAATAGTATAGTGTATTATATTTTATTAGCTGGATTATTAACATGCATATAAGCTGTGTCGTAATAAATCGGAAATCAAAGACAACAGGAAACGTGGTAATAATTCCGTTAATAAATTATTGTAATGTTAATAATAAAAAAAAGGTTTTATATTTTTTTAAGTCAATGTATAAAGGAAGTGGTAGAAAATGTATAAATAAGTTACAACTTGTAATTATTACAATTTTTTATTATTGTAATTAATGTTTGTTTAAAATAATATGAAAAAGAAACTTTTACTGATAACATTCTGTTTCGAGCTATTGTAGAATATGTATTGCTACAACTGTGTAAAATACACATATTTAATATAATTAAATAATAAATTATTATTTTATTACATATGAGTTTTCAATTATTGCTCATAGATTAACGAATTGGAATTAAAAGAGCATTACACTTTTGGAACTGAAAAAACATGGTTTTTATATGACTATATATACTTGTGACGTTAATAAGACATTGTTTTGTAGTAAATTATTTGAAATAGTATAAAAAAACTAAATTTGAATACGGCTCTGCCATAACATACAATTGATCCCGCTTGGGCATACAAGCCACTGAGACCAAATAGAAACCCAAGTTGTATTATAAAAGATCTGCACATATTCATGCATTACATATACGCATTACGTTTAAATTCCAATTATAGTCAGAACTAGTTTTGACTAGACAAAACCATACTATGCCAAAGTTTGACTTTTTTTGAGCCTGGGGTGCAATAATCTATTTCGAGTGCTTACACTTACTTGTCTTCAACTGATGACACTGAAAACTCTAACCAAAACGTACCTAAATAACGCAGAAACTATTACATTTCAATGAGTATCAATATTTTTCCTTGTCCTTTAATTCCAGGGCTTAATAACGTTACCAAATTCTATAAATACCTGTAAGTAACGTAATTTATATAAAGGTAATTTGGTACCGGTAACGCAGGTAATGTTATCTAGAAAAGTACTTACGCTACTTTTTCGTTTCATTATCCAATCCAATCATTTAGCCAATCCGCGTAAAACGGTTAGTTAATTTACCGGTAAAAAAGCTACCCAGGTAACTGTTTTTTTTACCGGTATCGGTACCAATTTTTTACAGTGTTCAAAGCCCTGTTTAATTCAAAGCAGTTACAAAAACTGCACCCCATGTCAGTTAGATGCAATCAAGAATCAAATTGCGTAATTTTATAAATGCTTTACTTTAACAGTTTTGCCTAGTCAAAACTAGTATTGACCGTAATGCACGCAATAAAATTTGTTGTAAGCTTAGTGTTCGTCAGTATATCACATCACTGAAACGTAGGCAACATATAAATATCATATATGTACTTTTAAACTTTCGCGCTTCATTTTAATTAAAGTAATTTAAACGGGGATTAACGCCAATTAAATGGGTACTAAATAAAGGTATCGAAGGCATACCTTTTTTATAGCCGAAGTTTCGACCGAGTCGCACTGGCCATGGTCACGGGCTGACTGCTATCGCAATGTTTTACGTCTTCGAGTCTTCATCTACCGTCACATTATTTACTTTTATTACTAACTAGCTGTTGCTCACGACTTCGCTCGCGAAGACTATACTATTCCACAGGAACTTGTTACCGGAACAAAAAAGTATCCTAAATCCTAGCCCGGGTCATGGGTCTGTCAATGTGCAAAATTCATCTAAATCCGTCCAGCTGTTTTTAAGTTACGCGCTTACCAACGAATAGAATTTAATTTGTATTTTATATAGATTACTTTGCGTTAATCCCCATTTAAATTTCTTTAATACAAACATCAGTTTTAAAGCTGACAAATGTCTTATACATCAACTGCCGCGGGCTAATAACTTGCTGATACGCGTGTTTCATAAAAGCCTGATGATTTGCTGTGAGCACGCGGCGATTTTCTTGAGGCTTGCGTCTGCGGGGTTGGTAACGCTGTCCCGCTTCAGTCGGTTGTGTATCTGTGTGGCTGAAACTATTTTCGCTTGTATGGCGAGCCGGTTCGGGCATTCGGCTAGTATTGTGCCTAAAGCTACTAGAGCCCTGTGGGAGAAATAACCATAAGTTTTATTTAGTCGTTTCTACATCATTCGGCAAAATTATATAAGGTCACATTTTATCAACTGCAAATATTTTGAGGATAAATTCAACGACATATATAAACTATTTTTATGAAAAAACCTTAAATTTTTATACGCTACATTTCAAGAAAAACGCCAAAAGATATTTCGATTAAAAAGTAAAATAAAGCACTTTCGGTACTTTTAATTCAAAGGAGCTGAAACAGAGAGGCCGCAATGCCTTCACCGCCTACATGTGCCCGTAGTTTCATTCAAAGGAGTCGACAGAGAGACCGCTCTTAAAAAAATATTACAATTTTGTGTCGTGTCTGTGTGTAGATGTTTTGTCAAAATATATGCAGTTGATAAAATGTGACCTTATATACAACGGCGATAGCTACTCGAGTTACTTATCTACATAAGAAATGAAAAGTATGTTTTGATATTTTTGGAAGAATATAGTATAAAGAACAAAAACTATAGTGCCTAAGGCAGCCATCAGGAATTACTATTATGGAGTTTAAGAAAACTAATCTAACTTAAAGAAAATGTAGAATTGCGTACCGGAAGTAGGCTTCGTTGTCATTGAGGCTGGGCAGCAGCAATGCGACGGCGTCGGCCAGCTCGCCCGCGTCCGCCTGCGCCGACAGCGCCACCGCCAGGTTCAGAGACAGCGACGCCGCGGCGATCTGGACAACATCTCATCATCATCACCATCACCATCATCATCATCATCGTCAGTCTACACGGAGTTTGGTAACCAAGTATAAAGAACACCGTCAAAAAAGCAAACCCATAATTACTTTCATTATAAAAACTTTTGACGGCCTCCGTAATCGAGTGGCTCGTACGCCGGTTTCTGGTGTTGCCATCTCCGAGATTCCGGGTTCGATTAAATGTAAAAAAAAACGAACTTTTACTGTAGAAAAAGTTCGTTTACATTGTTTTTCGATGTATTTTCTCGGGTCTGGGTGGTTGTGGTACCGTCGTTGTTTCTGATTTCCATAACACAAGTGCTCAAGCTACTGTCTTTGGAGTCGGAGCAATGTATGTGTGTTGTCTAATCTTCATTTATTAGAAAAAAAAAGCTAGAAAAATTTACATTCTTTTCCGTTAACCCTTACATGTTTTGACTTCTGTTTTTCTTGGACCTCTAGGGTTGTCAATTTACAACTTAACTGCCATATGAGGGATTAAATAAGTTGTACAAACCTCCTATAGCTAGGATAAAAGGCAATGCGTCGCGTCGTTGAAAATAGGAATTGCTCATATGTCATCCCACCTTCTCCCTTCCTCCATAGGAATGCTGCTCTCCGGCGTCACCGCTTCACTGTCTCAAATATTCCATCGCGCACTAAGAAATTTGGTGACTCGTTTTTTTGTCGCACCTCCAAAACATGGACTAGTTTGCCAGCACACGTTTTCCCTCCTTCCTATGATATGGGGTCCTTCAAACGAGGCGTGAAGAGGCACCTTGTGGGCCGGCAAAGTGAGGATAACTGATGCTGCGTTGTTTTCACGCTGCACCAGTTGTCGTCGCATATGGAATCCATATTCACTTAACATCAGGTGAATTGGAGTCATTTGCCGTGCTATGTATAAAAAAAAAAAAAAAAATGTACGCACCCTCGCGCGCCATATGTACGCACGGTCGTACGTAAGGTGGCCCGCTAATTATACCTACAACGCGGGACGGGTTGCCGACTAAGGGTCGATATTTCAATAATCAGATAGATTGTTAGATAAAAACAAAACTGTTATCCTATGATTCAAAAAGTTTCAAACTTTTAATGCTCAATTAAAGATTAGATATCAAACTGACTATTTTTGTAACCTGTTCACATTTTACCTGTACGGAATAAAAATACCAACGTCGCGTCGTAAAAACTAATCGACGGTAAAATGCTAACGAGGTCCTAAGAGTTCGATTTCTTCGCCAGTCAAACAATCAACTGTTAAAGATTACCTAACCATTGAAAATGTATCTTGTTAAATGCAGAATATGTGCTATTTCGTTGTTTATCTATGCATTGAAAAACCGACCGTAAGACAATGAGATAAGTGCGTGTTTCCCCCGCTTACCTGCGCATTGCTATTGAGCTGCCTTAGGCTGAGAAGCGCCCGAATGACGCCCTCGCGCGCGCCCAGTACCAACATCTCCCCAGGCAGATCGCTAAACGCGTTCACTAGTACGCGCATACTCAACATTTGGTTGGCGGGCAGATTATCTGCAAGGACAAAATAATAACAATTAAAAACTTATTAGTTAATTAGGTGCTCGTCCGGTTTGTGAGTGCTGAGGTTAAGGCGAAGGGTAAGGCACACTAGCGCCACCAATTGATAATTTGACAATTACTAATGGACCGGATTTTTTTTAAACATTGCGTACCGTCCCATAACAGGAAAGCATCCATAGTATTTATTTAATAATTGTGCACTACTTTTTGTTGCGTGATTTATTCACAAAACGGGCTATCGCATTTATTCACAAACAATGGTCACTTTTGGTGTTAGCGAATAAATACAAAAACAAACCTAAAAGTAGTGCACAATTATTAAATAATAGATGTTTGCCTAGTGTCGGAAGGTCCGCAATGTTTGAAAAAAAATCCAGTTTAGCAGTTATCAAATTAAATCCATTAGCGGCGCTAGTGTGCCTTACCCTTCGCCTTAAGCGGCTATCGCAAAGGCCGGTCATTGGATGGGTGACCAAAGTCGAGGGGCCAGAAAAAGGTAAGTTACTAAGGTATTGCATGTTGTGTATAATAAAAGCATTCCACTGGAGTTTGTTTTATTAGTAGACACGCCGCCGGCCGGTGACATTACAAAAAATAATATATTTTTATAATTTTAATTAATTATAACCATAAACATTTTTAGGGGTTGCCTTATCAAGTATGTATGTATGTAGAGACCAGTCAGCGTAAGAATTTTGTATTTCTTGAATAGAGGTCTGCAGGACTCTAAACGATATGCACCAAACAAAGATCTAACACATTTGTTTTGGCATCTGAACAGCCTCTCAATATCGGTACAATTTCCCCATATATCATATTGTAGTATCGATGCTATATGGGCACGGTATGCTAAGAGTGCAGTTTCTACAGAAGATACTTCTCTGAGGCGCCTTAATGCAAACGAGAACCTACTTAATTTTTCACAAACAGATCCTACATGGCTCTTCCAGTTACAGTTTTCATCAATATTTATTCCTAGAAACTTAGTCGATTGCATCATGTAATTTTTTTTATCATTCGATTAAATATTTAATAGTAATTTATTCGTCTGATATGTACCAAATTGAATATATTTCGATTTTTCAATGTTAGTTTTTAAATTATCTAATGTCATCCATTCAATTAATTAATTTAAAGTCAAATTAATTTCCTACTCTTTTGTGTTAAGGTCTTTATATTTAATTGCTCCTCGGATGAGAATAGTAGTGTCATCCGCAAACAGTATTGATTCGTGCTTAGTTGCATTTGGCAAGTCATTAATGTACAGTGTGAACAGTAAAGGACCCATCAGCGTGCCCTGAGGACTCCCGAGATAGCTGCTACTTACACTCCCACATTAAAATTAACCTTATACACTCTTGACAAGATTGAAAAATGATGAAAAATAAAACCTGCTCTGCTTGGATAAAGTTAGTTAGATTTTTTTAAATATATTTACGGGTAAGCGCAGTGCCTTGATCTCACCTGATGTTAAGTGATGATAAGACCATTTGGTGGAAGCGCACTTCAGGATCCTCCACTAGTGAGGCAATGGCTATCTTATCTCTAGCTGCCGGAACATAACAATGCTACAAACATTGATGTTATGGCGACATATTTAGATAAGATGGTGGTAGCTAGCCAGGCGGACAAACGAGCCCTACCACCAACCAAACCGAGTACACAAAGATGAAACCCCCGCTGGGAATCGAACCCGGGACCTCTGGGTCTAAACCGGTGGTCTTAACCACTAGACCACAGAGGCGGTTAAAAGATTTAAAAAAAGTTACTTACCAGGTGACAATAACGACAGGAGGTATTTGACGAAGCCGGGTCCGTATGTGGTGTCAAATATTTGGCCGTTGATGTCCTTGTTCCTAACAGCTAACCTGGTCACGTCTAACACCGGAAACAGTATCTCTGCGGAGAAACAAATAGCGTAACATTATGTAAGAGTCACATCACCAGCTCACTTTGTCCCCATAGCTGGGGCACGAGCCTTCCTTATGGATGGATAAGGAGAACGGGCTCAGTGTGGATTGGTGGTTGTTAACGACTGCTAATGCAGCCGGGACCAACGGCTTCCAAAGCACGGAGGAGCTCGAGATAATAAACATTTGGTCACCCATCCGATGACCGGCCTTTGCGAAAGTTGCCTTTTAGTAATCGCAGACCGGGCGCGTTAACCACTGCGCCATTAAGCTCCTCATGTGACAGTGCCAATATTGAATTATTAACGACAGTTTATTTTTCTACACCCAACACCATATTATTGCATCCATAATGTTTTACAAAGATGTTATTTCACATATTAAACAACTAACAATTAGCTTACAAATGGACCTTGTCGGGCATTACAATTGGAAGAGGAAAAGAGAACAACTTATTAAATAAAAATAATAAGAATTATTATTATTATATAAGCCATAGCTGTCCCACTCCTGGGCAAAGGCCTCGCCACACTTTTTCCACACCTTTCGGTCTTCTGCAACATCATGCCATTCTTTCTTGAAACTATCAAGGTCGTAAAAATAAAATAATATAAAAATACTACACACACCGGCATATTTAGCGGAATACAAAAAAAAGATTGATTTTTATAAAATTATTGCTTTATTTGAAAAACATATATTTATATTGCTTTACTTGTTTTATATTATATACCTTTTAAAATTAAAATGAGCTCACATGTGATACACATTATGTAACTAAAATTATCTTTTGTAAAAAATGTACTATTCAGGGTTTATTGAAAGCATTAAGGAAAACTGAAAAAGTGTTTATAAACATGTTTTTAAGGGAAAAATAATCAAATTAATATCGTGTGTTTCCTCCGCGTGCCTTAATTAAAGTTTCCACTCTTCTAGGCATGCTGAGAATAACGTTATCCAGAGTCTCCTGAGGCAGTCTCTGCCATTCCTCAACTAAGGCGGTTTGCAGTTCACCGATGTTGACTGGAGCTGGCGATCTGGATTTAACCCTTCTTTTCAGCAAGTCCCAGATGTGCTCTACCGGGTTCATATCCGGTGATCTCGCCGGCCACTCCATTACTGTGATATTCACATCATTCAGATATGCTAGAGATGTTTGAGCAGTATGTGGTCGAGCATTATCCTGCATCAAAGTGAAGCCATTACCGATAGAGGGTGCAAACGGTACAACATTATCTTGTAAAATGTCTCTTATATAGCGATCTGCATTCAGATTCCCGCCATTGATCACCACTAAGTCCGTACGAGCTCCCAAGCATATCCCTCCTCAAACCATTATTGATCCTCCTCCATATGACACGGTAGTTTCAAAATTTGCTTGATTGTATCGTTCTCCTTTGCGTCTGTATATTCTTTGCCTTCCATCAACTTGGTTCAAAAGAATTCTGCAATCATCAGTAAACAATACCTTACCCCATTGGTCAGCATTCCAAAGTTGATGTTCCCGGGCGAAAGTGAGTCTTAGCCTACGATGATGTACCTCAAGTCTTGGAGCTTTGGCGGGTATGAACGAACCAAAACCAGCTTCTTTGAGTCTTCTTCGTACCGTACGCTCACTTACTGATACACCTCGAACTTCTTCAAGCTCATTTCTGGCTTGGACAGCGGTCAGGCGGGGGTTCCTAAGTACGCGAAGTTGTATGAAACGATCATCTCTGCTCGAAGTACCCCTTTTTCTGCCTTGACCTGGTCTTCTCACATAAGCATTAGCCTCCCTCAATCGTTTAATACTGCGATGAATAGTAGAAACAGGTCGACCAAGCATTCTGGAGATCGCTCTATAGGTGTGACCATTTCTTCTAATCTCAAGTGCCCTGGCAATTTCAGTTGGGGTCAAATCGGGCATAATGATGTCCGTGACGTTAAAAGAGAATTTAAATAAAAAAAAAACAACAAATAAAATTGTATCTGAATGTAAATTTTACGAAATTTCAAACCAAAACATAAAATAAACACCCTAGAAAATTAGCTTACATTGGTGTAAGTTCTAACAAAGCAAAAACAATTGCATGTAGGGAGACGTTCAATTGTTTTTTCAATTGAAAATATTTTGTTCTAAAATTAAATAAAGTGAAAACCAGCCAGCAATGTTGCACAAAAATGAAATTCGGCCTTTTTTTTGTGTTCCGCTAAATATGCCGGTGTGTGTACTTACAAAAGACTTATCAAATAAAAACTAAAAACTAACTTTATTTTCGTTATTGGTATCTAACTAAGGGCAACACTGAGTCCTAGAGTGTAAGGCAGTGATGACTACGCTTTGCTAGGCAGGTCGGGTCTAAATTTAAAGAACGGTCTAACAGAGAGAGAGAGAAACATTTATTGACCACACAAGTACATAAAAAATAAAATAAAAATAACAAACATAAAACAAACAATAGGTCTTACATACATGGATTTTAACAAATTTATGTCTATATATAGTTTCTCCCAGTTTTACAATTAGGAAAAGCCATATACAGACACAAATACAACACTCGAAACACATACAATACAAATACAATCGAAACAAAAGAGACAGAAAAAAAAACACAAGCGTTGGCAGAAAGACCAAAACTCCTTAGCCCTCCTTTTCCTCCATTGAGTATGAATAAGCAAATAAAAATAAAAATAACTACTGTACATTCCTGGAAAAATGTTGTTGTAACAGATCACCAGGTTAATTTTAGAACGTAAACAAGGCAAAGACTGTCAGCAAAAGGGTGCCTTAGATACATTTAACAAAGAAAAACTATAAGAGCCTAATAAAAAACGTATAAACGTAACGTAAATAAAAGGAAAATACCTTTTGGCCACTCCAACATTTTCTTCAATAATATTACTGTTTCAGGATTGTATGTGCTATTCTAAAAGGAAACAAATTGAAAGATCATTAATATATTTTTACTTAATTATTGAGTTATTAAAGTAAATAAAAAATATATTGGCACACTCGAGTAAAACACAAAAAGAAATCGATCCACTTTCGTACCTTATTTATCACAATCAGATAACATCCTAACGAAACATATTAATCAGTGAGTGAAGTTTCGAAACTGTTCGAATACTATTGAAATCGATTATTAAATATCAATTAATAATATAGTTGCATGCCCCATGAATTAATATTAAAAAATAATTATCATAGTAAAAATCCTGTTAATAATTACTCTGTTGCTAGTAAGTTATAATAACTTATTAATAATAAAAAGACAGTCTCATTTAAAAGTAGGTTCCAGTAAAATGCTTACCAATTCTCCTAATTTAACGACATTTTCTAATTGCGCGTCGGACAGCGCGCTCAGGCCGTCGCCTACTTTACTGTTGAATTCTTTTAACTTCTCGTATATTGCTTTAAAATTGGCTTGGTCAAATCTGGAACAATAAAAACATAAATAATAAAATTTTACTAGAAAAAATCTACCAGTCCCAGTAAGCTCGAGTGGGAATCGAACCCACGGCCCTTAGATTACCGGTCCTATGCTCTGACCGCTGAGCTACCGAGACCCCAGAAGACTCTTTAAATTTTTTAGTACTTTGTGATTTAAGCTGCAAGCCAGCGGTATTACGGCTCTGTGAAGTTGTCCAAATTCAAATTGTATCTTGTAAAGCTACATATACAATTGTGAATGCATAAATCGAAATAATATAGATATAGATAATGTCGGTAGTTCCCATTTGTTCTATAGAACTGACGTCAATGGGACAAAAAAAGGCAATTTTCTCTTATTTTTTTCCATAGAACTACATACTTGCCTTTCCATCCAGGTTTACTCATTAATATAAATTGGGAATAAATTTATCCAAAACATTTAATTTTTTCAAAATATTTTATAATTATTTACCTAAATGACTTAAAAATATCGTACTGACCTGATATAAGCGTCGTGCGGTATAAGCGGCTTGTCGTCCGCCCCCGCCGCGGCGGTGGTGGCGGCGGCCGTGGTGTACGCGGTGGCACCCGTGAAGGGGTCGGCGGTGGAAGGGGGGGGAAGCCCCGCCGGCGCCGTCGTACCGGGCACGTAGCGAGACTCACCCGTGAAGGGGTCCGCGAACCTGCATCACAGGTATTTTAATTCAATTAAATAAATAATAATCTCTACTATTAACCCGTCCCATGGCCGCCACCCCTTACAATAAAAGGCTTCACGTGTCAGGCATTTTGCGATAAATCACTTTTTTTTGTTTGACTATGGAAAAAACCATATTGCGTGATAACTATAAGAGGTTATGGCATGAATGAGGTGTCTTTCTTTTCTGTATGAGTTTTTGTACGTTATTGACTACTTAGAATGGGCAATAAAGACTTACTGGTGGTGGCACTGGTACGATTTTCTTTTGTTATCAATTTATCTTCAATCTAACCTCTAATTTCTTGTTTGATAAAACAAAAAACGTACGACACAGAACAAAACTGACATAGTGACTTTTTAGCTTACACTACTACGCACCGGTCACATAAATTACAAACACTTTGACACTGTACTTCACTCACAAAACGATTTTTCACTTAGGAACTACAATAAACAACCGCCGCCATTACTAGTAGCCGGCCCGCGAACTTAGTGACATAAAAAGTACCGTTGCCAAATCAATCACATTATTCAGAAATATTTAATTTTTTTTTATATTATTCTGGCTTTGTTTATATAGTTATCATAAACATTATATTAAAATATAATAAGTACTTAATCATAAAATACATACCTACATACTTACATTAGTGATCTATCGAACATGAAGAGAATTGTTTGTATTATAAAATAATATGAATACAAACATAGCTATAAGTTTTATTTACTAAAATTGGTATATATGTTAGTTTGTAAGGTATATATCTATGTGCCTGTTTGTCAAAACTTTGTTGCCTGAAAATAAATAAATTTATTATTATTATTATGAACACCATGACCAGTACAAATCCTCGTGTTTCGGTTCGAAGTATCAAATCTATTGCAGAGGCATAACAATTGAGTTGGCAACACACAAGTGGTTCTTTAGTGTTTTTCATCTGTGCCTCCCGTGTGGTCTAGTGGTTAAACCACCGGTCTCGGACCCAGAGGTTCTGAGTTCGATTCCCAGCACGGGCTACATGTTTGTGTTTTCGGTTTTATTTGTTGGTGGTTGGGCTTGCTTGTCTGCCTGGCTAGCTACCACAATCTTATCTAAATATAACGCCATACCATCAATGATTGTAGCATTTTTTCATAGTCAAAGTCAAAGTCAAAGTCAGTTAATTAATTAATTAATTTTGCTAGCTAGATATAAGATAGTGCTTCAGTAGTTGAGTATCACGGGTGAAGTGCGCTTCTAGGGTAGAAGCGCACTTCATCACTTAACATCAGGTGAGGTGAAAACCAAGTGATACCAGTAAGGTATAAAAAATATCAAGTGGGTTATATGCTTGTTTACCAAATTAGTTGAATAAGAAAATTACAGCCTCGCGATTATCATGAATGGGGTAAAAAAGACAAAACATAAAATTGTATAAAATACACTTTATTATACACTATTTAGATATTATTACCATTGCACAAAAACACAATCGGTGATCTTATCACTAAAATACAATTTCTTCCAGGCAACCTTTGCATAGACTAGATAAAGTAGACAAAGACAAATTAACTATTTAAATGAATATTTATAATAAACACTTTTAGATCGCCCGAAATTGTTTTACAAGTAGGGAAAACATTTTCCAATTAGGACGCCTTTTAGCTGTGGAGAAGAATAAGCACAAGAAACTGCACAGTTTTGCAAAAGAAACGTCATTTACAAAAAAAAAGATTACAATATCATCATCATTATCAGCTCGTTTTTATGTCCCCACTGCTGGGGCACGAGCCTTCCTTATAGAAGTAATAAGATAAGTATTTTTTTATTAAACTTTTTATAAAGCTTCTTTCTCTTATAATTATTTACTCAATTTTTTGAAATTATTTTAACTTTATTGTAAAAACGTACACATAGATCTCTAAATGAATTAATTACTTTGTGAAGACTAGTATGAGGTACTTCTAATTTAATTTTGTTTCTAGTGTTTATATTGTAAATATCACTGTTTTTAGAAAACATTTGAATATTTTTAAGTACATAGATAATATTCTCATAAGCCTTCACAGGGATGACGTGCCATGCCTAAAACAGTTTCAAATAATAATAAAATACAATTTAGTTAAATTAAACTACTGAATCTACCACCAGTTTGGATTTTAGAAGAACCTTCGACCGAGAAGAGCTGGCAAGAAGCTTAGTAGTGCAAATTAATCGAAGTGATACCTAAACTAAGTAAACTAGTTACTGATACTGATATATCGAACTCATGCCTAAAACAGTTTCAAATAATAATAAAATACAATTTAGTTAAATTAAACTACTGAATCTACCACCAGTTTGGATTTTAGAAGAACCTTCGACCGAGAAGAGCTGGCAAGAAACTTAGTAGTGCAAAATAATCGAAGTGATACCTAAACTAAGTAAACTAGTTACTGATACTGATATATCGAACTCATGCCTAAAACAGTTTCAAATAATAATAAAATACAATTTAGTTAAACTAAACTATTGAATCTACCACCAGTTTGGAATTTAGAAGAACCTTCGACCGAGAAGAGCTGGCAAGACACTCAGGAGGTTTTTTAATTGTTTGAGAATATTAAATAAACTGCAAAAAAGATTAGTAACAGACTCAGAAGTCCAGCTATTCCCAACGGGTCACTTACCATCAGGTGCGGTAAAGGTCTCAGGTTCGATTCCTACAAGTTACTAATCATCAGGTAAGATGAAGGCCAGAGATCCCAGGTTCAATTCCCAGCGAGTTACAAACCATCACAATATTTTTAAGTACATGGATCATATTCTCATATTTACACAATACAAGACATGATACAATTTAATTTAAATTAGGTTAATTAGTTTAGGTTGGAAAGGTTGCGACTACCGTATGCTTGTTTGCTATTGTCTATGCTAAGTCATAGTCAAATCGTTTATTCAATATAAGCCTTCACAAGCACTTGATGACGTGCCGTGCCTAAAACAGTTTCAAATAATAAAAAAATACAATTTAGTTAAATTAAACTACTGAATCTACCACCAGTTTGGATTTTAGAAGAACCTTCGACCGAGAAGAGCTGGCAAGAAACTTAGTAGTGCAAATTAATCGAAGTGATACCTAAACTAAGTAAACTAGTTACTGATACTGATATATCGAACTCATGCCTAAAACAGTTTCAAATAATAATAAAATACAATTTAGTTAAATTAAACTACTGAATCTACCACCAGTTTGGATTTTAGAAGAACCTTCGACCGAGAAGAGCTGGCAAGAAACTTAGTAGTGCAAAATAATCGAAGTGATACCTAAACTAAGTAAATTAGTTACTGATACTGATATATCGAACTCATGCCTAAAACAGTTTCAAATAATAATAAAATACAATTTAGTTAAATTAAACTATTGTATCTACCACCAGTTTGGAATTTAGAAGAACCTTCGACCGAGAAGAGCTGGCAAGACACTCAGTAGGTTTTTTAATTGTTTGAGAACATTAAATAAACTGCAAAAGAGATTAGTAACAGACTCAGAAGTCCAGCTATTCCCAACGGGTCACTTACCATCAGGTGCGGTAAAGGCCAGAGGTCTTAGGTTCGATTCCTACAAGGTTACTAATCATTAGGTAAAATGAAGGCCAGAGATCCCAGGTTCAATTCCCAGCGAGTTACAAACCATCAGGTGAGGTGAAAGCCAGAGGTCCCAGGTTCGATTCCCAACGAACTATCAAGTGCTACGAAGGCCAGAGGTCCCAGGTTCAATTACCAGCAGGTCACTTACCATCAGGTAAGATGACGAGCAAGAGTCACAAAAAAACAAATTATTCATTTGCGACGCGTCTCTGTTTCCGCCCGCGAACCTCTTGTCCTTTGAGCTCTGGTAGAGAATGCCACTCTCTCCAACAGTTCTCAAAACACAAGGGCTGCTCACAAGTGACGCATTGCGAATGCACCAATTTGTGTTTTCCTTGCCGATAGCAAACACAACAACGTTTTCTATTTTTATTGCCAGTCATGTACATAGGCTCATGCAAAACATCTTTCCTCAGCCTCATCAGATTCCCCACTGGTTCACTAATCACTGGAAGACAGTGGCGGTGCCTGTCAACCAGAGATTTGGCCAACACGTAGCGAAACTCACGATGCGTCAGTAATTGCATGCTGCGCCTTCTACACGAGCTAGTATACAAAATAAAAGCATTATGTATGCTTACATTCATCAGCCTCTTGAATATTTTGATGTACCACTTGACACCTCGTTTTCGCTCCAACAAATACATCGACAGTTTTTGATCTTTTAGATCAACTCCACCCATAGTATTGTTGTAGTCCCTCACACTGACGGGTTTGACTAAAACCTTACCTGCTTTTGATCCCACGTAAGTTTCGTCAGTGTGATAAGTGGATATCATAGTCACCACTTTGGAATCTTTCCATGATAAAATGGAAACATCTCCACTGTGGCGAGCTATGATATTCCCCTTAGCTACATTCTTCGGAACCTTCGCAATATCAGCAGGTACGTTTTTGCGATTACTACGTAATGTTCCCAAACAATCAAAGCCTAAACTTTTAAGGTACCGTGCCAGCGACGGGCAATTATAAAAATTGTCCATAGTGACACAGTGCCCCCGATGGTGTAAATTTTTAAGTAAGTCGAGTACTACTTTGGTGCTTTTGCCACCCAAATCAGTTGCAGGTGCAACACCAGTGTCAACAACATCATTTTTCCCCGTGTAAATTCTAAATTTGTATAAATAGCCCGTACGTGACTCACAAAGCTCATAAGATTTTATTCCAAATCGAGCAGCTTTTGACCTTATTGTTTGAACCCAAGACAAGCGGCCTTTGAATAAGGTCAAAGACTCATCGATTGAAATTTCTCGCTGCATATTGTACAGCGAAGAAAACTTTGAGTCTAAATGAGTAAGCACTGGCGCTATTTTTGCAAGTTTAGGCGAGAGCTCAAATTCTTCATTATGCTGTGAATTATGACCTACATCACAATTGTCAACAAAGTGAAGAAATTTGTTCATTAAAATATACCTGTTATATGACATGATCGATTTAAATTTAGGCATTTCTAAGTAGTCGCAACCTTTCCAATACTCATTTTGTGAGGTCCGTAAATCAATGCCCATGTACATTAAGACCGCAAAAAAAACAAGTATCTCGTCCGAATCAGTCTCGAACCACTTATGCAGACGAGATGACAGTTTGAGCGTCCCTTTAAAATTCATCGAATCGATAGTCTGCCTGGCGTACCGATTGGTTTCCTGGGCGATTCTCTCTATGATGTCTTTACTCCAAATATCAGTAAAGGCATCATAAGGAGAATCGTAGTCTTTGATTGGCCCAGGGTCAGGTCCTGAAAATTGTTCAGGAACCCCCCTGAACGAATCAAAGTCTACTTCCCACTGGAAATCACTCGATAGGCCAGGCAGACGATCGATTTCTTCATCCATAGCTATTTGCACAGACTCGACCAAATCTAGGACCGGTTGTTCAAGTTCGTCATCGCTCGGTATGCCTCTTCCACCATTGGTTACGACAGGAGTGACGTCGAACTCATCGTCAAAGTCGCTGTCGAAATCACTACCGTAATCTATCCTAACTGCTAGAGATGGCACCGTCACCCCTGATGTCGACGGACGAATATCAGCATCTGCTGAGAAAACATTTGGTATTAGACCAAATGTTTTCTCAGCAGTAGTCTCTGGTGACATAATTGGCTGGGGATGTCCCGTCGGCAGCTCACCGACCCACCTACGCACGTGCCAAGGTGCTACTTGCAGCACATCTTCCACCTCTTCGTCGGTGAGGTCCAACGCTTCGACCCTCTCTAGGACATCAGAGCTGCAGGCAAACAGAAGACCCAATTGAAACCAACAAATTTATTGAATACAAAGTACCTACTGCATGAATCAACAGCACGTTTTTAACTATTATGTCATCATCATCATCAGCTCATTTTAATGTCCCCACTGCTGGGGCACGAGCTTTCCCTATGGATGGATAAAGAGAACGGGCCATTAACCACCACGCGGGCCCAGGCGGATTGGTGATTGTTTACGACTGCTAATGCAGCCGGGACCAACGGCTTTACGTGCCCTCCGAAGCACGGAGCTCTAAATGGAAAATTTTTGGTCACCCATCCGATGTCCAGCCCTTGCGAAAGTTGCTTAACCACAGCGATCGCAGACCGGGCGCATTAACCACTGCGCCATCGAGCTCCTCAACTGTGCCGGTAGTAAATAGGAAATCGTCTTACCAGAGAGCCTGTGACTGCTCATTTGTAGCAAGTCGAACATTGCCTCCAGGTGTTCTGGCAATGCTCGCTGTAGCCCCGGTGCATCTAACAGAACCACCAGGAGTTTGCTGGACATAGAAGGCTCTACAAAATAAAATTTAACACAAGTTATTCACCAAACAAAATAAATAAAATGTGTGTACAGAACATAATAGACACTTACTGGCGTTCTGGTGATGCCACGATTGGGTCGCTGGACTTCTCCAACGCATAGCCCATCAGAAGCGCACGTCGTGCTGCTGACGGCCTTTGCGACGCATTTAATAATTGAGGGGAATCCGCCCGTGATCCTTCCGTTGACACGGATCGCAATCTATAAAAATATAAAAGTATGTTATAAATGTATAAACTAAAGATCACCAATAATAAAAAAAAATACTTCGGTTGATTGACTAACTTTAACATGCACATAATCTTCAATAAAATAATTTACTTTTAATTATTCAAATGCAAACAAAAAATAATAAATATTTTAGTTATAACTTTTTTGCTGTTTGTACTAGTGCGTAAATATGGCGGCCGTAATTTGCTCATTTTTTTTCTCTTACTTGAAATAATTTACATGATAACATTGTTTACAACTATTGATATGTCTAACCGTAAATCAAAAAAGGTTGCTGATGAAATAATCTACATATTGATATGTGTTTATAACCACTTTTATCAAAACAGTAGTAAGATATGAAGAAAATTACGGCACATGACAACACACAATGTTAGCTAAAATCAGATGATCATAATTTTTCTTGCTCTTTGTTTTATCTAAATTGCCACTTTACCACGCCACTATTACATTATAAAAAATCTGTATTAAGTTTCCAGTAAATATAAATAAGCATCATACGAAAACTCACCTTTTACGTCGAGATATCATTATTCAAACAAATCTAAAACAAATCACAAAAACACAACTGTCACTAATATGGCTGACGTCTCAGAAAAAATCACAGACACTTTTGTTTAATTTTTTTTCGATATTATTTTGTTCCGTCCGAATCCCACAAGCGATGCTATTTTATTCTATGCGAACCATAGAAAATTCACAGCCAACCAAAACTTGTATACGGCAACTCGGACCGGTGAAAATACTTCGACCAATCTGAGCGAAGTCTTATGTACCGGGGTGCGTACACACGACACGCGGGGCATTCAATTTTTATGTACCGCGGTACGTTCATAGGACGCTTAAGGGGTTAATAGAAAGGTAAAGTTTGTAATGGGAATCTCTGGAACTACTAGTTCAAATACAAAAATTCTTTAACTGAAAGAATGCTACATTCCTTGAGGGTAACCTAAGTTGCATTTTATTAAAAAAAAAATTTAAATTCTAAATCCACGCGGACGAAGTAGCGAGTAAAGCGCTAGTAATAAGTATAATTAATGTTTAATGCTTCCAAAACACAGAAACAGAGAAAATAAATAAAAACCGCGATGAAATTCATTTTATTTTCAAGCATCATGGCGTATTTGGGAAAGCATTATTTCCTTGCTTTTTATTTTGATTGAAACTTTTTATACAAAATCAGATAAATAGATGAAAATACAGATCTCAGTCATGGATAAAAAACATTTAAAAATGTTTATTCCACTGAATCATAAAAAGTTACATAAACATGTTATTTTAATATTTTCAACTAGCTATTTAGATTTCTATAATAACAGTGAAATAAACGAGAAAAAAATTATGTATTATGTTATGTAAGAGGATTCATGTAACTGACAAAATTAATGTATGATAATTGACCAGCCCTAACACTCCGCCTAACACTCTCGCTTTCGATCGCTTTCAAAGCGAGGCCCTCGCCTCGCTTTCTATTATAATATCGAAATATAATATCGAATAATATCGAAAGCTATAGCCTAAAGCTTTTGATATTGCTTTCATATTGCTTTCGAAATGACAAGATGACGCCTCCTCCTCGCCTCGCCTTCAAAGCGATCGAAAGCGAGAGCGTTAGGCGGTCGACCCCCAGTATATTAAATTCGCAACTTTCTTTTCACACCACAGCTAGAATTGGCTGAAAGAGATCTCTTTTAGAGATAAGTTCACCCTTTCATAATGTCTTTTATAATGTGTAATTTAAAGTGTATTTTGTTTGTACAATACAGGATTAAATATTTGTAGTTTACCATAGTAATAATAACTCACCCATTACTCGAAGCGGGCAGTTGATCCAATTTGGCATTAGTAATAATAAAGTTAGCTACTTGATCCAAGTATACTTGAGGTAGATTGTGTCTGTAAGTAAAGACAAATAACTATAAAACGAAAGTTTCACAAACTTTCTAAAAATCTAAAAAATTTTACTGCTGGGCGAAGACCTCCATCATCAAGGGTGCGCCATCCGTAAGTGACAAGTGTCATATATTTTAATTGAAATGTCTTTGTCCATATTTATTTGATGCCGCGCGGTCATACTAATTTTGTATGGGGAATTTAACGTATTAATTTGAAAAGTAATAATTTAAATAACCACTTGATAAATCCAAAATGTGAAACAGTCGATTTGTAGTTTAGACAATTTGTAGTCTAAACAATCACCAATGATTGTTTAGACAAAATCAGAGGTACAATAATTTAGATAAACTATAAGAAATCAACTAAACGCCGCCACTCGTTTTTATGATTTTTGTCCAACTTTAAATGATATTGTAGAAAAAACTGTAGTGTGTTATGAATTTATGGATCGGACTAATTGTAAACACGTTCCCTTTGATACTAAATATACATTTTTTTAATGTAATACGATAGTATTTTCAATTAAATCAACTTAACCGTGACTGCACTTTTGGCATTTTTTTTGGTTGGCGCACCCTTAAAATCATCATCATCGCTACAAAAGAGATGTTGACAACAATAATAATTAATTCCAGAACATAAAACGTGTAAATGAAATCACTAAACAGTTCTTTAAAACATTATCCAATTTTTTATTCAACCTAAGCATGAATATCTGTAACCTAAAAAGTTATTAATAAACACTCAACTGGACAGAACAAAATAGTGACGTCATAGTTTCCGGCATACAATTTCTATTGAGAAATAACCATTTTGACAGTTGGTAAAAAGTTTATCTATTGACTAACAAGTCAACTACCCAAATGCGGGTTGGTGATCTCAAACACGCAGGCTTATTAGCCAATATAAAATTTATCGTCACCACAACACATATTCGTATTACGGACCGTAGAACACTACGATACGACAAGCGAGCGTTTGACGAACTTAAAGTGATTGTAGCAACCGCAACTAATAGCAGTCGCGTTGCCATTGCGCAATTAGCAACTGGTTGCTTTTTTTCGGTAATAAGGCTGCCGGGCTATGCGTCGGATAATCCGAAGCACCTTTCACCCGGCTTGGGAATTAAACCCAGGACCTCGCTTAGTTACTTAACCACCAAAGGGTTTAATAAATTAATATTTGTCTTAAATTTTCAAAGAAATAAGTACACAAATAATAATAATAAATAATAAATAAAAGTTTCCCACACCCACACCAATTATCTAGCTCCAGGAAAAGCTTCCATAAGAAACTTGTTATATGGTTAACTAGACAACGGATAAACATACTTAATATACTTAAATACATACTTATTATACATAGGAAACACCCCGACCCGAAACAATTTAGAAAAACAGGTATTTCTAAATTGATCCGACCGGGGATCGAACCCGGGACCTCAGAGATGGCGACATCATGAAAACCGGTGTGCAAGCCACTCGACCAAGGAGATGATAATACATACTGATGTATGAAGGCCTGCGCAGCCACCCACGGGTCATCAGTCTTGTTGTACGGCAGTTTTATAGGAGGCGCGCCGTCTTTTATGTCGACGCTAAACACGAAGTCGTATTCCTAAAAAAAATTGTTTAAAGTGTATTTTTCAATTAGACATAAAATCGTAGCAGTTTTCACAAAATCTTTCTAGATTGCCCTAGATTTTTAGATTTGCAGATGAATACCACAAATTGATAACACAACTCAATTATATCATCATCAATTTGTGGTATTCATCTGCATGTCCATCGATTGCAAATACCTATAGATATGTTATGCCTATAGATGGCACTAATGTCGCTCTAAAGCATTTAAAAAAAATCAAAAAGCAATGACAAAATTCAGCGCTTACGTCAGCCTTCCCGGTAGCATAACGGTCAGTGTAGCCGCCCGGATTGCGGAAGACCCAGGTTCGATTCCTGGCTGGGTCGGGTGGGCGTTTAATTGTTTCACTGTATTTTATATAAATATTTAATTCAGCTTACGTGTAGCAATTAACACTTAAAAAATAAAAGTAAAAAAAAAACCTAGAAGATAGCCAAACACTTTTGCTGTTGGTACAGACAGCACATCAGCACATCAACCTTTCCAAATCTGTAAAATTTCTTCAATAAATAATCAACCATATGTGATATAAATGAAGTTCAAAGCCCATTGAGAAAATTTTATGGTTTGTCTGGTGTGTACTACGGCCGTATATTTTTGTTTTATAAACAACAACATACACAATGATTATATTAAAAGTAAATCGTAAAGACGTGAAAGTTCAGTAAGTTATTTTGCCCATAAGCTATAAATCTTTAATATCATGTCATCAGTACAATAAATGGGTAATGGCTTAATCACCACGCTTGCCAAATGCGGGTAGGTGATCACAAACCCGGGCTATGCATCGAAAAAAAAACCGAAACACTGTTTCCCGACGACCTGAGAATAGAACCCGAATGTTAGAATGTAAGGTATTTATTATATAACCTGGCCATCAACTTAACAGGTTCGCTGTTCAAAAAATATAACAATAGTTTAATTCATTGTTATGTATCACATGTGATACATGGGACAGGGAATGGGTTAAAAACGATAAAAAATATTAAGGCGAAGGGTAAGGCACACTAGCGCCACCAATTCATAATTTGACAATTACTAACGGACCGGATCTTTTTTTAAACATTGCGTACTGTCCGACAACAGGAAAGCATCCATAGTATTTATTTAATAATTGTGCACTACTTTTTGTTGCGTGGTTTATTCACAAAACGGGCTATCGCATTTATTCACAAACAATTACCACTTTTGGTGTTAGCGAATGAATACAAAAACAAACCTAAAAGTAGTGCACAATTATTAAATAATAGATGTTTGCCTAGTGTCGGAACGTCCGCAATGTTTAAAAAATCCAGTTTAGCAGTTATCAAATTAAATCCATTAGGGGCGCTAGTGTGCCTTACCCTTCGCCTTAAGTTGCTATCTAGTTTTCCATTGGACCATGGAACCTATCCATTTAAGATGTAAAACTATTCACTGAGTAAGTTTTTTAAATTTCACTCTGATTACGATATACGTGTCATAAACGGCAACAAATGCACTTACATTCCCCTGGTACATAGTCTTGCCCTCCCCGGGCGGGTTAGCACCCATGACGTCACCGATCTCGTTCCAAGTGTTTTCCGCCGCGCTCCACGAGTAGCATTTGACATTGGTGCCGCGGCGAACTAAACGGGTCTGGCCCTCCGCCTTACCCGGCTCTAGGAGAACCTCGGGTCCGGGCAACCTGGTAATAAAAATATGGTACTAATATTTAAAACGGCATAAGTTCCGCTGTAACCCTTAGACCAGGCGCACTTTGGATGCGTTTTCGTACGAATTTGAGTCGTACGGACACGTAAGAATACGGACTATACATCCCGATCGGAGGAGTAGTCGGAGGACTACTATGGTACAATCACGAGTATTAACATGTAAACAATGTAACTCTTATGGAATAAGAGACAATACCAGTCTTGGCGGGAAAGTGAAGAGCCATGTCTGTGGTTTTGTTTTATTTTTTAAAATTTGTGTTATGTCGAATATTATTGTGAAATAATGCTGGATTATTAAACGTTAAGTGTTTGTGAGTGTGCATGAGTGTTGGCAAATGAAACAAAACGGTGCAACGTCACTTTTTAAATTCTCTCAAGAAGTCCGCCCGAGGACTTAGTGAAGCCCCACATCTTTACTGAAATACTCGAGGGGTTGGAGGGTATATCAATTCTCACTTCTCATTTTTATTTTCATTCATCATCATCATACAGGAAAGAAATATTGTTTATTTATGTATTACTTGTAAGAAAAATTACTTTGACACTGGCTAAATGTGCTAATCGCATGAAGCTATCAACTAAAGGAAAAAAAACTAGTGTGATAGGTACCATAGTAGTCGGAGGGTCGTGCATATAATATAAAGTTAAAATTACATTGTTTCGAGCTTTTTGTACATCCTTTTACACGTGCAGCCTGTGGTCCAACTACACACAAAGCGCTTATCATGCCCTCCGAGTCCAATATAATAATGCGTTCAGGATGCTTTTGGGGTTGCGTCGCTCCTGCAGTGCATCTGGGATGTTCACAGAGGCCAGCGTCGATTGTTTCTACGCAACTATGCGCAAAAGATGTGTATCCCTGGTGCGCAGGGTGCGGGGGAGCCCTAACAGCATCCTGGACATGATTGCGAGCAGACTTGACTGCTCATATATCAAACGTTGCTGTGTCATATCAAGTGGCATGGCAAAAACATAATTAATATTATATCCTAAACATAAGTACTAACATAGCTTATAAGAAACATTTGTTACTAACAAATGAGTTATTTTAATTACTTGAATAAATAAATTATTATTATTATTATATATTCGTAAACGCATCCAAAGTGCAAATGGCCTTACGGCTATCGCCCTTTTAATTTGGACGGTCACTAAAACGACATGTAAAAAAACCCTGAACGATCGGAAAGGAGTAGGGTACACCAAAAAACTACTAACAAAAATTCTTCATATTATTAATAAAGAGGTGAAGTTTGTGACGTTGTTTGTTTGTTTGTTTGTTTGTTTATTTGTTTGCGGTGGGTAATCTCTGGAACAACTCAAAAATTCTTTCACTGATAGAATACTTACCGCATTTCTTGCGGGTAAAATAGGCTATATTTTATTTAAAAAAAGTTTATTTTTGAAATCTCAAATCCACGCAGATGAAAATGCTAATGCTTTTACTTTTTATTTTTAAGTGCTAATTGCTGAACTGAAGCTGAATTAAATATTTATAAAAATACAGTGAAAAAATTAAACGCCCACCCGACCCAGCCAATCGAACCTGGGACTTCCGCAATCCGCAGTGACAAAATTCAGCGCTTACGTCAGCCTTCCCGGTAGCATAGAGGTCAGTGCACTGAATTTTTCACTGAATTTTTATAAATATTTATAAATATTGGATCGTGCTCAGTGCACCTCTCCAAGTGCACGCCGCATTTGGAGAGCTCTATATGAAGTAGTGGACTAGTATAAGCTGATGATAAAATAGAACCGAATATCGATACCTAATAACAGCTTAACGGAATCAGATCGGGTTTTTAAATGTCTTACTCTGATAGCTTGAATCCACCTATCTCTTGATCCGACGCCGCTTGCATCTTTAGAACATCTTCCTCAAACGTCTTCATTGTCGGACCGTCCGCGTACCGCGCGGGATCCGCAGTGAAAACGCGCACAATACCATCGCTGGAACCTGCCGGTACAAAACTTACATTGATACACTGCTTAAAACTATTGTATATTATATTCTATACTAATATTATAAAGCTGAAGAGTTTGTTTGTTTGTTTGAACGCGCTAATCTCAGGAACTACTGGTTCGAATTGAAAAATTCTTTTTGTGTTGAATAGTACATTTATTGAGGAAGGCTATAGGCTATATTACATCACGCTATGACTAATAGGAGTGGAACAGTCGCTAATTAACGCGGGTGAAACCGCAGGGCACTGCTAGTTATTAATAACGAGATTCTTACAATGTTTATTACTTGTGAGTATCCGATATTTCGGCACAGTTGCATGCGCTATGATCACGGAATCTATATATTAATACGTGAAGCAAAGTCTTTGGATCCCTTTTTAAGCAAATTGCGCGCATGCAGGAGTGTGAGATTTGGTATAGTTAAAGTTTATATGAGTAGATCTTACAAACGTTAAAATATAGTATGTATAATATGTCTTACAACTACATTAAATTAAATAAATAATGTTTCATACATTTTTCAAAAATTTTAAAAATGGAAGGGGAGCGGCCCAAATCTGTCAATGCCAATCCAAACTCATAATATTGGATTGGCAATTAAAAAAGATAGAATATTATTCTATCTTTTTTAATTTTTCATTGCTTAGGATACAATCCCTTTAGCCTAAATAAAAGATTGTTTCAAAAATGGAATCGGAGAAAACAAGTACTTAATAGGGGTTAATGACAAACACTATAATAATGATTTTTTTAAATTTTCGTATTGAGTTCGGAGGTGCTGAAGGAAACGAAGTGCCTTACTTACTTACTTAACGTCGCTACGCACGCAAACGACAAAATTATTAAACACTAGCATAAACTAGACGCACACTAATAAATTCACACACAGGGATAACCTGTCCGTGCACGAGTCTAACGGCAACTTTATGTAAACGTCGATAGTGCTTGACACTATCGGTTTATTTGTCGATGCCAATAATAATGACATAGCCCGAAAAGTTGCTAAGCTCAAGTGCCCCACATCGCTCGCACGACTGATGGCCGCTGGGGCGGAACAGTCCTCGAGTGGTGACCGCGTACCGGAAAGCGCAGTGTCAGCAGGCCTCCAACAAGGTAGACCGACGATCTGGTAAAGATCGCGGGAAGCCGCTGGATGCGGGCTGCACAAAACCGGTCGTATTGGAGATCCTTGGGAGAGACCTTTGTCCAGCAGTGGACGCCTTTTGGCTGAGATGATGATGATGATGAATATTAATATGAAATTTTTTTTTGTTTAAATCAGGCTCTTCAGTATGGTTAATTAAGGTAGACACTTTTTTGTAGGTAAGGTAGGGTCTTAATTTTTCAGATTTCCAAATGCAATTATTCGAGAGATTTTTTCTATCTAATATATAAAATTCTCGCGTCACAGTTTTCGTTGCCATACTCCTCCGAAACGGCTTGACCGATTTTGATGAAATTTTTTGTGCTTATCCGGTATCTATGAGAATCGGCCAACATCTATTTTTCATCCCCCTAAATGTTAGGGGTAGTCCACCCCTAAATTTTTTTTAATTTTTTATGGCAAAACAACGTTTGCCGGGTCATCCGGTATCTATGAGAATCGGCCAACATCTATTTTTCATCCCCCTAAATGTTAGGGGTAGTCCACCCCTAAATTTTTTTTAAATTTTTTATGGCAAAACGACGTTTGCCGGGTCAGCTAATTTCTATATAAGTTTCCAAATAAGGCTGAATTTAAAAGCAACAGACTTAAATTAAAACAAACATATCAAAATACAGGTATGTACCGAACTCCAGAATGATATCATACAAACGAACAGCGAAATATACCTAATGCTGTCAAGGTTTATAATAAACTGCCTTCTGAGGTTAAATCTTTGAATGACGCAAAGTTCTTTAATGCATTTAAGCTACTCGAAGTGTCCATATAGGTTTAAAAAAACTTTTGGAATAAAAAACGTATTTGTAAACACATAAACCCTTTATTCATGTACTGCATATAATTTTTTAGTAGATACTACAAAGCCCGCTTTATATTCCACTACCTTTTTTCCAAATGGAGATAAGTATGTTTCGATCTCTAATAATTTGTTTTTTTATTTATTTATCTGTATATATTATTATTTTCCTTTAATAGCCAGAATAAACATTATGATGAAGTCGATATCAATATTTTGTTTTTGTACTGTCGCAGCTCTAACTTTGTTGCAGTGTGGCCAATGTAATTAAATAAAAATTTCCTATTTTCGGGATAAGTGACGGGACGTAAATATAATATATTAATGAAGTAGACCGATCATAAACATACAGTTTCATAGTATTGAGATTTTTTAATGCAATCAAGTTGAACAAAATAATTTTGTATTGGAAAATTAAATTGTTGTTTTTAGTATTTTTCGTTACTTATTATTTTTGTTTCTCACCATTTAAATCTTCCCTGAACTTGTACATATATTTCAAAATCAATCAATAATCCACTTTAGAGTTCGAAAAGATTACCATAAGCAATTTAAGTCTTAACTTTTAATGCTCTCACCAGTAACAATGTCTCCGTTGTCCAAACAAGTAACACTCCATACTGAATGCACGGGCAAGCGTATCTCGCCGACGGAGTCACCACCAGACCACAGTCGCACACTGCCGTCCTCACCACAAGACGCGAAACTGTTTGGTATTGCTGGATTCATATTTATACTGAAAAAGCATAGTAAAATACCATTTTGAAATTGATAAAGTGCTTACACTCAGAAAGTGTAATTATATTAAAACTTGTAAAAAAACCAAGTCTCGCAACTCAGTTTTTCTACTGTAAAAAGTTGTGAGATCCATGTAATATCAAGTCGGTTAATTTATTCAGTCCCTACTTAAGGGACCTTCTGTCTTAAGTTATTATGTAATTAGCTAATCAAATCAAATCAAAATATTTATTTGCATAACTAAGTGTATCATACAGGTGAAATATATTATTTTTTGTGGCTTTATAACTTAGTGACCTTTTGCAGGTATTACAAATATACAATTTAAAAATATATATGTTTAAACTTATATTTAAATTATACATAAAAATTAAATGATGATGCGATAAAAAATAAATATTAAATAAATTAAAATAACAATATATTAGAAATTAAATTACATTTACCAATAAATAAAAACATCAATTATTAACATTAAAATTAAAATATTCATCTACAGAATAGAAACAATTTTTAATTAGAAATACATTTAATTTTCTTTTAAACACTACAGCATTTTTTTCATTTTTTATATAATTTGGTAATTTATTAAATATTTTTATGGACATGTAGTGTGGACTGCGATTGAGCATATTTATTCTAGATGGCGGTAGATATAGCCTATATTTATTGCGTGTGTTTACATTATGAGTGTTTACAACTTTTGTGAATAGGTTCATGTTTTTATGCACGAATATAGAAATATCTTGTATATAAATTGAAGGGAGTGTTAATAAGTTGTATTTGACAAAATATGGTCTGCAACTTTGCAAGTTGTCAATATGGGCTATTATTCGTACACATTTTTTTTGCATTACAAACAACTCATTGGCATTCACGCTGTATCCCCATAGCATTACTCCATACTTGAGCCAAGAGTATGCATACGCGTAGTAAGCTGACAGAGCTGTTTCTCTATTTGTACATTGTTTTAATTGGAATAGGGCATATGTAAATTTGGCAAGTTTTGTTTTTATGCAGTCAATGTGAGATTTCCAGTTAAGGTGGGTGTCTATATTTATTCCTAGTAGATTAAAAGTTTCGACGGTTTCTAAGTGTGTGTTTTGGTAGGTTATTTTTAAATTTAATGGGGCTTTCTTATAAGATTTGTATTGCATGATTTTAGTTTTTTCATAATTTATTTCCTAACCTAACCTAACCTCAATCTCACATCAAAATATTTCCAGTTGATAAAATGTGTCCTTATATATGTATTACTTGTGAGATACATTGTATTTTCAAATCAAATCAAATCAAATCAAATTCTTTATTGCTAACTAATGAATTCATGTGATGGCCAAGTCAATCTATTTATTTAAAACATCAAAGATTTTTAATATTGATATGGTCACTATAAGATGTTGTTAGGTTATCTAATTACGTAATAACTTAAGACAGAAGGTCCCTTAAGTAGGGACTGAATAAATTATTGGTTGGTTGGGTCGAAAATGGCCTGAACTGTTTCGAGAAAAGGATGGTACGGCCGTGCCGCTGTTTTGCTCGACTTGGCGAGGACACTGCCGTGCCCCCAGATTAGTCTTACTACTAATATTAAAAAAAAAATACATGAGAACATTAACGGCTCTTGCCCACGCCCGACTTTTTGTAGGAACGATAAATTTTTTTCGCCGAGGTTTTAGTACCGATTTTGTACCGACTTTTTGTAGGACGTGTGCGTTGCAAAACAGAATTCGATACTGTTAATTTTAACCAACTATAAAATCGGACGTGGGCAAGGGCTCTAAAAAAAGTTACATTAAAAAATTAGTACTGCTAAATAAATAAAAAAATATAGTACCTAGCTTTATACCCATCAAGTGCATTATTGTAAGTATGTTTGTTGAACAAACTGCATGTTTCGTTTTGAGTGCACTAATTGATTACAAAAACACAAATGTTAAAAAAAATTCCACAAGCAGGATTTGAACAACAAAATTTGCGTTAAAAATTATTTGAACATTTGCACTAATTGAGTTTAAGTATATTACTCTATAGTATACATATGTCCATTTTCTGTACTTTTGTGGCATGTACACACGCCTGCAGATGCCACAGGCTACCAAAAAAAATGTCAAACATCCTCAATAGACTTTGAACTTTATGTATATGGTATATGGTTGAACATATTTTGAAGAAATTGTGTGAAACAGGATGTGCAAGTGTCTGTACCTTTGGTACAGAGAAATTAAAATTGAAGAATTTGTAGTGAACATTGGTCCTATGCATTGGTTACTCTAAATGAAAATAACTTTAAAAAAACCAACAACCGAAGTATAAATAAAAACATGTACCATTGGATTATGATGCTTCTGGGATCTGCAGTAGGGATATTTTTCACTGACCAAACAAATAATTTTTATATCCAATCCTTAAAGAATTGACAAGCAGGGCGTATTGTTACCAAATTCCCACTTTAAGTACCAGTAATCTTATGATGATGATGAATGCATGTAACGTTATATAGAAATCTTCAAACATCTTTTTTGTTAAATATTGCCCTTTACCCAATCCGATAGAGCTATTAGAGTTAATTTACAGATAAAAATGTCACCCAGGTAACAATACCAATTTTTTTTACGGTATTCAAGCTTGCTGACGAGTTGTAGAGATGCCAGAGTCATGTAACAGCTATGTAAGTAACTCTTACCTATAAATATAATTTGAATGTCCATAGTATGTATTAAGGCACTGTCCTTTGTTACTCCAAAGTCTGATAGATGCATCGTTGGAACAACTTAAGAAGGATTCTGGACTAGCTACTACCAAATCTCTCACACAGTCCGTATGTCCTGGAATATCAAAATATAACCTTTAAAAGTCAACAAAGGGCCAGTTTAAAGCAAATTGGAATTAACAATGTTAACAGAAAAATTGTAACTAAATAATATCACTTAGTGTGTCAGGGAAGACCCTTTATTGATTTAAATCAATGTCTTTTTTAATCACTTGCTTTTTATTGCGATTGAATTCACTGATTAGAATAAGATGATAGATAATCTCAACCCTGATC
The DNA here is from genome assembly GCA_963082485.1 of Eudonia mercurella. NCBI lineage: Eukaryota > Metazoa > Arthropoda > Insecta > Lepidoptera > Crambidae > Eudonia > Eudonia mercurella. Next base: position 17,078,971 of record OY720026.1, read on the forward strand.
ACCAGTAATAGATTTAAATACTCATTGAAAAATCATATTTATTTTAGATTTATTCATATTTATTAATGTATAAACTGTAAGATTTATACAATTATTTTGTTCAAATAGGTTATTTTGTAAAATGTATATTAAATGTCTTACCTGTGAGGGTGGTAATTAATTCCCCTATCTTTTTCCATAGTTTAACAGTTTTATCAGCTGAAGCAGTTGCATAAGAACCGTCTCCGAGTTCCACGAGCGCCCACACCGCTGCCTGGTGGCCCTTGAGGGTCAACGGAGCAGTGCGGGCAGTATTCAGATTCCATATTTTAGCTGTGCTATCCCAGCTGGAACTGTCAATATGAAACAAAAATTATTTTTGTTATTCTTGATGGAAAGCTGACTTCTTGGATAAGACATATTAAAACACCTTGAAGAATAGTTATTACATAACTTGAAAGATTTATATACAAACATAATTAATATGAATGCCAAAAATATAATTGTTTGTTCATTTTTTCACTTTTAGCAGGCCAAAGTTGGTTCTAATAATAATAATGTTTAGATAAAAAGTAAATTTTCATATATTGTTTTAGTTTTACCGAATTGTCGAAGTTTATGCGAACACTACACATAAACGCGATTTAGTTATTATAGACAGTTTGAAAGTTTGTTTTCTATTTAACTTTAAGCTTGCACTAAGATAAATTGAGCAACTTTTTGCTCAGTGAAGATGCAGCTTAAATGTGACATGACATGAAACACACACTAACTTTATTGAACTTGCAGGGGTACAAAACTACACACCTCAAAAGTATACCAGAATCTTTTCCAGGTGTCACACTACATACAGCATTTTCATGCCCTTCAAGAGTGACTTGCACCATTCCATCTTGCAGGTTGTAGCCCAGTATCGTATTGTCATTGCTCCCAGTCACCACGAGACCCTCCGGAAACGCTTCACAAGGAGGCACCCAACAGACACACGACACGAAGTTGCTGTGACCTTTGTATGTAACAACTGGCACGAAATCTTTGATTCTGAAAAAGATAATACAACATTCTCAAAGAATCAATTTCAAACAACTACAAAGTTAAAGGCATAAAATACTAACCCCTCCGGATGCCACAATTTAGCGGTTCTATCTCGTGAAGCGGACAGAATACAGTTTTCTTTAGTTGTAGAAACGCAACGTACATCTAACGAGTGACCGCATAACACAGCACTTAGTTTATATTCTGGTATAGCCATTGGAAACCGCTATTACTTGTATATAAAACGGTTAAAAATACGGCAATATTTGCAGAAGAATGATAGGAAGAAAATACTAATGATGATTTAAAATTGTCATATCATGTTTGACGTTTGTGCTACGTCATTTTGACATCTTGCTAGTCTACAGAGTAAGATCAGATATTTTAGAGATGGTTTTTTTTTACTAATCGACCTATGTCATGAGTGAATAAATTATATCATATTTTGCTTAATTAACCGTTTTTTCAAGTGACTCAACTAAATCTCATTAGTTTCTTATTTTATGAAAATGTTTAATTTTGTTAGTTACTTGTTTCGCGAAAAACTGTGTGACCGTGTCTTACTTTATGTTTCATAAATACTCTATTGTTTTTTAAATGTTTCACAAAATCAGTGCTACCAACATTGTAATAACTAAAAGGCGCCGAAAAACAAAACAGATTCTCTTAAGTCCCATTATTTAATTAAAGCATCTAGCTAACTAAACATTTTATTTCAGCTTAATCCAATCCAACATGTAAAACTCTGATTACTTTGTTTATTTAATTGATACATAATATTTTTACTAACTTGTTTAATTAAATAAAACAGTGTCAGCGAAATCATATCAAAGAAATGGTATTTGTACAAAACAGATTCATATACGATTTAATTTTGATTAAACGGGATGTTTGTAAGTCTATATTTAATTCAAACTCAGAAGGATAATCTATTTGTTGGATGAACTAGTTTTATATTCAGGATTTGTAATTTCGTGGCGCCAATGCGTCGGCCTGACAAGCGAGCGGCGGCTATACATGCGGCGCTAGGTTATACATACGTAGTGGAAAAATGGCGTCGACGGTGTGTGTTTCTAGGTGCCGACTGTTAGCTAAATTAGAAATAAATCGTGGATTGTGTTTAGCACCGATATTTAGGGACTTGTCAAGTAACAAGGTGAGTTTCTGATTAGTTTTGGTGATCTCTTGTTTTTATATTGTCCAATTTCATAGATGACCACCGAAATCAGGACTTTCTTTGCTATGCACGTGTATTATGAAGCTATACTTATGTATGCTGCAGCTGTCAAACGTCACTATTTTGTTTATTATTTTTGGTTGTGTACAAATATTTAACTAGGGTTATTAAAATTACTCGTAGTTATTAAAATGTCAAATTAGTTGGGAACACCATAACAGCCGGTATTTTGCATTATGCGGAAAAATACAAGTCCATTATTACAGTTACAGTAACAGTTAAAATAAATAGGTACTTACTCTAAATGTTTTTAAGTAGGTACTTACCTACTTATCTTAATTCTGAAACAATTCATTAGTGTTTTGTTGAAATAGGCCAGATAAGTAATTATTCATAATAATGTTCATACATGGAGTAACGGCATGTTAAACATATTGCTGGTGTTATTATTGCGGTCTTTCTGATAAGAATATAAATTTACATATTTCGTACATTACTACAGCTAATCTTATTATTTATGAATAAATGTAGACGTCATAATTATACTTCTATTATTTTTAACTTTCATACCTTTTAAGTTATTAGAACAATAATTTTCTTTTAAAGCCTCATCATGAGAAATATGCATCGCTAGTACCTACATACCTACCTACCTAAATTAATATATAAATTCAGTGCTTACCTGCAATACGTACCTACTATTATTTTATTGTAGTTAGGTAGGTATGTATGTACCTACCTAGGATATGTTTACGTAAAAGTAAAAGATGTGTTACTGGTGATTATGCATGCTTTATTATAACTCAAAAAAAAATATGTGGGTCATAGTGCTGTGTTATACAGGTTGTTGATCTTATACTTGTCATGCTGGTTCTTAAATCTGATCGAAACTAGATAGGGAGGTCTATAACTACCTATTTATTTTTCTTTCATTAATATTTAATAAGTAGTAGATACGAGTCGTGGAAAGCTATAACTGCGATTTTTTTTACATCAAACGCTGTCTAGGTATTGACATCTCAAATTCTCAATAAGTGAGTGAGACTGTTTATTATTTTGAATAAGGTTTTATTTGAGTGTTATAGAGTAAAAGTTTTTGTAATTTGTTCGCAACAAAATTTGCGTTAAAAATTATTTTTGTTACAGAGACCAATACTAACAATACCAATTATGTAGGTAGGTAGGTACCTACCTTACATAATAAAACGCGTCTTGCTGTCTGCTGTTTACCTAGCTGGCTTAAAACCTGAGATACCTAGCCGATTTAATAAGTGTACAAATGACGCAAACACGAAGCTTCGAAGCGTGAGGATAAAATACCTTATTAGGTATTTATAGGTTAAATTAACAAAAAATACTTATTATAGGCACTTAATTACGTAACAAAAGTAAATTGGTATTCTGGCACGTGACAACCCGTGGGTCGTCCGCTAGTATATTTATAAATACTCAAATGTAAGAATATTCAGATTAGTGCGTCTATTAATAGATAGGTTTAACCTAACTGATGCTTCACTCGCATCTAATTTCCCAAACATCTAGTTGACCAGCTTGGATAAGAAAAGACTAGGTATAAATTTATTGTAAAGTAAGACTCTAAACAAACAGCTACATACCTAACTCACTGTTGTTTTTGGCAACGTCTAGGTACCTACCTACCTACATCTGTCAAATAAAGTAAAATCTATACCGTCTCGTCATCTTACTCTGTGATGTCGATAATTAGTGTTTGAAGTAGGTAAATAGTTTTGCAGAAATAGCTTTCGGTGTTTAGGTACGTAGAGATCTATCTACCCACCTTTATAGCACCGTCATTCTTTTCTTTCAGATTTTAAGCTGTCCCATAAATTTTTACATCCTCTTTGAATCATCATCGCGTCGCTTGATGCCTAACTGTTAAGTTCTTAGTATTGTTTGTAATCGTTTCCTTTTATTATCTAAATGGTCATACTTACTGACTCATTGAGTTGAATCTCTGATGGGGTCGTTGTCATTTTACCTTGTTTTACCGGGCATTCCATGTTTGCATACGAAATAGGCACCTCTACTTACCCATAACCAAAAAATGTTGGTGAGCGTGTGGACTGTATAACTAAAACTACGAAATGGAAAACCGAAGGTGGTTATTATCGAAGTATTTAATAATAATTTACAAACTAAGCGATGTCAGTAGCTGAGCTAAACTAGCTAAAAAAGTGAGCTAAGTTCAAACTTTATTTACCGTCTCTAAGAGTTCGCTAAACATTGTAATCTTTTCAGTCTGTAATGTCATGCTTTTGGTTATGTAATTTTAATGCAGTCCTAATTCTTTGACATAGAAAATGTCTAAGAAACAAGAGCACAAACATGTAGCTTAGTAGATCTCAAAGTATGGGAAATGAGTTCATCATGTTGTAAGTTCTACTTTTGGGCAAATATCTTTCTGTAAAATTACCAGCTCCGTGAATAAAAACATCTTTCAAAACACACTTTTCAAATGTCAAACAGTGCTCTACTTTTAAAGTATTCAAAAAAGCAAAAAACAAATCTAAAGCATCAACTTGAATTTGGCCAGCGCTGTGAGTTGTGGTGATGATGATGATGATGATAAAAGCCATAGCCATACTTTTTACAGTGAAAGATAAATCCCTTATAAGTACCTATGTACTTACCTAGATTTTTTTCTGCAATGTCATTTAGCAGCATTTTTACCCGCAAATGATTTCAAAGCTAAAGTTAATATTTATTTACAAACGAAGACAAAGCAAACCAAAAAAACTAATTTTCATCCCCCCATCTCGGAAAGAGTATTTTTGCTCTTCGATATCTGAGTGCAAAAGCCGTTTTTATCCCCTAGAGGATAAAGTAAATTGAATTTAGAACATCGTGTGCACTAAGTTTGTGAATACAAAACATCAATAAACCTATTTGCTTCTACCTCAATGGTGCCCAATTTATCAGTACTGTAGCAACCGAGACTCCTTGCTCGGGCATACTTACTGGCAGCCACCGTGGCCTGCATTAAAATATAGTTGAAGAGAAAAAAGAAGAACATCGCGGACTCGGTGACGGGTCGCGACGACATTGATTGTTATTATTTCATGTTTAAAGTAATATAAATATTTAAAGCTATAAAGCATTATTATTCGATACAACCCCCCGTTCCTTAAGAAACGACCCAGCGGGGTGTTACAGTACACAAGTTACTAACACCAACATTACAGTACCTAACAAAAATATTACACTTAGTAACTGTAGCAACGTTACTTTCAATTTTTCTTAATTATACCTAAGTATTGTTTGTTATAATTTAAAGATTATTCTGTAATACTTACCTTAATGTAGTAGTTAATACCTAAACTGAAATAAAAGTATCTTGTGATTGTAAATGTTTTTTTTTGCATTTAGTCATTTCCTCGCTGAGGTGGGATGAAAAGTTAGGTGTTACACTCGAGTGCAAAGATTTTTCACCTGGTGCTCTTTTGATTCCCTCGCTAACGCTCAGGATTCTAATTTTTGAATCACTCGCTGCGCTCGTGATTCAATTTTAGAATCCTTCGCTTGCTCGGTCATCAAAATTGAGCACGCGGTTAAAAAACAACTTTGCACTCTTGTATAACAAATAACTATTCTTCATAGCTTGGAGAAATTATATTTTAAAATTAAGTAACAAATAAAACACATAACATATATACCTACATATAAATATATACATACTTAATGAATCATGCAGCTAGACTATCTGACGCTTATGACGTCGCTCGCTTCAATTCGCCTGAGAACAAGCAAATCAATTGGTCATGGTTAATACCTCCAGTTTATATACGAACCTTGATTCGGTTGATCGTTTTCATTGCTTCTGTTTCACACTACTTACTATTACCTCACTACATTACGTACAACTAATGAATGTAATCAAAGTGGACAGCGTATTAATTCTGCATATTAACTTGTCTAGTCTGTGGTAGATAAGGATGAAATGATGGATGTGCTTCACATTTTTTATGTAAGGAAGGATATGAACAGAACCCATGAACAGCAGTATGGGCTGATTCATCTGTGTGTGAAACGTTTATCGCTCGGCTCCGAAACTGGACGGATAACGGCGCGTCACACAATTACTTTGCTCATTGACTTCTGCTTATTATCGTTGATTAATATTTCTTTTAGCAAAACACGCAATGAACTAGAAACATGCTTGCCGCGTCGTAATCCGCTCGTGTTCCTGACCGAGACCTTATTTATCCTTACAGCTAGTAGTATGAGTTATGACTATAATGCACTCATGATAAAAACAATGACCTACTTTGGAAAAAATTGTCGGAGCAAGAGAGATATTAGTACGGTCTCGAAAAGTATGTAAGTAAGTATCTTAACTGAAATTTTGTTGGAGTTTGCATGCTATGCTATGTTACAATTGATCCATTGTAGGTGATAAGTAGATGAGACTAGTAATTTTATGAATTTTGTTGCTCAGATTCCACAAATTAGATTAAAAGGTTAATAATATTAGTCTTGATTATTTGTCCTAACTTATTAAGAAAACTATTTAGGGAGGTAGTTCCTTGTATTTCACAATACGATTAGTTGGAGGAATAAGGAGCATAAACAATGTGCAAAGGGACTCTTGATAACTGCGCTTTATCAATCTGCATAAAGATTTTGTAAGGTCACTGCACTTTCAAACAATCGTCTTGCGATACATGCTGAGTTATCTGCGCCGCAGATGTGTCATCAATGCATCATTCAACAACATTGCATGTATTTTTTTGATACCAATTAGTTAGGAACTAAGAGAGAAGCTAATTCCTTCAATGTAAAGTTTTTTAGGCAGTCATTAATAATAATAAAGTTAAACAGCGTTAGCAATATATGTAAATCGAGAAAGGAAAAACTCTGTATGATATTTGAAACAAAAGTTTATGTTATGTATTAAGCTATGTTTGAGTTCATTCTATGTAGTTATATTAGAAATGCAAAAGTGTGTTAAACCACCCTTCACGTTAAAACGATGCAATACCTACTTGACGAAATAGTTGAAAGGTGGAGAATGCCAATTGCAAGTGGGAATTCTCGACAGACCGAATACCTATATGATTTGAGGAAGACTTGACGAATCATCAGTGTCGGTAAGGTGAGGGCTGCTAATATTATACACAATGCTACAATTTAGTATCCTTACGTTTGGACTTCATTTATTCATTCTAAAAGTATACAAGGTCATTATGCTCTCAAAAAAATCACGTGGACGGACGTTATACAAACGTATATTTTTTTTTGTATCTATAGGCCAAGTAGAATACAAATTACAGCATAGAACAATTACAACTTTACATGGCTTTTTAATAACATTTTCAAGAAACAATTTAACCAAGAAAAAGGAATAGTTTTTAACCTATAAATTAAGATGTTCTTCAACTGAAGGCTCATGGGGATGGTCATTTAAGGGATGCTGCCAACATACGGCAGTAGTAGTTGCCAGATTGTGGCACTGAAGGCTTATATGAGGCGAGAAATTATCTCTTACATAATAAGCTGCTTTGATTGCCTTAAATTCTCATAGACTCATTGTCTCCACTGCAAACTTTTAAAGGGCTTTATCTTGTTTATGGATGGCGCATATTGTTCTGAGGCTATGACTAAAATCGACATGTCATTGAAGAATGACGATGCCGGTTGAAAAGACCTGCATTATTATATTTATGTCCTCAAACTAAACTCAAATTACTACAATACGCTGCTAGAATTTGTGTACCTAAAATTGACAAACAATTTATTTATTTTATTTTATTTTATTTAATACAACAAGATTAACACAAATACAAGCAAAATAGTTTTTGTACAAAAATTAACTTAAGCTAAGTGTCATCACTCATTTTACTTATAGGCTGCCACGGCATGCAATGTGGACTTAAATATATTATTTAAATACATTATTCAATACAAGTTAGTCAAGTTACGAAAAAACAAATAGAATTTATTGCAACTGTTCATTAAATTGTTTGGCGTTAGTTACTTCAAGGGACTGCAGTATTTGACGCTTGAATTTCTGGGGTTAAAATTTTATTTTTTTACTTTAAAGTTTGTATTTATTTAGACTAAATCTAGAGAAGAGAGTTTAGGAATTCAATATGTTGGTAGCTATTGGTAATGTCCAAATAAATATAAACATTATACTATTATTTAGAAATGTGAAACTACCAATTTACAAATTTACCAGTTATAATCCGTAATGACGTCGTCGTTGGCTCGTTGGTCGCGTTCTTATTTATTTAATTGTAAGGAAATTAGCATTTTCTCATAAATCACAAACTATCAGATGCACTAAGTATCGTAAATCATGTCAATATGATTAACACCTACTCAAATGTAAAGCTGACTCCACACTACAGTCCATATCCTACCGTCGCCAACATAACGTAACAGCTCGTCCAAGATCTGTCAAGCCAGGACATTTCGAGTTCGCGTTGCTTCGGGTGAAAGTTTGGTGTTGTAGGGTTGGAAGATTTTGAGAACTGTGGAGTTACTATTGACATACCTACCAACTATATAGTATGAAGCATGAAGCTGTTGGTATGAAGTGACCTCACTTCTATTATTTGGAAAGTTGCATTTAGAATTTTTACTAAAAAAAATCAACCAGCCTCAGGTAAAATTTTATCTTGACTTAATTTGTGATAATACGACTACGAATATTCCAATAAAAATAACGTCATATAAATTCCATTCCGTAAGAAAATATAACTCCTTAGCGGGTTTTATTTATTAACGTGTGGTTTGTCTTAATTATCTGGAGATTAAAAACTATCAGGTAAATTATATGATTCACATATAACTTATGTGTAATCATATAATTTGCCTGATAACACTACAATTAATAATGATATTACCTATATAAATCTTATGTCTCCCACCATTTATACTAGTCATACAAGTCATGTTACTCGTAGTAAATATTTATTTGCCTTCCTTTATATAAATTGTTTCCGATATCTCGAAGATACCTCTTAATAATTCAGTCTATCGTGGTCAATACAACATTTAGTATGACGTAGGACCACTAGAAAAACTCAGGAAGAAAGCAGTGAAACACGACTGTTGTACAATATAGCTAAAGTTTTGGGAATAAAACACCGATACATACACCCATAATATATAGACTGCTAAGTAAATGGAGTTATACCTAGTTATTAACTGGAACCAGGCTACGATCATACTATCATAGGCCTAAAAAGTGTTTTTCGTAAACAAAATAACTATGCTATCGACGGTATGGGGTAGAGGCACCAGTGTTCCATACAGTTTTCGATGCCAACTTTTGTTCGCAAAATCCGTCATCCTCATCCGTCCTCCTCCGTCGGCATCCTCATCCTCGGCCGTCATCGGATGGGTGACAAAAAAGTTTATCATCTCGAGCTCCTTTGTGTTTCGGAAGGCACGTAAAGCCGTTGGTCACGGCTGCATTAGTAGTCGTTAAAAACCGCCAATCCGCACCGAGTCCGCGTGGTTTATGATGGCCCGTTCTCCCTATCCTAGCGCGAGGACATAAAATGGGCTGGTGATGGAATGAATAGTTCAGGAACGCATACGAGACTAACAAAGAAACATCCACTTTTATATCTATTTTTTTAATTATATATACGAGTAATACCTATAGACGTTCTTAAACTGGTGGTTATTTACGAGTATCAATGTAAAAACATAGTTCGTAATCTTAACAATTTCCATTGAATACTGATAAGATTTGCTTTGAAATATGGCAAATATTTGATTGGCGCCTATAATTGAACACGAGTGATCAAGATAAGATTAACTTAATTGATGTTCCAAACCTATTCAGTTTTTGATATTACGAGTATATCAACGACTATAAAACGATTACTTACAATAGAAACAAATCGTTTGTTGTCTAAGAAATATTAATTTCTGTTCTTAGTGGACGTATTGGTTATTATGAGAGTAATTCTAACCATTTATAATATCTATCCTTTATATATCGGAAATACTTACTTCTTTACGCATAGTATTACCATATTACTATCTAGTTCTACTTCACGACGTTTCATACCCACTTTAAAGCTTTTAAATAATAAGCCAATTCTATTGAATATTACTTTGGATGACTTTATTATCTGAAAAATCTGTTTCATGTTTGTAGGGACACTATGAAGGAAAAACCGTCTCAAATTGTTTTTTTGCTAAATGCTATCTTTTTGATGGGAAATGTTTGTTTTAATTCGCAGGAGTCATGGTGTCGGCGGTGGCGGCCCACACGCCGAGCTTTCTTCACAAGCGCATGCGCACACGGTTCCAAATCGTCACCGACAAAAGTCGACCCCGAGAAATCTGACGGTAAGCGCAAGAGGAAAATTAAACACAACATGTAAACTGTAATATTGTATAATATTTAATACAAAGGATAAAAGACCATCACCATGACTACAGTAAAATTCGATTCGGAATGTTTACAACTCTCTATGGTAATAGCATACTCTTACGAACTACACTAGATACATGATAAAGCTACGTATTTATAAAGATCTTTAACTATCAGCTAGCAATAATTTAATAGCGTTATTTGAATACAGATCACAATTTACGTCCGTAAGCGAAGCTTATATAATATTATTTATTAAATTATTTCAAAGACTTATTGCTATTTAGACTATCGAAACAAGACTCTAAAACTTCGAATTCTTCGAATACCATTTCACCAAACTTTCCCGTTGTAGCCTTTATTTGCTCTAAGTTCTCGTTAACGTAGTAGAACTTTTTTTCGAAGGTTTGCGCATCATCGGATTGTTTATCCGTCGGTGACGTACTTTGATTGTCTTCTGTTTCTAGACTCTGCGTGTGGTTAGATTTTTCTTGATGATTGTTTGGCTTAATAATTAACTCATTCTTGTTTTTTTCGAGATTGTTTAATCTTTTTGGTTCAATATTGATTCTTGTAATTTCCTTCTTGTCTTCTTTTAATTTGTTATCAAACGGTGTTTTTACTATACCTTTATTGTAACTCTCCAAACGGCAGATTTTATTTTTAACAGAGTTTTCGTCATCATATAATAATGGAGGATCTTCTGTTTGTCTTCGAAATTTATTTCTTGGATTTTTGCTGTCATCAGTACCTGTTAATTCTAGACGACTACTGCAACTATTTGATTTTACTAATTTAAATTTGAAACCAGGAAAGCCCTCACTGCGCTTATTAGTGTCTTGACTTTGGTTATTTTCAGCTGGTGCATATTTGTTAGCAACTTTTTGTTTGTCTGATAGCATTTGTTCATGTTTGTTGGCAACAAGGCATGAACACTTGTTTCCACGGCATTTAGTCTGACATGAATAACAGTCTCTACTACAATTTTTTTGTAAACTTTTTATCTCTTCCATTATAGCTTTTGTCATTGGGCTTACAGTCGAACCAGTTTTGGAATTCAAAACTTTACCACCGTAGTAAGTAATTGATGTGCCGCATTCTCTTATTTTCTTAAGTATATCAGGACTCACGTACTGGCTTTCACAGCAAAAATCTTGACTCATAGAATCACAAAGATATTCATCGCTAGAACTGTAAGGATTATCTTTCAAAATTTTATGTAAATATGGGCTAAGAGTACCGTTCTCGTATTCGTTGTTTGAACTGAGATCACCACTGGAGACTCCACTTGAAAGACTAGCATTGTCCCATTTTTTGTTCCCAAAGTTCGTATCAATAGTCAGTTGTCTAATAACTTTTTTTCGACCACCAATTTTGCTTCCTTTGGTTTCCTCGCTTAGGTTTCTGTACGAAGTAGCACGTCTCGTTAACCCCATAGTTTCGTCTACCAATGGAGGATCTTGCGTCATAGGAGTTTTCATTTTTAACGTATCCTCAAAAAGATTTCTAACTTTTTTAACTGTGTCAGGATTTGGTAATTCCTCTTCTATGATTTCTTTATTTACTCGAATAGGATGGTAGAAGAAATGCCTTCTTATAGCATTCTTTGATTTATCCACTTGACTGCAAGATACATCAGTTTTCTTTAAAAATGTAGGTGGAATTTTGCAGGTTTCCGTGTAATTCTTTCTTGGTGTAGGTTCAATTTTTGTTCGCACCGGTTCTATTATTACTATATTGTTATTGACCAAAAGTTCTTGAAAGCTGTAGTCTTGTAAATATTGAAGCAATCCATCAAATTGAGCTTCCTTACGATAGTTGGCTATCATACTGTTTTTAAATAATTCAGATTTCATTACTTTGTAACGAACGTGATCAAATTCATCATAATCTTTATCGTTACCCTTAGCTTTTATTAGAGTTGCTTGAGTTTTCTTGTTTTGATTGTCTTCACTAGTCAGTTCTACAATTTCTATTTCTGGTGTGTCTCTACAAGAGTCAAGTCCTGACTTCTTTAGCATTGATTTTTCGTATATTTGTGACTGCGAGTCTTTTACTATCTTTTCTAATGTGTTTTCTTCTATTTCAGAATCACTTTTTACTTTTTCAGTTTCATCTTTCCATAAGTGTAATTTAGTTTGGCTTATTTTACGTATGCTATCAACTATTTTGACACTTTCCAACGATTTTATAATGCTTCCGACAGAGACTTCAGGTGAACAAGATTTCTCTTCAGTTTTATTGTGATCTTTACTGTCCTCATTGTCAGTGTTGTTTAAATCTTCGTTTTTGATGTCGAGCTTTTCATCTTTATTATTATTGTTATTTATTATTGATAATTTATTATTATTATTATTACCCTCAGGAGTTTTGTCTATTAACCTTGACCAATAGTTTTTCACGGAGTTAAGTTTTTCTTGATATTCAATATCCGTTTTAATGGCATTATTAAGTTTTTCTTTGACATTGCTATCGCTTTTGTGTTCCTTTTCCTCTTTAATTTCTAAAGTACATAGTGTATCGGTTTTTTCATCGCAATTATCTGTCTTGGTAATTTCTCTTGTGTCGTTTTTGTTTTTTTCCATTTGGATTGTTATATTTTTTTTATTTTTAGAATCTATTACTTGTAAAACTTGAGGTCGAGTCATACTAGTATTAACTTTCTTGAAAGTGTAAACTACTTGATTTTCGTTGGAATCCTTATTATTATTATTGTCTTTGATTATTAACTTTGGTGGAGGCTTTTCGAATTTGTGGTGACCATATAGAAACTTGTCATTTGTCTCTTTTGAAAGCGTTGGAATTGTGGTTTTTACTACTTTATTTAATTTAATTGTTATGAAAGGATCTTTCGGTGTGTAAAAACTGGAAGTATCAACTAAACTATTATCTTTTAAGGGTTTCTTGAATTCGTTAGGCTTTTCACTTACTGAATCACTCACTTTTTTCACTGGCTCTGTTTTAATAATAGTCTCCTTAATTGGCGGATCTTGATGCGGTGTAACTATGTTTAGTTTATTCTCACTTAATTTTTGGCTAAGTGGCGGGTTAATGACAATGGTTTGGTGACCACTTAGGGGTACTAAAGCAATATTTGATTCTGCAGATGTTTTGAACGATTGCACTCTGGACAGAAGGGATTGAGTTTTTATTTGCTCTATTTGAGGAGATTTTACTAGTGGCGACTCCGTTGATTTATGTAAAGTTCTTTCTACAGTATTAGGGCTTGGCATGCGATGTATGTCATCATCTACAGGATCACGTTGCCTGAGTGAATAATGCTTTTTTATTCCCACTCGACTTTTTTTCTCTTGAATAGATTTATTAATGTTGTCATTCGAGTAGGATTTAGTGATGTTAATTTCTGGTCTATATATTGAGTTTATTTTAAGACTCTCTGATTTTGTAATAACCTTATTGTTTCGTATAGTTCCTTCAATTTCATTTATTTCTCTCTCGTTTTGATGAGTATCTGAACTATAGTAGATTGCGTCTTTATCTTCTGCGTTGGAACTATCAATAGTTATAATAGATTTTAAGTCATCTTCAAGTTTCGTGAAGTTTTGTAGAAGCTGAGGCTCTGAATATTCCGGTAAGTATTCAAGATTATTTGGTTTATTAGCGCCTGTATTATTTATATGGGTCTTATTTAATTGACCATAGTTTCCCTTAGATGACAGAATTTCTCGAAAATGTGTTTGTGCTATTTCATATGTGTTTTCACAAGGTACGTCTTCTGGATCTTCTTCTCGGAGTTGTGCATCAATACGTTCAGATTTCCTTAAGCATTTGCTTATATTAATGTCAGGCAATGAGTAATATTGATTTTCTATTAGTGTTGTTACGAATGGTTCTGTTGTTATATTTTTTGAAGATGTACAATGACTTTTTGTTGAGTAAGTATCACTTTCTATATATGTATTGCTTATATAAATTTCACTGTTTGTTTTTTTATGAATTTCGTTAAACAAATTGACACTTTTACTTGAAAAAGAATCTCTCTTTATGTCAGCAAATGTTTTCTTCTTATTAACTACAGTGTAAATTGGGTCGTTTTCAGGGTTGGTTTCTGACTGGGCAGTTTGTGAGGTAACCGATGAATTTTCTTTGAATTGTGAATCACAATATTCGTCAATTTTTTCCGCTAGCGAATTTGCTAAATACTCTAATTTATGAGATTTATCTGAAGATGCAATCGAAATTGAGATATAGGATGTAATACTATCTGGAGGGCTTGAAATAGTGCCGTCGTTTTCTGATAACACAGATTGTGTATCACATTCTACTTTAGGTTCACTGATTTTGCTTAAACCTTCTATATTACTCTGTTTTGCTATTTCATCTGAATTATCGTTTGTTGCTTCAACAGACAAAAGTACGTCAATGCTTATTTCAGGCTGCTCTTCTTCTGCTTTTTCTTTTTCGCTGTGGGTGACTGAAAGGCTATCGTTGGTGAACGATTTCGGTGTATTATTTTTAGATCTATCTTTATCTTCGTTGTCGGTGTCGTGATCGTCAGTGGTTACATATAGTTCTTTGCTTTGGTTTGGTGATACTGCCGATCTTTCGGTTTCAGGAGAGCTGTCCTTGTAGTTTTTCCGATGAGCTTCAAAATTGTAGTGTTTTCTGACGTAGTTGGAATCTAAGCTGTCTATTTCGCTTGGGTTACGTGAATGTCCGATGCTATCTTCTGATAGATGGGTAGGCTTAGTTTCTTCGTTTAGGTTTGGCCAACTACCGCTTACGGATCTAGAGTGATGGCTTTCATTACGAGATATTGCGTCTTCTTTTTCAGATTTGTTTTCAGGAGTTGCGCGAGGAGTTTCGTTTTCTCTTTGTCTGTTTATATCTCCGAAACAAGAAGCAGTACTATCAATGTATATGCTCTCTAAAACTTCTTCTTTTGTCTGATATTTAGCTCGTCCAGGAAACCTGTAAATTAATATAAACAATGTTTAATCGGTTGTTATCGGTGGTTACTTGATACTGGAGCGTTTTTATAATAATTAAATAATAAAAATCGCAATAGATATATCCCTCCAATGACGCTATCAAAAAGAAAGATTATTAATTTGGTTGTTATTACTTAATTTTTAAGAAAAACTGTATTATTTTTCTTTTTTGCTTTTTACATGTGTAACAATATTTTTATAAATTTAATTAATAAAACAGCTTTTATGTTTGTTTCATGCCATGAACATGAAGCTTTCATAAAATACCATATGGGAAATTAGGCATTTTCGTTTCCGGGGTCGAACCAATGTAATTAGTCAAAAGTTTATCATTGAAAAATTAAGCTATTGTCGATTGTGGGAATCAAAAGTAAACAGAAAGTCTATTTTCTCTTGGAACAGTGAACTAACGTCGCTTTATGTTGTTGTAGCGAATGTCAACTATAAAAATCTTAGACGGCTTAATTTGCTGACTGTACGTGCTAGAACACACGCCACATATGTTTTAATTTAACCTTAGATTTACGATATGACTTTCTGTATTTTAGTAATAATCTTGATAATTACCTGTCCTTGAAGCAGGGCTTATCGAATAAGCGGGCACGGGGTATGAGCTGGGACCTTTTGCTCTTAGCGTGGTTTTGAATTTGAAGGTCGGTAAAGGTCTCTTCTCTGATCACCGCCAAACTTCGACTGCGTCTCAAGTTTGAGCCTTCGGGTTCCTTGTGTTTGCACAATCTGCCGTAGCTGCCGCTAAATTCTGTATCTGAATTCGAGAATCTCTTTTGTGACAGTTCCTCTGCTGCTTTGGATCTTGTAAGATGTTGATAAAACTCGTCCTGAGGTAACTGCACTGGCAGCTTGTAGTACTCCGCTAGTTTACTTTGATACTTTTCGTGTTTTTTGTTCTTGCTGTCACTCAAGTCTTTGTCTTTGCCTTTGCTTTTGGAATGTTTTCTCTTTTTAGGGCGTTCCTCTTGGCTCTTTTTGGATTCTAGCGAATTCCGAGGTCTATCAAACTCTAGCGTCTCTGTGGGGTTCTCAAAATACTGGATATCGCCGACTGCGTTTGCCGCGGACTTGTGCTCGTCCTGACTCGATTTCCTTTCAACAAGTTCTCGTAGGCGGCTTCTTGTTGAACTGGTGTTGGAAGTCACGCTCTCCGGCCGCTTGTGCGGATACTCCAAGTTCGATGAAGACCGTCTAAAGAGGCTTGTCTTGATCGACCCGAAGTCGCCTTCGTCTTGACAAGAAGCCGCTGAGAAGTTTTGCGTTCTTATACGGTCAACGTGATTCTGGCTAGAATACGACGCGACCGAGTCCACCGAGTGCCTGGAAAATAAAACAGCGTAGATAAGATTAAGATGTATGTAACATTGTGAGATAATTCTGTTTGCAAAAGATTAAGGTGGTTTTTGGTGTGGCCGTTTTGAGTCATAGCTTATTCACGACATTGTATTGTTCAAATATTTTTCTAGGACACAAATGTAATGTTAGTTAATCACTGGTCTGGGGGTCGACCGCCTAACACTCTCGCTTTCGATCGCTTTGAAGGCGAGGCGAGGAGGAGGCGTCATCTTGTCATTTCGAAAGCAATATGAAAGCAATATCGAAAGCTATAGGCTACAGCTTTAGATATTATTCGATATTATATTTCGATATTATATTAGAAAGCGAGGCGAGGGCTTCGCCTACAAAGCGATCGAAAGCGAGAGTGTTACGCGGTTGGGGGGCTGGACGTCAAATGTAAAGCAGGATCATGCCAGGTATAAGATTTCTGTATGCTATCAGTTAATGTGTTATATGAGGAGTGTAATATTGGCCGGTTGCCAGAGCCATGGCGAATCATAGTTGACAACACTCACTTCTCGTATACGACTGTCACAGACATCGTTGGAAGATTTATTTTGTATTTAAGTGGTTTCCTTCTAAACGTTACGTAATTATAAAAAAAATGTCGTTTCTTCCAAATGTTCTTAGATAGAGGAAAAAAGTTAATTTCTTATTATGATGGCATTGCATCATTAACTTCTGTTAAACTTTGCGGTTTTATAAGCTTCATAATATGACTACAAAAACTCCTTTGACTCTACAACTTGCAAATGCAATGTAAAATCAAAACAGTAAAAAGTGATAAATATGCATTTGCTATCGAGCTCTGGAAAGTGTAAATGAATACTTAATCACTATTTCGTAATGTACCATATTAAAATTTACTGCTTATGTAATTTTTCTTTTAGCTCAGCCCAAAAACAGTCTAGTATACTGACAATATCCAAAACCGCATGAAATATTTAACTAACAAAACACTATTGCTATTGCACTATTGTAAGCAAAGTACTGTAGATAAAAATTAGTCTTTAATAATAAATCGCTTTACAAGCATAACTAAAATTTGCGAAGTGCAACCAAAGAACTAAAAAACTGAAATTGCAGACGTAAATCCAATTTGGAGGACCGTTCAACTTCCCGATGACTTAACCGAGAGTCCTAATAATGATCCCGCAGTCATAAAATTATTCATCTGCCCTTTTACTTGACTCCTCTGGAGGTTTATGTAGCGTTTTATCATCCACTTACTTAATTATACTGTTCTTAAGCGAAGCAGACGGACGTGCAAAATTCTTTCCGGCGGTTCTGACATTAAGTTTTTTGTTTAATTCTTACATAAAATGGCCGTTTGACCTTCATAGTCGTTGTAAAACTTTTATACGCGCGTTAGCTTTCTATTTTTCAAAACGTGCAAAAACATTTGAAGACGTGCCAAAATAGTTCAGTCCAAGTGATAAAAAGGCGGCGCGCGCCGACGTTTTTGAAATAGTGTCTACTAAACAGTGTGTAACACTCATCATCAGCATTTAAACGTCTTTCTAAGCTAACGGTCCCGTAGCATCCTGGCAGCACGGAGGGGAAGTACAGGAGTTTTAGGTGGGGTATACCCTCCTGCCCCCTTGAGAGAGACGGGGGGAGAACCACATTAACCATTTGCGTCTTCCCAGGCCCAGTGGTATGCGTAAGGCATCTCCCAGTATAATAAAGAGCTTCATACATGAACAATAGCTAGGATAGAGAAATTCCTCCATGTTACCCAAATGCGTCTTAGTTTGATTTTACGACTGACTTATAACAACCGGGACCAATAGCTTCACATGCCTTAAGCACTAAGGAGATCGAGATATTTTTAAACAGCAAGCTCCGCTCGACCTCCTTTTCAAACAGTCTTAAAAAAAACAAGTAACAAATGCACCAAGTTGGGTTTTCAAGAATTGGTGGTGAAAAATAGTCTTGAAATCTCAAATGTCCTGAGTTTTGTTAATTAAAACAAAATATTGAGATCTAATACACGATTTCGTTATTGTTTGTTATATTACGACAAATCGATTAGCAACCTGCTCTTATTTGCTTAATATTGAGGAGCTTCATCGTTAGACAGGAAAGAAAGGATTAAGATTACGTTATGGATAGGCTATCCGACACAGCATGATAAGATGAGGTGACAACGACCGCGACCCTTACAGTAAAGTTTCCTTGACTATAATACTTCATCTCAATGTATTCTAAATCCTACTTAACCTCTTGTCAAACTTTTATTACTTCTGTTAGTTCTTACAATCCCACTTGTATAAACGACGTGATATTTCTAAAGTTCTGCCGAAATGAGACCACCTCACCAGAACAATAACCAATGTTCTAATCTCTCAACACTGGAACGGGAGGCATGCAAAAGCATTTTCTCAACGACTAACTGAAAGAATGTCATCTATAAATATTCATGTTCTAGACACGCCAGCGACTCTTGGCTGTATACTTATTGTTGAAGATGTTTAAACTCAACATCCCAACGGCTCTTTTAGCCAGTGGCAGTAACTACGAGTATTTAAATAAATGATGAGCTGGGCAGAAAAGCATAATACGGTGACTGAAATTAGAATGGCGTCTACGAATATATTTTCTTTGGAAACCTTATTATATTTTTGGCGCAGCGAATAGTTCAGGTTCAAGGTTCAAATTTCGGAATGTCGGGTGCCCAGATCAAATTAAACAATATTTTGAGCTCCTCCGTGCCTCAGAAGGTACACAGAGCAGGTACAGAATGAGCACTTCGTTGATAATGAAGAAAGTCACTTTGATACCTGCCTGATTATTAATGTCTACTATAAGCCTTGTTATCGTAAAATAAAAGTCAAAAACGCGGAAATGATTTGTTTCTACCGAGATCGTGCAGTTCCTATTTGCCACCACAAACAGGACATTAAGTAAAACGTCTGATTTATACAAAGCTTTGACCTCGATGACATAATGCAATTGTTTGTTTATTTAAAAGCATACCCTCAGGAACTAGTCCTCAGCTATTAAGTAAATTGAGTAATTATTTAAACTAGACACGGAGGTAAACATTGTCGTGTAACGTATAGTAGTGGTGACAACTGAGTGCCTTGTGTGAGTTTTGTTTACTATCGTTTACGAAAATTTGAATGGCAAAATTTTAACTCTGCTCGTGTGACGCCAGGAGGCGCTGCTTCAATGCCATACTAATTCTCGTTTTCGAATATGAAATAAAACTTTCTAGACAGTTAGGCACCCAGGTGACTGCTGAGTGTGCTGAGTTTTATTCACGATTCCATGAATGTGTATGGAAAAGCTTATCTCGTTTCTCATCAGATAGGTACCCAGTTTCATTAACCATACAGTCATGTTAACGAAAGCGTGAATTTGGTATCTCTCCTCGATTGTTACCAGAAAAGTCTGCTGAATTATCATTTTCGATTTCATGATCAAATTGTGAAACTGCACTCTTAGCTGTTTTATTAAAGCAGTGAATTAGGGCTCTAACATTGTGTAGTAAGACTTATCGTTTATCGTAGGTGTATATTACTAAGCGTTTTCTTTAAGTGTAAAACATACTTAAATAAAATAGATAACTATTCCTCAGAACTTCAAAGTCAAAATCAAATCGTTTATTCAAATTAGGCCTTTACAGGCACTTATTGACGTCAAATCAAAGTATAAAATTCATATAATAATAAACTAAAATTTAGTTTAACTAAACAACTGAACCAGTTAGGATTTTGGGAGAGCCTTTGACCGGGAAGAGCTGGCAAGAAACTCAGGAGACTTTTTTCTTTAATTGAGAGTTAAAATACAAAAGCACATACAAAACATACAAATATTATAAAAAACCTAGCCTACGGTGCTATTATTGTTATTGTGATTGTTATTATTTGAATGTATTATTATAATTAATTTTAACGATCTTAATTTATGCGCGTTCTCCATAAGGCCTCATCGTCACTTATTACCATCAGGTGAGATGAAGGACAAGGGCTTTGCGTTGTGGAATAATACGAAACAAAAGAACTTTTTTACATAGGTACTGGTGACCTTTATATTGTTGTTTATATTAACAGTGTCACACAGGACGCCTCCAATTTGCAGACGCATCGTATGCGAGAACAATGGCCCTTCAAAAAAGGGAAGTGCAGGTTTTCCACGTGGGCTGGCAGCATCCGTCCGCTTTCCCAATCCCGTGAGATACAGGCAGATCGCCATTTCAATATTACCTACTAGTGATAGCCCAGTGTCGGAATTCGATCTTAATTCACGAAAACACAATGTTTATACAATGTAATGAAACACGGGAGTACATATTTTTACATTTTTTTCTTCACGTAATAAATTTGATATTTAGTATATCTATAATTATAGAAGACTAGCTGACCCGGCGGACTTCGTACCGCATTTTTTTAAATATAGCCTATGTTACTCAGCGCTAATGTAGCATGCTAATGGTAAAACTATTTTTTAAATCAGTCCATTAGTTTTTGAGTTTATTCGTTGCAAAGAACATACATACAGAAATACAAAGCTTACCTCTTTATAATATTAGTATAGATACCGTTTTCCTTGTGTATTTATTCTACGGTTACAGGACGAAAGTCGATTCCATATTTTATGTGGAAGTATAAGTTGAGGTGAAATTTTACCTCGAATACTATAAAAAACTCAAATATCAGCTTTTTATTTTAGTGTATTATGGTGGATACGTTGGAGCTATTGTACGGAGACTGTTTTATCATATTCGTTTCAGTGTTCGGCTTTTTATAAAAGTTATTTTGTACACAAAAATTTGCCCCTGTAAATCAGCTTTGCTTTTTCTTGAAGCTGTATTAAAATGCTAATCGGAATCTTATTCATCATAAATGTTATTTCTTTTCGAACCTAAATCGAATTTGAAACGGTGAATAATTGATTTCTCTTTGACTAATAACAATGTATAGAGTAACATCACCTAGAGTCCCATGTATAAAGACAAATAGGTACTGCTGTTAAAATAAGCCAGGTTTATAGAATATCTTATCAACTAAGTGACGCTTCACTTAGTTGAAAAGACGCTAACATTACGCTTAACATTCATACTAAACTACTCATATAGATTTACAGACGGCATATTCGCAAAAGACTTTGTCCGCCATAGCAGGCCCTTTAAACAAGATATGTTATTCCAGCCACGTCCTTACTCGTCCCTATCTGATACACCCGTAAATTTGTGATGATAAGCCTCAAAATTGCCATGTACCAAGTATTGCAGAAAGCGAAGTGGCTGCTCTAACATATAGAGAATGATATTCATCATCATTACGCCTAAAATGAGACATTTATCGAATAATATGAGAACCATAAACGCTTCTAAATGTGTGAGTGTTATATCAATTCCAGTAATTCATCGAGCATGTATTTAACTACGTGGACGCGGTTTGAATACGTTACGTACCGAGTAGGTAATCTTCTTATTGGTTGTGAATTTTATTTGCGATTCGATCACATTAACGAAAACATTTTTTTTAATTTTAATAGCGCCTCCTATTGTGACATATGAAGAGAGTTAAAATTCTGCCAAGCAAATGATCGAATCTATACTAATATTATAAAGCTAAATTTTGTTTTGTTTGTTTGTTTGTTTGAACGCGCTAATCTCAGGAACTACTGGTTGGAACTGAAAAATTATTTTTGTGTTAAATAGTCCATTTATTGAGGAAGGCTATAGGTTATTACATCACACTATGACTATTAACGCGGGTGAAACCGCGGGGCACAGCTAGTGTAAATAAAATTCTTACTAGGCATTCTATAAATGCCCTTAAGATACTGTACTTAATTTTTTTTCCTCGTTATATTATGCTCCGTTCTTTAATCCCTATTAAAGCCATTAGTATGAATAAAATATTTAAGTTGCGAACGAAGCTATATTAGAAAGCGAGGCCCTCGCCTCGCTTTCTAATATAATATCGAAATATAATATCGAATAATATCGAAAGCTATAGCCTATAGCTTTTGATATTGCTTTCATGCTGCTTTCGAAATGACAAGATGACGCCTCCTCCTCGCCTCGCCTTCAAAGCGATCGAAAGCGAGAGAGTTAGGCGGTCGACCCCCTGAATTGAACCAGGGATCTTCACCCGAAGGCCCCGATACCCATCGGGCCGAGCGCTTTGCTACTTGGCCACCGAGGCGTTCCTCCCATAGTAGAATATAATGCTTGAAGTACTGTGAGATGAATGTATGGTAGTTGTGTCTTAATTAATTAATTTTTATTTTGTACTGTATTGTTTTATTGATCGTGTTCATTGCAATGTTTTTTGAAATTGAATTTTTCTATGATTTTAGTGCTTTTAATGTTTTTTTTTAATTCTTTTTTTTTAGATTTATTGTAATTTTATATTTAATTTTAATATTATTTTATTGTATTATTGAATCATGTGTTAATTGGTGTAATTGGCATTAGCCGTACTGATTAAATAAAATAAATAAATAATTGTTTTGTTGTCATTCCGTTGTATTGTGTTTGCATTCCGTAATCAAGATAATTGTATGGAGGTCGTTTGGCGCACAATAGTAAGTCGGAAGCCGCCTTTAAAATTGGCACTGGTTGCCGAGATGGGTCCTGCGGATGGCAAACGTCTCTCGTTTTAACCACCTCGGTCTAGTGGTTTCGATCACCGGTATCAGACCAAACCAGAGGTATTGGGTTCGATTCCTAGCGGAGAGTACATGATTGTGTACTCGGTATGGTTTGTGGTAGGGCTTGTTTAAGTCCATCTGGCTCATCATCATCACCATCATCAGCCTATACTAGTCGACTGCTGGACATAGGCTTCTCCAAGTGCTCGCCACTGAGCAAGATCCGCGGCTACTCTCATCCAGCTCTTGCCAGCCACCTTGCGAATATCATTGCTTCACCTAGTCTGAGGTTGTCCTACACTACGTTTGCCGATACGCGGTCTCCACTCGAGAACTTGTGTACCCCAACTGCCATCTGGCTAGCTACCACCATTTTATCTAAATATGTCGCCATAACATTGTTATTAGCATTGTTGTGTTCTGTTAGTTAGAGATAAGATAGCTAGTTCCTCAGTTGTTGATTCGGGGTGAAGTACGCAGCCACCACGGTGCGCCGTCCGTAAGTGACAAGTGTCATATATTTTATTTCTTCGTCCATATTTATTTGATGCCGTGCGACCATACTAATTTTGTATGGAGAACTTAAGGTGCTTAATGAAAAATAATAATTAAAATAACCGTTTGATAAATCGAAAATGTGAGACGGCCGATTTGTAGTTTAGACATTAGTGATTGTTTAGACAAGGTCAGAGGTACATAATTTAGATTTACTACTTATAAGATATCAACTAAACGCCGCCACTCGTTTTCATGATTTTTGCCCAACTTTAAATGGTATTGAAGAAAAAACTATAGTGTGTTATGAATTTATGGATCGGACTAATTGTAAACATGTTCCCTTTGATACTAAATATATATTTTGTTTATGTAATACGATAGTATTTTCAATTAAATCAACTTAACCGTGACTGCACTTTTGACTTTTATTGGTCGGCGCACCCTTATTTAAAAAAAAAGTTGGATGCAGTGTTTAAATTTGGCACTGTTGCCAAGATGGGTCTGTAAACGGATGGCGAATGTCTCTGGAATAGTCCTTTGGTACTCTACGTATTTTCCAGTCGAACGAACGAGGTCAAGGCTGCCATGATAGATTATGTGTTGTCTAGCCGAGCCCAGCTTTTTGACGTAATAACAATAGATTTATATTCGTTCAATGGTTTTATAAACCACTGTTGCCGAGTGGCGAAGCACCCGCCTGATAACTAAAGGACGTAGGTTCAATTCCCAGTTCGGGAAAGTGTGTTTCCCATAAAAATACATAGCCCGGGTTTGTGCCCAATCAGCATTTGGCAAGCGTGGTGATTTAGCTAGGTATAGGTAATAATGATGTAATGATGGCCCAGCAGTGGGACAGTATATAGGCTATTTACGTTACTTACAATCGATTTAAAGATTAGTATAGTAGTTTTTACTACATAGCAGTAAAATAAGATTACATTATATTTGTCACAGACTAGATAAAATATTTATTTGTATTTGCAAAAGGTAAGGCGTCTGATAATGATTCCAATAGGATCATAAACATAGATAAAATCTATGCTATCATGCGACATTTTATATTTTTTGTTGGTTTTATGAGAGAATTTGCTTATTGCCTCATACGGCATTTCAGCGTCACTAGGACCTCGGCTCGGGTTGACCGGGTCGTACAGGACCTGCGTCCAGGTAAATGTATGTACCTGGTATAAAGCGCGTGTGAACCGGCTCGACGTACCCTTGTTCTACGAGTACGGTGCCTTGGGCCTATGCGCACAAGAAAAACTAAACAATGTCATAATAGACAGACATGGCAATTCACAAATAATGCTGTAATTATGAAAACTAATTTAATTGTAAAAAACCGGCCAAGTGCGAGTCGGACTTGCGCATGAAGGGTTCCGTACCATTATCTATGAAAATATTTCTAGTTTCTACCTGTTAAGTATCGTTGTTAAGACCGAGAAAAAAAATTACGTTTGTTGTATGGGAGCCCCCTTAAATATTAATTTTATTTTATTTCAATTATCTATTTTTAAAGTGAATATATAACTAAATATTCTGTGAATATTTCAAGCGTCTACCTGTTGCCGTTATCAATATCGAGCAAAAACGAGCAAAAAATCACGTTTGTTGTATGGGAGCCCCCTTAAATATTTATTTTATTCTATTTTTTAGTATTTGTTGTTATAGCGGCAACAGAAACACATCATCTGTGGAAATTTCAACTGTCTAACTATCATGGTTCACTCATGAACCTCAATACAGCCTGGTGATAGACGGACAAACGTACAGACAGACGGACGGACGTCGGAGTCTTAGTAATAGGTCCCGTTTTACCCTTTGGCTACAGAACCCTAAAAAGTACTTAGTTATTCAGTCAATTATTTTATAACGATGTGTTAGCAAAACATGTAAGTAACTTTTTATAGCGCTTAGTGCCACCACACACATGCTACTTTTAGCATCGGCGATTTTGCGACTGTATCGATGCTGAATCACATTTTGGCGACTTTCTGCGTTCGATCGCAGTAAAATCGTGAGATTCTTATCGATGCAGCATCGCGATTTCGCGACTTCATGCGTTCGGTTCGGACGTGGTATCGGAAGTGCGCGTTTTAGCGACTGCCCCGATGCTGGATCGGCAACTCAATGCAAATCGATGCGACCGGGCATCCGAATGTGTGCTGAGTGTAACGTTCAGAAGCTGTGTCGAGCTTCCGAAAAGCGACTCAATCGCCGCGTTTGGCGTTTTCAAGTGTGCGGTGTGGAATGTGTGGTTGCTGCATTCAGCTTCTAAAAAGCGGCTGAATCGCCGATCGCCGATGCTAAAAGTAGCATGTCTGCGGTGGCCCTTAGTAAATTTAAATTTTATTATACTAACATAATATTGCAAACATTATGAAAGTAGGTATAACAATAGCTACTAAGGAGTGTTTCTCTTGTACACACGCCCGCACCCACCACAAATTGTCAAATTTTCTTAAGACTTTAAGCGTTAAGGCTTAAGGTTGAAAATGTATTGAAGAAATTTGACAGTTTTGAATAGGTTGAGGTGCAGCCGTCTGTACTTTCAATCCCACTCTTCAGTCGTCTAGCGGACACTTTTAAATTTAGAGTTCGTAAAGATAGAACTTTCGTAATCCCAATGTCAGACTTTATTTCGAGAAACGAAACAGATTAAAAGCTTTGGACACTGTAAACAGCACGAAACGTATCAACCGTGATGATTTTCACCGCAAACATAGTCTATTTGGTTACATCAATCGGCAAGTAGGTAGCAAGCTGTATAACTGTATTTTAAGTATTGTTGTTTTGCTGTTGTAAAGCTATTTTAAGACCAAAAATGAAGTATCATTTGAAAGCGCCTGAATCAAGTTATATAAAACAGTACTATTATTATCTGTTCTGTGATTAATGTAGTTAAGTAAGAAACTTGTTCATAATTCCACTCTTTTAATTCATCATCATCATCATCAGCTCATTTTATGTCCCCACTGCTGGGGCACGAGCCTTATGGATGGATAGGGAGAACGGGCCATAAACCACCGCGCGGGCCCAGTGCGGATTGGTGGTTGTTAACGACTGCTTATGCAGCCGGGACCAACGGCTTCCGAAGCACGGAGGAGCTCGAGATGATAAATTTTTGGTCACCCATCCGATGACCGGCCTTTGCGAAAGTTGCTTAACCTCAGCACTCACTCGCAGATCGGGCGCGTTAACCACTGCGCCATCGAGCTCCTTTAATTATTTATTATTTACTCTGATGTTTTTACAACAAGTATGTTTGTACCAATGACTTCCTACGAGTACCTATATACATGATACGAGAATATACATTAAAAGGGTTTACTTATAGAATTCTTCACAATCTTGTTCATTTTAAAAATATATACAACAATGTATACAAAATTTATGTATGTATGTATACTAAATTTAGTAATTAAAGAAGTTATAATTCGTCAACCTAAGTTGAACTGCCTTTGTGGTGGTTAGACCGAGTTTCCGGGTTCGATTCCCAGCGGAATTTACATGATTGTACTCGGTTAAATTCGTGTAGGGATGGTTTTCAGTGCACCTGGCTAGCGACCACCATTTCTTCTAATTATGTCGCCATAACATCAATGCTAATATCATTCTTGTGTTAATTGACTTGAGATAAGATATCCAGTTCGGCTTATTTCCATGCGCTCCAAATCCTCAGTGATTGAGGATTCCGGGTAAATTGCGCTTCCACCTAATCATCACTACATCACGTGAGATAAAGGTCAAGTTTCCCGTAAAAAAATAAAAAAAGGTTGTATGAAGAAATAAAAAAATGACCTTCTGGCAGGTGATAGTTGAGGATGTGCACGTTTGTACGACGATGCGGGTGTGACGTCATCTTGTCTAAGACGGCTTACACGTCGGAGATGTGTGCCTAAGATAACGCGAGATAAACTTTGCTTGATTGTTCGTAACGTAATAACTACCAAATACCAAATTAGTCATGTTTTATTTTTGTACAAAACATCAATATTCATTCGACCAAAATGTATGGAACAGCTGAATGTTATTTTCGAGTTAGGGAGTTGGTCGTTTGTATCACGGGAGTCATCTCAGAAGGTATGGACGGTGATAAAAAAGTCTACCTGTAGACCTTTACTTATGTGCGACGCTGGAGCGCGGTATGTATTAGCTTACCTTCTGAGTCTCCTTATTTTGTGCTGCGTGCAGTAACGTGCTTCATTGACGAATATTCAGCAAAGTTATTAGGGTTCCGTAGTCAAATGGCAAAAAACGGAACCCTTATGGATTCGTCATGTCTGTCTGTCTGTCTGGCTGTCTGTCTGTCTGTCCGTCCGTATGTCAGCCACTTTTTTCCTAAACTATAAGAACTATACTGTTGAAACTTGGTAAGTAGATGTATTCTGTGAACCGCATTAAGATTTTCACACAAAAATAGAAAAAAAAACAATAAAATTTGAGGGTTCCCTATACTTAGAACTGAAACTCAAAAATTTTTTTTCATCAAACCCATACGTGTGGGTCTTCAAAAATCATATTGGGGTTTCTCATATAATTTTTTTTCTAAACTGAATAGTTTACGCGAGAGACATTCCAAAGTGGTAAAATATGCCCCCCCCCCCCCCGTAACTTCTAAAATAAAAGAATGATAAAACTAAAAAAATATATGATGTATGTAACTTCCACCGAAAATTGTTTTTTTACTTGTAAATGTCTGACGTGTTTTCTGAATATATGTTAATACTTAAAACTTAGCTTCTTTAAAGCTAGAGTTATCTAGGCCAGCATTTGACCACAGTGGCCTACAGTCTGCAAGCATAGATATTGGTCAAAAAAAGATTTAATGAAAAAATCTATTCAAACAGACGTGTAACATACATTAATGTAATTATAATTAAAACATTTCGATGACTGTTTATCAATGGACATGAATGGCATCCGCTTTTCACTCGTAACAGCCTACTTGTCATCTGTGCTGGCTCCATTCATAAACATTCCATATATTTCCATTTCTGGTGCTATATGAGTGCATGTACTGGTTATGAGTTGGTTAAAGTATAATTAATATGTAACTATGAAGTGACATATTTCAACAGCGTATATATATACTCGTTTAACGTGATATTAAAAGAAAGAGGACTGTGATACAATTACCTACTTAAAATTTAAGTTACACGTTAACAATGAGAGGTTACCTTCGGTAGTCTCCTTATTTTGTAGTTATAGTGAGACATAGGTAGAGGTGATCGTTATATTAGATAACGAATAAATTATAACGTTAGAAATATATAATAATAACGCATATTATTAATATATAACATTTTCTATGATTTTTCCAATAAAATAATTTTATCGGTAAACCAACGCCATCTAGTTTCGTCGGTGTGTAAACTCTACGGTAGGTTAGACAGTTGCTTTCAGACGGTAGCGACTCATAGTGCAGTGACCCTTATGCACCACATTAAAAGTTGCTTTTAGTTAAGAAAACCTAATTTTGGGACTGTTTTACCGACCTATTCGTTATATATAACGTATGTCTTTGGTTTGACGTATAAACTACTACTATGGATTCTATGACGTAAGACATAAGGCCTAATATCCTAAATTACCAAAAATATTCAATACGTTATTTTTACTGCTATTTACTACTAATAATAATCATACAAATTCAAATCAGCCGAGTTTTAAGTTCGGTGCAAGCAAACGTGCAAATCGCTTTGTTTTTATTGATAATACTAACGTTATTCTTTGAAAATGCCGCGTGTTGGACAAATAAAGTTTAACTGTGAAATAATTAATACAATAATATAACGAACTTTTAAGTATACTTACCTAAATTTAAATACTACGCGTAACCAACAAATCGATACATAATAAAGTAGAATAGCATATCACAAATAAGAATAGCAATCGATCAGCGATTATTAGGTAAAAATATAATTTTAGGTGCTTATATAGCAGAACCGCACACTTTTGGACATAGGTCATCCCTGCTCGCTGTATTTGCATCTGAACTCCACTTCTGCTTACCATCAGGTAAAACGGAGGCATTTGCCTACTGGATTTTATAAAAAAAAAATGGACTTAATCAATTTTCAGTAAGCTTCTGTAGCTTCCGATCCGATCTGAACTCAAAGTATCTAGTAGGGAAACGAGGACACGCACTTGTGCGTGATGCCATTCCCTCTAGAAAACGTCTGACGGTGCTTCGTTTCAGACGGCTTGAGGAGCCATTTAAGTTTTTCGCCGACCTCAAAAAAGTCCGGTGACGCACTGAAAATGCCCAGTGGCTATCAGCAAAATCTCTACAAAAAGATCTGTAGATACTGTAGCTTTAAGTCAAACGCTGAAAACTAAATTGAAACATTTACTACCCCTAGTTCTACCTGTTTCATTT
Source organism: Eudonia mercurella (assembly GCA_963082485.1). Classification (NCBI taxonomy): domain Eukaryota; kingdom Metazoa; phylum Arthropoda; class Insecta; order Lepidoptera; family Crambidae; genus Eudonia; species Eudonia mercurella. The sequence continues at coordinate 17,109,309 of OY720026.1, forward strand.
AGATATAGCGCCTGTCATCGCTTGCGAACTGATAGCGTGTTTGATTCCAATTGAAATTGGCTTCTGTGGCTTTGCTCCAACAGTCAGACTTGTCGATAGTCCGGCGGATTAATTTGTTCCAGTTGGGACGACACTTGGCGCAGTGACTTGCGTGTTTGGGTTGTAGGGCAAAGCAACTTTTAAAATACCGGATCAGCGGATAAATGACCAAATTAAAATATCTATATTGTAAGCGTCGTTAAGGTTGACAACCTTTTTTTAAAACTATGTATATATATTTTAGTTTTTGAAGAGTAATTATTTATATTGTCTTGTCACATACGGGTTGTGATGTGACCTAATAAACATTTACTATGTTTGTTCACGTACCTACACAACACTAAATATATATTAATGTAAAAATTTATTTATTGAACAAAAAATGTGTCTTGGGTCGTGGATTGCAGTTCTTAAATATTGTAATGATAAAGAAATGAAATGCCCTAACACAACACTAAACATATATTAATGTTAAAATTTATTTATTGAACATAAAATGTGTCTTGGGTCGTGGATTGCAGTTCTTGAATATTGTAATGATAAAGAAATTAAATGCCCTAAAATATGATAGGTATTTATTATCTTTGCATTATTTACATCTTGTTCATTTAGACACCTACTAACTTAACGGCATGTTAAAAAACAGTGTCATAATTGCCACCGTTCGTTGTGATCTAATATAGTAAAAAGTAATTATCTAATTAATTATTTAATTTGTGTAATGGATTTCGTAGCGCGAGAATTACCGGTTTAAAAATCTCACCATCATTGGACTGTCGCATTGCTCTGACACCTTAACATATTTATAGTTCTGTTTGATAATGTCACACTGCAGGTAGGCTACTCTTGACGCAAACTCAATCTCAATACAATTCCAATGCGATTAATATGTATCGATATTGGGATAAGTTTCGCAATTTCGAAACGCCCCATCTCGATAATAATTTGTTCACTCAATTTCCATACAATTCAATTCCAATGTAGCGCTATTATCGCTTTTAAGTGTGCCATTTGAATTTTTTAGATTTGTGATTGGAAATTGATTATTGCAATTGTGTTTCAAGAGTAACCCTACTGGCCATTCTATCTATACAACGTGTAACAGAAAGGTGTGGTAAAAATAAAAAGATCCAAAGTGCATTCGATCTAGATCTTGTATGTGTTGTTACTAAGACAATTATTAACTTTAATTTATCATGCAATTGTAAATTAAATATTCATATTAGCGAAAGCATGCGCGTCAGGCGCATAAGCAGACAGCAGTGATCATAAATGTAAGTACACCGAGATTACTAAACCACTAGGGCTGTGACTTGTTTATTTGTTCACAACATAAATATTTAATAAAAAATTGTTTAACAAATTAAAGTTAACAATGATGTCCTAGTGACTCTGCATACAACATTTAGAACTAGATCGGATACACTTTGGATCTTTTCATTTTTACCACGCCTTTCTGTTACACGTTGTATAACATACAGTCATACATTGTCGAACTTCGCCACACGTGGACGTTATTTTCGGCTTTAGCACGTTGATTTAAAAGATGGCGACATGAAAAATTGCGCGTTGTCGGCCAGATCTTTACGGAACTTATTTAGTTCGTAATGATCAGGCGTGGCAGACGGCATACACTCCCGAAATAAACGAGTTCATTTATAGTAAGTGCGTAGGTATTGGGAAGATACAAAGTATTGAATTGCTACTAATACTACAATGAACAAATAAAATGTAAAAGCTTTCCTACTATATACACCAGTCCATGCTACTACGAAATTGACGAGTTTCTACTGTCATTTAGGTCATCTAAGTTTTACTAACTAACGACTAGCTAACATCGGTGGTAAAAGCATAAAAGTATTAGGTAAAAATTATTAAAAAGTCGTACGAAGAACATAAAATAAAACAATTGACAATATGTAGAGTGAGACATTAAATATAATCAGGAAATAATTTTATAAATTGTGCCCAGACATAAGTTTGTACGGCCTTAAGTAGGGTTGCCACCTTTTTTCAGGACGATTAAAGTATTTTTTCATTTTGTTAGAACAAAAATAAAGTACATAGCATAAAAAAAGAGTATTTATTTATTTGTCCTTAATACGTATTTTTGTTGCTCTTTGCGACATTTAACAAATATTTTGTACCAGTTTATTTAGTCTAATAAGTACTCATAACCAGTAACGAGCCAGTAACAATAAGTGTTCCGTAAATAGAGTATTTTAGCGTACTTTATTGGTGGCGTAGATTATAAATTACGCCTACATGAAAAAGAGGACAATACTTTATTTTACAGTACGGGTGGCAACCCTAGCCTCAAGATGTGAGTGACAAGGGATGAAGTTACAGGATTATCATTTAGCTTGGAAGGATCTCTGGATGAGTAAGGATAACCTCTTTTCTACAGAGTACGATTACTGACTACTGATTGACTCGCGACCCATTGTTGAAGATTGGCTTAACTATTTATAGAAGTTATTTCCTCTCAATGTGTGTGTTAGTTATATTAACTTTAAAGTACCTAACTGTAAAGTAGTTTTTAATAAACAAAACATACCTACATACATAACAGGATTTATTAATCCTGTTTTGTTTTAAAGAGTGTTTACTAAATAATTGACTTTAAAGTACTTTTGAATAATAATTTATAGAAGGGTATTCCGGATTCTTTTGACGATTACACACCGCATGTGAATTTATATTATTTGGCCTTAACTAGGTCCTCACTCATTACCTAGACTTAGAACTAAAATTTGTTAAAAAGAATGAACACAGAATGCCAAGAAAAACAGAAACCGGGTTATATATACCTTCATCATCTTGTTTTTGTTTTAACACGACTGCTTTAAAAGAGTGTTATTTATTCAGGGTTTATTTATGGAGCAGTCGGGAAAGGCCCATATCATGTTTGCGTGACGCCATTCTCTCTAGAAACCCACTGACGGTGTTTCGATCAGCTAGGCTACTCTTGACGCAAACTCAATCTCAATACAGTTCCAATCCCAAATCTAAAAAATTGAAATGGCACTTCTCAAAGCGATAATAGCGCTACTTTGGAATTAAATTGCGTGGAAATTGAGTGAACAAATTATTATCGAGATGGGGCGTTCCGAAATTGCGAAACGTATCCCAATATCGATACATATTAATCGCATTGGAATTGTATTGAGATTGAGTTTGCGTCAAGAGTAGCCTAGCAGGCTTGCAACAGTGTACTTTCTCAAAAATTTTATCATGCTTTCCAAAAAAATTATCCCAGATTTTAGTAAGTGATGATGTGCCAATTAACGTCTTTGTCGTTAAGATTTGAGGTCGCACTTTAATAATAGGATGTTAACAACCTTATTTCAACACCTTAAGGTCGAAAACATTTATGAGAGATTACAGCATAAGTGGCATAAACCACGGGCTTTATAAGTTACCGGTTGTCATTTCACAATAAAAAGTTACGGTAAAGTGGGCCTTATTTTTAAGGAGAATAATGGCGTATATGAAATAATTATTCCTATATGTCTGCCGGTTTCGTATAAAGTAGTAAATTTGCAATTACTCTTGCAACATTGGCAAGACACCGCATTTTATAAAATGTAATAGAATTTAATGTGTTATTATTACGTACTGTATAAGTGTTATTACAGACTTATTATTTCAAATTGCCCCAGTCAAGAGGAGTGTAGGAATCTTTCGTTTTGTAACTAACTTCATGGTTATTACTTCAATATTATTTTAATATTTAAGTACAAAAAATACTATCTTTCGTCCGCGGACACAAAATGTACTTACAAAAGTCGGTCTTTCACAAAAATAGTTTTATAACATGAAGTTACGTAAACACAAATGGTGAAAAAATTTCCACGAGCAGGATTTGAACCTGCACCCTTCTAACATACCGGGTCAGGTGCTCTTCCAATTGAGCTATCGTGGTTCTAACCAGCCCGCCGAAATTATTCAACACTTTTTACTTTGAAAGCCAAAGGCGCTCATTCAATGTCAACAACTACCGTCACTAACATCCGATCATAATATTTTTTTTTTCGGTTTTTATGTATTTGTATTTTTTTATGGATTTGTATTTGTATTTTTTTAGGGAAATGTTTCTATTATTATATAGTACTTAACTAAACAGAACGGGATTCGAAGTAAATTGACAATTGTAGATGTTCATGTTGTTACAAAAAACTCACTACAACGGTTGACCGAAAAACTCAATTCGATTGATTGGATCATTTTATTGTTATAAGCGTCGAGGTCTTTGACACAATAACTGCGCTACGCTTTGTTCCGCCGCCTCGTACATTTTTATTATTAACTTGCGTTTTCGTTTGGGAGATTAGCCACAGTAGCTAGTTTCAACTTGAATAAATAAAAATGTAACCTAAAACAAGTAATCCTAGATAAAATTTTACTAGAAAAAAATATAATTTTTATTTTTATTTTATTTTATTTTAATCGTTACATAAACAGCCAAGGCCAATATAAATGTACACAACTAGCTTAGTTTGATAACAAAAAAAAACATTTATAAAAGTAATGATGCTTAAACACTACAACTTACAATAATCACATTATTCATAAAACGAGAGGACTAACATGAAATCTGTAATCTGTGAACCACAACAGTCGATAAAAATACTGCCATATATAAAAAATAGGTATAAAAAATAGTTACTATATAAGTAGATAATATTAACAAATAATAGTATAAATAATAATGTTTTATTTCTGTTTTTACTTATATGATACTTAAATAAATAACTAAAATTATGCAAACAAATACAGAGAGTGTGTAAATAGTTTAAGGGGAGATAAAGCTTAATTTTATCTTATCTTTAAAGTGTTTTTTGTGTCGAGAAAAATATCGAAGTTAAAGAATTTCTATAAGTATATCTTGTAACTGTATATTATATATTTTTTTTACTTATTTATTTTTTATTTATAATTTTTATTATATAATTATACTATAGCATAGTCAATGCAAAATTCAAAATAATAGTTATCCTAGATTGTTAGTAAGCGTAACCTATTTTTTATTAAAAAATCCTTTTTATTTTTATAACAGTACCTACCCTTATTTGTGTATAGCGCTGTTTAATAACAAACCAATCTCATCCGATTCGAACCCCTCGAATAACCTAGTAGGAAAAGGGGGCACGCTTGCGTGATGCAATAACAATAATATATTTAATAAAAACTTGTATATATTTCATTGTTTAAATATATCCTCAATATTATTGGTAATTCCAACACCTTTACAGAGCCTACACATTTACCGAAGGAAAAGCTTACCAAAACAAAACCCATTGACATAAAGCACTTTAGAATTAATTATCTAAACGAACAATAAAACTATAATGAAAACAAACCACATAGTCAACTATAAGTTGTTATGAAGAACTCTCTAATTAAGTCTGAACGGAGAGCAGCACACCAAAACGCCTAACTAAATTCAAACAAGCCTATTAAATTTGATTCGTTGCACTATGTAATTTGTTGTAACAACGATAAGGTTCCAAACTCTTTAACTACAGCTTCTTTGAATACGTTACACCGCTGTAATAATTCGTTGTTTGATGATATGGACGGTTCTCGACGAGTAATAAATATGTTTAATGTCTATCTTTATGACGGTTTCTGAACTTTGCTTTTTTGTTGTGTTATGATAACGTATGAAAATAAAGGTGGATTAACTAGTGGATGAGTTGCTATAAAAGAATAATTTCGTTGTTAATCGGCCTGATAAAAAGAAAGAGCTTCTATATTCGAATATATTTTATGTCTAACCCTATGCGTAAGTGCGAAAGGTCTTCAATTTCATAGATGACTCGCCTACACTTTTTAATGCCTCAATTACCTCACGCCTAGTTGAAGGTGGTGGAAGAAAGAACGCCTGGTGCTCTGCCCAGGATTTATCTGGATGGCCATTGGTTACCACCCTCAAACCTATTTCTAGTTAGATTCACTGAATCACAGAATGGAATTAAGCGCGCATTGTCGACCCTGAAGGTTCAGATGTTATTCTTTTATGCCATTTATTGGATCTATTACTCTTTAGTTAGACTGTTAGAGGAAGCAAGATTTCTTTAGATTCGCAAGCCTCCATGGGCTACTGTAGCGGGCTGTTTTTGACGAAAAACTTAGAGGATTCTTCAAGCCGTGTGAATGAAACATCGTCAGAGGGTTTCTAGAGGGAATGGCATCATCCAAGAATGCCCCGTCCTCGACTAGATTCTTCGAGAAGTTCGGATCGGATCGAGAGGCGGGCCGATGCGGTGCGGTGTCGCCACGACACAGCTCGGCTCAGCTCAGCTCAGCTGCGCTTCACCCTTACTATTGGGTGAAGCGCAGCTGAGCTGAGCTGAGCCGAGCTGTGTGGAAATCAACCAATAGAGACCCTTTATTTTAGAAGAGCCGTTAAAATAAAGGGACCCTATTGGTTAATTTTCACAAGGTTCAGTTCCGCTTTAATGGAGTGTCACCTTAAGTTCAAAATACTTTTGTCTGAACTTCGAAGATTCGAAGGTTGATTATAAAAATAGACGGAACGGTAGAGCCGTGCATCCGTGCACAATTGACTTATTGCCCGCATGATCGGCTTATATCTGGTGCCAATGCCAGTTCACAACGGTGCTAAGGTCGACAGGAAAACACCTTGCATAATGCTGTTTTTTTTAAAGTTTATTTACTTACCAGTAAACTTTGGTAAAGGACTCGATAAAAAGTTTGACTGGTTTTACCTTGGCCTTTCCTTGTACGGTTATGTAGGTATAGGAGTATGTACGCGGTACTATGGAACCATGTCATAATAAATTAACTGAAGTTGACAAGCGGCTATTAGATTATTAAGTTGCTTTGACATAGTGTCAGTGTTCAATGACCTTTGCTGCTTACTGTTCTAGTGTTGATTCAAGATCAAAATCCGTATGATAAATGTGTAGAAAATATATATTTGGTGAGCTCCTGTGTTTTGAATTTATATGACTGATATATTGTACCTTAAAAAGATTTTTTCTATTCTATTATATTCTATGCTGCTAACGATGATTGTAGCTACGCTTCCGGCACTGGAAGAAGACCTCGTCCCTAATCAGTAATGCCCCATTGTTTTATGTATTACTTACGTATGTCTATGCGCAGTAACAACATCGTAAAAAATACCTTAATTGGCTCTAACTTCCAAACAATTCTATCTATAAATTCATGGACAAAAGTAAACAGTACATATAAAAAGAGTGTTGATTATGTAAGCTCACTACTCTCAGTATCTTTTTTAAATCATCATCGTCATCATCTCAGCCAAAAGACGTCCACTGCTGGACCAAGGATCTTCCTTTTCTTTTTAAAATAAATAGTTTTAATTCTACCACCAAGCACGCTACCTAAACGGTTTAGTATTGGGAAGCCCAAAACTATAAGAAATATCTACATTTGTTCTTAGAACTATGTAGTCTATTCTTAAGATAAATAAGTCTGCATTCAAAGGATTTAACAAAACTGATAATAACCCGTTTAAATTGCTTACCAGTTGTAGGTAGAAATGCCCGCACGCGGCGTTATAAAATTAGTATGACAACAAAAAAGTTTTAAAAAAAGATCAACGGTTTTACGTGCCTTCTAAAGCACGGAGGAGCTCGAGATGATAATTTTTTGGTCACCCAGCCGATGAACGGCTTTTGCGAAAATTGCTTAACCCTAGCAGACCGGGCGCGTTAAACAATGCGTCATCGAGCTTCTACTTAAAAACATTTGATCCTCATTGTTAACCCTGTCGTTTGAAGCAATAAAACTGGAAATTGTAGTTTTCGATTTTTTCTAACTATTCCCGTCTGAGAAAATAAACTATACAAAAATCTTTGCATACCTACACCGTACGAACGTTGCATGCTAAGGTTTTATAAAGACATCTTATTTTTTTTTTAAAATGTGAAAGCTAATCGTAATATTTAAAGAAGTTTCCTCCATGTAACAAACGTTTCCCCCACACTGATTATTATGAACAGATACAAAGGAAAAGCTAAAGTGAACTCCTGCAGACGCACGAGAAAATTGAATGAAACAACACATTTGATTACGCGAACCCTTGACAGATATGTGACACAAATTCTGCGAGTAAAGATAACGTAATATCACAAGTATTCTGTTCCCAACGCTGAACAATAGAATGGTCTGAAATTATATACGCTTGGGTGTTCGTGTTAAGCTTAAAGGACTAGAATTGTTCTCTAAAATTGATGTTCCTTAACGACATTGTTAGGTTAGGTAGATCTATGGTAAATCAAATTAATTTCCATTAACCGATCTCTTTTTAGATCATGAACAAAACTTACTAGAACATATAGTTATTTAGTTTTTGATGTGTAACATCTTTCCGCTCGCTTTCTATATATGCAATTTGTGGGTGTGATTTCGTGAAATGAGACGGAAGTATGTGTAACAGCGTAACAGGAAGTCGGGGGTGCGACATTTTGTAGATTTAAAACCGATAATAAGAACATGGCATATTATTATTATATGTTACATATTGTGTCATTTGACTATCAAAGGTCATTTTGATATGTCAAATTTCTTCTAATGAATATTTACTGGATTTATTTTTTAGTTATAAAATTATGTAATACCTGACCCATTTTAACGTTTAAATCGTTTATTACTAAGGTGAGATGTCAAATGTTTCACATCATCAGCGGCTACTGTAAGGCTTGCTCGTTTTTTTATATCTTATGGATAAGGCACTCGGCCTTCATCTCACCTGATGTTAAGTGATGATAAGCCCGAAGGTGAAAGCGCGCTTCACCCAGAATCCTCAACTACTGAGGCACTTTCTATCTTATATCTAGCTGCCGGGACAATGTTACAAACATTCATGTAATGGCGACATATTTAGATAAGATGGTGGTAGCTAGCCAGGCGGGCAAACAAGCCCTACCACCAACCAAACCGAGTACACAAACATGTAGTACCCCCCGCTGGGAATCGAACCCGGGACCTCTGCGTCTAAACCGATACGCGGTGGTCCTAACCTAGTGGTCTAGTGACCACAGAGGCGATTAAGATGTTATTAGTTATTAGTGGAGGACCCTCCCACATTGCCCTTATATAATATAAGACAAACAATAGCTGTCCTCGATATCGAATAAGGAACTATTTTTAGTAGTCTACTCAAACTTAAAAAAAATCACGCGATATTCACAATATTTGCTAATGTTTCCAAATAAAAAAGGATATAAATGTTATAGAAAATACAATTTTCAAGAGCACTGCTTATTCTTTCAGTAGAACCGCTAAAGAAGTCTTATAGCACTTGTTATCGCCTACTTTCTAATATCATCATGACCTTGCGATTGCGTTAATGTCCAAACGAAATACCTACATTCATGTACACATGCTCATCATTGCACTGAAATTGTATTATTTCAATTTGCATTTCATTTAGCAACGGCGTGATTCGTACAAGGCCTTAGCGATCGATAGTCACGACAAATGTCGTCGCAGAATATGCACTATAATTAGTAAAATAACGATAATGAATATATAGTTCCTTACCAAAGAAAATGATGCACGAAACATGCAAAACTAGGTAACTTGGTACGTGATAAATGTTTCGTCACGACTTTAGCTCGTTTGTATGTCTATTTATTCACTGTTGGTAACTTGGAATATTACTACCCGAAATACTTATTTCATGACTGGCAGTAATTTGGTATTTTTAGTTGTAGCTTCTTTCTTTCTCAGCAAGTTTGTGTCTTGCTAGTCATCATTAGCTTAAAGACGTTCTACTGCCATTAAAAAAAGGCAATAATCCACCACACACGCTCCTCAGTGCTTTGAAAGACGTTAGTTTCGATATCCGGCTGATATTTGATTTCATTATTTTATTTAATATGCATGATCAATATTTGCTAGTTTGCTAACTAACATCTCGATATTGAACTAAGCATTAGCAAAACAAACACAATTTTATGAAACTATGCAAATTAAAGTCTGTCCATAATTGTACAATAGAATAATTGTAAAAATAAACTGTACTGATTTTAAATGTGTTTCCTTAAAAAGATATAAACAAATTTTCCCGTTTTGATCAATGTTACCTGCTCTCAAAACCTATACATTACACGAGCGAACTATAAAATAGTTGCCACATAAAATATTTATGAGCTGAGGCTGCAGATTCAGTATTCATGGTCAAGCTCACTCACTAACTATACGTTATATGAAAAACAACTTTCCTTGTTCGTATATTAATATAGGCTTTTGGGCACTTGGAGAGGCCTACGTCAGGCAGTGGTGTAATATTGGCTGATGATGATGATGATGATGATGATAGCCTTATCTATGATTCTCAGAGAAAAATTGGAAAGTTTCTTAAAGAATGCAACATCTTATGTTATTTCTGTTGACACATAATTTTAAAATACTATTTGATAAGTTTAAAATACATTTTTGTTTATACATTAGAACTCCGAAGAACCTAAAATTAATGAAGTGGTAAGGAAGAAACACTGAGCAGTGCTTTAGGAAATCTGTAATCGAATGCGGCTAGGCGCCAACTAATTTAATCATCTAGGCGGAGAGCCAACAAATCTGGTTTAAAGTATTGTTCTTCTGATGTCCTAATAAATTATTGTCTGCGACTGACTTTAATGTGAATATAAATGGACTGTATTCGCTTTTAGTTAAGAGTCATTGTATCTTAACTATTATTGTCTTTGTCTATAATGTAATAATGACAATGTTTTGAAGACATTTCGCGCCAAGGGTGTTGCACATTTGGAAACTGACCTTGGAACTCAGTTATAGTTCAGAACATTAATTTAGTTATTGTTCTGAGGATTTATGCAACGCTTATGTTTTTTCATTTTTATTGTTTATACTATGCTGCAGAGCCTGCAGAGCATGCACCTGCTGTGCTTTCTGACAAAGGACATAATAACTAAATGCTTCAAGATTTAATCTAGAGTTGTGGGCACTCACAAAATAATGTTGCAACATTTTGTGTGTAGGTAATGGAGACGTAGAAAAGAGGATATTGGATTTCCTGACGCGGAAAACCTGACCAAGCCTCTTTAGAATGCATTCAGGTTTCAGAGTGGAAAATAATATTGTATTTTGAGGAAAATATTTTCAAACTTTATCCTAAGTATTGCAGCCACGCTAGGATGTAACATCTAGGTGGGATGTGAACAGATTTATTACATTTTGTAAATATTGCAGTAGAGAACATTATTTAAGTTCATATATACAATACTTGAAATACATAAATTTAATAGACAAAATTCAAGTTAAATTCATAAAACGACTACATTTTAGGTTTAAAAACAGATCGATTAATCTTATTCCATTGGCACAGCGGCGCGAGCATAGGGATATCATTTTTCTGTATAAATTAATCAATAATTACATTGAGTCTCCCTACCTGCTAAGTAAAATTTTACTTAGATGCCCTAGGGCGAACATGCGAAATTGTAATACATTTTCTGTACCTATGTGTCGGACGAATTATGCAAGCAATCGATTAATACCAAGAACAAAAAAAACTTATAATTTGAAGTACGGTCACATCGATATTTTTAATCTTAAGCTACGTCAATTTAAATCGATTTAAAAAAATGAAACATAACAGTGTACAATTAATATAAGTTACTTACCTAATATTGTAAAATTCAATATTTTAAGTTATTTTTTTTTTAGTAATCTAATAATATGTCTGGCTACACCTACTATTTAATTTACTTTTTATTAACTTGTATTCTAGCATGCAACGTTGCCTTTCTCAACAATAGTTTTATATAAAAGTGGAAACTAATTAGGCTTATGTAAGAACTAAGTGTCACTATTATTTGTATGACTGTAACGCTGTTTGTTTCCCAATAGATAAATAAATAAATAAATAAATATATCCATCAACAACATGTGATAGGCTAGTGTTTTCTTGGATTTTCACTTTCATTATCTCACAGCAAGAATTTAAAAAATGTGAGAGTTCATTTGCTTCCCAAATCCTTCTTGCCGTTTATTTTGAACAGACTTCGCAAGTAATTCGTCCGTCTTGGGTATATTTACCTTTTTACACCTTAATTCTTAAAGAGTATTTGTAATTTGGCTCAACCTTCTGTCGTGATCATATTTTGCACATCATTACTTAGGCTGATACAACTAAGAAAGAATATATATTGTCGCAAATCGCTGATGGTTCTACTTAATCGATGCTTCCAATCTTCAAAGATTTCAACACAGCATCGCAATATTTCAGATGCCATGACGAGATACGACACGTTACGTCTCGGCCACGGCTCGCGACTACACGACGTGCTTCCATGTGCTATATTCGTACGATATTACCTAGATAAGACCTGAGATCCATCTTGTGAGCGGAGATAAGGGGAGAAAGTCCTCGCCATTCAATTTTATGTTCGCACCGTGTGAAGGTTTGTTGTCATTATTTTTATATTTGCTTCTAAGTGAGACAAAACGACATCGTGCTGCGTTCAGACATTTGGTATTAAAATGTAGTTAGGGTTTACTGATTTGTCACAGTTATATGGTGTAACTTGGGTAATTTCTAGTTGTTTAGTAATTATATTGTTGGAGAAATTCGAAGTTAGGTTACTTTGATTTTGTTGCTTTAACTTTCTTTTATTGTTTAATTTAATTCACTTATTTATGAATATAATTATGCAACTTTATTCTTTATTCTTATTCAACTTGATCGTACGTCAAAAATAAATGTTGATCTACTGTACCCCCACTTCATTATTACCTCTAGTATAGAACTTTCAGCAAAAGTCCTTTGTTTTTAAATTCTCGTTAAAATCAGTAAAAAAAGCAACAAAAGAGAGTAGTTTCTATGGCGCCAATAAATTATTGCTACCTACCAGAAGCATAGAAGATAAAACGATGCGATAAGACCTATTTATAAGACGACGGAAATTGGAATATATCATGTTTCCTATCAATAGTTTTATAGCGATATTCCCATTAGTCTACGATGCCGTAAATTGATACCTACAAATGGGCTCTGTTATTTTATGTCATAATTTGTAATACTCGTAGAACTAATGTGATTTCTGATGACTTCAGAAAAATATTTTGTATAACCTAATAGAAGTATTGAAATATAATTGAATTGATCGCGTTGATAAGAACGCTTTAAATAACATATTTTGATATTGAATTTGAAATTATGTCAGACAGTTTCAATAGTAACGGGATTCCATTCAAGTTCGTAATTCCATCAGGCTAGCAAAGTTAGCAGGAGTTATCGAACTTGAGTTGGGACAGAATAAAATGGTAGTAAAACCATTTCATTATTCCAAAATAGAGCTTGCTATTCGAGTATAATGAATTATTTAAAGCCATGGATCGAATTCACCTTGAAAATACCTTACATATTGCCAAGTATTTTTTAGAAACCGAAAACCACAACATAAGCAATAAACGATGACGAGTTACACATGCCACCATCGCTCATGTATACCAGAACGCACACTATTTCACCGTAAGCCGTCCATAAAAACTAAATATCTCTTTTCTAACTGCACATGTTTGTAATTTTAATCTGTTGAAGACAGTACATTACTGGCAAGTACGCATCAAATGATGCGTGAATAGTTGGAAATGCTCCACAGAACAGCATCTGATCTATTTAACCGATCACTGTGGCAGACGAGACGAGGTTTTGTTTATTATTGTTCGTTTTTGTTACCCTTTTTGCGTAAGTGTTCACTGACAAGTTGTATACTTGAATTAAATAAACATTATGCTATTGATATCGTCGGCAATTATTGTAGTAGATATGCGATGATTTGTTTGTGCCAATTAAATTTCTAATGTTGTCTGTTTGTTACATGTGGTTGATTGTAAAAAAAAAACATACGTGCGCTCGAAGACAAACTCGTCACATTTCAATTCATTAATCATTGTTTCTTCCATTTGAGGGTTAATTTTATATGGGCGTTTTGGTTGTTATATCTATATTATTGGATAAATTGGGTTATACATGCTTATTTGGAAACACAGTAACTTGTATTCTGTAGATAGATAAGAGAAGATAAAGAAAATAAGACTACTTCCCAAAAATATTGCAAGATCTTCCGTTCGGGCCTTGATATTTTTACTACTATCCATACCTCAGAACTAACTAAAGATATATAATTATTGTTCTAAGATCCAAACACGCGTGTATAATAAATTAAAACACTGTAAGATTAATTACGTTAAACTTGATAATGCAGAAGGAAAGTTGCCGCGAATAGAGTCGCCCGCCGGTTCAGCAAATAAAATGTTAAAAGCAGGCCAATTGACAGTTGCAGTAACATAGAGGATGTAGGAACAAGGAAGCGATAGTATCTCTCTAATTAAGTCTATGGACGTTGCCGCAGCTTTTACATAATACCCGTCGGACATGTGTTGTGCAGAACACTTGTGTTGTAATTTGTTACTTGCCCTGATTCCGTACCGTTACTCGTTTTATAGTCTGTCACTTAACGGCTGATTTCAACTCGAGCATTTTGTAGCTAAATGACAAGTGCCATGGAATTTAATTTAGATTGACGATATGGTAGAAATGCTTGGAAAGTGAATGAGTTTTAGGCCGACTCTGGATAATACATCAGCCAAAGAGTAGGTTGATTAAGAGTACGATTTCGCAGAAAAATTTGGTTAAAGCACATCCATTTTTTTGGTACAAATATGAAAGTGCCGGCTAAAAAGAAGAAAATGTTGTATTCTGTTAGAGCTTGCACGTTTGAGTATTTAGTACCTGGATGACCGGTATTTTTTTTACGCATAAAACGAAGTTTTCTAAAAATGAAAACTAGCTAGATCGATCCCCGAAACCCCTGCATACTAAATTTCATGAAAATCGTTGGAGCCGTTTCCGAGATTCGGATTATATATATACAAGAATTGCTCGTTTAAAGGTATTAGATTAGTAAAACATCAAAACTGTAAGGTCATTATCCTTGGTTCTATTTGAGTTCAAACATTTCGATATTTTCATATATTTTGCTGGATTGGAACTAACAAAAACAAAACTTTCGTAATAAAAGGATCCCATAAGTCATAATAGGTGTCCCTAGTGGGACAAGCTTCAGAATCAACGTTAGTTTCCATACATGAGTCAACTTGAAAGATAATATCTATGATTAATGGAACTATTGATTGAGAAGTATACCCGGTTTAGGGCTTACCCCGGTATGCTATAGTCCCGCTATGCCCCAGTCAAATATTACATATAAAACCTGTATGCTATAGTCCCGCTATGCCCCAGTCAAATATTACATATAAAACCTGTTTTGCCACGAGTTACTATTTATATAGCTATTTGACTGTGGTATACAGGGATTTACCCATAAATACAGCCTTTTACTATTCCTATTGGCGTAACAAACAACTGTTTCTTTAGGCTGTCGATGTTGTGTATTTTGCTTAGGTACACTTTTTTGGAAATATCGTTGAGTAACAGTAAATCGCGACAAAGGAGGATGTATTTATTTGTTTGTACAACGTTTGCTTTTACGGGCATCGCATAAATATAATGTGCTGCATATATTATGAGTCTCTTGGGAGCGATATGCGATGTTATGGGTGGAATAAAAAATATCTAACATAAAAAAGGGTCGTAAATGAAATTTTAATTTGCAGGTGAAATTTGTACCAATTGTACCAATACTTGTATATGCACCTTTATTTTAATTTGTTTCATGATTTTAGAGATTCGTAAGTTTATTGCAGTAAACTCCTGTACTATTACTAATCAAAAATGACATATGATTTGTAAATTTATTAATAACTAGCGGCCGCCCGCAGTTTCACCCGCGTGGTTCCCGTTCCCGTGGGAATATCGGGATAAAAAGTATCTTATGTGTTGATCCAGGTTATAAACTATCTGTATGCCGAATTTCATCCAAATCCATCCTTCCGTTGCAGCGTGCAGGCTTCAAATATACACACATACACACAAACTTTCGCATTTATAATATTAGTGTGATAGTGTGATTTTAAAATTATTGAATATGGTTGTGTTTTACAAATAGTTTGAAGCAAATTATTACTTAAAACCAAAAATCCACGTTGCATGCCGTGGCAGCCTCTAATTGAGATGACATTAATCTTTATTGTTTTCTAAAGTTTACGCGAACACTACACATTGAAACGACTTTACTTACAGACTTACTCGCGTTTATTTTACACATTACTTTTAGTTAATGATTATCCTGACGTTTCGAACCCATTGCAGGGTCCGTGGTCACAGGGAGACTGAGGTGTTGATCGTCTCATAATTAGTTAGTAGCTTGTATAACCTCATTTAAATTTAATCAGGTTTGTTCCGTTTTACGCAGAAGAGCTTACAGTATCTTTTGGTCTAGATAAACATTAACTAAAAGTAATGTATAAAATAAACGCGAGTAGTCGTTTCATTTCAATGATTAGTTAACGCACTGCATGCAAAACGAATATGACGCTACAAATATATATACAGAGAGCAGCAGAATATTTTGTAATTGAACAAAACAAAGAAATGGAAAATTATAAATACAAAACGGGTGCATACATAGGAAGTGAGCTGCAAATTAGGTAAGCGCAAACTTAACAAAAGCACCATCCCAACTATAATGAACTCTACCGTCATAAAAATTAGGGTTTGGAAAGTGGCAAATGTCATATCTCACGCCAACCAAATCGTAGTTCCTGTCGCATTGTCTAGGGACAAAACAACGCTGATTATGTACGCGATAACTGTTGCCCGAATTACATGTTGATTTTGGCCCAGATTTCCTGTTAATAATATATTTGCCAGTTTTGGAAACGAGGCCTAGTTATTTAAAAGTATTGGTTCTGTTTTTTCACTAGAAACGTACATAGTGGCAGCAGTCGTCGACGCCAGTTTTCATCGTTAAATAATATTATAGACGATAACTATAAAGTAGGTAGTCTGTATTCAATTGTTGCTAAATTAAACCGTCTTTGTGATTTAGTGGCTAAGAACACCGGTTTAGACCCAGAGGTCCCGGGTTCGATTCCCAGCGGGGGCGTACATGTTTGTGTACTCGGTTTGGTGGTAGGGCTTGTTTGTCCGTCTGGCTAGCTACCACCATCTTATCTAAATATGTCGTCATAACATCAATGTTTGTAGCATTGTTGTGTTCCGGCAGCTAGAGATAAGATAGCCAGTGCCTCACTTATTGAGGATCCCGGGTGAAGTGCGCTTCCATCATTGGCTTTATCATCACTTAACATCAGGTGAGGTCAAGGCAATGTGCTTATCCGTTAATATATATAAAAAAATTTTGCTGATTACTATTTCTAAAGATGAAAGGAACCTGTCAACATTGGTACCACTATGGTGCTACTATTACCCTATAAGAAAATGCTCTCCAATAATTTGATAAATGTGTTTTTTTAGCTTTACCTACTAAATAGCTAAAGCTATTCTTTATTTTAAACATTACATTACATTTTCATACAAACGAGATTACTTTGAAGCCTTTGTTCTCCTCCAGGGATTGACCGGGCCGTTATAAGATAGCCGTCCAAAAACTGAACGAAGGAGATTCAAAGCTCTAGTAAGCCAACAAACTGATCAGGTTCAACAGTTTAAAACATGTGTTTTTAGTAAAAAATAAAAATGTTTTCTAATAATAATTACCAAGAGTAACTACTCTATTAGAAAATTATATATTCCTAACAGTGTGACACTAAGCCCTCATTCGCCATTCGTTCACGTTAACGAAAACGAGAAGTTGTATGGCTAAATTTTAACTCTTCTCGTATGTCGCCAGGAGGCGCTGCTTCAACGCCATACTAATTCTCGAATTCGTAAACGTAATCGAATGAATACGGATAGTAAACAAAAAGGCACTCAGTTAACATTATTATTATCATCATCAAAAATAATGTTTCATTCGCAACAATACCCTCAAAATGTCCACATATTCCGACCATAATTCATAGCCGTTTCTTCTTTAATGTACAACTTTCGTATATATTGAGTTACATCGTAGAACAAGTCAGTGAATCAGTTATCCTTATAATTTCTGACTCGCTGACTCGAAGAGTTTGTGAGGTTACAATTATGAAGGTTAAGAAACTTTTGCGATAGTATCTCCCTAGATGGGACTCAACAATTATCTTGAGCTCTCCTTGGAAAGTCACGTTAAGCCGTTGGTACTATGAATCGCATGTAAAAAGACCAAGGTGCGACTTTATAACGTCAAAACGGTGACATTAAAATAAGAAAATAAAAATACGCAACAAAAATAAAAATAAGTTACTAATTATATTTACAAACGTTTGGTTAAAATAAAACGATTCTATCATGAAGTCTCTGTACACTGTGATGCGTATTATAAATAACCCTGAAAAGTAACTCACTTCACCTTGTCTTTAAGTGTGGTTTACTTGAACTGTTGACATCATTATTATTTACCAACTGTGTTGTAGTTGATGTATTTTTTTAAAATGGTTTAGCGCCTGATTACTCGCGTCTCTTAAAAAATGTATTTGAATTTAGACAATGTAAATGAAGAAAATACGACTGCTGTATAAGTACTGTCTGATTAAGGGGCCGGGAAGGCTCCAGGGGATTATGAGATTATTACAGGGACGTCCCTTTTGCGTAACTTCTTTGATCTTGATTGTAGTTTCGACAAAGATAACGAGACAGTGGGACACGTGACTAATTTTGATTCAATTATACAGTTATATTGCAATTATAGATCCTTTTATATTTGTTTTTTTAATTTTTATGTCTTTATTTGTATTAAGTATGGTATAAGTTGGTGTTACCAGTGGCGAAGGATCCATACATACCGATCCCATCGGCTTCCCTATTAGAAATCCCACTCCAGGGATCCACCGTGCAGATCTTAATAATTATGTCAGTAATTACTGTCACCAATTAGTTAAATACAGGGTCTAACAAAATCAATAAGCGAACGTTTAAGGGTATCTCTATACATCATTCTGAATACAATGACAAAAAATGGGCTCCAGTTTTATAGTGATTTTTCAAAGTTATGTTTTCTAACAAACTAAATCAATTAAAATAATGCACATCATGAAACATGCTGTGTATTTTTACTAACACGCACGCAAGCGTCAATGTTTTGTTTATGTTAGTCAGTGTGCTCAGTGTGCTCCGAGTTTAGTGTGCATGTTCGGCTATCTTTGTGTGCGTGTAGTACAGCTGTACGGATTTAAAAAGGGTGTATTTTTTGATGAATTATGATAATGTTTTGTTGATTATCTCGGTAACGAGCCTGTAGTTTTGGACCATATTTGGTGAGCATGCTCAGTGTGATATATAGATGCTCTCCTTAAACGTTCGCTTATTGATATTGTTAGACCCTGTATAAGTGTGTGCCAGGCAGTTGCATAGTGAACAAAATGATTTATTTTCATGTTTATTATTGTCTGATTTGTAAATTCCTGGCCGGCTTACCTTCGCCGTATTTCGACCCCTCGCCACTGATAGCTACACAATTTTAATTGCAATTGCACTCACGTACTTGTAGAATACACACACTCGGCACTACGAGACAAGTATTTAACGTCGAGTGTTGTATGTACTAATTAGAGAGCGGAGGGAATTAAACTTTTCTGTCTATCGGTATTCCACTCGACTGCGAGCTACGTAATGGCGGAAAAGGGAAATGCGAAGGGAAATGCATCATGAGCTAGCGGTTCAAACGATGTCAGCATAGTTAGTATGTTTAATTTTATATAAGTTCAATTTACAAATTAAACACGTCTACGGAATACTCGCGTTACATTTTCGTACCTAAATGTTGTCAAAATTATAATTAATTTAAAGTTGGTGGTGACAAGATATGTGTTTTTTGATTAGAGAATTTAGAAATATATACTTATTATCCACTTCATTATAAAGTATATCTGTGTTATTTACTAGCGTTTGTGTAAACTTCCATATATTTGGTAAGTAATATCTTTAAAAAATTGCAGTACCTAACCGTAATTATTGTAGTTCAATGGCGGCAGACTTCGACAACGTTGGTGGTAGCTAGCTGGAGCTCAGAACAGCCCTACTACGAACAACTATTGTTCATATTTATAAACAAAACGAGTTTTCTATACTAATACTAGCTGACCCGGCAAACGTTGTTTTACCAATGACTATTAAAAAGCAGGGGTTGGTGATAGAAAAGTATAAATTTAGGGTTGTTTGTATTTTTTAATGCCACATAATAAAAAAAATAAAAAAAAAATAAATCAAAAAAATGAAAAAAAATTTTTTTGAGGTAGACACCCCTTATCACTTAGAGGTTTGAAAAATAGATAGTAGCCGATTCTCAGACTTACTGAATATGCATAAAAAATTTCATAAGAATCGGTCAAGCCGTTTCGGAGGAGTATGGGAACGGACATTGTGAAACAAGAATTTTATATATTAGGAGTTTATAAAGAGGAAACCTTTGTATTTTTGTATGTATGTAAGTATGTATGTATGTATGTAAGTATGTATGTATGTATGTTTGCAACGAATAAACTAAAAACTACTGGCCCGATTTAAAAAATTCTTTCACCATTAGCGCTGAATTAGCGCTGAGTAACATAGGCTATATTAAAAAAATACTAAAAACGACAATTTAATTTTCCAATACAAAATGATTTGTCATGGAAACTATTTAAGTCAATGATGGAAACTGTCAAAGCGGTACGAAGCCCGCCGGGTTAGCTAGTTAATGATAAACAAAACACGATCTTAGAGGCTCAAAGTAAAGTTTAAGAACAAAACTGATTGAACGAGCCTTACCCTTGTACAATGAGTGAGATAATTTACGCAACGCAAACGACGGGCATGAATGAGTCTTTGTTTAATTATGTTAGCGGTGTCACGATAATTTCGGAAGTTATCAAGAGAACTGTAATTATGTTTTCACCTTCTGAAGGTACGTCTTACTTTGCAGTACTTTGCAGTACTTTGCTCGGGTATCACACATATTTCGTGTTGAAACATGTAAAACGAAGAACAGATTAATTAATTAATTTGTGTCATATGTATATGGACAGCGAATTCTTATGCCATATAAAAAAACTTTTTACCATCGTGTTAACTACAACAATTAATTTAAGCCAAAACATAAAAGTACAAATATTTCAATCAAAACAATTCAAAAAATTAATCATTAATACCAAACATTAAAAACTATGAAAATAACATAAATAACAGTGACATCACAGTTTGCTATTTCAATACAATTTGTTTGAATAATTATAATTTTGACAGGTGCAATAATAGAAAATGTGTTAAAGCCACTTCTCCGAGAAACAGACGCCATTTTATGTGCCAAGTTATGTTGTATGTATGTCTGAAGTAATTTACTTTAACTAAAATTAAATCAAATTACAATCGAAGACTGTATTCTTGACGTGTCTCGTAGGTACACGAATTTGATTGAGTTTCAGCGTGTAAACCTATTTTTCTTCAATTTTATTTTTTACGTAAATAGCGTTCAAGGTTCGTAATTTGTTTTGCATGCAAATAGGCTTCGACCATAAACCCCTCTGTTTCCACCTAATAGATTTCCATTTATAACGATCTCGGTAAAGTGACAGAAATCTGCGTTGTCACCTTCCATCATTAATCTTCCAGTCGATAAAAGGTTTTCGATACCGTGCAAGCAGTAGGTATGCCAAATGTTTGAAAATAGTATTTTTGTAACTGCAAAACCTACTTTAGTTTAACTAGTGTTGATTGGGCAAAACGGCAAAAATGACACAGTTTGGTTCCTCAACTGCTAGAAAAAACTTCGAATTGAACAAGTATGATTAGGTTTAACTTAAGACCTCATTACGAAACAAACTTTACAAATTCTTCTTAATTTAAGATGAATGAAATCAGGCGTTACTTTGCGGAAATCCATGGTACATTAAATGAAATAAATATATATATTAATAAAAATATTAATAATAATAATGTTTTGTTGTTTTTATATTAAAATATTGTAAAAATCTAGTTTTAAGAAAGAAAATAAAATGGTCTATGGCTCAGTGTTTGCAGGAGACCCACAAACCCTGTTATTCTGCTATAGCCATTTTATACATGGATTAAAACATCAATTGTAGCTAAATCTAAACTTACAATATTTAATCTACATACAATATTTTATATATTATTTACTTATTTGTAATTAGCTAGTGCCAGCGACTGCTCATTGAGCAGCCAGATGCGTCAACTCCCGCGAAACGTTGGTAGCGAGAGATTAATCCCTGAACGAACTGGCGGGCGGCGGGAAATCATTTCAAATTCTGGCTGCATACTTAATACCGTATCCAAGCTAGATAAACAAGTAATTCAGCGGAATTTACACTATATATTATTTCAATATCATTTTTTTTATTCTTCTTGTCAAAACTAGTTAAGACAAAATATGGGTTTTGACTGTAACATCAGTACCGATTCATATTTGGTTGAAAAAGCAATTTTTTGCTGCAACAAATCACAAACTTGTTATTTAGCAAGAGTGTTGTACTCTGTATGGCAGATGATATTAACTCATCTTTTTACATACAATTTGCACGGTCACGAAGTAACGTCATCTTTTATACACTTCTCTGAATAGAATATACATAAGACTGCACGAAGAAATACACGTAAATCACGTATGATTGAATGGTAATGACCATTACAGCAAAAAAGATAACACTCATTGTAAATACATCCATTGTTTTGAAATGGAGAATACATGATTATTCATGTCGTGATAGCAAAAATTTTTATTCCTCAGCTGTCAATAAAATCGCTACTTACAAAGTATTGTTTACATGACTGTCCAAAGTTTTGAAGAGTAGGGAGTGGAGGGAGAGATGTATTTCTTTTTTTATTTGGATGCTACGAACTCTTCTTTGATAATTTTTTTTTGAGTGACATTTGATTTAGTGGTTCTTTGTTTTTTTTTTCAGTTTGTATTGGTATTTTTTTTACTGTGTTGTATCCTTTTATAATATATCCTTTTCCCTTTAATCAGCGCGTTTTAATGATATTGAACTACATTCCATTGTTTGTATGGTTTTTTAAAATAAAAAACTACCATAAACAATTTCATACATCACACAAAATAATAAAAAATAATGTCACAAAAGAGTTCGTAACACCATTTGTCATCGATCGATAAACATGTATGTAAAATAGATCTTTTTTTGTCTAAACTGATATTTATTTCTTCACTCGTCTTTGGACTCAAAAGTTGTCTACATCTATTCTAAATTGTTTACTAAGGTCAGTCATGTTTGAGCACTCATTTGCATAACTATTAACTATGTCTTTGTACAACGTACACTATAGAAATGGCTAAGATTAACTTATTATGTCACTATTGTTTGTTTTGATACCATACTTGTTAATACTACAGAATGCCTACTAAATAAAAAGAAACATAAAAGCAACACTATATATTTGACAAGTGGCTTATAGTATCGCATATTTATCTTTAGATAACTTGCAAAATCTGGGAATAATTTGTGTCAGTTTGCCAGTAGCAAATATTTTGTAAACCAACGTTCCGCAAAGGTGAGTTTGTAAGAACTCAATTAAAAGCAAAACCAAGATCGCTTGTGAGGCATAAGCACAACTTAAGTAAAATTTATCGTAAATCCTTTTTTGTTTTCGTTAAAAATCGAAGCGGTTTTAAAACAACAAGTTTGTTTTGTCTGTTATGTAAATTTTGTTTCGACAATTGAAAACAATATCTACTTTGTAAAGGATTTTCCCTAATTTTAACGTTTGTTTCCCGACTGCGCGATTCGTATTCAACATTTAAAATTAGATATGGCGGTAATGTTTTTTTGTTGTTGTTAAGTAAACAGCGTTGATTTTTGACCTTTTGACATTAGTAAATAAAAAAACCTTCATTAAAAACTACATTCAAAACAAGTAACAGAAACTTTTTACATTATAACAGAAACGTAACGAATTGCATTCATTGACTATACCTTTAAGAACATGTTGTCACAGCAATAAATTCCGAGCACAGTTTTGGTTCACACAAAATAAGTCTCACTTTCGATCACACACGTCAAGTACTGATAAGGTGTTGTCTGTGTTATGCGCGGGAGGCTGTCGCGCGGCGGCCGCGCGTCTGGCTGCGCGCGCGCATGCATCACGTGCGTACGACAGTGGCGCCTCGCAGCCGGCTCACTGCGGCCGGCCACAGAACTACCGCAACTTTTCACGGTCCAACGATTAACTTATCCGCCGTCTGATAGAATCAATTTGTTACAGTACTCTCATAGTAATATAGAAAGAAGTGCTTTAAGATTTTTGATGCTCTATTCTCACGAGCTTCCTTAGTGTTTATGCAAGATATTTATGTAATGTCAATTACTTTTTTTTGCAGTAATATTACAATTTATGAAATGATTGCTCTATGTACCAGGAAATAATAAGGATGTAGCGTTAGTTATATGATTCGTTTTGTTATAGAAGTTGAAAAATACTGAAGTACAAAATAGAGAGGCAGTACTCTACTCCAGTTAAAGCTAAACCAATATGTGAACTGTTCGCGAAATAGTCGAGCTTTGATTTTCCCCGGTCTGTTTGTTTACGGCCTTTTGAATGGGATGCCTATTTGTGTTCTCGTCTCTATTGCCGAGTGTTTCGGCGATTTGTATTTATGCTTTACCAACTTGGTTTAGTTAGTTGAACGTGGTTAGCTATGACCTGATATCACTTTATGCTTCAGCCCTTGCTAACTTATGACCAAAGTGAACGAATTGAATACTTCAAAAATACAAAGAATAACATAAATTACTGAGAGTAAAAAATTATATAGTTTTAACCGCCTCTGTGGTCTAGCGGCTAAGACCACCGGTTTAGACCCAGAGGTCCTGGGTTCGATTCCCAGCGGGAGGTACATGTTTGTGTACTCGGTTTGGTTGGTGGAAGGGCTTGTTTGTCCGCCTGGCTAGCTACCACCATCTTATCTAAATATGTCGCCATAACATCAATGTTTGTAGCATTGTTGTGTCCCGGCAGCTAGAGATAAGATAGCCAGTGCCTCACTAGTTGAGGATCCCGGGTGAAGTGTGCTTCCATCATTGGCCTTATCATCACTTAACATCAGGTGAGATCAAGGCACTGTGCTTACCCGCTAATATAAAAAAAATATATTAAAAGAAAAAAATACTAGAGTTCATTCATTGTTTTTCGTAGCGAAACGCAAGTGCGACATGCATAATAATCATTTAACCATTAACATTATAAAAGCCATGTAAACGTTATATAAATCTTTTCAAACATAAACACAAATACGTACTACTTTAAAATTGTTATATGCAATGCAACTCACCTATACTTCTTGCTTAATCGAAAATTAAAATAGCACCCGAAAAAAATGATTAATAATAATTATTATGTTCTTATGTTTTGATTAAGGAGGACGCGTATGTTTAACAAACAAGCGTACGATCCTCCCTTAATGGTATTTCAGCCGATACTTCAAATGCCATGGGTATTCATTTAACGATGCCGATTCCGAGATCTTAATTATTGTGCCTCGTTGGATCTCATCTTTCAAATAGGATACTGCAATGTAGAACACTGCTGCTTTTGGTTGAGTATTGCAAAGTCAATACACGATATTGATTGCCAACCTCTTTTTACAATGGTGCTATTAAGTATAAATGTTTATGGCTCTATCAGGCGCTTTATTAGAAAAGGAGATGACTTGTTCTGATATTAATACCTACACGGCACATTTATGACTAGCTTACAATTACAATATTAAAATTTACAATTTGAAGCAGGACTTGACAGAATTTTAGGGAGTAAAACCTTTCGGTTTTTCTATATATTGTATGTATAATTATGTCTAATTATACATACAATATATAGATTTTATATATACATATATGTATTATAAATACTTGAATATCTAAGTATACATACATAAGTATTACGATATACCTGAAGCTATCGTTCGAAGTCTTCGAGGATCTAAGACTGTCACGTTTTGCTGAACTTCGATGTCACGCGGCTTGAGACGTAACATAATGTTTATTTTCCATCTGCAAGGTTATATTCAGTGTTTGTGTTGTTTTGATGGAGACAGGCCCAAGTAGCTAACAGTGTCATTACGTAAATGTAAGCGATATTTAATAGCTGTATCATGCTATGGAGAGGTATCAAAGTTTTCCAAGAATACTTAAGATTTATTCTAAAGGCAAGAAAGTTTTGTTTTGTACGTTAATTCCGATTGTCGTCAAAGTTTGTGATGAAAACTCAGAGGATTAAAAGCGATTGCTTTTCCATCTTGTTATTTACTATGTTACGTACATTTGTGAATATTACATTGACAATGAATCTACCTACTTACTTTTTCAATAACAAATGAGAAATGAAAAATTTTAAAAAACTTTTTGCATCAAGACCTAACCTCTCAATATGCTTATCATTATATGAATACCTTCGTTGTAGAACGACAAAATTACTACGATATTTATAGACAAAAATTAAAATTCAATGAATTTTTATATAGTCGGTGTATATCTTAATAGTTAGGAGATAGTAGGCATCCCTATATCTGACTAATGAAGTAAACTCTAGCGATACTGCTGGTAAACCGTATAATGTAATCAGAATTTACAGTTTCTAAGGTCTTGCCACATAGTTTAACTTGTACGGTATCATGAGCAAAAGGTTTCACAGCATCCTTGTATTATTATTTTAGAAGGCAAAAAAAATATGTTTAAAAAAAATGTATATTTAAGACTTTTGCTAACACACAAACGCTAAGACGTAATTCTCATCACGTAATCTGTGTAAACACGTCTCATCTTCAGACCTTGGAGTAGATCACGTCACGGCCCGACCGCACACCAACTGGCAGAGTTAGGCATTCTTTAGCTTAATCCCTGTGCTTATGAGGAGATCAGCTTACCTGATCTTCCTTGCCTTGTAAGCTCGCAAAAAAGTTACGCCTGTATTACACAGATGGATTATTTTCTTGTAAAGATTACGTAGGCAGGCAGGTCGTCATTTCTTCTAATCCTTTTTTCTAAAAGGAAGCGCACAAATAAGTTAAACTGAAATTAAGATTTTTCGTAAATAAAAGGATAACAGTATGTCAAGAACTCGTTTCGCTTAGATAGCGTTTAAGTCACTTTAAATGAGATACGCATTGTCTTTATTTAAGACGCGTATTTACCTATTCGAACCTATTCCTATTCCTACCTAGCCTATTCGAATCTAGTCTATCCAGGTGCAAGAAAACTATACTTATAACAAAAAATATATATATTTGTATACAAGTTTCTAATGTTCAGAAAAATAAAACACATTTGTACATGTCGTCTTATGATTCCGTTATGTAGGTATTTTACAGTTCTTATATCATTTTTACCTCTGGATTATAACTATTTTAAAACTACAATAAACATACACATATAATCGTTTAGTAAGGTAATTTTTTGTAAGTATTTATGTCCATGACACAAAATTTTATCTTATTAATTAAATAATGTGTGTTATGTTTTTTCTTAAATTTTTCGTCAGGTATATTTAACAGAATAATATTTGTAAGAAGAAGAATAATATCTATCGTTTTTTTCGAGTCATGCCCAGATTTGGTGTGCGATATAATGTTATTTATCGCGTTTTTGCTGAAGGCCAAATTGATTTGGTATGGAAATTTTGGGGTTTGCAACACAACCCTTTATTAACCATCAACACGGAAAAAGGTAGTAATTATACAGATATAATATATAGGTATATGAAGCCCTGAAATGCAACACGCGTCTAGCCCAGGATAGGACCTCTTGGAAAGCTCAGGTCCGCGATGCTGCTATTGGTGGTCACAACCCTCAGGCATGACGATGCGACGACTAACGAAGAATATATATTGACTCATTTTTTTGTCGCATTTTCTATTCTCATGTACTATGCTAGCAAACGTTTATATATAGTCTTTGATTTTATACCTACATACCAATTAAAGCGAACCTTTACCTAATACAAGCGAAACTTTCTGGATGGATTAGCTAGACTAATAATATCAATAATAAGCTTTAAAACAATGAAAATACACTCAGGAGCCTAACCGCCTACCCCGTTATTTTCATACAAACAGGCTCACTTTGCGACTCTGTACATAAAAATGTCAATACATTTCTGCATAGATGTGTATGCTAATGTCCTAATCAATATCTTAAGCGTTCGACTGTCCAATTAGCACTTTGAACAGTTTTAAAAATTTCTTCCCTTTTCCAAACCTTCGTTTAAGTAAAACATTACTTTATTGCCATATCACATTGTAAGGAATGTGATGAAGAATTCATTGTTCTGCCTCTATGGACAAATGCAATGGTTTCAGTACTCTTTCAAAATGCTAAATGGGCTGTCGAACGCTTAACCTAAACATTAGCATACAGATCTTTGCAGTAAGCAATGTATTTACATTTTTATGTATAGAGTCGCAAAGTGAGCTTGTTTGTTTGAAAATAACGGGTGGACGGTTAGATGTGCCCGTGAGTGTATAATAAAGCGCAAGTCACTGAGCCAAACTCTTCATATGGTGCATCCTCATACCACAAAATAAGGAGACCCAGAAGATAAGCTTCATACATACGCGTTCGAGCAACGCACTCATAGACAACCTTTCACAGACAATGAATCTCGCAACCAGCTGCGCTCGGACTGTTCCAGCTGTTCCGAGATCCGTGTCCGTGCAAGGCCAAGGGCTCGATGTGTGAGTTGTTCGAGTGCGGTATCTACCTATGTAGGATTACCTCTCGGGTTTACTTATTTTGTGAACATACGGTGCATTTAGAATATTCATACAGGTTCGCCTTAAGCATAGTTTTAGTCAAATAGTAAATAAATAAATAATACCTTTTCTTGAGATGTTTTGGTTTACGAAAGAATTTTTATCCATCGCAACTATTCGTATTCCATAAAACAAAGA
The DNA here is from genome assembly GCA_963082485.1 of Eudonia mercurella. Taxonomy (NCBI): domain Eukaryota; kingdom Metazoa; phylum Arthropoda; class Insecta; order Lepidoptera; family Crambidae; genus Eudonia; species Eudonia mercurella. The sequence continues at coordinate 17,138,264 of OY720026.1, forward strand.
GAAATAGCAGAAAAATGTAAGTAACAAGCCATAGACATTATTTTTTTAGTTTCTTTTTATCAACTTAGGTGACAGGCAAAAGAATCATAGTCCGTTCAGCCTCGTCAGATGTATAGGTAAAAATGTTTTTTTTTGTCATTCTAGTAATTGCAGTTTACTAAATTCTCCTTTTATTCTCATTACCCATTTTTGCCCCTCATATACGCGAAATTCCTCCCAAAAAGGGGAATTACCCCAAGATCGGCAACGCTGGTCAGCAGTCAGTTTTCGAAATCGTATCTTATCCAGAACAAGTCTGAATAATTGTTCCACGCTTTTGATATTCCACTCTCTGATGTTACGATGCCATGACATTTTCCTTATTCGAACCTTCCTTTTTCCAGCAATTTTTCCCATCATAATGGTATGTAAGAGCTGGTATCTCTCGTTACGCAGAACATGGCCCAAGTAGGCAACCTTCCGTTGCTTGATGGTGCGTACTAGCTCTACCTTTGTCGCCATACGTTTGGGACCTCTATGTTTGTGACTTTATCTTTCCAACTATACGGAGCATACGACGATAGCATCACGATTAGAATATATCGTAAAATACTTAAAGAGGAAGACTTTACTACCGAGTAATTGTCTGCACGGTGAGTCAAGGACACCGATGATGCGCGTAATGAGCCAAAACAATGAGTTGTAAATCGATTCTGTAATAGCCTTCATTATTACTTCGCTTTCGGTATCAAGGTTGTCAAGTGTGAGCGTTGTGTTTTTTAAAGATCGTTTTTTAAGCAACAGCGGTTAAGCACTTAACCTTCATTTAAACTAGCTAAATTAAATTAAAGCGCTTTTTACTTAAGCTCGACCACTGAGGAAATGGTTACCATATCTCTCATTACCGGAACACAACAATGCTACAAGATGGTGGTGGTAGGTAGCCAAGGCAATTTCAGAGCAAACCATAGTGGGCTAGGGTCGAGTATACATTATCTTATCTTATCTTAGTGGGGCCTGCTGAGGTTTCTCTCTCGCAGTAACACTTCGACCCCTCGGGATCTTTTGTGCAACCCCATTCTTTCACTCTTCTTCCTCTGTAAAGATAGGTGCCATAAGTTTGACAACGTCTTTAAGAGCTAAGAGCTTGAAGTCCTCCGGTTTCGGATAGGCCGACCCCAGGAGTCCCATTCTTTTCCTAGCTAGAGAGTGGCAGTCACACAGTAGGTGCTGCATTGACTCCGTTTCCTCTCCACATGCCCTACACAAGCTTTTGTTGATAGATACATTCTGTGAAGCATTTGTTTTGTGGCATAGTTCCCTGTCAAGGCACCGACGATGGTTAATCGGGCCTGCCTTCTACTGCCTCCGCATATGAACTTACTCCGTCCTAAGGCGTTTTCACCTAGGAAGGATTTGGAGTGTTTCATACCCGGCTGCTCTTTTCATTCGATGCTGTGCCTGTTTACGATGTAATCTTTTAAGGCCTTGTTAATTATACTTGGTGCAAGTGGCACGAACGGTTCAGGACAGTATACATTAAAGTATACATTACATTACAAATATAAATACAGTATACATTATTAATTAAGACAGAGGAGTATACATTAAATCTGTAGAGTAACATCAAATCAACTCCTTACTAGGAATTGAATCTAGGTAACTTTTGGTAATGATTTTTTATAAGTATTTTACATGTACACACGCCTGCACACAGACTACCACAAACTGTAACATTTCCTCAATAGAGTTTGAACTTTATGTAAATGACATATGGTTGATTATTCATTGAAGAAATTTAACAATTTTGGATAGGTCGATGCAGGCGTCTGTACAATATAATTGGATATAAATGTTATATGTTGTAAATGCAACAATCTATCTAATATCTTCTATATATTATTTATATATATAATCTGAATCTCGGGAACGGCTCCAACGATTTTCATGAAATTTAGTATGCAGGGGGTTTCGGGGGTTCGATATTTTTAGAAAACGTCGTTTTATCCGTAAAAAAATACCGAGTAAAGCTTGGTCATCCAGGTACTAACTATAAAAAGTACAATTGCTATTTAAAATATTGTTAAGAGTACACTGGATTTACTCGTACAATTCTACTGCCACTTTTTAAAATTGTAATAAGATACAATCATTATTTTGTGATTGCTTTTTTTTAAAAGCAATCTGATAAGAGGGAAGATGTTTGAAAATGAAACGAGGGGGATATAGAAAGAAATCCACATTATAAATGCAGTTCGTTGAAGACACGTATTTGTCGAAAGTACGTGGAAAGCGTAACAGAGTGCTCGAGAATTAATGACTTTGCGCATCAAAACATTTTCATTAGAACTTCAGCTGTTGCCTCCGTGTTTAGCGGGATTCTTGGAAATATAAACAGAATTGTATGGACTTTACTGATAAATCGATTGGCTAACAAGTAAAAAGTAATATATGGTAATTTTTTGTTTAAATTATGCACTTGTCAATACTTTGGTAATCTGTTAGTACCTAAAGCTGATAGTAATTATCTTCATAAACTAGGAAGGCTAGTGACACCAGTCTTCGACAAGAACCAGTAATCAGACTTTTTCTTTAATCATTAAAAATAAGTGTCAGCAACTCATTGGACTATAGCGTGATGCTATATTATCGTGAGTCAAACAATAAGACGAGACTTGTTGTATGAATAAAAGACTGATTTATTTACAATATTCTAGGCTTATATACAGATTTATGAACAAAGACATGTACATTTATCTAGTGGGGGAAGTGTCAATTTAGCATAACAATATTTATTTTATATTTGTGCATAACTTTGTGTTTCGGTACGTTTATGCTATATATATTTACTATGGCTTTCGCCATAGATATTCCCTCCTTTATTGAAAAAATAAATAAATAAATCAAAAGAAAAGAACAGTCAACAAGTAATTCTCCTAACTTAAGTAATAGTAAAGATAATGCTATTTGTTAGTTTACATAAATGAGTAATGTCTATTTTTCTTTTTATACTACGTTCGCTTCTCTAATTATCCGCGAAAATTTCTTTTCAATGTTTGTTTCAATTGCTTTGAACAATATGATAATAACTACTGTTACCAATATGACGACGCCTGCTACTATCATGATGGTAATCCAGCTCCGGATCTGGAGTTCATCGGCGAATTTGGAGTGCATCTTCAGCAATTGTTCCGGAATGATTCCATTGTTATTCTGGATCATGTTGCCTTGCTCCTTTTCGTGGCTGGCGTTTGATCCCATAGTTGTTTGCTTCTGCTTCCTAGCTGATATCCCGTAAAATTTCAATGACAATGTTATTTTTGGCGACGAAAAAGGTGTCGAAAAGTGGTGCAACTACCTACGTCGTTTTACGTGACGCTTTATTTCATCATCAGCTCATTTTTGTCCCCACTGCTGGGGCACGAGCCTTCCCTATGGATGTATAAGGAGAACGGGCCATAAACCACCACGCGGGCCCAGTGCGGGTTGGTGGTTGTTAACGACTGCTAATGCGGCCGGGACCCACGGCTTTACGTGCCTTCCGAAGCACGGAGGAGGAGCTCGAGGTGATACATTTTTGGTCACCCATCCGATAACCGGCCTTTGCGAAAGTTGCTTGACCTCAGCACTCGCAGCCCGGGCGCGTTAACCACTGCGCCATCGAGCTCCTCATTCTTTACCAAGTGGCAAAGTCAACCCAGTATCCGAAAGTCGATGCATAGCCATTTCTGATCACTAATGCACATTTGGTAAGCGTGATGATCAAGCCATTGCCAATCAACCTTTTTTTTATGTTAAAAGGGGGCAAACGAGCATGCGGGTCACCTGATGGAAAGTAATCACCGCCGCCCATGGACACCCGCAAAACCAAAGTAATCGCAGATGCGTTGTCGGCCTTGAGGAAGGAGTTGGATCTTGAGGAGGGAGTAGAAATTGGGAGGGGGGAGGGTTGCAAGATAAACACAACAGCAATGAGTGCCATTGTTTTACGCCGATATTATATGTGAATCAATGAATAATAGTAATAGTATCAATTGAAACGATATGACTTGATTTCAATAAAGTTTATCTTTACCTAGCAGTGGTGCAGTAGGTATATAGCCACTTTAACTTTATGTACTGTACAGTCACGAGCATTAACAACTAAACACCTTTGACTAGTTTTCTACCTCTTATTCCATTGTAATAAGAGTTATATTGTTATGTTTATGCTCGTGAGTACAACAGATATTATCTCTATCAATAACAATATAATCAGAGTGTCGTCTTAAATATTATTCTTGGAAATTGCGACTTTCTCGAGTGTAAATATCATTGCCGAAATAAACATAGTATTGTTAGTGGAAAAATAAAAATTATAAATAATTTTAAGTAGTCACTCAAAGTTTACAGGCAACGTTAATTAGAATACATCTTCCTGGATTAATTTCCTTATTCTTGATTTCTCTCTTGAGCCCTAATTTATTATTCTTAATTAAAATGTTGTTTCGGCATTCAGTAAGTGGGTTAAAAATCTCTTTAGCCGGTCTAAATGGGGCGCGCAGTAGAACACTTTGTTTTATTACGGCCCGCCATATTTTTTGAGGACGCCCCTAATTTTCCTGTCTGTTCGGAATACGTATCCCGCTTTGCGGGATGTTGTTATCTCAATTTTGATGACTTCAATGTTAAATGTACAAAAATAGGTCATTATATAGGTCATATTAACATATGGGTGCATGGCAATGAGCTGAAATATGCCTAGGATACCCAAACTAAGTAATTTGCGTTTAACCCCTTCAAAAGCCCTTCTTACCCCTTCCCTTTGTTTAAAATTGAACGTGAGAATTAAAAAGGTAATATACAAAAATGGGTCCTATCATCATCATCAGCCTATACTAGTCCACTGCTGGACAAACGCCTCTCATTTGGTATAGATAAAGTTTATATAGAGGAGTTACAAAGGACAAAATTTATGTGTTATATTAATTACGGTCGAATAAAAAATGGGTTCTATCATCATAATCATAATCATCTTCATCATCATCATCATCATCATCATCTCAGCCAAAAGACGTCCACTGCTGGACAAAGGCCTCTCCCAAGGATCTTCACAATGGGTCCTATAAAGAGCAAGAATTCAATCTAACTATAAGTAGTAAATTACTAAATCGCACCAAACCTCGGGTGAACCGCTAAAATGTTTCCGAAGTATGTCCTTTGTTGAAATTAATCAGGAACCGGGAAGTAAATTAATTCCTATATCTCTTATAAGAACGGGGAGTCGTAACTTGTAAGACTGCTTATAACTCTGTATTTGTAGCTCCGATTCCTTCGAGTTTCTTAATGATTTAATACACGAAAGGGTTACATTAAACAATCTTTAAGTTTGTGTGGAGTTAATATTTGAGTGAACCCTTTGTTCGTCTTTTTAATCCTTTAAATTAAATGTAGCATTGGAAATTCAAAATTAACTTGTATACCCAATTCTTCGAGTGATTACTTAGATGATCTATTGTTATTTCAATGTATATGTGACGTAAATACACTCAAGTAACAATAGAAATAATAGTAAATAAGAGAGAAATAGAATGTTGTACAATTATTACGTAACGATTAAGATTAGAAAATTAAAATATGAATACTTCATGACCATGGTTTCCAAATTAAAAGATTAAGATGTTGCAGTAGTTTAAATAAGACTTTAATAGCTAGGTCACGGATGAGTAATTGAGATAATTTGGCAAACACTTAAACTGACATTGTTAGACCTAGTTTCATACTTGGCAGTGCCGCTGGAAAATGTAGGCCGAAAATTAGTAGTCAAACGTTGGAAGACTGCGAATTTGAACTTTAGGTCTATCTTTGTTTGTCTGGCTAAGTACTTTTTGATTCCGGAAATTTTTGATTAACAAAAGCAGATCGTTATACCGAAAAACCTAATGCTAACTGAATGCCGGAAATAAAGTATCAATCAACCAATTTAAAACTGATTTTTTAAATACTTAATCTTAACCCCTTTCTGGTTGATCGGGGTCTGGATCAAACGGACCAGGTTGTTTGAACATCGCCTCAATGAGATTAGGACGGAATGAATCGCATAGAATCTATTGTCGGCTTAAACTGTCCTTTGGTAACGACAGTTGGCTTAATCTCGTCCAGTGTGATATATTTCCAATTGGTCATGATAGATGTTGTGATTTCATTGATTGTGATCTAAATTGGACAGAGGCACGACGTCTAATAACATAGTTAATTAATCTAAGACCCTCCAGTAATTTGAAGCAATTTAAGTAAATGATATGAGTAGCGAGATGATTTGATACCCTTGTTTTTATGATCTGAGTTTGATAATCAAAGTGTCTGTCCAATTTAGTTCACAATTAATGAGTTTAAAGAAATTACACGATAATGTCGTCGTGGAATCGTAGAAATGGATATAAATAAGGGAAATATTAATTTAAGTACCTACCTACACACCTTTACTTGACAAATAATTATATAAGTTATGTAGCCCCATATAATTGATAGCCAGCTCCTTTGAAATATTTTATATCTATTAAAAGAAGCTTCATCTACTGTTTTCCAGATACGCTTTAATATTATTAAGTAAAAAAAATATTACAAAGATCTTCCAAAACTGAGTAGAATATTTCGCAAATGTCACTGATTTTCCCCAGATATTTTTTTATAGCCGATCAGCGAAATTTATGGCAAAAGAAATAACTTTGGCATCCCGTTAACTTATTTCAATTTCCTTCTTTATACTGATTGATTGTTACTGCCCCTCATAAATTTAATTTATTTGATATTTATTGTTGAAAACCTATCAAGTTTCCCGGTTCAATATTTTCAGTGGACGATACTTTTCTTTCCTGAAAGTTCTTTGTTGCGTTTTCCAATCATGTTATTTGCTAGTCCCCTTTTTGCTTTAACTAAGGTATTCCTGGTTTAAGGGTGAACAGTAATTGATGCTTTCACCCAGAAATCCAAGTTTGATTGTGCGATAGCGCGTGTAAGTGCCATTACTGTTCGGGCGTCCTGTTTATCCGCTGTGTTACCTTGGTAGGGAATTAGATATATTTCCGAGGGCCAAATGAGATAACGTAAAATGTCCGTCGTCTGTCTTATCATCCCAAAGTTTTTGTACATCCAACAGTCACATAGTGTTAAACAATGTTTTTACAAATTCGTTTTTCTACGTGAAATATTTGTATCACTCTGGCTTAAGTGTTGAGATAAATATTCAAGGGGGAAATTAGATAAAGCGTAATGTCCTTCGTCTGTCTTATCATCCCAAAGGTTTTTTATACACATTGTATAGTACGAAGTATTAAACAATGTTTTTGCAAATTAAATAAAGTGAATGCAACAGCTTATATATATACTGTGACGTAGCTGAAGTATTAGCTGGAAGGTGGGCTGACGATCACTACGGAATGGTTACTGCTGCAATAATTTCTCAAAGAGAAAAAAAAGTTTCATCATCATCGGCTAAAAGACGTCCACTATAAAGGTTTTATTGTTATGCATTTAAAAACATATTCAAACACAGAAAAACAATATTGATTTTGAATATTAACGTATTCTCTTGTTTTGTTGCAGGTAAAGTCTACAAATAGCTGTAAATTAGGTTTGGTCTTAATTTTTCACAGAATACTTGTGTAAGTGTATGTAATTTAGTTATAGTTTCTATAACAACATTGCAGATGTCGAGTCCATTTGAAAAGCCGGATAATACACATCTATACTAATTATTACTTAAAATCCATAGGTATAATAATATAATATTTTAACTCCTAAATGCGATGTAATCAAACTTATCACTACTACAAATATGTACGCAATATCCTAACATTTATTATAAATTAAATTGGACACACTTAATGGATACATTATATTCTATGAGTTATAAATAAGATTGCCTTTTACAGAAACGCCATTAAGTTTTAACAAAATTATATATACTACTCAAAACAAAATAAGGGCCACGAGGTATTTTGTCTGTACCATGAAAATAATAAAACCAATATTAATTTTTTTGTCTCCATAACGAAAACTAATGTTGTTTTTACCGTGTAGACCAATAAATTTATTCCAATAATAATGATTAAAAAGTTTATTTGCTTTTGAAAGAAAAAACACATTTAAGGTTAAAAATAAAAACAATGTAAAGTTACTGAAAACAAAAGAAAATACTCCATGCTCATCTTTTAGTAACGGGTATGCCCCCCTCGTTTCGTTACGCACTCCTGAAGCCTGGAGTGCATGCTCTCAATCAAATGCCTGACATTTTTCATTGGAATCTCTTCCCAGGCTCTTTTAACAGCGTTGATGAGTTGCTGTTGGTTGTGGATTTCCTGATCACCGTCTCTAACTCTTCGTTTCAACTGATCCCACATGTGCTCTATTGAATTTAAGTCCGGACTGTTCGCCGGCCACGGCAAGACTTGAATTTGAGACGCTTCCAGTACAAACCGAGTCGCTTGAGCCGTGTGTGCACGAGCATTGTCTTGCATCAAGATGAATCCAGGACCCGCTTGCTGGGCAAATGGGATCACATGTGGTCTGACGACTTCCTCAATATACCGCTGAGCAGTAACAGTACCCTCATTTAAAATAGCGAGCTCAGTTTTGCCGTGTAAGCTTATCCCGCCCCAAATCATTACATTTGGACCACCAAAACGATCGACTTCATGGATGCAGGCTTCTGAAAATCTCTCGCCGCGTCTTCTCCATACTCTAATACGCCGATCGTCGTTAAAAAATTTAACTTTGCATTCGTCTGTGAAGAGCACCATGCCCCATTGGTTTATGTCCCAGTCCAAATGTTGACGGGAAAATCTTAAACGATTTGCACGATGATTTCTGGTTAATGGAATACGGACAACTCGCCTTCTTGATGCCTGCTGGTCTTCATGCAATCGATTACGAATAGTTTGGTCACTGACACGAGTACCCGTTGTGAGCCGTAATCGATTTTGCAGCTTGCGGGCCGTCGTTGTGCGATCTCGGCGCGCACTTAATCGAATGTAACGATCCTCTTGAGCTGTTGTAATGCGATCTCTGCCCGAACCAGGTCTTCTTCTAACACTGCCGGTCTCTTGGAAACGATTCCATAGATTTTGAATAGCTCTTCGAGAAAATCCCAATTGCAAACCCACAGATCGCTGCGAATGACCTTCTTCAATCATTGTAACGGCTCTGGTTGCTGTCAGCGAGTCCATATGACGCCTGCGTGCTTGTGGCATATTGCAAAAGATGTTTCTGACTCGAGATATCAATGAACTCTGATAATTTCTAATAAACCAAGAAGCTAAGGAAAGCAAAACGTCAAAGAAAATGCAATCAAAATTTTCAAAAATAATTTTAAATCAAATTTTATTTAAAATTGTTGCCAGCATTAGATGAATACTACAATATTAAAAAGTTTAGGTATCAAAGAGTTTGTATACTCAATATTTTACTACTTTCAATATGTAAATGTTTAATAATTTACACCAAAATGAAAAAATACCTCGTGGCCCTTATTTTGTTTTGAGTAGTATATATATATATATAATTATAATTAATTAATTATTATTATATTGGGGGAGGCCTATGCCCAGCAGTGGGCGTCATATGGCTGATGATGATGATGATATTTTTATATTGACACGTCATAGTGGCCACATCCTGCCTGATGGTAAGCAGAAATATTTAATGTAATATCAACACCCTAAACAACACCAAGGCTTAGAAAAAAATTCTCCAAGAATCGTATTAAGGTATGGACGCCGGTTGGGAACTTTGCCAAGCACCCGTAAAAATGTCATCTGCAACTAATACTGTATCTGCGGCTGACAATAATGTCGGTTTCACCAGTGGAATTGTATTTCTCCGAATACGACAAAGACAGTGGGCAGACAACCCTCCCGAATGGTCCAATGACGTACCGGTGACGGGGTACCACTGGATGCGTCTGACATGGGATGAAGATTGACGCAATGGAGAAGATCGACCGAATCTATACATGCTGTTTAATCATATACTGTATAATACCTGTATAATCCCGAATGTGGCATATAGGTAGGGTTGGCAACTCTCGAAGGTATAGCAGGAAAGTTTTATCATTATTTAAAAAAATCAGGGAAAGTTGTTGCATTCCGGGAGCTTGGGAGTACTGATCATATAGGGTACTGAACCCAAGAATATTATGAACATGCCTGAAGAGCACCATGTCGCCGAGATATTGAGGTTCTTTTGTTAAATATCATCTGCAACTAATAGGATCTGTATCAACGGCTGACAATAATGTCGGTTTCAGTAGCGGATGTAATTCTTTGATTACAATAAAGACAGTGGGCAGACAACCCTCCCGAATGGTCCAATGACGTACCGGTGACGGGGTACCACTGGATGCGTCTGACCTGGGATTGAGATTGGCGCAATCGAGAAGGGGTCTATCTATACAGGCTGTTTAATCATCATCATCATCAGCTCATATTTTTTTGTCCCCACTGCTGTGGCATGAGCCTTCCCTATGGATGGATAGGGAGAACGGGCCATAAACCACCACGCGGGCCCAGTGCGGATTGGTGGTTAACCACTGCAGACGCAGACCCGGCGCGTTAACCACTGCGCCGTCAAGCGCAAATGTACATATATCGCTAATTTATTAATGAATTAACTGACAATCGACTGATAGTGAGAGGCCATCCATCATTGCCGTTAGCAACAAATTCGAAAAACTTAAAAATATACGATAAAAACATACAACTGAATTGAGAACCTCCTCCTTTTTTTAAGTCGGTTAAAAAAGAGATACCCAATAGAACATCTAACCACATATAAGTTCAAAGTAGCACTCTTGAGTAAGTAAGGGGCTTGCACAAGAACATTTTCTAGGATTTGCTAAATCCTCATTGAAAAGTCCACTGTCAGAAATAGAGAATTGAGACTCAGGGCTCTGTATTTTTAACAGTGCAGTGTTATTTATTAGGTATCTTTTAGATGCTTGATTTTTTTGTAGATAGAAAAACGTTTAAAATAGATTTAACTAAATCTAGATTCAATATTTTGGTGAATGGTGATAACACCATTATCATATCATAAGATAAATAGGTATAAATTAGAGGGAAAGTGCCTCATACCAGTAAAAGAATAACAAAGTAGATTTTACGAAAAAAAAAACGCATTTTTATAGAGCTAGCAAATTGTTTAGTAAGTACATGAAGACATTCTATGGAAGCTATTGCGAAGTGATCCCAAGTTTCCACGGCCTTGCAACTCGCGAGCGATATTACTTTTCTACTTAGCAGACCAGACACGTTGGTATTTCTCTGCCGTTTCTCTACGTCTTAATAATCAATCCTTACGTTTCCTCAGGAGATACCGCCGGTTTCTTCATAGAATATTAGTAAAGATACACGGCAACACTTCCATTCTTTCATGAATGGAAGTGTTGCCGTATATATAATAGAGCTGAAGAGTTTGTTTTTTTTTGTTTGAAGGCGCTTATCTTTAGAACTACCTAGTCGGATTTGAAAAAATATTTTTCCATTCTAGTATGGCCCAATATTTGGGGCAAGCAAATATAATTTTCTTTAACAAATTTTGTTTTATCTATTTAAGCAAATGTAGTAAGTATAGGCCATTTAACATCACGCTATGACCCTTAAAAAAGTCAGATAAACGCTAAGCGAATACGAATTACTAGGTCGCGACGCGACGCGGTGGGTCGAAGAACTATGGAGTAAAAGTATTTCTTTATTATTATTACTTATTTCTATAAGTAAAATATAATTATCATTATCATATAAACGTTTTACTGTGCGCTGCTAGGTTCAGACTTCACTTCACCATTATCATCATCACCAGCTCATTTTGTGTGCCCACTGCTGGGCACTAGCATTCCCTATTGATAGAAACACCACAGGGATAAAACTTATATGGGATGGTTTTTTTATGGAGAGACTTTTCTTTTTTGCCTCAAACGGCATTTTCAGCGTCACCGGACTTGAACTGTAGGTATGGGGTGAATAGCCCATAATATTGTTTTCTAAAGTTAACCGAACACTACACATTTAACCAACTTTTACGGATCTACTCGCGTTTATTTTACACATTACTTTTTAATGTTTATCCTGACGTTTCGAACCGTTTGCAGGGCCCGTGGTCACGGAGACTGAGGTGTTGGTCGCCTCATAATTAGTTAGTAGCTTGTATACCCTCATTTAAATTTATTCAGGTGCGTTCCGTTTTACGCAGAAAGAGCTTACAGTATCTTGGTCTGGCAGTATGGTGTTGGTGCTGGGATTTAATATTTTGTATGATGGGATCCCAGGTTGGTGGTAAATTCCAACCGTCTTCTCTATTAAAATTAGGATGTTTTTTAATTTCAATAGCCTCGCGTATCATCATAGGGATGAATCGTTGTTCTCTAGCGAGTATTTGTGGTTTATCAAATCTGATGTAATGGTTAGGCCCCTCTAGCCTATAATACTCCACACGAACAAAGACCAGAGGTCTTATGTGTTTTCCTATATTAAAAGGAGGTTCGGGGACACGGCATAACGAAGGTAGCTTAGCTTCTACGATCGGAACAAGATGGCCGCTGCGCCAAAATAACAATTGCTCTGTGCCTAATAATCAACATCATATTAAATCATACGGGTATGATGGTAACATCATAATTCTGATAGTATATCGGTCTAATCACTTTAGTTATGGATATAGGAAACAATAGACAACAAACGCTCGGACGCGTATTAGATCCAGAGCTGACATGACAATAGACGTGATGTGAATACGTAATTAAGTAAACTTTCGCTTTAGGAGCTTGATTGCACACTGGTTAACGCGCTCGGTCTGAAGCAACTTCGCAAAGGCCAATTATAGGATGGGGAAAAATTTATCATCTCGAGATCTTCAGTGCTTCGTTAAGCACGCAGAGCCGAGACGTTGACAACCACCAATCTGCACTGGGCCCACGTTGTGGTATACTTTTTTTCCTTTAGTTGATGGCTTCGTGCGATTTGCACATTTAACCAGTGTCAAAGTAATTTTTCTTACAAGTAATAACTAAATAAACAATATTTATTTCCTGTATGATGATGATGAATGATAATAGAAATGAGAAGTGAGAAATGGTATATCATTTCCCCAACCCCTTGAGTATCTCAGTAAAGATGTGGGGCTTTACTAAGTCCTCGAGCGGATTTCTTGAGAGAATTTGAAAAGTGACGTTGCACTGTTTTGTTTCATTTGCCAACACTCATGCACACTCACGAACACTGTTTAACGGTTAATAACCACCATTATTTCACATTAATATTCGACGTAACACAAATTTTAGAAAATAAAACAAAACCGCAGATATGAATCTTCACTTTCCCGCCAAGAAGTCTGGGGTATACTTATGGCCCGTTCTTTCTGTGGTCCATCCATGGAAAAGGGTTGTGCCCCAGCAGTGGGGGCTTAAAAAAATCTGGTGTTGTTTCTCTTAAACTTTCTTTCTTAATACTTGTCTTGTATTTTTATGACGTAATAAAATTTTGTGACGTAGCCGAGTGGCTTGCACGCCGGACCTTGGGAGGCGCTAACTCTGAGGTCCCGGGTTCGATCGGTCATCGGGTCAATTTGGAAAACGACTTTTTCTATATTATGTCGGGTCTGGGTGGTTGTGGTACCGTCGTTGTTTCTGATTTCCATGCAACGAGTGCTTTAGCTACTTACCTTGGGATCAGCACAATGTATGTGATGTTGTATAATTTAAAAAAGAAAAAAAAATCAGGGAGAAAATATAAAGGTTCTAAATCCGTGATAGGACAAAGAGGCATAAGAACTTAGCTCCAGGCACCGCGTACGTGATTTTCTTGGTGTTGCAAGCGTTTGCAGGGTGCACTTTACATCATGCGGGATTCTTGTTAGACGGCTACAGAGCCGTCTTTACTGAAAAAAAGTGTATATTTTGCAGTTCATCTGCGTTTCTTGACGTATGCGCAAATATTGGTAGAAAATTTTATTCTAAAATACAAGTTTCCAATGTTGAAAAATTTTTTTCAGCATTTGTGTTTTTGTAATTGGTTCGCAACAAAATTTGCGTTAAAAATTATTTGAACATTTTATAGGTATGTGTTTTACCTAAATATTAATAAATTTAATACCTAACATAATAGAGTATAAAGACTCTCCTGCGTAAAACAGAAACAGGGTATCTTACTTAATTTTAGTTTTATTAGGATTCAGTAGCCGACTAGGTAAGCATACACCTTGAAAGTAGTTTGTTGGAATCGGCTATTGAATCCATTACATACATTTTTTATAGTATATTATTTTCCTAATAAAACTAAAATTAAGTAAGATTCATGTTATATAAAAATCCTTATAAATAAAAAAAACATATAGAACGCAAACATAAATTCTCGTATGTTATTGCGACGAGATTTGAATTATACATAGCTACGTAGCGAATAATTGAATAATTGGCTTATCTTATTTCAGTCTTACTGACTCAGTTATCATCATTCAATACCAGGAATAATTTAGAGTTTATCCGAGTTATAAAATAAAGCTCCAGATAATTTAGAGACGGCTTCATCAGAATCTTAAAACTGGATTCAGTTTAATCCTGTATTAAAGCAATTTGTAAGTAATTTATTGTCAAAATTGTTGGTTTAAAATTATAAATTACCTCTATTACAACAACGAAGTCGACAAACACGCAAAAGACGCTTTACCAATTATGCTTATTCAACTGCCAAAGAACTATGTGATGCTTTAAGTTTTATTATCAAAAGTTTAAGATATTTTTTTTATTTAAGATTTTTATGAGTTTTTTTTACTTTTTATTTATCAGCAATACATTTTCCTATAAACATTGAAAAATAATATCTTACAGCCTAAATTAGATTTTGATTAGATACTAGGTGCTCAGGACGTGCTGACGCTGAGTAGATAAAGCCGTTTTTTTATTACCTTTACTTGAAAGGAATGATATAGTTCAACAATTCGTTAGGAATTCATCAAGCAATATGTTTGCCAGTTAGTTTGCCAAGTCGCAATCGCGGAGACTACTTTTCCCCGCCCAAAAATAAATAGGGACCGTCAAGTTGCCACGAAAAGTTAGAAAACGGGCTATCGTTGTTTTGGGCGCACTACCCTCTTGTTTGTGGCTAGTTGGAGTTGGAGTTGGAGGGAAGACACCGGACCCAGTTGAAAAGTTGTAACTTTCTATGTTGGTCACAACTCACAACCCGGCTTTGGACAAAATTTGTTTTCTACTGTTTACTACAGACACCAAGACATATGCGGTAACCAATTTGGTACAGACAGCACATCCAAAAATGTCAAATTTCTTCATCAAAAGTTCAACCTTATGCCATAGTCATACAGTTCAAAGTCTATTAAAGAAATTGTACAGTCTGTGGTAGTCTAATGTGCAGGCGTGTGCACATGCATGTTCTTGTGTTTTAAATTAAATGTGTGATGTATTGTACTAAATAAAAATATTTTCTATTTTTTTCTTTTGTAACTAATTGGTTGTATATTTGCACTATGTCGGAAAAGGAAATGTAAATGTAGAAGTTACCGCTGTTCAATTCTTGTTATGATTCAATAACCCTTTTTATGAAATGAAAATCTTTTATTTAATTAGTAGGTATATAAATTGCACTTATGAACGTCAATCAAGTAGTTACTTACATAAAAAAAATGTAATTTAATAAACAATACATATATTTAATACGATTCTACTACTTAAAAAAATAAAGAAATAAGAAAAAGTTATTAAATAAAAGTTACAACAGAAACCCATCGATCGATCCAATCGAGGTATAGATTTTCTTAAAGTAAAATATATTTTTTTAAATATCTCATTATGTAAAATAATATTTTTACGACATCACCGGAATTAAAGATAATAATTGAGCTCCTCATTACCATAAAGGAATCTAAGAAAATTACTTTGAGTTACGGCCAAACTTCAAGTTTGATGGAAGTTCAGTAGTAACTTGATCAAAAGTTTTACGGCATTAGTTATATCCGCCATATTTGCTACCACAGACCATATAATCTAAATAGTAGATCTGTGGTTGCTACTGTAGAAAGTTAGTTTGAGAACACATAGTCAGTCACGTACCCTTATTTATTGATAGCCTCAGAAGATTGCACCGAAATAGAAAAATCGCTCAACAAAATTCTGGGAAATTGTTTCTTGATTGCTTTTGATAAAACCAATTAATTAAAGCTTTTGACTATTGTTGCGCAATTTCAATAGTATTTATTAATATTCTAGATTTTTTTACACCCATCCATATGATAGTAAAACACGTTGTGATTTGTTTGTTTAATCAGTAAATTTGAAGTTAATCGTCCTATAGTGTTTGAATTTCAATTGGTTTAAAGTCAAATTCAAAGTGCAATTCATGTGGTAAAAATAGGTGTACATTTCATGTTTATCACGTACCAAAACATTGTAAACATTTTTTCCTGCCTATGTATAGATAGTTTGGAAACAAAACCACAAATTTCTATCAAAAAAGACATTACTAAAGAGCTAAATTGTCTCGGAAACATATTTCGGCAAACCCTATCGCCATTTCCAGATAACTATTCCAAAGACTAAAACCGTGTTAAAACCCCCATTTCCTTTTTAGTAACCTTAAAAGTATTCGGTCTGAGAAGTCACACAATCCCTGCTTAGTCCATACTAATATTATGAAGAGGAAAGCTTTGTATTTTTGTATGTATGTATGTATGTTTGCAACAAATAAACTCAAAAACTACTGAAACGATTCAAAAATTCTTTCACCATTAGAATGCTCCATTAGCGCTGAGTAACATAGGCTATATTAAAATATATCCCACTAGAGACAAGAAGTCTAATTTCTAGTACTATTTGTAAACAGTAAATTAAAAAAAGTAGGTAAAAAGGTTTTACAGTGACGGTACATTTAATGTCTCATTTGTCAATTAAGGCTTTAAGTGAAGCCTACCATTAACAATTTGCATCTCATGTCGTGGTATCGTGACCGGATAGTAAGATTACGGCTATTGCTTCATCATTACAGCCGATTGTCACATCTGAACCATGAAGACACTTATGACTGCTCATGCAATGACTGTTTGTAAAAAGACTCAAGGAGACAGTTATGGCTGCTCATGCAGTTAGTTTGTAAATGGGGTCATTCTTTCAGTAAATTAATTTGTAGTAAGTACTTATATCTTTTGTACTTTGATATTTTAAATTACCAAAAACATTTGCTGGTTCTAATATTCCTTTATTAGCCTGGCGCAGTGGCTAACGCGCCCAGTCTGCGATTAGGTTAGGATGGGATGACTAAAACTGTAATTTCGAGCTCGTCCGTGCTTCGGAAGGCACGTAAAGCTGTTGGTTCAGGCTGCATTAGTCAACGAACAGTTGTTAAAGAACAACCACCAATCCGTACTGGGCCCGCGTCATGGTTTATTGCCCGTTTTCTCACTATCCGTCCATGAAGGCTCATGCCCCAGCAGTGGGTACATAAAAATGATCTGGCGATGATGATTTGAGTTCTGGCTCCAGTTCTTCAGTTTTGGGCCTTTTACAAATGTTTGTTTATGTATAGCTTTTGTTTTATGTACCCTATTGTGAAGGAAGAAAATAATTCTTTATTAATTCAAGTTTAAGTTCAGTTCTAAATACTTACTCGTATTAAATCTAGATGCATTGGTATACGTTTATATGATTGTTGCAATAGTTAGTTTCATAGATGCACTGTATTAGTTTTTATTATAAAAATCCAGTATTCGGAAACACACAACAAACATGTTTTTTTTTTTTAACAAAACCAAGTTCAAATCTTCATATTAACTTATGAGTCTATTAAGTGTCATTTATCTTCGAAAAAATACAAATTTCATTCAGCTCCTTTTATGTGTTAAAAACTTGAGCTAAGCCAGCTCCCTGTCATATAGGATACTTAGACATAATTGATTAGCAGTTACAACCACTGTGCTAATTAATTAATTTATTTTTTCACAATGTGTACACCGTTATAATACAATTTACAATAACCAAAAAAATTGAGCATCCTAGTGACACATTACTAACAGAAGAACGCCACATGCACTAGAAATTGCGCAAAACACTTAATTTTACGTAATCATATAAGTTAAATAGGTATTAATCTAAAAAATTATTGTAAATTACACATTAAATTATATTATTTTACACTAGTTTACAATATTCAAATTAACTTAATAGCCTTAACCTCAGTTTAAAACTCCAAATTACTTTTTATTTAAAACGCTTTAGCGTACAGCTCATGAAGTGAAAACGAACGAGAAACTTTGGCGTCGATTCGAACCATTTCGATTGACTTGAAAATTCTTAAAACAATTGAGAGTACGATTTCAGTAGAATAAAGGTGGATTTATTGACTCTCTTGTTCAATACTGTTCTTTAGTGAAGTAGGGTACGTCGATAAAGCAGTTAGGTAGTAAACACTACTGTTTAATTCCTAATTGCTTTAGCCACATATCCTATAATTTACATACAATGAAATGTACATTTTATTTTATCCGTTCGAACCCTTTCCGTGATTAAGGCAGTTTTCCTTTGACCATGGACCCTGCAAAGGGTGTATTGTATAGTGTTTTGTGTCAATGTGTACTCGTATAAAGGGCTTTATTCTAATGTGTAGGTTAAGTGGACCCTACTACATTTATAAAACAAAAGATGAAAACTCTATAAAATGGGTCAACTTATGATTTTCTCAAACAGATGAAGGTTTATGAAGTGGTTTAACCAATCGGCTAGCTGCCTTATACTTATTCGCTGATGCCCTTAGATGTAGGTACTTGGGAATGCAATTGATAGTGAGTCGTTACAGAGGGACATCGACAATGTTGTGAGATGGAGTAAGTGCAATCTAATAAGAATGTAATAAATCTAAAAAATCTTTCTACTTCTGGGAGTTTTCCCCTCATGAATAAAGCGCATAGGAAGATTAGACCAAAACCCTTCACAATGGTCAAATGCATGTTGGTGGGTTTTGCATCATACGATCCGGTGACCCGACATTGCGAAAGCGGCTCGCAATAAGCATAATAATAACTCGCTAAATAAAAATAACGCTTATTTTCCCCATATTCCTGTACGCTGCAGAGACGTGGATATTGCGAGAAGTGGAAAGGATGAAAATAGATGCTTTAGAGATGTGGTGCTGGAGAAGAATGCTTGGAGTATCGTGGACTGAGTTTCGCACTAACATCTCGATACTCCAAGAACTCGGCATGGAGCAGCGTCTATTTTCAGTAGTACAGTCTCGCATACTCACATTCTTCGGACACGTCTCTCGACGCGACCATCAGTCCATCGAACGTCTTGTCGTTCAAGGAAAAATGGAGGGCACAAGACCGCGTGGAAGATCTCCCATGCGATGGACGGACTAAATTAAGTCAGCCGTGGGAGGTCCATTAAACGACTGTAGCAGGATGACCTCCAACAGAGAAAAGTGGCGCGCTGTCGTGAGGCGAATAACATCTGCCCAAACCGCTACTACATGACGACCACGACCGCTCTGTCAAGAGCGTAGCGGATCAGAAGAAGAAATATGTTTTGTGAGCTACGGTTGAATTTCGTCCACTGGGCGCCCACTAGTAAATATAAACATGTCATTACTAAAACTTTCATTGATATATTTAGAAAGCAACTACATTGAAACCTTAATAGTAACACATCGTACTAACAAATCCCTATTAAGTCTGATTGGTAGCTGTTAGAATCGTACAGAAATCCCAATTTACTTTGCGATCCGTCCGATTGCAAAAGTTAGTTAGTAGTATCACAAAATAAGGAGATCCAGAAGGTGAGCTTAGGGCAACGCACACATAGACCCTTGCACGGACAAGGAATCTCGAATCACAAATCGCTAAATTTATGTAAACTATTGCAATTTGTGTCCGAAATACCAATTTATCAACCGCAACAACAGAAGTCGCGTTGCAACTGAACAATTCACAATTGGTTGCTTTTTTCGTTAATAAGCCTGCGGAACAGTCCGAACGCAGCTGTTGCAATATTCAGAGTGCCTAGTGAGTTTTGTTTACTATTCGTATTCATTCGATTACGTTTACGAAAACGAAAATTAGTATGGGATTGGAGCAGCGCCTCCTAGCGACATACGAGGTGAGTTAACATTTTACCATACGAATTCTCCTTTTCGTTAACGTGATCGAATGGCAAATGAAACTCGCACTAGGCACCCTGTGTCCGTGAGAGGTTGTCTCTGCGTGCATTGCTCGAGCGCGTATTTATAAAGTTAACCTTCTGCAGTCTCTTTATTTTGTGGTATTGTGTATTTTCCTACATATTTGTAGCAACGGCTCTTGTGTCTTCCACAGCTTTTAGTGTAGTGTTGCGTCGGTCGGTCCGAATATCTAATATCCGCATTCATTAAGCAATGGTAGCTGTTTGTATCGTAGAATAGAAACCCTGTTCGTTCGCAACTTCGGATCGGATGAGTATTCAGTTGCCCATTGAAACCTGTCTGTTTTTCTTTGTTTAACATTTTCTTTTACGACTTGAAAGTGTAAACTTCTTTTCTACATTAAAAAGAGATTGATGGCGCAACGGCTTGCGCTTTCGCTTTGCAATCTTGCAAGTTTAGCAACTTTTAACACAACTTGGTGGTCAAATATATAGGTGGCCAAATATCTCCCGAGCAAAGAGATAGTGCTTCATAAGGCACGTCACGCCCTTGGCCCCATATGTGGAATGCCAGTGGGATGTTTCTAAGTTGACGATGATTAGCATCATGATATTTAGAAGACACAAACAGTATTTATTAATTCTGCGTATGTTTTTTTATGCAACGAATGTTATATAACGTAAAAGGAAGGCTATCGATCCACTCTGCCCTCGTTGGCTTTGTGGATCTTCCGAATGCCACCATCTATGGATCACGGCGGGCAGTGGTCCGTGACGTGAGACATGCTCTGTATCTCTCCGCAAGAACAGTGCGGGACTGTCCTAAAAACAACTTACAAAGGAGTCACAAACAGAGTTGCTGTTCCTCTGAAATATATGGTTTCACACTTTTTTTAAACTCTTTGTTGTAATGCTTTATCACATCACCTGCTAATTTGATGTCCCCACTCTTGGGGCACGAACCATTCTCTATGAATGGATAGAAAGAACGGGCCATAGACCACCACGCCACAACCAATGCTTGATCTAATGAGTAATGACACAGAACTTAGTAAGTACATCCTAATTCAGTTGTCGTCAATCTAATTAGCCAATGTTCTCTGCTAGAACTAGTGGAGTCCTTGTTTGTATCTGTTTGCGACATGTTGGGACTTTAAAGACATCGTTTCGCTCGTTACTGTGCAAATTTGAAACTAGTTGTGTACCCTCCGACATTCTAGTTGAGAGTAGCTTTGTACTTGAGATTTTAATGTCCTCCACTTAAAATTAGGATAGGGTAGTGGCGCCAGTTCTCGACAAGAATCAGTGATCGACAACTGTTTTTCTTTAATCATTAGAAACAGGGGTCAGCAACTGATTGAATACAGAGTACAGACCACCTGATTCCTAGCTAATCTTTATCACTACATACCTAGTATAAAACAAAGTCGCTTCCCGCTGTTCCTATGTATGTATGTATGCTTAGATCTTTAAAACTACGCAACGGATTTTGATGCGGTTTTTTTTTAATACATAGAGTGATTCAAGAGAAAGTTTTATATGTAAAATACATGCATATATATGAAGTCGCGAGCGGGCCGCTAGTTTTTTGTATATATAAATCTTCTGTGCCCGATTTGGACGAAATTTTCTGTGTGTTCAAGTGGATTCGAGAATGGTTTAGATTTACAATTGGATCCGGTAGGTGGCGCTGCTATAGGGGTCCATCATGGGATACGGGTGTTCATAAGCGAACGAATGATTTGTTTTGTTTTGTTGTCATGGAAACTGTCAACGTTTTGTTGTTTTATGTCATGGAAACTGTCAAAGCGGTATGAAGTCCGCCGGGCAGCTAGTATTCAGTAAAATTTTAATGAAATTCTATGTTAGTTTTGGTGATGAAAACTGGTGTCGCACATTTGGTTACTGTATCGAACACTCGTGCCACCCACTACCCTATATATGAGTAGCGAGGGAAAGCGAGAGCCACTGATGAAATATTTCGCCTTACCAAGGCTAGGATCAAATATGCAGAGCTGACTGCCAACTTTGACTATAGTTAGAGTGGAGAGGGACCCTAAGAAGAAGAAGACTAAGCTCTATAGAAAAATAATATATACAGGGTGGAATTTTGTAATGCCACCTGAAGAGAAGGAAAAAGAAAAGGAAAAGACCCTAACGATCGATGCAATAAAAGTACAGGGTGTAATTTTTACAGATTTTAGTCGGTTCGGTTCCCGGGTGTGGCGAGCGAATTTTCGAAAATCTTTGAATGCAGTTTTCTTCCTTTTCAAAAATAAAGGAATGTTTACTTCGAGTACAATTTTCTATCTACAGTATTAAGAGTACTTTCCGTTCAGGTGGCATTACAAAATTCCACCCTGTATGTAATATACAGCTGGTAGTGCACATGACCCGGTTTGTGAATAATATAAAGAGCACACAAGACGGCCTCCTCTCCCCTAAATTTTGCTGTGCTGGACAGAGTCCATATTGTTTTTAAAACTTACCTTTTTAAAATAGATCTTTTTATTACATATGGAAAAGCAATAAACAAATTGAAATTATGAAAGCGAGAGCCACTGATGAAATATTTCGCCTTGTCAAGGGTAGGATCAAATATGCAGAGCTGACTGCCAGTGGAGAGGGACCCTAAGAAAAAGAAGACTAAGCTCTATATATATATATATATATAATATACAGCTGGTAGTACACATGACCCGGTTTGTCAATAAAATAAAGAGCATACAAGACGTCCTCCTCTCCCTTAAATTTTACTGTGCTGGACAGAGTCCATATTGTTTTGGTTTTGTTATATTATATATTATTATTATATGTTATATGGAAAAGCAATAAACAAATTGAAATTATAAAATAATTAGAAATGGGGTGCGGGTTAGATTCCCCCTCGTGGAAATTTACTCAAGACTTTTTCAAAATTGCAATTTATTTATATTAAAAAATAATATGATTTAGGCTGTTTATTGTATAAGCGCGTCCATGTCATTACTCTGACCAAAGGTAATAGCCGCACATACGCGTGTGGACGGTCGTCCAGCCCTGCCCGATTGACCTCCGTGACCCCGAGGTTGGCATTGAGGGTAGGACCCGCGTCGTATAGCTTCTTCCGCGATCGTGACTGCAAACAGTCGTTTACCTGGAACAAGGAAGGACTTTATTAGCCGACTGTGACATAGTTATACCTATGTAGTGGTTGCCAAGTGATCAACATTCTACCGTAATTCACAAAATATACAACTTATTTTATTTATTATTTTATTAGAACAATGTTTCAACAGCATTCATTGTACCTACACACAATATAGAACCAAATTTTACAATCATATTAACTATAATAACGCAAGTAGTTTCTTCATAACTATACCAATGTATGAGAGAACGAAATACCCGTATCATAAGGTGCCATCTATAATGTTATAACAATAGTACACAATGTAATGTAACACTCAAACATAAACTGTATCTTTCTGCACTCCTTATCCATATAATAGTGCCTTACAAATAAACAAATAATAAGATCCGAATAGTTATTCCGTGTTTTGTTCCTGCCATTTAAACGTCATTTCAAATTAGAGTGAAAGAGACAAAACACGGAATAACTATTCGGACCCTATTCTTTGTTTATTTGTAAGGCCAATAAAGTTTAACTACTTATACCAAATCTCACACTCCTTCGTGCGTGCAATGTGCTAAAGGGTGCATCATCATCATCAGTTAATTTTATGTCCCCACTGTTGGGGCACGAGCCTTCCCTATGAATGTATACGGAGAACGGGCCATAAACCACCACGCGGGTCCAGTGCGGGTTGGTGTTTGTTAACGACTGCTAATGCAGCCGGGACCAACGGCTTAACGTGCCTTCCGAAGCACGGAGAAGCTCGAGATGATACATTTTTTGCCACCCATCCGATGACCGGCCTTTGCGAAAGTTGCTTAACCTCAGCACTCGCAGACCGGGCGCGTTAACCACTGCGCCATCGAGCTCCTCCGAGAAGGGTGCGCAGAGCAAAAAATTCCAAAGTGCAGTCACGGTTGAGTTGATATAATTGAAAATACTATCGTAATACAAAAAATAAAATATATATTTAGTATCAAAGGGAACGTGTTTACAATTAGTCCGATCCATAAATTCATAACACACTATAGTTTTTTCTACAATATAATTTAAAGTTGGGCAAAAATAATGAAATCGAGTGGCGGCGTTTAGTTAATTTCTTATAGTTAATCTAAATTATTGTACCTCTAATTGTGTCTAAACAATCACCAATAGCTTAACTACAAATCGTCCGTCTCACATTTTCGATTTATTAAGCGGTTATTGAAATTATTATTTTTCAAATTAACACGTTAAATTCTCCATTCAAAATTAGTATGGCCGCGCGGCATCAAATAAATATAAACGAAGACATTTCAAATAAAATATATGACACTTTTCACTTACGGACGGCGCACCCTTAAAATAGGGTACAAAGTATTTTCTTCACGTATTATTTATAAATTTATAAGTATGCCATTCAAAGACTTTTTTAAAGAGACAGTTTGCTGATTGCCCCACACGGCATTTTCAGCATCACCGGGCTTTTTTGGGGGCGGCGGGAAACTTTAAAGGTTCCTCAAGCCGTGTGAAACGAATCACTCTCGGAGGTTTTCTAGAGGGAACGGCATCACGCACTAGTGCGTGTCCCCGCGCCCTACTAGTTTCTCCGAGGGGTTCTGATCGGAACGGTTCGAAGACTGGGTAATGTTGTATATCAGGTGGATTTTTTAAGTTGGCGTGGGTAGAAAGATTGCTATACGGTAGGGAATAGCGGAGAATGATCAAAGGAGTTTCGGAGCTGATTTTTGTGATATAAATAAAATGGCATCGTAAAATAATAAGTATATTTGTAATATGTGTACAAAACAAAACACTATATTTAGTCTAAATCTGAAATGAAGATAGTAAGATTAAAAATATTTTTAAAAGTTATGAGCCATTTCTTTTTGTTTGCCAGAATGTTAGGTTGCTGGCAATACGAACAGATTCGGTTCCACATTTATCATTTTTCTTATCTACTTAAATATTCAATTTTTTTGAGCATTTTCTATAACTACGAAGAACCCAGTGTTAAATCTAGCCTTTGATGCCAATTTGTTGAATTACCCAAATAACATAGCAAAGCCGATTAATCAACTTCGCTTTTGGGCCTTCGCACATCTGTCACAGCTATATTACAGTCGTTCAAAGTATCTACGACAAGGAAGAAGAATAGCTTAATAACATGTACAAAGGATTGACACTAAATAGACCTTATTCGTTTCGCAATAAGAGACTTTTAGCCTAAAAAGCTTGCAGGCACATGTGGAAAAGGAGCGTGTTGCTACGAGTTGAGTATGCCGTAGCCACGGAATGCTACGACGAAAATGCAAAGATCCATAAGGCTACGTGCATCGCGTATGAATGCTTCGCTACGAATGCTACGATATGAATGTATTGCCAAATCGTCTGCGAATTCACTTAAAATAAACCGAATAAGGCCAGCTGTTAACTTATTTTGTATATTATATAAATTGTAAGGAATGGCGGGGACGTGGAAGGCTTTTTGGTCTTTTATAAGTACTTATAATGTATGTAATTTTTTGTTAAAGGGAAGCACTAAATGTTTTGCTTAATTACTTACTTGCAGTGCAATGGGATGATACATCATGTGATACATCAAGTAAGGAAGAATTTAATTATAGTTTGTCCTGTAGGCCAACTGTACCTAAATGTATTTAAATTCTTACAATTTAAAACACGACACATTTCATAAAAAATAATTGTTATAACTTTTTTCTACAGTTACAGAAAAACACAATAGTGCAATGAGAATATACAATTACACTTTATCCATCAAAGTTTATCAAAAAAAATATTAATAGTTAATATTAATTACATGCTTCGTAAGGCACCTAAAGCCGTTGGTCCCGGCTGCATTAGCAGTCGTTAACAACCACTAATCTGCACTGGGCCCGCGTGGTGGTTTATGGCCCGTTTTCCGTGCTCGTGCCCCAGCAGTGGGGACGTATATGATTATATTATATATTATATTATATACGTATATATTACGTATATGATTGATTATACTTAATTTGAAAAATATTTTATTTATAAAACATTTAATTTATATACTCGTACAGCTCTATTTATATAAAAATCTGTTGAACGTGCTGCTGAGTCGTGTGTGGCATTACAGAATGTAGATATCCTCAACAAAAGTGAAACAAATTTCTTAATTTGAATTATTTATAAATTTTTATTCTTATTTTATTTTGAATAACCCTTTTTCGTTTCTGCTGGGCAAAGGTTCTCCCAATTCTTTTATACGTCTCGTACTTTTTATGAAACAATTAAAAAAAAATTCACTATACATTATTTAATTTGTCATCAAACGGAATACGAGCGGTACGTGCGTCCTGCGCGGCAAGCGAACTGTGACTCCACAACTTTAGTGATGACTTGATTTTAATGATGGAGGCTTTTGCCCAGCAGTGGGACAGATATAGGCTATTGACTTACGTTATTAATTTGGAAAGACACCACCTGTGGTTAACGTTATTGACTAGTAATTTTTACAAGCACACATACAGGAGTGGTAAACATTTTATGTTAGTTTCATGGGCAGCGACAAAGCCTATGGCGGATTGATTGCTCGTCAAAAGCACGCCGACGGAAGCCAGGAGTCAGTAAACGAAATTAATGCTTTACAGCGCCAACAACGCTTTCAATCGGATTTCGGTCATAATAGATAATACACCGTTAAGTATTTTTGTAAACAAACTAAAGGTAAACGAAGTTTTTTAACGATTTAGGCCCGATTTTTAAATCATCAGATAAGAGTTAACAGACTAATAAAGTATTACATGGCAGATTAAAGTTGTCTTACGTCTTACTATAATTGCATGGCATTGAATGACACTCATTTTTAATCGTATTATATTTTTTGCTCGACCTGGAATTTCAATCCAGGACCACACATTATAGGTCCAACCGCATTACCACTCGGCTATAAAGGCATTAACTTACAATAAGGATATAAATGGAGCTGCTTTCCGAGGTTATTTCACGAATATCGGCCATCGTGTGCTACACTTTCCTTCTACATAAAGTCTGCCGTCGGAGGCACGTCACTACGCCCCGTTAAATCTTACGACCACAGAGAAAAGGCCAGCTCGCTTTTTCTTTTGTATTTCGAATATTAACATTATGGGCATGCTCTATCGTAAAGTAAGTAAGTATCTAGTCTTTATCTTTCCCAATGCTGGACATAAACATCAATGAAATCAAGTCATCGTCGCAATTGATGAATATTAGCTTAATCACCTCACTTGTCAAATGCGGGTTGGTGATTATAAACTCGAGCTGTGCATCGATAAATACGAAACATCCTTTGCCGGACCTGTAGGGTTACTCTTGAAACACAATTGCAATAATCAATTTCCAATCACAAATCTAAAAAAAAATCAAATGGCACAATAGAGACATTGGAATTAAATTGCGTGGAAATTGAGTGAACAAATTATTATCGAGATGGGGCGTTGCGAAATTGCGAAACTTATCCCAATATCGATACATATCAATCGCATTGAAATTGTATTGAGATTGAGTTTGCGTCAAGAGTAGCCTACCTGGGAGTTGAATTTAGGTCCTCTGAATATCGAGCGCTTTGGCACTCGCAAAGGGTGTTTCGGATTTATGGTGGTTTGAGTTTTCCTACCCGAATTTGGCAAGTGTGGTGATTAAAACTGTCAATTGTAGCGATGGCTTGGGATTGGGGCAGTAGGTATATGGGCTATAGCTTTCCTTACTTTTTATAGGTATTATATTTATTGACAAAGGGTTAGAGACGCAAGTCAAATGCCTTTAATAAGACAAGGCGCTAATAGGCAATAAGCGCATTTTGGAACAGGTACTCATTTATTAAAGACTAGCGGCCCGTCCCTGCTTCGCACGGGTAGATTTTTTTTTAATATAGCCTATGTTACTCAGCGCTAATGTAGCATTCTAATGGTGAATATTTTTTTTAAATCGGTCCAGTAGTTTTTGAGTTCATTCGTTGCAAACATACATACATACATACATACAAACAAACATACATACATACATTCATACATACATACATACATACATACATACATACATACATACATACATACATACATACATACATACATACATACATACATACATACATACATACATACATACATACATACATACATACATACATACATACATACATACATACATACATACATACATACATACATAGGTTTCCTTTTTATAATATTATTAGTATTAGTACTTAGAATAATAACGCAATCTAAGTATTAGTATATATTTAAAATACTGTGTCACCAGCTAACAAAGTTTGGTAAAATTGGGTAACCGCCTAACACTCTCGCTTTCGATCGCCTTGAAAGCGAGGCCCTCGCCTCGCTTTCAAGGCGATATTGCTTTCACATTGCTTTCGAAATGACAAGATGACGCCTCCTCCTCGCCTCGCCTTCAATGCGATCGAAAGCGAGAGCGTTAGGCGGTCGACCCCCTGTAAAATTTACATAAATATTGTTGTGCTTTTTACAATATTTTCGATATTATAGTCATCATCAGCATACAAGCATTCCTCTGCTGCCATATAGAGATGTGAATAGTGAATGAAACTTCTTTCTTTTGCTCTTGATTCTGTAACTGTTTTTTTTTATCACGATATACAATTTATTTAAATTCTACTTATTTTTTACCTTCGACAACGGTCGGGATCGGGACTTTAAGTACCTTACGAAGCGTGGAGAAGATGTCATTGTTGTTGAAATCATAATAAAATTTAGTCACTCGCCCACAAAAGCGACATTGCGAAAGTTATTGAGTGCGAACGAGCTCCTATTTATAACAGCAGTTAGTGCGTAATAAATAAACCATGGAACTGCAATGAGTTGTCATAGCGGAGTACTGCCGATGCCGGCCGAGTAAACTTTTGTATCAAGAAAAACAAAAAGATGAGTTTGTTTGGAAACAAGGAACTGCTAATTAATTTTATGAAGCGAGGGGAGAATGTCGCCGGCGCAAAAAGTCTTGTCAATTATATCTTGTTTAATATTTTTATTCGTTTTTTTTAGCTGCACCACCAAGTTTTTCTGTTTGTTTGTTTTAGGAAATGTTATACCTACCTACCCAACAGGTTGACGTATACCATACTTCTTAATTTTTTTTATTAATGTAAAAAGTTTTTTTAAGTAAGTTTAATTTTAGAAGCATTTTTAAGTTGTCGTGATTCGGACATGACCAACGGTATGGAATTACCATTTATCAAGGGAGGCCTTTGTCCAGCAGTGGACGTCCGTTGGCTGAGATGAATAGATATATTGTGATGATTGAAAGAAAACCATAGCGGACAAAATAGTTTTAACTAATGACACGTTTTATAGGATTTATTACTTACTTGTACAATCATTGCCCCATGTTGTAGGTAATTTCCAAAGATTATTCACGTTATTTCAGACGAGTTCCCAGTTCTTGTTAAAATATATCGTTGGCTAAATTCTATGCGCTCACTTGACACGTCAGGCGCCACGCAAATGGGTGTCAGTGTCACTTTAAATATTTACAAGGCGCTCGCTCTATACGTTCCATATTTTACTCCCATTTTTATCTGATAGGGAAAGGCATTGGTTTAAATTTGAACGTAAATTGTATATGGCCATAAAAGGTTATGGTATCGTTTGGGTTGCAAGAGCGGTCGGAAATGGTGATGTGTTCAAAATCTCCTTCAATGTTATTTCTGTATAGTTTTCTATTCATTTTTGTGTATTTTTGTTCTTTTGAGAAATAATGATAACAAACGAAACAGATGATGCATACGTTAGTAGAAAAATCTTTTATTTCAGGCTACGATGGCCCATATACAAATACATAATTTGTAGTTTAAATAGTAATACGAGTATAATAGTAATAGTTTAATATAATATTAGTAATTTTGTTAGTAATATAATATCTAATTTATAATAATAATAATAATAGTTAATTTTTCATACCATATTTACTCATGTGACCATACTCGTAGTTCCGTTTTCGCAATAAAACAACAAAGCAAACAAAATATCCAACATCTTCAGCTTTAGACTTATCTGTAGTACAATATGTAACATGGTAAGATTTAGTTTGATTTCGCCGCTAATTCTTTAGCAAAGATTTATACGACCGCAACAGGGGTCTAACGGCTTGCCATTACTAAACTAATGACTATTAACTAAGTTCTCATTCGGAGGCTTAAGTTACACGTTTTCCGTTACATACAACTTAGGAGGTCGTTGTAGTGTAAAGACGCTAATCAGACTATCCAAAACTGTAAATTTTCACTATAAATGTTTGATGTGCAGGCGTGTGTAGCAGGGCTTGGAAACCGGTTAATTTTTTGAACCGGTTTCACGAAATTACGCATGGAACTTTATTAAAAAGGTTACGTTCCATTGAACCGGTTTTTGAACCGGTTTACAAAAAAATGGGTTTTTTTAATAAACCGGTTAAAATTTAAAATGATAAATACTTAATTTACGTTTTCGACCCATATTGATAGGATGCGCGCAACTATCAAAATGAGATAGCGCTCGCGACGCAACACTGGTTTTTTTATTTTATTTGTTTGTGATTTTCCAATAGGTATGTTTAATCGTTGCTCCTTTATATACTTTAAGGTAAAATGTAGACAGCAAACACAATGTGAGCATACACCTAAGTACAGTATTGTCCTTAAATGTAGAAATGATCTTTTTGCACGACATGGTGTACAATTAAGGTAACAAAAATGGGGATATGACACAACATTTTTATCAGTACCGGTGTGCAATATTTAGAAGGTGACATGCTGGCAGATTCTTAACCAATAATGATTATATTTTTTGGCTTAACTTGAACTACGACAATGTTAGACGAACTTCTTGAATGATAGGAATACGTCATGACAGGCTGCCGATTCCGAACTCCTTGCTTCAAAACTCCTAAACAAATAGAGCTCTACACAACAATGTAAGCATGAGAGAGTTTTCAATTGTTTGCCCAATAGTCTTGCCGGCGCCTGTTGGATTGCGCGACTTGCGCACACACGTCACGTTGCTCAATAAATAATCAAAGGCGTTCATTTACGCCAAATAACCGTGCACTTAATCAGCCTTAGGAATAACAGCTCCTTCTGGTGTTTTTAACGCCTTACCGAAATAGCTATTGTGATATTTAAGAAGGGGTTTT
The DNA here is from genome assembly GCA_963082485.1 of Eudonia mercurella. Classification (NCBI taxonomy): domain Eukaryota; kingdom Metazoa; phylum Arthropoda; class Insecta; order Lepidoptera; family Crambidae; genus Eudonia; species Eudonia mercurella. Next base: position 17,169,658 of record OY720026.1, read on the forward strand.
AAAATCCAAGATATATATACATATAGAGTTTGTGTTCAAGTTAAACCATTATGGACGCGAATTGAAATCTTCGTAGAAAGTTTACAATTTGCATGTAGAATAAAGTTATTTTTTAGTATAAAGCCGCGAAGTAAATAAGAACCAGATAGTAGACAAAAACTCTGTTACCGAACTTTTTGATTTGTTAAATTTGGCACCATACATCAGATTGGTAAGGTATAGGTAGTATATGTATGGTCTAAGAGCACGCACGCACTGAACAAGAATTTGCTTATGAATCGTACTGTCGTTTTGCTCATTAGGGGTATGGAAACCATTAGTCATCTTTGAGACAATCAAGACAACGACTTGAGGATGATAAGTTAACATAATGATCAGGGCTTCCGTAAAGGTACTCTAAATGAGATCTTATAAATCAAATCCGCACATAATGACAGTTTTGTCATTTCGATCGACCTAGTTTGTTATTGAGAAATTTATTTTTACTTTTTGCTGTATAAATATAGCAAAATGCGATCTAAAAGTCCTAGCAATAAGTTGTTAAAGCAATATCACGAGAAAGACTAAAATAAATAAGTTTTTTGAAATATTTTACGGGTTAGCACGGTGCTTTAATCTCACTTGATGATAAGTGATGATAAGGCCAATGCTGGAAGTGCACTTCATCCGAAATCCTAAACTACTGAGGCACCGGCTATCAAATCTCTAGCAGTCGGAATACAAGAATGCTACAAACGTGAATGTTATATGGCGACATATTTAGATAAGATGGTGGTAGCTAGCCAGGCGGACAAACGAGCCCTCCCACCAACCAAACGGAGTGCACAAACATGTACTCCCCCGATTGGAATCGAACCTGGGACCTCTGGGTCTGAGCCCGGTGGTCTTAACCACTACACCACAGAGGCGGTCAAATAATAATAAGTAAGTAAGTAAAATAATAAATAAGTCCCGTTTCGGTTAAGCCCTTTCATTTGCGCTGTATAGGCAGTTGGCAGCCGACAATGAATTTACTCGCGGTAACATGAACATTGATATATTCAACTAGCATTTTACTCGCGACTTCATCCGCGTGGATATTATACTTAAATAAAACTCATTTTTAATTCACACTTGGGACCCCTTTTCTATAATGCCTATTTGTTTGATATTGGTAGTTGCTTTAATACTGCGAGGTTTTTAATGTATGCAGACGATAAGAAAATATTTAGTTTGATCAAATGTGAACAAGACTGTACCAAACTTCAGAGAGATCTGGACTCTTTATACGACTACTATACAAAAAACAAAATTACTATTAATGCTCAAAAATGTCAATGTATATCATTTACCCGCAAAAGAAATCAAATATCGCACAATTATTATTTTAATACCGTTCTAATTGAAAAAACCAATAAAGTCAAAGATTTAGGCGTTATCTTAGACAGCAAAATGATTTTTGATCAACATATTGATACTGTAGCTAATAAAGCTTTTCGGAATTTGGGTTTCGTTATGCGGTCCTGTAAGCCTTTCTATGACGTTGATACTCTCAAAACAGTATATTTTGCATATGTTGGGAGCGTTTTAGAATATGCTAGTCCCATCTGGACACCACAATATGAGGTATATAAAAAACAATTGGAACGTACTCAAAAAATATTTATAAAACATCTTAATTATCGACTCCGTTGCTCCAGTGACTCGCCGACATAACTTACTTACTGTTGAGGAGAGACATAAAGTTATGGATATGTCTTTATTGTTTGACATTATTCGAAATCGCGTTGACTGTCCGCAATTAGTGTCTAAAGTAGCATATCGTGTCCCTTCTCGTCGTACTCGACACACACCTCTGTTGCACGTTCCAAGTCATTCCACCAAGTACTCCAGTAACGCTGTCCTAACGCGCATTGCACGCACTTATAATACTCTTTTTAGCAAGGAAGATGTTTTCTTCATGTCCAAATTGAACTTTAAAAAAAACATAATCAAAGCCCTAAATAAATAGCAGCGTTCGATGACTGGCTAATTTCGTAGTTAATAGTTCTAGATTAGGAAAATTTTTACTAGGTTTATTTTGTTAGAAGTATGTGACCTTCTCATTACTACAGAATTTAAAAAAAAAATGTAGATGCAGAAACCTGTAATTGGCTTTACTCATTGTAATTGTTAGTAGCATAAGTATAAATTGTAATATGCTGTTGGTTTCTATAAATAAATAAATAAATAAATAAAATAATGTCTATGTTACCCGCAAGGAATGTAGCAATCTATCAGTGAAAAATTTTTTGGGGTTTGACCAGTAGTTTTAGAGATTGCTCCGACATATAAACAAACAAACAAAGTCACAAACGTTACCTCTTTATTAAACCCTCGCGCGCCATATGTACGCACGGTCGTACGTAAGGTGGCCCGCTAATTATACCTACAGCGCGGGACGGGTTTAGTATAGATGATGAAAGGTTTCACAATTTAAAGATTTTTCTGGCATTTAAAAGCCAAATGGTCCTCAAACCAGCTAAATCTTAATTACATTTTTTCTTCTTCTACATTCTGTGTCATTTCATTGTATTGCTTTAGTTTTCATTTTGTACTGTGTTTATTTTCTGTTTGTTTCTTTAGATTACCTGTTTAAAATTTTGATCATACTTCGTACGCTATTTAAGGTAAGTTCATATGCAATAACATGTATTGATTGTAAACTGTCAGTAAACCTCAAAATAAATTTAAAATAAATAAACAGCACAGTTTCGTGCCAAAAACAATGAACCGTAAATTATTCGGTTCGTTAAGCCATAAGTATTGTGTGGTTGCCAACTTTTTTTACCTGTGCGTTGCAAATTTATAAATTATAAAAAAAAAACTACGAGACTGTAATGTCTACTACTATTGTCTACTCATGATTGATTACAATCTCTGATGCAAGATGCATGACTGTGTCCAATTTAATAAGAAACGCTTATAGAAAATCGATTATTGTGAACAAAACAACTTTTACTATATTCGCATGCTCTTGAAATATGTAACGCATGAAAGCACATGTATTTTATTTTTTATTTTCACTCGGCTCACTTCGTCTTTCAATATTTGTAAAAATATTAAGATCGGATGTTGACGACGTAGTTGTCGACATTGAATAGGGCTCCTTTGGCTTACAGAGTAAGAGTAGATAGTGTTGATTAATTTCGGCGAGTTGGATTGAGCCACGATAGCATAGTTGGCAGTGCACCTGACCCGGCATGTCATGGGGTGCGGTTTCGAATCCCGCTCGTGAATTTTTTTTTACACTGTAATCAAATTGTAATTTAGGGCCATAAACCACCACGCGGGCTAGGACCAGTGCGGATTGGTGGTTGTTAACGACTGCTAATGCAGCCGGGACGAACAGCTTTACGTGCCTTCCAAAGCACGGAGGAGCTCGAGTTAATACATTTTTGATCACACATCCGTTGACCGGCCTTTGCGAAAGTTGCTTAATCTAAGCAATCGCAGACCAACCGCATTAACCACTGCGCTATCGAGCTACTTGTATTTATTTGCGTTATGTAAAAATCACTCTGTAAAATCAAGTTATCAAAAGCATTCCGTCATATTGTCTTTTCCGTTCAGAATTGTTTGAATTTAAAGGTTTACTGTAAACTATGTTAATTAAATGCTGCCGCCTTCCCTTATGGCTTAGTGGTTGCGTGTCGGCGACTGATCGCGTGCACTACAACAGGTGCTTGGGCGAGAAAATGATCGTCCAGCGGCTCTCAAAGTAGCATCGCTTACCTTAAAATGAAATATTTTTCGATTAACATTGTGACATGACGCGGTAACCCGTAGTGTTAGTCAGTACAATACCAGTTTTCGTTGACTAAAAATAATATTGAAATGAAACAACTTTTACGGATATACTCGCGTTGATTTTATACATTAGTTTTAATTAATGTTTATCCTGACGTTTCGTACTCTTTGCAAAGTCCGTGGTCATAGGGAGACAGGTGTTGTTCGTCTCATTATTAGTTGGTAGCTTGTATACACTCATTTTTACGCAGAAGGAGCTTACTTCAATATTTACTATTTCAATGTGAAGTGCTCGCGTAAACTTTAGAAAATAATATAAAAATAATATACTTACAAGTAGTTAAATTGAGCAATATCTGTTGTCTGTTAACAATTGATTTAAAAAAAACAGTACATTGTTATATTGTTATATTATTTATTTTATTTTATTTAATATTACAATATATAAAGTACAACTATGGTATTACTTAATGCTACACATGTGATGTGAAAATTAACAACGCACAGATTGAGTACCTGTTGCGAAGTTAAGCAGCGGTAATATTACATTTCGGCTATTTATTGTCATATTTTACAATAGCGTCACGCAATCGGAATCGTTCATGAAAAGTATAATGGTCGTCATAATTCGGTTAGATATACTAGATTCAATTTAGCTGCAAATTAGCCTCCATATGTACGGAATAATGCCTAATACTCGTACGTACTTTTATTAGGTTACAAAAAAATACTAATTCATTTTTAATTAAAAAGAAAACATATTTTAGTTAAAATATTGTAAAATTATAACAATAATAATTCCAAAATATTATATTCAAACTATAAGCTGCATCTACTTAGTAAACGCAGCGAGCGTAGTTAGTTTGTACATCAGGGTGCCTAGTGTGACTTTTGTTTACTATCCGTATTCATTCGATTACGTTTACGAAAACGAAAATTAGTATGGCATTTTAGCAGCGCCTCCTGGCGACAAACGAGAAGAGTTAACATTTGCCATACAAATTCTCGTTTTCATTAACGTTAACGATTGTCGAATGAAACTCGCACTTGGCACCCTGTGGTATCGCTAATCACTGCACCTGGGATCTAATTCTCACGTTATAGAACTTTTTCAGTATGGTAATTTGTATGCGAAGATGTCCTTTCCACTATAAATTTCGAACGTTTCGTATTTTTCGTATTCTGGGGCACGATAGAACAATTAATTACCACTCGAACTGTCTAGTGGAACGTAGCATAGACAATTTATTAAGTTTCATTACGGCGTTTTTAAAAACGCTAAGAAATCAATTGTAATTTCCACCTAATAATTGGTGATTTTCACAAAATTCGATAGACTCGTAAGATTGTTTTTTAAACTTAAAAAAATATTGTATAATTAACCCTTTACGGAGCCTTGTTGTAGTACTGCAACATACCATTCCACCACACATAAAATTATAAGAAATCTAGATAGATCGACTTTGCTCAGTGTTGTGCCTCTGCAACAAAGCATTCTAACGAGTTAGTTACAAATCCGCCAACTAGATGGCGACACTTGTATTTATTTTGCATTTAAGTAATGAACGTGCACAAACTGGTTTCTCTCTCTGTGCATCCTTTTTCGAAAAGTGATTTTATGGTGAAATATTGATATTTGACTACAGAAATTGATTTGGGTAAAAGGTAAGTGAATGAATTCTTATAATCAAGATTGTTTTTTTTGAAAAATCAAGTTTTTATTTTATTTTTAGTCCGATTTTGTTTTGTTGCATGATTGCAACATTGCGCGTTAGTGACAGATTTTTTTTACCGTTTATTTGAATTTGAATATTGTTTTTCAGGATCAAAATGAGCCGTAACTTGCGTAATTTAACTAGTGAGGATCTGCAAAATATATTAGGAGAATGGGAAGACAGCGAAGATGGCCTGGATTTTTCCGACGACGATGATGTCGCCGATCCAACATTTACCTTCCAGACAAATGAGCTTGAAAGTTCTGATGAGGATCCAGAGGAACCACCTGACTTGGAAAATGAAATCCAGGCTGTCAGCAGCTTAGCAACTACATCCATCAATACTGAGCTAAGTAGTATTCCAACAGTTTCAAATCCAGCCGTCGTCGCTTCGCATAGTACTAGTTCTACAGCGGATCCTGGTACATCTAAACGTGTGCCTAGGGCTAATATCATATGGAAGACGAAAAGCCTGAACTTAAATGACGATCAACTACGTTTTCAGGGATCTGATCAGTTACCTTCAGAAATACTTCGTTTAGATACTCCTTTTGAGGTGTTTTCATATCTGTTTACTGATGTCATTATTGACCATATTAAAGCTCAGACTAATTTATACTCTGTCCAAAAAGATGCTAATAAACCTGTAAATGTAACTAGTCAAGAAATACGCCAATTTATTGGTATTGTATATTACATGTCAATAGTTCGCATGCCAAACGTAAAAATGTATTGGTCTGAAAATATAAGCTTTGCGCCGATACGAGAGACAATGCCTTCAAAACGATTCGAATTACTTAGGCAGATGTTACACTTCAACGATAATAGTAAAATGTTACCATATGACCACGTTGATTCAGATCGATTATATAAAATCCGGCCATTGATAGAGGCCCTAAATCACAATTTCAAGAAAGTTCCACATGAAGCGCATTTATCTGTAGATGAACAAATGTGTTCAACAAAAGCTCGAAGTGTGCTGAAGCAATATTTACCCGACAAACCCCATAAATGGGGATTCAAGCTTTTTGTTATATGTGGTGTAACTGGGTATGGATATAAGTTCGAAGTGTATAGTGGACAGGAAAATAAATGTGCAGCCAGTGAGCCTGATTTAGGAGCCTCATCTAATGTGGTAGTTCGCCTAGCCCGTGATGTGCCTACCAATCAGAACTACCGGCTGTTTTTTGATAATTACTACACCTCAATCCCGCTTATCGAATACTTATCCAGCCGCGGCATTTTGGCTTTGGGGACCATAAGAAAAAACCGTATTCCTAACTGCAAGCTACCAGATGACAAAGTTTTTAAAAAGGAACCGCGCGGTACGTCTGTAGAACAGGTCGGTAACAGCAATGGAGTTGACGTGGCTGTAGTTGCTTGGAAAGATAACAAAATTGTAAATCTAGCATCCAATTTTGCAGGAAAACACCCAACATCAGTAGTAAGAAGGTGGGATAGATCTGGAAAACAATACATATCTGTTGATCGTCCTTTTGTTGTAGCAGAGTATAATCGACATATGGGTGGTGTGGACCTATTAGATTGTGTTATGGGCCACTACAAAATCAAACTCCGTAGTAAACGTTGGTATCTACGAATATTTTACCATTTTTTAGATATGACTATGTGTAACGCTTGGCTTCTGTACCGTAGAATAAATGCTGAAAAGGGTAGTAGCGGTAAAATTCTCAACTCTGCTGAATTTAGAGTAGCTGTAGCAGAGACGTTATGCAAGTACAAGACAATCAACCGTACAAAGCGCAGGAGTGATGTTGAATGTCTCATACAAGAGAAAAAGAAGAAAGGTCCAGCTCAACATGTTCCTCCTAAAGATGTGAGGTTAGACCAGTACGGTCACTGGCCAGCTTGGGTGGATACACGAATGAGGTGCAAATTTCCAGGTTGCAAAGGGTATACACAAACAGTTTGTGAAAAATGTGGGGTTGGTTTGTGTTATAATAAGCAAAATAACTGTTTTAAAAATTTTCACATTTCATAACTTTCTTTAGTATTGTTTAGCATTATTGATGCAATGTTGCATTCCTGCAACAGATAGTTTTTTTTAAATAATAAATACTTTTGTTTGTAATTTATTTTATTTATTATTTTTCCTGTTAATAATACCCCATTTGCCATCAGGTATCAGTAAAATTAACGAAAATAACGACCTTGCGCTATAAAGGGTTAATACCTACAGATAGATATTACAGGTACAGACAAATATTACAGATAATTTATTAAAACTAACTTTCTGGAGGTTTCTTGGAGTTCTTGAAGGTTTTCTGGAAAATGAATCCATTTACTAAAAACATTTGGAGGGTTCAGAGCATCAACAACCTCTGAGATGCACCGGGAGGCAGTTGGTTGAGAAATATTTATAGAACTTAATCTTGAACACGGAGTTTGGTTTGGTAGCTTCCTGTCCCAAAAAAATGTCAAGCACATAACACCTGAAAAAACCACATTATTTTAGTGTTGGGTAAAGACAAAGTGCCAGCTAAGAATAGTACCACCCCGTCTCTTCCCATGCATGGGTGTCGTAAAAGGCTATTAGATTCGGAAGATGGATCCTTCTGTGTGTCATATACCATACTGCAGTCACCAATCACCATGGTTGCTGCCTACCGCAAGGCTAATAAGCTTGGTGAAGGTGGTTGAGGTGTGGTGTACCACACTTTTTGCTATGAAAAATCTAGGCCGAGGCCCTTATCCAACAGTAGCTTTATTATGGGCTTTAAAAAAGGAAGAGACAAATTTAGTTCTGTTTATTTTTAGTAAAGTACACTTACATACCTACTGCTTTGATTATAATGCACTTATATTTTAGGTAAGAACCTACCTTTGTTTTTAAGTCAATCTGTGATCGCTGGTCAATTATTGGCTCGATAATTTGTGTAATTTCTGAGGCTAATTCTTTATTTAATCGGAAATGTTTTTTGAACTCCGCATCACTTAATTCAGATGCATCTTCAATTGCGACTACGTCGTCGTGGCGGGTTTGCATTCGCTGCCTCTAGCTCCTCAACTAAATTCCCAAAGAAGTCTACTATGAACTCTTCTTCGTTCATTTTTGTCAAATTAGAATACAAAATCAAACTAAACTTATCTCACATAACCTCAACAAACTCGTTTTGACAGCTGAAGTCCGTATCTATACGAGTTTCAACTTCGATTGGTCAGTATAGATCGCGCCAAACTTCTAGTCCCCTCTGAAGTTGCTTCGCGCAGCTGTACACAGTCAGGCCCTGCCGCTTGTCCCCGCCTTCGTACTACTGACGCCTATTTTTTACTACTGCGACGCGAATCGCGCCAACTTCAGAGGGGACTAGAAATTTGGCGCGATCTGTACCACGCGTTCGAGTGATGCACGATCGAAATATTTCGATTGTGAAGTTCTGAGAATACGCAAAATATGTTGCCTTCGAAAAATTTTCGAATTTCGTACTTTTTTACGTACGTGAACTTTTCTCTATTGCATGAGAATTAGGCCCCAGAGACCGTGTTTGACATCTTAGTAAAATTGTGTGTCGGTGATTTGTAATAGAACTACCGTCTTTATGTACGTATTTCTCTTAATTAATAATTAAGAGTAATTTTAATTGTGTTTTGCTCATGTAAATGAATTACATGTAATTCTTAATGAGAATAAATGTCTTAAACCATACATATTTTTATTACGTTTACGAAAAGATTTCCTGATTATTGTACTTACTCATTCGTTGTTAGCTGTTTGACCTTTCATGGAAAGCTTTTATGACGCTCAATAGCTTTATTACCAAAACGTAATTTACTTGATCAATGGGTACAGTCAACAGAAAAAGAAGATAATCAAGCAAGCAATTGTTTTTTATTAATAATCACTTTTGGATCTTCCAAAAACTTTGTTTTAACTAAGTAACTAGTTTCCTAACTGGTTTAATGACGTCTGTTTGTTGTGGTGAAGAATGGTTACAAGAAACTGCGTTTGCTTACATTAGAAAAAATGTCGTTATCAAAACATGCACTACGTATACAGTTATAATTTAAAAATATATTTAAAAAAGTAAACAAATTTATACTATAAAGATATCAATAATATACCAGCGACTATTTGCTCACAATTTTTATCGAAATATTGCAACATCCAGTTTAATTAATCATTGGTTTTATTACAATCATCGGTTGTGGTACCGTCGTCATTGTTTCTGATTTCCATAAAACGAGTGCTTTAGCTACTTACCTTGGGATCAGAACAATGCATGTGACGTTGTCTCATATATATCGCTATTTTTATTTTTCCACTTTTACTGTCAACTTATTTTTACTACCGACATTTTTGTCGTCGACTGTACACTTAGTTCCCAAAATAAGCTAGTAATATGCTAAGTAAACTCGTATAGGAATCTTCGTTCAAACTTCAATACGTATTGCCGATAAACCAATCAAAGAAAAACATGTATTATTCGATTCATAGTAGGTTGAGGGGTTGTGTAACGAATTCGATTACTAATTTCGTAACTCCATAGAAATGTGAGTTCCAAGCATCCTGGTATTACACTTGCTTTAAGCATTCGTTCGTTCCGTTTCCGCATTTGTTGTTTCCGTAAAAATGTTTAGTAACTGTGGCGTGTTCACATCAAGTATGTACATTAGGTAAAACAAAAAACAAATAACTTAAATTAAATCTCAAATACTAAATTTATAAATAAAACTCACATCTATATTAACAAAACACTAGAAATTACATATAATATAAACAATATCTATACTAATATTATAAAGCTGAAGAGTTTGTTTGTTTGTTTGTTGGTATGTTTGTTTGTTTGAACGCGCTAATCTCAGGAACTACTGGTTCGAATTGAAAAATTCTTTTTGTGTTGAATAGTCCATTTATTGAGGAAGGCTATAGGCTATATTACATCACGCTATGATTAATAGGAGTGGAACAGTCGCTAATTAACGTGGGTGAAACTGCAGGGCACAGCTAGTCTTATATATTGCTATTTACAATATTTACATAATATAAATCTACGTATTTATAATAATAACATATTTATCAAAACAATTGCAAAGCATTAACCACGCGCGGATATTGCTCCGCGCTGTAGTAGCTGCCTTACACGCACCTTTTGTTCTCCCGCATTCCTTTGTCCGTCAGATCGACAGTAATAAACTGACCACAACGCGGAGCGCACGCCGCTCGTATCGAGACGACACTCGCGAATCTGCTCACGCGCCGGTATAATTGGCGAAACCTATATTTCATTTTTACCGCTCCTTCTTAAACCCATCCAGTGGTGGAATAACTACACCACCACCATTAGTGGCGCACTCGAAGCGCCAAATAATCAACCAATCATATAATAGTCATAAACATATTTTTTCTTGAACTATGAGATACTTATATACTTTATTGCTCACACACAGATCAATACAAAAACATTCACATATAATCACTAAGCTAGTATGGGCATAAATGATCTTATCGCTACAAGCGATCTCTTTTAAACGTTTAAACATTTTTTCTAGAACTTTAAATAAAGGCCTAACCAAAAACGCTCCCAAACGCTGGTCTGTCCAAATATCTGGTGAACTAAAAAATTACACCAAGCGACGGAGCGCAACCGATGGAGGCAACTATAGTTGACAGAGTCAGGAGTCACGATACTCAGCTCAGCAGTGAGTCAACGATCACAAAGAAGAAATAAAGATTACTGAATTTATTATTCGTGTTGTTACAAAAAAAAAATTAACATTTTACGATGCATTATACTTAATGATAAAGAATTTATAAAGACAACTCGTATGTGGAAGTTTAACGATGTTGATTTCAATAAATTTATGGTTCTTACATTTTAAACAAAGAAATGAGTTCCCATATAATATCATAACGTGCGTTTGTTAGTGTGTCCTTCGAGTGACGAATCGGCATAATTTTTGCATAGTTATATCAGTTTTAGGCAGGTACCTATCGCGAGAAAACATCTTTTTCGACAAGTAAAACGATACATAAAAAACCGGCCAAGTGCGTGTCGGGCCACGCGCAGTGTAGGGTTTCGTAGCCCATCTCAATTAATGGGTATTTTTTAAATGGCTCATATACTTTAATGTAGATACTACCGGTTTCACATACCTGACAACGTTATTTAAGTAGTTCCTAATGAGGAATTTGTACTGCGCCAAGTACATTTTATAAATTGATCGACTGTTACTCGTAAAGTTTTAAAGCCTACTAGCTGTGATATTTTTCCTTTCTTAACTTCATCATATACTTATCCAACTACCGTGATTTTTTTCACGTATCCAAAAATCAACCATTTTTGTTTTTGTAATTTGTTCGCAACAAAATTTGCGTTAAACATAATATGAACATTTTATAAATAGCTTGCTTAGGACTTGTTCGTCAACTCGCACGTGCGAAATAATTTATTTCGTGCGAGTTGACACCTCCCTATTTTACCTACTTTTTCGTTCGTCAACTCGCACACCCTTATAAAGTACAGTCAATAAGAAAAAGAATCAAGATTGAAATTAAAATAAGTGGCTATTGCATACGGCTTTGCCCGTCTTGCTGATTTGATTTACTATTTCAAGCTACTGTTAAGTACAAATATTATCTAGATGTGCGGCATGAGGTGGGGGGACAAAATCGATGACGCAGGCATGACACGTGCTATCTCTTGTGACGTCGCACGCGCCGTATCTTATAATCTATCTCTTTTTCTAGTTCTAAGTAAATTATGTAGTTACCAGTTATTGGTTTTATATCATTTTAATAGCGTTACACATTAGCAACAAAACTTCTGTGATTTTAAAAAATTGTAACTTGACTGATGTTTTAAGTAGGTTAATAATTAGTAGCCAAAAGTTTTATATTTTACTGTTGATTTTTATCTTTGTATATTAAATTATGTAGTTACCAGTTATTGATTTTATATCATTTTAATAGCGTTACATATTAGCAACAAAACTTCTGTGATTTTAAAAGATTGTAACTTGACTGATGTTTTAAGTAGGTTAATAATTAGTAGCCAAAAGTTTTATATTTTACTGTTGATTTGTATCTTTGTATATTAAATTATGTAGTTACTAGTTATTGATTTTATATCATTTTAATAGCGTTACATATTAGCAACAAAACTTCTGTGATTTTAAAAGATTGTAACTTGACTGATGTTTTAAGTAGGTTAATAATTAGTAGCCAAAAGTTTTATATTTTACTGTTGATTTTTATCTTTGTATATTAAATTATGTAGTTACCAGTTATTGATTTTATATCATTTTAATAGCGTTACATATTAGCAACAAAACTTCTGTGATTTTAAAAGATTGTAACTTGACTGATGTTTTAAGTAGGTTAATAATTAGTAGCCAAATGTTTTATATTTTACTGTTGATTGTAAATGTTAGCTTTTGTTTTTACATTAATATTACATTTAGCATAGTTTTAGCGTTTGTTACAAAAATCGTTAGTAACAAAGAAATTGTAAGACTGGTTGATTTTCTTAGTAGATAAATTTTAATTTGCCAAAGGCTATATAATATTGTTGTTAATCGAAATTTTTACGATTTGTTTTATTTAAATAGTTTTTTTTATTTTTATATAAGTACATTTAGCATACTTTTATTTATGTAGTAACGTTTGTTACAAAAATCATTTGTAACGAACATTCAGCTGTGATTTTTATAGTTCCTAAGGCTGATTGATTTTATTAATAATTAACCCAATGCTACATATTTTACATACCTAAACCTGATAGTGGTTTTTTCGTGATATTGTTTAGGTATAATTCTTAGAGAAAATTATAATATATCTATCTCAAAATCAATATTTTGTTTTATTTAAAACTTCTACATTAAAAGTAGGCACTTATAGGTAATACTAAAACGAGTTTGTAACTGACTGTACATAATTACGTCATATTTTTACGATCGTGCGAGTTGACGAACGAAAAAATAAATAAATTAGGAAGGTGCCAACTCGCACGACATCAAAATTTTCGCACGTGCGAGTTGACGAACAAGTCTTGCTTAGTACTTAACTGATCTTTAATATTTGTAAAAATATTATGATCAGTTAGTGACGGTAGTTGTTGACATTGAATGGGCGGGCGCCTTTGGCTTTCAAAGTAAAAAGTATTGAATAATTTCGGCAGGCTGGTTAGAACCACGATAGCTTAATTGGAAGAACACCTGACCCGGAATGTCAGAAGGGTGCAGGTTCAAATCCTGCTCTTGGAAATTTTTTCAACATTTATACCCATGGAAATAAACAATGACGTATATTTTTTTCTACTCATACTACTCATTAGAAAACATTTGACATATTAAAATGATGACACAATATGTCACTTAAAATAATAATATGTCTTGTTTTTATTATCGATTTTAAATGCGCGCTTCCGATTCCGTATATATATTTTTCAAATCATAAAGAGAATGCAGTAAATACTCATTAGAAGATGTCATACTGACACATCCTATTTGCCGCGCAATTTATGAACTCAGTAAAGAACATGTGAACAGTTTCGAGAAAAAAGATCGTAATGTCGGCACCTCAAACGTCATAATCACAAACACAGTAAGTTGTACTTAATGCGTTCACAATTGTGCGGCAGTATCACACTGTTACGATCACATTTCTACGAAATCACTCCCACAAATATTACTACCTACAACGGACATTGAGCTTAAAGTGTCGATCACTGGTGGCTGTTACAGATCACACTGTTACGGCACTTCCGTCCCTTTTCTACGAAATCACTCCCACAAATTGTATATATAGAAGGCGAGCGGAAAGATGTTACACATCAAAAACCCTATCCGATCCGTTAAGGTGTTATTAGGTATCGGTATTCAGTTCTATTTACGTAATCATTTAAAAAAATAAAAGAAAATAATTTACTCTGAATAAAATTTTGTTAAATGACAAAACTTACATGGCAATACTTTTGTCGGTACTTCGGTAGGTAGGACATTTGGCCACATGGGTAAATACCCAAACAGAGTCCAAGCTTCCTTAGAGCGCGCTGTCACAAGTACACTACTACATAGCACGGCTTATGTGTGCGTGAATTCTCACCGAGACGGGTTCACGTACGCGCCGCGAGAGGACAAACCGGTTTACACCGGCACAGCCAGCGGACAATCTCAGTGAGTGTCACATGCGTTGTTTCGTGTTGTGAACTGTCATCGCTTGTAAAATATTGTAATTTTTGAGGTTTTGTTATGTTTGATTTAAATTAGAGTGGTTTACTGTAAAATATGTTTAATTTCTGTACAGTGTGTATGAACAATGCCAGAAATATACAAATATATTGCCTATTTCTCGTAGTTTCGCGGACACTTCGATCTTAAAGTAAACATTATAAATATTGGCACTGAAATCTTAGAACGTATAATGTATATTATATAATGTATAATGACATTAATGACTAAACATTTAATCTGCCATGTTAGTGTTTTTCAATTCAGTATTTAGAAAGACTTTATGTCAGATTAGAATTTATCTATATGCGCTATTATCTATACGCGACAGTTCGCGAGCGAGACAGAGACAGGAGAAAGAGGCGTATACATTGCCTAACCTAACGTCAAGTGACGGTCGCGGTCTCCTGTCTCGGTCTCTGGTCTCGGTCTCCGGTCGCGGTCGCGGCGCGAACCGCCAGCTTAAATCTGATAAATAAAATTTAAAAAAAACGAGTTATTGAAAAACAAAAAAAATAAAAAGAAAATATTTAGAGTAAGTCTATACAAATATTATAAAGGGGAAAGATATGTATTTTGTATGTATGTTTGCAACGAATAAACTAAAAACTACTGGACCGATTTAAAAAATTCTTTCACCATTAGATTTGCTACATTAGCGCTGAGTAACATAGGCTATATGAAAAAAAAAATGCGGTGTGAAGTCTGCCGGGTCAGCTAGTAATTTATAAATTTATGATTATCTTATCAATTTTGCGCGCTCGCTATAAGGAAGCTTGGACTATGTTCGGGTATTTACTCATGTGCTTTGGCGCCGCCGCGATTGATGGAAAGTGTGGTCACATTTATAATATTAGCTAGATTTTGGGGTAATTTGAGCAATTTCGGTACAAAAAACTTGCTTTTTAAATTACGATATCTCTTTTATTTTCATGATTAATATTTGTTTATTATTATTTTTTGTTATTGTTATTTGTATACCTATGTACCCCTTTGTGATCAGACAGGGTTTTTTTTACATATTACATATTGTATAATAAAATAAATCAAACAAATAAATATCAATTGCATAGTAACGTAACATCTGGTACACAGTTTATACAAGCGTAAAATTTCTACGGAAAGCAAAGCAAAATGTCGTGGGAGGATATCAGGAGGATAATGGAGACATAAACTGAACTTACCAAGCCATGGAGGGCAGTCGATTTCATTACGTAGCAGTTTGTACGCAAATAACGTGTCAGGACGTTATATTTCTATCAGTGACGTTTATAAATATATTTTGCTGCATTATTATGGTAAAAAAGGTCAGGTCAAGAGTACCCTAAACCGACGAGCGTGTATGAACAGACTTATGAATGTGGATGAAGCGAAAGATGTCTGTAAGGATCGCAGCAAGTGGAAAGAGGTGGTCTCTGCCTACCCCTCCGGGAAAAAGGCGTGATGTATGTATGTATGTATGTATTATGGTAAATTGCTAAAATTATCATCGTCATTACCAGCTTAATTATATGTTCCCACTACTGGGGCATGGCTTTTCCTATGAATGGAAACACAGAAAAAGAACGGGCCATAAAACACCAAGCGGGCCTAGTGCGGTTATATGGTTGTTAACGACTTCTGCAGCTGGGGCTATAACGGCTTTACGTGCCTACGGAGTTCGAGATTATAAATTTTCGATCGTCACCAATTCAATGATCGGCTTTTGTAAAAGATGCTTTACTTCAGTCGTCGCTGACCGAGCGCGTTCACCACTACATCATCGAGCTCCTCAGTTCTTGGTCTTGAATTAACATATTGAGAGAAAAAGAAGATATAACCTCTGAGGGTTCGATTCATGTTTTTTGAAGATATCAGCAACATGCCTAAATGTGAACAAGAACCGTACTTCATCATACAAACGTGAGGGTCCTGAACACATTGGACATGATAATATGGTATTATAATACACTGGGATAATGCGGGCACGGTAAGCACCCATATTTGAAACCTTGAATTTATGGCTTAGGTATTGCCATAAATCAGAGATATATGTCGGGTACTAAATAAAGGTTGGTTATCTGTGCTCATGAAATCGGGATTATAAGAAGTAAAGGGATCTTAGCAGGAATTTCGAGAGCAAATTGCAAAGGCGTCTTAAGGTCTATTAGTGAGACTACCGGTCACATATTCAGTCTTGGGTGAACTTCTATCTACGCTCTTATTGTTACTTGCCATAAGGGAGAAAATATTTAAACTTTACCTTTAAATTCGCATACAAAATATGTTCACATATGAATTAATTTTCGAACGCTCGCGGTCCTATATATTTTTGAAACGCTCAATTCTGGGTTCCAAACAGAGTAAAATAAAAATATTTAAATCATTCCAGACAGAAATGATGATATTTTAGATAAACCCGTAATGTGCCGCAGTATGTAACAAAACGCAAAATTAATGAATCAGGATTCAAGCACTGTGTAAATTTTACATCTGTTTGCCTTTTTCCGTTCCCTAATGAGAGGTCAACCGCGTTGAGGCATAAAAAAAAACCTTTTTATGCTATATAATGTATTAATAAATGCTGTAATAGTCTATTAAAATGAAAAAAAAAATACAGTTCCACTCGGGTTATTTTATACATTTAACATTTTGGTTTTATCCTGACGTTACGAATCCGGTCGTTTGCATATCTCCTGTCTTTTTTTTATATTAAAGTCCGCTTGAACTGAAAAATGTTTGAAGAATTCATTGCTATGATTTTAGGGAGTCTCTTAGTCTTTGTAATTGATCTCTCTCTCTCTTAGTACTTAATTGATTTTATATAGGGAAAGTTATAAAAAATCCTAAAGTAGAATATGTTTTTACACGACTGCCAAAAAAAGGATTGTTATGTTTTCAGGGTTCATGTATATATGTATATGATGTTTTTTATTCCACCATAAAAAAAAAGAAAAATGAAAAATTGTTTATTGTGTCTAAAACTTAATGTACCCACCCACATTAAGTTTTAACCGTATCTGGAGCACCCGTTTAAGCAAATATGTGTTTGTTTTGGGATACTCCGCTCTTCCATAACAATAACAAATAGTACTCAGTTAAATTTATTTCCCATTACTTATAAAATATTTTACATTAATATTTTACAAAAATAATCATTATATTTTAAGCCAAGAGAAATATATGCCCATGTTAAGTACGTATATAAATATGTGTTAGTGTGTGTTTGTGTACCATTATACAATAATATTATAATATATATATATACCTATATTTTATACTTACATTTTGTGTCAATTAATATCTAGTGTATAACAGACTTGTCATAATTATGATTTGTGTAATCTTATTTAGTCATGAACCAAGCACTCAATTTCATTATAATTTTTGGTCTTAAGCCAGTCGGTGAGAACCTTCTTGCATTCATGGTATGTGAGCGGATAGACATTTAAGTGCCATTTAAGTACCATAACATCTAAACGCCTGAACCGATTTAGATATATAAGGTATCGTTACAATCCTTGCATCGTTCCGACTAACACAAGCTAGTGAAAATTTGGAAATTCAACCCCTATGTGGGTAAAATAGGGTATTAAATTTTCGTCGAAAATTCGTCATTATTGGAGTTAGACTAGAACTTGATGTTTAGCATGCTATCTGTAGAGGTTAATTTTTGTTTCTTCTCTTACAAATTAAATTACCTAGTATGATATATTTTATTAAAATAAAACTTATCACTAAAAGGTACAAAATAACTTTATAAATAAGAAAGTATTCCGCAAAGCGGTCCCCCGACTGCGATGAAAATTTCAGTTTTATTAATCAAGCAGTTTTGATAAATAAATAAATAAATACATGCAATCTAGTTTTTTGCCTTTTAGTTATTTTATTTGCCTTTTTGTCATGGCAGTCGCGTTTTTAATTTTTTTAATTATTAATTTTTTTATTAAGTAAGTAAACTCACTGTTAGGAGCGTTTTCTAATACTCCTAATAATGTTCAGTTAGGAATGCAGTCACCACTTGCCACCACGTAAGTACCACCTTTTTCTTGCGTTACCTTACTTTTTCTCTATCTGTGGTTCAACCGTCTCTGTGGTCTAGTGGTTAAGACCACCGATTTAGACGCAGAGGTCCCGGGTTCGATTCCCAGCGGGGGGTACATGTTTGTGTACTCAGTTTGGTTGGTGGTAGGGCTTGTTTGTCCCCTTGGTTAGCTACCACCATCTTATCTAAATATGTCGCCATAACATCAATGTTTGTAATATTATAAGATAGCCAGTGCTTCAGTAGTTGAGGATTCCGTGTGAAGTGCGCTTCCACCTTCGGCCTCATCATCACTTAACATCAGGTGAGATGAAGGTCAAACCCGTAAGATATACTTACATGTATACTAATATTATAAAGAGGAAACCTTTGTATTTTTGTATGTATGTATGTATGTATATGTTTGCAACGAATAAACTCAAAAACTACTGGACCGATTTGAAAAATTCTTTTACCATTAGAATGCTACATTAGCGCTGAGTAACATAGGCTATATTGAAAAAAATATATATAAAATACTAAAAATGACCCATCAATTGTAGCGATGACCTGATTTCAAAATCAGGTCATCGCTACAATTGATGGATAATGGCTTAATCACCACGCTTGCCAAATGCGCGTTGGTGATCACAAACCGAGGAGCTCGATGGCGCAGTGGTTAACGCGCCCGGTCTGCGAGTGCTGATGTTAAGCAACTTTCGCAAAGGCTGGTCATCGGATGGCTGACCAAAAATGTATCACCTCGAGCTCCTCCATGCTTCGGAAGGCACGTAAAGCCGTTGGTCCCGGCTGCATTAGCAGTCGTTAACAACCACCAACCATCACTGAGCCCGCGTGGTGGTTTACGGCCCGTTCTCCCTATCCATCCATAGGGAAGGCTTGTGCCCTAGCAGTGGGGACATAAAATGAGCCGATAATGATGATCACAAACCCGGGCGATCACAAACCTGGAAATTGAACCCGGGACCTTTGGTTAACGGGCCGAGCGCTTTGCCACTGGGCCAAGGCGTTTCAATAGCCTCGACAAATCGAATTGTAGCACTGACTTAGAAGCAAAGCTTGTAAACGTTCCGGAATACTCAAATCAGCTTTCTGTACCGGAAAAATAAATTGACGTCGCTTTGCGCGTCCGGGCGCACTGCCCCATGAATACTAAGCAACCGGTATTGGGTATATTCGTGGCTTGATGACATTTCGCCTCAGTTGGGATCTGGTTATTATTTGGTGTCTTTGATGGGCTCAATCATGATTGATTTTTTATAGATGAGTAGGCAAATTACTCCGTTCTACCTGAAGTTAAGCAGAAGACAGCTAATGCAGCAGGGTTTAATGCTTATTACATTATACTAGCCGTCCTTATCTTGCACACCTTATTTAATAATTTTACACCTCGTTCTTTTTTTTTTGGAGAGAGATTTCTGATTGCCTCAGACGGCATTTTCAGTTTCACCGGGCTTGTTTGGGGGCGGCGAGGAACGTAAAGGGTTCCTCAAGCCGTGTGAAACGAATCACCTTCGGAGGTTTTCTAGAGGGAACGGCATCGCGCACTAGTGCGCGTCCCCGTGCCCTACTAGATTCTCCAAAGGGTTCGGATCGGATTGGATCGGGGTACACCTCGTGTAAATGGCTTAGCTAGACCGTCTAATTAAATAAAAAAAATAAATTGCAGGACTCCAACTTAGAAAGGTTTCGTCCTTCCGTGCGCTGGTTATGGTCTAGATAAGCGTTTCGAAATAATTTTAATAAGATAAGAATGAAATATCAATTAAATTTGCTTGGTGGTTAGATTCTTTCTAGAATATGACTGGATGCCAAATACCCTATTTCTGTCGCCATCAGAATTGATTGCTGTGTTCTGATTTGGGTACGTATGCCAGTCAACGTATAGGGCTAAGACCTAAACCTTTACCCGCTTGATTACAAAACACACCTTACGGAAAGTCTAACTTGGCATTTGATGTAGCTTAATTTTTATGTGAATGAACGGTAACATTTATGTTTTCAATTTCAACTTCAAGACAGACAAAACTATTAAGCAAACAATGCTTCAAGTTTAAGTGCTCAAAGCATTTCCAAACTTTTAACTTCAGTCTTTAAGTTGTGTCGAATGCATTTGACACATACGCGAAAGACAAAGCCTTCAACTTGCCCGTAAATACAGCATCATGTCATAAATGACGTCACACCAAGAACCCGATAGTGAATAAGTCGACTGAATAAGTTCCGCCATTTTGCAATGACAGTCGTAATGGTATGCGTTGGGTGATTTCGGAAATAGGGTAGAGATTCGACTCATTTTATTTTAGCTGACTACGGGGTTTCTTGATTGAGGCAAACTGATTTTGATACCGCAATCCACTTTGAAGTGAGTGAATAATTGAATTTTGGGCAAAGGTGCTTATTGAACGTGTGCCAGAAATTAGAAGTGGGCACGTGATTGAGGCATTTCCGCTACAGTGGGTCTAAATAACAACTAATAAAAGATCACTTTTGATTCAAGTCAAAAATTTGAATCGAAAATAAACAGATAGGATTAATACACAGGTAAATATAGGTACTGGAAAATATTATATTTTTTACTAACACTTATAACGTCCTATCTACAAAATAATTTAATTTTGATAATGAAGATGCAATTTATCTAAAAAGTCACTAGGACTAGTTTTAACTCGAAACGTGTTTCGTGTTTGATAATAAACCACTTTCTCTTATGTGGATAGTGGCACCAGTCTTCGACAGGAACCGGTAATCGACATTTTTGTCCTTTAATAATAAATAACAGTCAGCAACTGATTTTAATCTTTAAACAACAATTAAATACCAACCACCTGCTCTTGCTAATACCCGTATTTCAATGAAAATCTATGATATATGTTCCCGTTATCGATGTATGGGAGGTTGCGATGATGGAGGGTTCTATGGCGATGGTAAATAACGACTGCGTCTCTTTGTGTGTTTATTTATATTGACTACATTGTGACTAACTTATTATATAAACCTTACAATACTATTTATACAATAATAACTACCTATTTAGATGTTGGAGGGACGATGCCGTGTCTTATCTTTATCAGATCTACACGCGATTATAAATGCGTTTACAAATTCTTTAAACCATACGTGTGGATAAGAAATTATGTGGCGACCGCGGGCCGTCACAATATATTTTGGCGACGAAAACTCTGTCGGACACTGGGTTTAAAGTGTCGGACACTGGTGTCACTAACCTAGTAGAATATACATAGGCTTGTCTCATTATTTCGCATGACAGCTCTTATTATTTCGAAGTGGACACAATCCATTCTACAGAGCTACAATATCGCCAGCACAATCTGACTAAAGTTGCCCGCCTTTGTGCAACGGTGCAGAATTATTCGAGTGGGTATGCTATGCTGCTACGTTGCGATGTCACTGAGAAAGGACTATAAAAATTAAACGCTTTGGAGCATGTCGTTGAATAAAAACTGTTTCGAACAACTGACCTTTTTTGTGTACAAAATGGAAGTGCTTTTAAGTCGAAATAGAGGAAAGGAAACTGGTGCGAGCCGATTCCGCATTTAATGTAAGTTTAAAAAAAAATTGGTACAACGTTACTTATCATAATTGTAATATACATTTTCAATGTCCTCCACTGTGGTAGGTACTTGCAGCGTAGGTAATATTATTAGGTAATAGTAGTATTAATCGTAGGTAATGAGACAAGAGCATTAAATATGACACTTAATTCTTTGTTGATGATGATCAAGATCAAGCGTATCTCTAAATCGCCCTATCGACCGCCTCGAACCGAAATCACAGTGCGAGTGCGCCTATAACTTCTATTGAAAAAGATGAATCTTATCGTAAACGTTATCTTTTGATAACGACATAATTATATTCTATAGAATGACGTCTGTCATTGTTATAGTTCTATCAATTCTATTCAGGGTTGCTCACTAAAGCTCAAGTAAGCTACCGTGTCGATTAACGCGCCACCATTGAAACCATTCGTCAGCCACTTGCGAAAATCACAATAAAGCGAATGTCATATCACTTTCAATTTGATTGAGAATCAATGTATTCTGCCAATTTAGGTTATGGGTTGAGATATGTTTTGGTTTTAAGCACAGATCTACTATGTTTTTATTTTTTAGGGTCCAAAAAATAAGCCAAGCTTTAAAAGGCGTAAAGAAAATCGAAATAGACTGTATTAAAATAAAAAAATACGACGCAGCGACGAACGGCAAAAAAAGGCAAAACAAAAGACAGTTTTCCCATGAAAATAAAAAAATGAAAAATATTTAATCCGTAGCAAAGCTTAAAAAGTTTTCGCTACAAACGGAATTTAGAATCAAAACCATTGTGTTTCTGTCACAAACATTGCGTGTTGACAGCATCTGTTTAAGACATTGTCTAACTTTAGACGTCTCGTTATTTGGCGAGGCACTAACTCTCAATGTCAGTAGTCCAACTTTCAAAGTCTAAATGCATAAATGGGTCAGTTTCGGCGGGTGCGAATTGGTTTATTTGAATAATTTGTCTGCCGGTCCCGGATTCATGGTTATGTTATTCAAATGTGAGGTGTCGAGGGTCCGGCTAGAATTGGACTCGGCTCCGGAATTCGGAGTGGTCTTGCCAATTTGTGGGGCAGTATCTATGTAGTAGGCAGTATTTTATTAACAAAACGTCAACTTTATAGAAGAATTTCATCTTACTAAAAGTATCTAGGAATCTAGGAATTGAAAAAAAAGGTCAGGTAAAAGTTTGTTTCGAATTTTTTGATACAGTGCCAAGGTCATTGACTACAAATTCACCATCCAAATGATGATCATTTGGCAAACGTGGTGATTATGTAGCGATGACTTGATTTCATTGATTTAGGCCTTTAGCTTTACCCAGTAGTAGGACAGAATATGTTGACTATCCTGACCTATCTATATTTTTAGTTTGTGAATTGAATAGAGGCTCTTTTCTAGACAAATGTTATCATTTATCTCTATGCTGGTGTGCCCAGCAGGCCTTCCCACATAGACAAAAGCACATGGAGAGATCACAATCGCCAAACAACAATAGTTTTTTCGGCACGTGATCGTTTCCATAGTCTTTTAAAAATTACAAAGCTTTTATTCGGAAATTCACTTCATTATCATCTTCATCATCATCAGCTCATTTATGTCCCCACTGCTGGGGCACGAGCCTTCCCTATGGATGGATAGGGAGAACGGGTTAGAAACCACCACGTGGGCCCAGTGTGGATTGGTGGTTGTTAACGACTGCTATTAATGCAGCCGGGACCAACGACTTTACGTGCCTTCCGAAGCACGGAGGCGTTCGAGATGGTAAATTTTTGGTCACCCATCCGATGATCGGCTTTTGCGAAAGTTGCTTAACCTCAGCACTCACAGACCGGGCGTGTTAACCACTGTGCCATCGAGCTACTCCAAGAAAGAATTCCAAACAGATACTGTGAAAATTTCATGTTTTTCGTGTTGAATATTCGAAGTTAATTCGATAAAAAGTTTACCTTACGATAACAATTTTGTTGACGGAAGTTTTTTGCGTTCCAAAAGTGTAATTAAATAACGAATAGGTATTTGTTTCAGTCGCAGTTAGCGAGGAATTTGCGAGAACACGATAAGAAAATTAAGAACTAAGTTGGATTTTGATAACAATAATATTATCTGCTCATGTGTTTTGTTGTGGGAAGGCCAGGTGCTATCCCTATGACCTTTTAAAGCAGTATTACTGCAATTTTATTGCAGTTGTGGTACGAGACGTGTATGTATGCCGCTTCACGCGTCTCGTTTCACAACCACACTAACAGTGGTTCAATACTGCTGGCACGGTAACACCCCTGATTTTTATACCCAATGAATATTTATTTATTTATTGGGTAACTCCACAAACGTGCTAAAATCATAAATTGCAGTTTACATAAAACTAGTAACGCTTTGTTTATATGTAGCTACCACTGCATCATCATCATCATTATCATCATCATCATCATCAGCTCATTTTATGTCCCCACTGCTGGGAAACGAGCCTTCCCTATGGATGGATAGAGAGAACGGGCCATAAACCACCACACGAGCTTACTGTGGATTGGTGGTTATTGACGATTGCTAATGCAGCCGGGACCAATGGCTTTACGTGCCTTCCGAAGCACGCTCGAGATGATACATTTTTGGTCACCCATCCGATGACCGGCCTTTACGAAGTTACTTAACCTCAGCACTAGCAAACCGGGCGCGTTAACCACTGCGCTATCGAGGTCCTCTTACACACAACATAGTTATTATATTTCTATTTAAAGTAACAGATATCTTTTTAGGAGACGAGAGGCTAACTCGAAATCAAAGTCGTACCAACAACATCTTACTATATAAGTATAATAAAATATATTATTTAATGTGACAATAGGAACATTTAAAATAATATTTGTAATAATTGGTGCCTTCACTATTTGCATCCTAACTGCTAAGACCAAGAGCACTAAGTTTAGAACTATCGGACTCGCCGAAGACTTTACAGCACCATTTCAATGAAGACGCGTTTTAATGGACTGGAATAGCTCTGGAACCAATTAAAACAAACTGCGGACCTTTGAGAGTTGAGCTACGTTATTCAAATCTTCAATAGACAGCTCTCTACTAACGAATAAAGTTATTTCGAAATTCGTAATTTTTCATCTGCCGCGTGTGTTACAAAAGCTTTTTGAAAGCGACGAAAAATAAGATTATATGATATGATTATATGAAGACTATAAGAATAATTTCGGCGGGCTGGTTTAGAACCACGATAGCTCAATTGGAAGAGCACCTAACCCGGTATGTCAGAAGGGTGCAGGTTCAAATCCTGCTCGTGGAAATTCTTTCAACATTTGTGTTTTTGTAATTTTTTCTTTAATTGAAAATTCCTTTAAAAAAGTATATGACTCCGAGTTTTGAGCTTTTGGGGAGAGGTAGAGGTATACCACCCCCTCCTCCACTCCCCTCTTATAATTCGGCGGCTCTCCTGGAATTTAGAACCCAAAAATAATAAAAAGAAAATATTTAGTTTAGACTACCTACGTAATTTATAAATTTATAAAAAATAAAATAAAATACTTTGTTTCATTTATCATAACGTCATGTGACAACCCTACCAAAGTAATTGTAAATTTTGCGCGCTATAAGGAAGCTTTCACTCTGTTAGATATTTACTCTTGTGCCACTAGACCACAGAGACCGTAGAGCCGGTTAAATGTATAAAGCTTATTACCAGAATTTATTTGAATATTATTCTGCTGATTTGTATTCGGGATTGTTCTAAATATTTACAAAGCGTAAACGTAATATCATTGTGTTTATTTTACAATATAATTTAAGGCGTCATTAATATTGTCTTGAATACGAATGAGCAAGTAAACCATTACGTGAGAGTGTAAACATGGAGCTCGGGTTAGATGTGAGTAATCATGGTGCAATCCCTATGGCCTCGTTAGATTACTAACGCGAATCCACTTCGGGTACAGGTCTATATCAGCTTTCTGGAGGCGTTAACAGGACTTACTAATGTGTTGAAAGAATAGTTGTATTAATCCTTTAAAGAAACCTACCTAAAGTCTTAAATTGTCCAGTAAGGGACAATAAGCGTAATCGTGTCTCGCTTTGGAGATTCAAAGTAACTTATTGTTTGCTAAAGTTTTCGCTAATCTTACGCATTGAAAAGAATTACTTTATACGAATCTGCTCTCGTTTCATTTTATATAATACTAGCTGACCCGGCAAACGTCGTTTTGCTATAAAAAATAAAAATAAAATTTAGATGTGGACTACCCCTAACATTTAGGGGGATGAAAAATAGATGTTGGCCGATTCTCATAGATACCGGATGACCCGGCAAACGTTGATTTGCCATAAAAAATAAAAAAAAAATTTAGGGGTGGACTACCCCTAACATTTAGGGGGATGAAAAATAAATGTTGGCCGATTCTCATAGATACCGGATAAGCACAAAAAATTTCATCAAAATCGGTCAAGCCGTTTCGGAGGAGTATGGCAACGAAAACTGTGACGCGAGAATTTTATATATTAGATTTTGTCGTTTATTTTATGCTGCCTGTCATTGCAATCTTTTTACAGGGTTTACAAGGGACACATCGAACCCTTCATACATGGTCACATGGACCAATGTATGAAGGGTTCGATGCGCCAGACCAGAATCACACTAATATTATAAACGCGAAAGTTTGTGTGTATGTATGTATATTTGTTGCTTCTTCACGCTGCAACGGATGGATGAATTTGGATGAAATTCGGCACACATATAGTTTATACCCTGGATTAACACATAGGATACTTTTTATCCCGATATCCCTAGGGGAACATGAACCACGCGGGTGAAACTGCGGGTGGCCGCTAGTAAAGTAATATAATTTTCATGTATCTTTTTCTCTTGTATATACTTTAGTGTTTTATTTCCAAATACAATAACTGCAATGTTTGTGAAGGTGTATAATGGTCACCAGTCTATAAACTTTGCTCTGCTGGGCTCAGGTTATCTCACATGATCAGACAGTTCCCATCACGCTGGTGGCCCAAACTTACGGCAAGAATCGGGCCCAACGGCTTAATGTGCCTTCTAAAGCACAGAGAAGCTCGAGTAACTTTATAGTCACCCATCCCGTCAGTGAATTAAACTATCTAGAAAGGTAATCACATGAAAAGTAAATAAAGTTGCTTGTACAAATTGTCCTAAAAATGGTCAATTTATAGTGTATCTGGTTTCAGAATTTACGAATAAAAATGCCTAGAATTTCATAAATGCATTCGTTCAGTGTGACGGGTTGTCGACAGGCTTTTAAAGAGATGAGGCTTTATGTCAAAATGCAAATTGATAGTTGGATTTGCTATCCATTCGGATTGGTTTGGAATAAAATAATAATGATTTTAGGATACAAACTTTTGTGCAACTGTCGCAATTTGATGTTCATTTTCATTGCACAATCATAATAATTCGATTTGAAGTAGCATTTATGAATAATTTATATCTAATATTAATATAACGTAACAAATTATATATCTATCTTATATCTATGTACTTTTTTATTTCCATCGTTATACTTTAAACCGTCGTCAGCAACATTCAGTCAGCATTGATCTTAATAAGTGAAATATTTATTTGTCTCTAAAATATCATCATTCATCATGATCAGTCCACTGCTGGAAATAAACCTCTCTTAATGCATGCCAGTGAGCCCGACCTTCGGCTATTCTCTTTCGACCGCTTGCCAGCCATTTTGCGTATATCGTCGCTCCACAGCACCGGAGGGCATCCTACACTAGAATATAAACACTAAAATATCGGTTTTCTTAAATGGTTTCGATGTTTATCCGATTCCGATCCCCTTGCGTAACCGTAAAAAACAGACTTTTATCTTGCAAGTCTATAGGAATAATACCTCCTTTTACAATCCCGTTGTACGCATGTGCCGTACTTACAATGAGCTGTCGCAGGTTGGCGATGACCTGGACATTTTTGTGCCAACATGGTACTGTCAGAGAGATACTGTCTGAAATTTTATAAATCTTATTCTGTTGTTAAAATGTTTTGTTTCACTGTATATTTTTGGAATCCAATTTAATTTAATTAATTGTAACTTTATTCAATTCATTGTAATTTAATTTATTGTAATTTAATGTAATGTAATTTATTGTAATTTGATTTATTTATTTTAATTTTAATTTAAGTCTGTAGATTGCTTGTTTTTATTAATTTTTAATTCTTTTGTGGTGACAAGTAGGTATGTTTGCGCCAAAATGTTTATATAATGCTGTGTGTACACGTTTTTTGGGTTTCGATCTAGCTTTAATCTATTGTAATTTCTGTTTTCTACTTTTATTTGATTGTTACCTGTTGTGTATACTAATATATATATATACTATAATACCAATATTATAAATAAATAAATAGATTTAAATTTACTTTTATGTAGTAGTCTTTATAAAGCTAATTTAATTGAGTATCCAATAAAAAAATTACTACGCGACGGCGGGATTGACATAATCCGATTATGAAGGACAACATGAAGAGGCTCACTGATTGGATTGCCGTTTTTTATGGCAATCATATAAATTAAGATTGACTTGCCTACCTATAATATCAAATTTAAAAATAATACTTTTCAAAAGTCAGTTGTAGAAATTTGTAGATATTAAACAAATAATTACTGGCTAGCAGGCGAGCTATTGCTTGTCTGATGGAAAATGGTTATAGCAACCTAATGAACGATTACAACACTAACAAATGACATGCTCAGACCTAAGTTCAGATCTGAAGACAGCGTCTCCTTAGGCACGTCGGGTATTAAAAGTGCTAAAGTGGATAGATTGCTTCGTCGTCGTCACCCGTGGTACTCAGTCAGCACTTATGACGGACCCGTTTCAGCTGCAAATCTTACTTATCTAAAAAAAGCGTGAAACAAAAGAAAAACACAAAACGTTTAGTGGCTGAAAGCGTGTGGTAGTCTGCAAGAATAATATGCATAGTCTACGAAATTTTAAATTACGTACTTTTCGACGTAACCTGTCAAAAGTGCGTTGGCGTAAGTGCCGTAACATTCTTAGCAAGCAACACATCCCATATTTCTAAAATTACCTACATTGTTCCATAATATTTTCTCAACTTTTTGGAGAGATTGTGGCTTGCTCAGATTTATGAAGCTACGAGAGTACGCGGCGTAGCAAGCCAGTCTACGACATGTAACATTCCGTAGCGGAGTCGTAGTCGTGGTACTTCGTAGCGTTGTAACCTTCGAACTTTGTAACTTGACTTTAATAAATTGCTTGGGTTAATGAGACTCATTTTGTTACTTGTCTCTCAAGTTTGGAGATTTTATAGCTCTACGGTTTTTCGGGAGCGATTCTAATTGAACATTAAGGGCCTTACAAATAAACAAAGAATAAAGTCCGAATAGTTATTCCGTGTTTTGTTCCTGTCACGTAAACGTCATTTCAAATTAGAGTAAAAGAGACAAAACACGGAATAACTATTCGGACCTTATTCTTTGTTTATTTGTAAGGCACTAATATAATACTGGGACTTATCAGTTGCTTCAACTGTGTTATTAATAATAAAAACCATCGATGTTTTCAGCTTTAGTGCTAATTTAAGCTAATTTTCAGCTCATTTTCATTTTCATTTTGTGCGAGTATCTTGGAACACTTGTCCCTTACTCAGCGCTTACAATATGCTCGGGAAGTTAGGCAGCTGATACGTTTTCACGTCTCATACAAGCATGATAGCTCAGTAGTGGCGACTGGATATAAAGTTTAAGTTTTTTGATGTGTAACATCTTTCCGCTCGCTTTCTATAAAAGCAATTTGTGAGAGTGATTTTGTGAAATGGGACGGAAGTATCTGTAACAGTAACAAGAAGTCGGGGAAGCGCGAAAGCGCGCGCCATTTTGTAAATTTAAAATCGATATCATGAACATGACATATTATTATTATTATTATATGTGACATATTGTGTCATTTAACTATCAAAGGTCAATTTGATATGTCAAATGTTTTCGAATGAGTATTTACTGCATTTATTTTATAGTTATAAAATGATGTAATACCTGACCCATTTTTTTCAGAATATAATGTTAAAATTGCTTATTACTAAGGTGAGATGTCAAATGTACACATCATATGCGACTACTGTAAGGATCGATCGTTTTTAAAAAAAATATATTTTATGAGTAAACACACAGTGCCTTGATCTCACCTGATGTTAAGTAATGATAAGGCCAATGATGGAAGCGCACTTCATCCGGAAACCTCAACTAGTGAGGCACTGGCTATCTTAACTCTAGCTGCCGGAACACAAAAATGTTACAAACATTGATGTTATGGCGACATATTTAGATAAGATGGTGGTAGCTAGCCAGGCGGACAAACAAGCCCTATAACAAGCGAAGCAGCAAAACAATTCCCTTTATTGCATACCGCCGCCCGCCATTTTATTTATACAACCGAACCACAAAATAAGGAGACTGCAGAAAATAAGCTTCATACAAACGAGCTCGAGCAATACACACGCAGACAACAATTCACGGACACAATCTCACAGCTGCGCTCAGACTGGTTCGAGATTCGCCGACATTCCGTGACCGTGAGAGGTTCTCTAGGAGCTCGATAGCGCAGTGGTTAACGCGCCCAGTCTGCGAGTGCTGAGGTTAAGCAACTTTCGCAAAGGCCGGTCATTGGATGGTTGATCAAAAATTTATCATCTCGAGCTCCTCCGTGCTTCAGAAGGCAGGTCCCGGCTGCATTAGCAGTCGTTAACAACTACCAATCCGCACTGAGCCACTGGTCCCGCATGGTGGTTTATGGCCCGTTCTCCCTATCCATCCATAGGGAAGGCTCGTGCCCCAGCAGTGGGGACGTATAATCAGCTGGTGATGAGAGGTTCTATGTGTGGGTTGCTCGAGCGCGGTATGTAGAATTAAGCTCACCTTCGGTCTCCTTATTTTGTGACCGAACTCCCGATGGCTCCCGCCGCATCTGTTAACCAAGGTCCGACCTCAAGGGATCCTGAATTTATAACTGGGAGGGTTTTAATGAACACTGAGCGAAGTTTGCCAATGCAAAAGAGCGATTATAAACACTGATAAAAGAAATTTAATTGAAAATTGATGACTTGGTTGCTGGGGAATGAAACTTTGGATTGGAATAGACGGTTGTTCTCTTGCGATGTATGTGATACATTCGCAATAGCTTTTCAGTACCACTTTCCACTGAATAAAAGTCGCCAACAACAATGTTAGTTACATGTTAGTAACCATATACATAAAGTTAATAATAAAATATGCGCTTTTTGTTTAGTAATAAGACATGTGCAATAAAAGTAAGGCCCATTTTTCATCATTATCATCATCAGCTTATTTATGTCCCCACTGCTGGGGCACGAGCCTTCCCTATGAATGGATAGGGAGAACGGGTCATAAACCACCACGCGGGCCTCGTGCGGATTGGTGGTTGTTAACGACTGCTAATGCAGCCGGGACCAACGGCTTAACGCGCCTTCCGAAGCACGGAGGAGCTCGAGATGATACATTTTTGGTCACCCATCCGATGACCGGCCTTTGCGAAAGTTGCTTAACCTCAGCACTCGCAGACCGGACGCGTTAACCACTGCGCCATCGAGCTCCATTTTTACTGTTTAAATTTAAATTAAATGACAGCCTATCTATAAGTTTGGTCTTCATCGTCATTAGCTGATAAAGTCGGTAGTATCTATTGAACTCAAGTTTTCCAAATATAAATTACTTATATCTATAGCTTACTATTTATATCACAACTTTGATTTTATCACTGCGACATATACAAATGAATTGTCATGGTAAACGTGAATAATGAATTGTAATTCCCATTAGTGTATATTAAAAATCATGCTCTTTTGTTGCCATCAAATTTTAATACGGTTATGTGTTAAAAACCAAACCGGTCGTTGTGGACCTCCTTGGGGGAGGCCTTTGTCCAGCAGTGGACGTCTTTTGGCTGAGATGATGACGATAATGATGATGAAGTGTTTAAAAAATCCTCAGACGAAATCCCTTCTGGCAATCAATTGGTAGGCCAATTAGGCTATTGTCATTGTTGTTCGATCACACGACTTGAAGAACCCTGTAAGTTTCTCGCCGCCCCCAAAATAGTCTAAAGGCCAACAGCAAACTCTCAAGAAATTAAAATGGCACCAATTTAAAAAGTTCCTTAAAGCCCTCCCCGTCATAGGGTCGTCGGAAGACCACACCACACACATAAGCTAATCTCTCCTGTGGGTCCTGTTGCTGGTATAGGAGGGCTGAGCTGATATAAACACGACTGTGGCGCCATCTTGCTGTATTAATATCATAATTTTGGTGTTAAAGACAAGGTTTGGTGGTGTTTCAAGGTCAAATGCTCTAACATAGAGCACCTGACCTTGTAATAACACAAAGAGAGAGACTTAGAACTTTACATATGTGGCATATGATTGAACATTTATCAAAGAAATTTGCAATCGTTGATTTATCATTTCCGTTCGAAATGCTATCGTTTGAAAGAAATGCTAATGCATTACAAAAGAGTGCTTGCTTAAGTAAAAAAATATCGGTTTTTGTCCCATTAAACGTATCCGTGTTCGTTTTCAATTCGATTTGTCAGACATTATGGTACGGTATGGTACGGTAGTTTTTTGACGAGGTTTTACGGAAACTATGTACTTAGAATAGGTATCATAAGCTTTATTTATTTGTTTGTTGTCAGGCGATACAGTGTTCATCAACACTAGTTCACTTTATGTGCCAATTACTGGGGCACGAGCATTCCCAACAATGGTTCCAAACATCATGAGGAGATCGGGTTATTACCAGGCTATTGGCGGTTGTTAAAGACGGGTAAATATGAAGCCGGGACCAACAGCTTTACGTGCGTTCCGAAGCACGGAAGTGCTCGAGATACCTTATAATTTTTTGTTAACCATCCGATGTCCAGCAACCGGCGTTTGCTATGTTTTTTTTAACTTTATCAATCACCGACCGAGCGCTTTACCACTGCGCCATCGAGTAACGCAGTCCCATAGGTGACCCTAAATATTCAACCTTACAGATTACAAAGACCTTACATACTATGTCATGTACATATACGAATACAAAACCGAGTATTATGACCCATAAAACATGTTAGTAAGAATATTTTTTACACGAATCGTATATACATGCTGGCGACGCGACGTGTGACGGTGTCTGGTAACCGACCTCTAAATTACCGGTATACAACACCTTTCAGACGAAACTCCTCCTTCATGAAAGTTGACAGGTGGTCATGATTTATACCCGACGTTTCGACCGAGTTACACCGGCCGTGGTAACGGGCGGACTGACAAAGTAGTTTGCGAAATTTTACGAAAGACGAATCAATGTTTTCTTATAGTGGTTATGAAAGAAAGAAAGAAAGAGAATAAATTTTTATTTGGTTTATAAAACTAAATAAAAAAATACATCACTATATTACACAAATTTAGAGGTTCCAGAACCAAAAAGGCACCCCCGCTCAGCATGTGTCATGACCTAAGGAGATCCCCAGGCCACAACGCTGGTATTCTGCGGAAGCCGTAACTAAAATAAAATAAAATAAACTAAAACTAATATGAAAAGAGGTGGCACCAGAGACGCAAAAAACTTATTATACTATATAACTATATATACTTTTATGTGTCCAATCTATACTTATCTATACTATAATATTATAAAGCTGAAGAGTTTGTTTGTTTGTTTGGTTGAACGCGCTAATCTCAGGAACTACTGGTTCGAATTGAAAAATTGGTGTGAAGATATCGCTTTTGTGTCGTAGTTCCTTGGCGTCAGGATACGATCATGAATTTTTTTTCCTGGAGTTTTAAAATACCGGCAAGCTTCTGCCTAGTTTAGACTCCAGTATCCCACAAATATTATATTTGATGTTATACTCGTAGGTTAAGCACATTGTTTATTGTAGTTTGTGGAGAGAAAATAAATAAACTTTAATATTATTTTGTTTGACGGCAGTAGTGGTCATCAAACTTGCATACTACCCCAATAATAATGAGTTTAATACCCGTTCGAAGCAGTTATATGTAACGAGCTTTAACAGTTTTACCGCAGCTTTGGATTGGATATTTATTTAGTCCTCCGTGCTTCTGAAGGAACGTAAAGCCGTTGGTCCCGGCTGCATTAGCAGTCTTTAACAACCACCAATTCGCACTGAGCCCGCGTGGTGGTTTATGGCCCGTTCTCCCTATCCATCCATACGGAAGGCTAGTGTCTCAGCAGTTAGGACATGCAATTATTGATGTTGCATTTGTTGTAACGTACAGCCTTAAATAGTGTCAATACACTGTTACTAGACATGTGTAACACTGCGCCGCCGGATGTGTTGACGCTGAGAGTATATTAATAAACGTGACTTATATACAATCACTAACTTACTTATAAACAATGAGCCGGCGCAGTGAGCTGCGCCAGAGTTATTGAGTTGGCGCAATAAATTTTGCTGAGTTACTCATGTCTAACTGTTACGAGTACATCACACATTGTTATATCAATACGAGCGCTTATACCGCAGAATTATATGAATGCATTAGCATAAAACGTTATCTAAAACCTAACACGTGGAAAAAGCAAATATTCCTAAAAGCGATTCGATTTATTTTCCGTTCGGCGCTGCGGGCGATGCTGACAATTTGTTTGAATTATGATGGGGGAACGCATTGGCGTAGCCAGAATCTGCAATGCGTACAGTACATAGTGGGTCAGCCAAGATTTCCCACCCGAACACCGAAACTCAACAGATAAAGTAATGAGGGTGATTCGGCGTATCGGGAAAAACTTAATTTGCAATTTCGACTTGAATTTTACGCTACTTGAAGATTTAACGACTGCTGATTTGCGTTAGATTTTGTGGGTACGAAGATTTGGTAATCCTCGTTTATACACGAGTTCATACGCACCTATACATTATTAGTATTTTTTTAATTCCTTTGTTACTGTCTAGTGGCGACAGTGGTTGTAACCACAAAATTCTCATATCACTTTAATAAATTAAGGCCACCTATAATACTCAGGCTATTATTATAATATTTAAAAGTAATTGAAATCAGTTTTTTCAGCCCCGTCACCTAATAATATGATTTTAATAAAGATGACCCAATGTTTGTTGACGATTCTCCAACAAACATCGGGTCACCACTAAAAGCCAGGAATCAAAGTTAACGTCAAAGCATGGAATTATTATAAAATCTATACTAATATTATAAAGAGGAAACCTTTGTATTGTTGTATGTATGTATGTTTGCAACGAATACACTCAAAAACTACTGGACCGATTTAAAAAAATCTTCCACCATTAGAATGCTACACTAGCGCTGAGTATCATAGGCTAAATAAAAAAAAATATATTAAATAAAATACTAAAACGACAATTTAAATTTTAACTTTAAAAAAAAAATTATAATTTTCCAATACAAAATTATTTGTTTCTTTTGTTGTCATGGAAACCATTGATATACCTATATTTAACTCAATGATGGAAACTGTAAAAGCGGTACGAAGTCCGCCGGGTCAGCTAGTATATAATAAAATAATTATAAAGCAAGTTGTTCTAAATTCAAATTATGATACACGATAAATCTTATAATTAATGGCCATGGTAATTAATTGCTTTAGAAAACATAAGCACTGTATGTATGTATAACAAGCGTCATTACCACTACCTAATCTCGGTACAAAATTAGTTCCTTTTATGAGTTTGTTATACATAAGATGTGTTCACAAATTCACTGAAAAATTTAATGTACGGCCCCCTAAGACTTCAAAACTACGTCGGTCTTTATTAAGCGCTTACAGGCCGACTAAACGAGTTTCTCTTTGCAAATAGGTTTTGCTCCAAAATATCGTATTTTGTGTTATGAGAATCAGCTTAATGGATTTGAATTTGGCGATGCACGGCTGTGGAAGTTCGAAGCTCGTTTGAGGGTACTCGACGCCAAGCGTTAATGTGTAGGTCAGTAATATTCTCTTGTTTAATCACCTCTTTGTAGCAAGCGATGGTTAGATATTAGCCATAAAGGCACTATAAACAGCTTGGATGCGAGGATTTAATGATATAGGTATGTACTCGTAATGTTCTTTTTGTTCATTTTGCTTAAAAAGTGTTTCATTTTAAAAAAACTTGGTACCAATGTCCGTCACGAACCAGTGATGGACATTTTTGTCCTTGGATCTTTAAAAATAGGAGTCTACCTACTTCGTTGCTGTAATGCATTTGCAGTTATGTTTGTTTGCTAGTAACGGTACAATTTCAAAACTTGTTTTTATTATAAAGTTGTAAAGAGTCTTATTAATTAAAAAAAATAAAGCTTATTGATTGATCTGTATAACAGAAAGTACTGTAACACTAACGAAGCACCGTCCCTCACATCATTGGAGCGTTTAAACTAAAGCCTTCCAGTAAGCTCTGAAATATGGCGGGCGTCTATTCACCGAGCGTCAATGCCTTGGTTGGAGTAGTTTCATACTTGTAGTACAGTGAACGCAAAGTTGAACAGTTCCTCTCTCCATTAACATGGCACTTGTAATGACCTAACTGATGTCCTATACTAACCGCTCGGCCACAACCACTGGCGTCTTGCAACGAGGCGAGTGGATTATAGCTTATTACGTTATTTCTACCTC
The DNA here is from genome assembly GCA_963082485.1 of Eudonia mercurella. Taxonomy (NCBI): domain Eukaryota; kingdom Metazoa; phylum Arthropoda; class Insecta; order Lepidoptera; family Crambidae; genus Eudonia; species Eudonia mercurella. The sequence goes on from OY720026.1 coordinate 17,206,553, forward strand.
CGTTGACTATGATCGCCGTAGTATAACGCGAAATTAACTAGAAAACCTGCTCGTGCCTGAAAGACTGCTTAGTGACGTTTTGTTATTCTTCTCTCGGGCCCATTACTGATTGGTGATTGTTAACGACTGCTAATGCAGCCGGGACCAACGGCTTTACGTGTCTTCCGAAGCACGGAGGAGCTCGAGATGATAAACTTTGGCCACCTATCCGATGGCTGGCCTTTGCAAAAGTTGTTTAACCTAAGCAATCGCAGACCAGGCGCGTAAACCACTACGCCATCGATACGCTCCTCAATTTTGTTATTAATGGGTTCAGGTATTTCACCACGATTTCTCTCGCATTCAACACTAGCATCTATCCGGTCGGCTTCCGAGCGACGTTTTAATGTTTTTAGGCTGATGATGAGTGTCACGCCAGTTGTGTCGTCAGTCGCTCGTCAACCACATAACGCGTGCTCGGACGGCTTCCGTGTTTACGTTATATCTCGTCTAGTGAAAGGGCCTTCCTGGAAGGCTTTGGCTATTGTTCTGCGCCTAACGACTTGTACAAAGACAATGAGTTAGTGTGTAGGCTTTTGTGAGGTTTAAACATTTCACCGGTTTGGTTGGATTCGATTCGATTAGTGTTTCCTTCACAGGTAGCAGGATGTATATTCCCCATCATATTTTGAAACTTATGTGATTGAGATAAGATTGAAAACGAATGAAATATACAAAAATGTTTTACCTTGTACTGCTTTGTACATAATTAATTATCTTAATTAATGGCTTCGCGTTTAGCGTTTAGCCAATTTCAAGTGTTTTTTATTATTAGTGGTAAGGATACAATTGTACGGTAGATATTAATTAAAATAGAGTCTCACGACACGTGTTATTACGGGAAGAACTCGGGTGAAACTACTGCTTTGTACTTTTACATGATTCTAATAAAACTTGGAATGTCAGCTGGATCGTCATTTGTTTCAGGCGTAACACGAATGAGTTGCATTCTAAAAAATATTTTTCTAAAGGCTGTCATGTTTTGTGTGTGATGGATGGTATTAACTGGTTTAGTGGTCAATTAATACAATCACGACAGTTTTTTTCTAACATTGTAAAATATCATTATAACAACTATTTTGTCGGCATGCAAGGAATGTTTGAAATTTAACACATATTTTGTAGTGTTTGCGTAAACACAAAGCTTAAAAGTGACTAAAGATAAAATGAGACGCTATGCGGAGGTAAACAAAACTGCGTGCTAGCGATCCTTTCTCTACCCTTTTGTGGATATTTGTGCTCACTTTTGATCCTCTGAACGGACCGACTTAGCTATTGTTTTACTGTGTGAAAACAGGGGAAAGGTAGGTATAACGATAGTTAGAACCACTTCGCCGCTAAGTGTTTAGAAGTGAATCTACAGTTACACGACCAAGTTGAGAGAAAGTTGATAGCGTTTGGTATGCTTAATGGTTTTGGTTAATGGATGAATTACAAATGGAATTGTACTCTTTTTTTATACATGAAAAAGAAGTCTGTTGTAAAGCCAAGCATATGGGGGAGCTCGATGGCGCAGTGGTTAACGCGCCCGGTCTGAGAGTGCTGAGGTTAAGCAACTTTCGCAAAGGTCATCGGATGGGTGACCAAAAATGTATCATCTCGAGCGCCTCCGTGCTTCGGAAGGCACGTTAAGCCGTTGGTCCCGCCTGCATTAGCAGTCATTAACAACCACCAATCCGCACTGGGCCCGCGTGGTGGTTTACGGCCCGTTCTCCCTATCCATCCATAGGGAAGGCTCGTGCTCATCTCGGGGACATAAATGAGCTGATGATGATGATGATCTGTACTATGTCCTATGAATGTGACGAATGCAGGATTGTTTTGCGCAAATGTTTGATGACACTTTGGGTGCGAGGTGCGTTGATAAATATCCAGGCGCGATGTTTGGGGTCGCTGCGCAATTGTTTGGAAACTTTGATGATATGACAAATGTCCAGTAAATTTTAAGTGCCATACGTAAAGTACTACAGATGTCTAGGTTATTGCCAAATTTTATTTAAGTATATTTTTAAAATCTTTTTGTTGTATCAATTAGGTAAGCGGAAATTATTTAACAGACACATGCAAAAAGAGATCAATGTTATAATTTTACGGTGCTTTTGAGCAACTCAAACGGTTGAAGAGAATTAAGAAATGATAAAAACTGTGAAGTGGATAATTTTTCTTTAAAGGAACTATGTTCAGTGCATTAAATAAAAAAAAACATACTATAACGTCCATACCCACAACATTTTTTCTTGATATTTATTTTTGTTTTTCCCTGATATTTTTACATGTTTCTGTTTATTAATTACAATTTTTATTTTTGTTACAGGTACGTGGAGTCCTTAATCTCTCATTTGATTGTGATTAGAGTAAGTATGAGTACAAAAACTACGAAACAAAAGATAATTTGGAGATGACGTGTAGATAGTAAATAGTACATAAATAAAAGTGATTGATGTTGTATAACGGTGTCGACCTCTAGAACACCTCTTGAGGTTCCTTCAATGCTAATTGAATGCTCTTGATTTTTAGATTATCTTTTATTTCACAACAGATAGAGACGCAGTTTGTTTGTTTGTTTTTATCTCTCGAAGCCAGGCAGTTGTTAATAGATCGGCAATTTCTAACAGACATCCTTGAGATGGAATGTTTGCTTATTTATTTATGATCTTAAATATGAGTAAGAGAGTAGAAATGTATGAACAAGCTTGTGATGTGTGAAGCTTGTATTGAAAAGCGATTTGCCCCAGTACGAAAGCCGTAATCCAATATCTTGTAATGACTCACCGGATTGTAACATTGATTAAAGGCACAAAGAGGCGAGGAGTATCTGCAAAAGACAAGTAGTTGGTACCACATCAATACATTTCACTGAGGCTTATTTTAATTACAATCAGACTGATTTGAAAAGCGACTGTAATGGTACTGGTTACATATATATATGGTTAAGTATAATCTTTTGCAAATCTTATGAAGTAACAATCGAATATATCACGAATATCATGTAAGTTTTCTCATTATAGTTTGTTCGTTATTTTGCGGATGTCTTTGTTATTTAGCAGAAATCATAAGAATCAAAATTCTCCTTACTAGCCTCTCTGAAGAAATTACCAAAAATAACTATATAAATAATAATAAAAATAATCAAAATTAATAATAATATATAAATGGTAATTCGCAATTTCTTTTTAAAGTCCTAAGTAGTAACTTTAATGTATAAAGGTAGGATATGTTAAGTAACAAGTACTTATGGATAAAGTGAAAAATGAGTACACTTGGAAAAATCTTTATTTCTTAGTATTTTCTGTCTGTGCTCTTTTACATAAAACCTCCTTTAGATAAACCGCCGACTTTTTGTTCGTCTTTTAATGACCTACAAAAGTAAATTGCATTTACACATCCATACAAAAGTGATGTTAGAATTCCATTATCATCGTTCGCTTTGAAGGAACAAAGGAAGTGCTGTCAAAGGAGCTTTACCCAGATTGACGATTCAACTTTTCCGATATTGTAAATTGACAGGTGAATTAATTTTGTGGTTCTACAAGACTGCCAAAAGTGTGTAGTTATGTATGTAAGCATTTGTAAACACTCCAGCCAATGTTGGACGAAGAAAATCCAGTTAAAAATACATTTGTCATTTTTTTTATAACACTCGTGAATGACTTGATAGGAAAGATATGTTTTTATATCATATAAAAAGAATGTGAACATGATTAAACATGTGTTTGCTTTACTGTATCGATTTAAAAATAAAATATTTTTTTAAAATTAAAAGTGTACGAAAATCAACGTATTTGTTGACCGTCTAGCAGCAAGAAACTCTGCAAGGTATTTCCTCCTTTGAATTTATGTTTCAGTACAAAATAGAATTTAGGTAAATATAATTTAAATCCATAACAACATTTTCTAATGTTCGTAAAGCTTTTTTTTTTGTTTGGGTCTTACGGATAAGCACTCGGCCTTCATCTCACCTGATGTTAAGTGATAATAAGTAAGACCTCCTTCACTTGCACAAAATTGTTCATTCTGAATTTGATTCCCCCAACCTTCTTAAAATAGTTAATTTCAACACTAGATCTTTCTTGCGAAATAGACAGAAGCTTTTTATACTGCAAACATATACTTAGAAACAATACCTCATACTATAACCCCGTAGTTCGGATGTGTCGCTTATACAACGAACTGTCGCAGGAACACGACGAGCTGGATATTTGTATAAGTAATCACATCGCGTTTAGATATAAGGTAAAAAATATCTTGAACTGAGATGTCCAGTCGATGTCCAGTCATGTCTGTCACCTGTTTCAACTGTATCTTAATTTATTGACGTGCTAATGCTTGTCATGCTGTGTGAACACGCTTTTGGGTTTCTATCTAGATTAGATAATTGTATAGGCTACTATTTAGCATAAGCTACGATTGTTACCTGTTGTGTACACCATATATAAAAAAATAAATAAGTCCCAAAGGTGGAAGCGCACTTCACCGGGAACCCTCAACTACTGCGCCTTGACACGACACTACGGAAGCAGTCAAACTAATATATCACTTTAGCTCATTTTGATGGGTTCATAAATGAATGGCGTGATGTTGCAGGGGACCGGAAGGTGTGGAAAAAGTATGGGAAGGCCTTTGCCCAGGAGTGGGACAGCTATGGCTGATATAATAATACAGCTGAAACAATAGGCTTTTAAGACAAGATAGCCTGACGTGCCAGCTTATCGGTCTCGTATTGGCAAGATAAATCAAAGTGAGAGAACTTCTCAGAGGAAGCGAGACCTTTAGTGTGATGCTCGCATTGACAAATGTGATACCATTTGTAACACCCGTCGTCGTTACCCAGAGAATGGCTAAATCATATATCGTTGTGCTGTATGAAATAAAAATGGTATTTTATTTTTTCTAATTATAATACAAGTAAGCTGGATAACGAGACTTATCTCTGATATTAGTTTTGATAATATGTAGATGATAAACATTCAAATTTCATAGTAATTCTAGTGAATTCTGTCTCACAAAACATTATCAAATAGTCAAGATAATAAATACCACCGGCAAAGGTTCCGAGTTTACTATCAGAAAAAAACTCATTAGTTTCTTTTTTAAAAGAAACCTTTTCTCTCTAAAAATTATTCCACAGAGAAGATATAGCATACAAAAATTATTAAGTCAATTAAAAAGTTACGGGATGATATCGTCCAAGTCATAAAACGGGGTGGTCCCGGTCATACATAATTAACTGAACCATTCAACATTTTATGATTTATGATACGGAGACTACGGAGTATTTATAACCCCCCCCAGAAATATGTAATCGGGAGCTAAGTTCTGTGTTCTAAGTAGGTTAAACGATAGTTGCAACTTAGCAGTGGTGGCGTCGGATCCTGAGCCGCAGATCGTGCCCAGTGGCGTGCACTTGGCCTATGTCCAGCAGTGGACTAGATAGCCTGATGATGAACTTAGCAGCTTGAATAAGTAAACAGCAATACTTTGTAGAGTTAGAAAGTGCTATTTTGGTTACCTACCCCCTTGAGTGTGAACCTATCGACCACCAGGTGGCCGATAACAATTAAAATTCTATTGTGTCTGGTACTGCGCACTCAAGGGGCTACCATCCAGACGTCATTGTTTATTGACGACGCTGATTGGTTCATCACCTGACAAGATTTTTAGGACGTAGTGATGATGTACACATTTAACCGGCACTTAAAATATAATGGATATAAAATAAAATATTGGCAAAAGTGACGTCATGAATTCTCAATCGATAGTCCTGTCCTATACTGAACAAATGAATAAATTCGTATTAACACCTTTGTGCACGACTGTTAATTAATAATAAAATTTCGTTGGATCGAATCCGCGAAGTCAAAAATATACTTGGGTGGTTTGCACCGTGGTGCGATAGCTGAAGTACGAAAAATACATTCGCCGATTCATACCATGGTTCGAAACAGCCAATTCAAAAAGCGTCCTTCTACGATTCACACCGTGGTGCGAACCAGTCGTGGTGTGAATCGATGAAGTACCCATTTAAAAACACGAAGTGCGTTTAAAACTAACGAAGTGCCGCTTTAATCGCCTCTGTGATCTCGTGATTAAAAATACCGATCTCAGACCCAGAGGGGGTTCGTTTCCCAACAGGTGTGTAATCTGTTTGGTTGGTCGTAAGGCTTAAGGAGCTCGATGGCTCAGTGTCAACGCGCCCGGTCTTTCTCATAGGCCGGTCATCGGATGGGAGATAATTTATCATCTCGAGCTCCTCCGTGCTTCGGAAGTCACGTAAAGCCGGCTGGGCTGCATTAGCAGTCGTTAACAACCACCAATCCGCATTGGGACCGCGTGGTGGTTTATGGCCACTTCTTCCTACTGTAGGTAAGGCTCGTGTCCTAGCAGTGGGGACGTAAATGAAATGTTGATGATGATAAAGGCATGTCGGCCTGGCTAGTTACCACCATTTTATTTAACCCTTGACATGCCTGGTGGGCAAAAATGACACGCTGTGCCAGGTGGGTCTATCAGATCCAGATTTTCAAATTGTTTTTTTCTTCTATAAATTGTATTATGTAAGATGATTCAATGCTTTAAGACTTATGTTCAAATGGAAAACAAGAGATAATAATAAAAATCAAATTAGAAATTAACCAATTTTATATATTTTTTTTTAAATTAAACAAGACACATTTTTAAACAAAATTTAGACATCATAACTTTGGTCGACATTATAACATATGTCGCCATAGCCTAAGTAGTTGAGGATACCGGGTGCAGTAAGCTTCCACCTTTGGACTTATCGTCACTTAACATCAGACGAGATGAGGGCCATAATCTTACCCGTAACATATAAAAAAAACACAGTGGAATCTTAGAATCCATTAGATTGGACTTGTAACTTTATATGTACAAAGTTAGCAACTCAACTTTCAGCCACTTCTAAGTGACAGGTTAAGGCGAAGGGTAAGGCACACTAGCGCCGCTAATGGATTTAATTTGACAACTGCTAAACTGGATTTTTTTTCAAACATTGCGGAACTTCCGACACCAGGCAGACATCTATTATTTAATAATTGTGCACTACTTTTAGATTTGTTTTTGTATTCATTCGCTAACACCAAAAGTGGCCATTGTTTTTGAATAAATGCGATAGATTTTGAATTTATGAATAAACCACGCAACAAAAAGTAGTGCACAATTATTAAATAAATACTATGGATGCTCTCCTGTTATCGGATGTTACGCGATTTAAAAAAAAAGATCCAGTCCGTTAGTAATTGTCAAATTATCAATTGGTGGCGCTAGTGTGCCTTACCCTTCGCCTTAAGCTGAAACTTTATAATCTTTTTAGCATATAATTTATTTTGCAGCAGAGTTTAATAAGAACGTAACGTGATAGCAACACGGAGACTTAAGTGTTGTTGCAGAGTCGAATGACTTCTAAAGTACACCGCTGAAGCCATTTGTGATATCGCGCACTAAACAAGGCAATAATAACAATGATATTATATTGCTATAAGTTGTATACGAACGCCAGTAATGTGTTAAAATGAAACTGTACTTAATGTTTAAATTAACGGCAGATTCATATAAAGTGTTTCATTTCGATAATAATAGACACAACAATATATTGTTTGATTTCGTGTTTCAAGACTTTTCATGAGTATATCTAAGTGTGTTGTAAAACATGTATTTTAGTGTTTGCGTAAATTGAAGAAAACAAAGGCCTAAGGCAGGGTGGCAACTTTTTGTACCGGCAATAATTAATCTGAAGTTGTTATACTGAACGAATAAATATGTATTTGCTTTGTTTTTATTTTGTTGTGTTTATAAATTGTATTGGTAATATGCTGTTAATTAATGTAATTGGTTTTTTACCGTTTTAATTATTAAATAAATAAATAAATAAATGTAATGTATTTTTTTTGCCCATATTTATCCCAGATTTCTGTAAATACATAGGAAGAAATTGTCAGAAAAAAAAATGTGTGCTTCATAAAAAAGTATGAAAACAGATTTTCATTGTTAAAATTAGTTTTTTTGTTACGAAATTAGTAATATTATTATTATTCGTAACGTCACCATCACAAAAGCTCTCAATCAGTGCAAGTGAAAAATTTTGCCCCCTGTCCTACATTCCTCTGATGAGTTCTGTTATATGTCCATCACCACAAAACACCATGAACACCACAAAAAAAACACTTGTTCATATTACAACAAAATTAATTAATTGATATGCTTGGAAACCAGTTAAAAAAATAAAAAATAAGAAATAGATTTAATTACTAACTACAGAACAATACTTAAAACAAAAAAAAAAGAAACATAACTTAACTGAACTTAAAAAAAAACAAAGAAATAAAAATAGCAAATTAAAAATTAAATGCCTATAAATAAAAGATGTCTTCCAACTGTGGGCTCATGGCTCATTCAACCAGTTAAATATATTGATAACATCAATATTCGTAATTTAATTGCTGCATATTTTAATAACTAAAACCAATAATTATTAAAAATGTTTTTTTTTTTAAATTTGCGGTCTCAATTGTCGCGGGCGCTACGTATTTTCGACCTTATGACAGCGCCAGTAAGGATCAGCCTTTTTGAATGTTCACAAAGCGAGGTGTCGACTTAAGCTTACCTACTGCAGCTCCTTATTGTGTCGCTGTAGCGAAATTCTGTGACCGTGAAAGGTTAGATAGTTAACGCACAGATTACATATCTGTGCGTTATTTTTTTATTTTTATATATTGGCAGTCTGCAAACGAGCAGGCGGGCCGCCTGATGGTGAGCGGTGCCCATGGACATCAGCAACATCAAAGATGTTGCTTTTGTGTTGACTTGAGAAAAACCTCTTTACACCCTTTTAAAAGAGTCCATGTCGTAGCTCAAGGGAAAACCTCGGATGGCAGCTCATTCCACAGTTTGATGGTACGTGGAATGAAACTTCTCTGGAAGCGTTGCTCGAGCGTTGAAGCTTACCTTCGCCGTCTCCTTACTTTGTGCTGGCAAGTACAAATGGCCACTTGTCCCTGATGTAGCCCGTAGCGTTTCTATTCAGGCTTAACCGTGGCCTTTGTTAACGCTTCAACCGACAATTGCAGCCGAGCTTTGTCACTCTACAAGCTTTTGTACACTCTTTAATTAAGTCTTAATGTGTGAGCTTGCTTAAAACTGAACGCGAGACCATTCGTATAAGTTGTTGCGTTTCAATGTGTAGTGTTCGCGCCAACTTTGGAAAATAATGTGTTTAAGCTTGCGTTTAAAATACAATAAAGTGTTTAATACATTATTTATTGGCATCAATATTGAGGTTTTTGTGAATTACGCTGATTTTACTACCACGAACTATCAAATTTCCTCAATAGATTTTGAACTTTATGACAAAGGTATATGGTAGAAAATGTATTGAAGAAAAGGACCGTAAACTTTTGTTCTTTGTCTTCGCGATGGGTTGGCGACCTGTCGAAATCTAACTCCAAGCCTCATCTGACCTCTTCTCTGGTCGTAGCGGTCTTCCATTTTACCAGATTAAGAAGAGGCACTTGCGTTTGCGCGTACGTTTGTGCACCAAAATATCTCCTGCGCACTTGATTGGCTTCATATACAACATGTCACAGAATTAACGCACATCCTCAGACACCCCAATTAGAATATTTAATTATAATTAATAAAACATGCAAAATAATTTTTCTTTCATTTAATTAAATTGGTTTATTTAAGCTATTAGTTATACTCATCGAGGGCAAATAGTATATGCCCATATTAACGCTTTAGCCTACCGACCTACCGCATTTTAAAAATCCCCCTTATTGCATTGACTTACGTTTTATTTTCGTTTGTTTTAACTATTTAACGAAGGAGTAACTGTAATTTCAATAAGTTTTAATAATTTTGGGATAAAAAAATTACCTATATTTTAAATATTTTTAATCGATTGAGAAGCCGATTTATAACAAACTACTTTCTGGGTGTGCGCTTAACCTATTACAGGTGTTATATATTGAAGAAATTTGATTTGGCGCCTTTGGCTTTCAAAGTAAAAAGTGTTGAATAATTTCGGCGGGCTGGTTAGAACCACGATAGCTCAATTGGAAGAGCACCTGACCCGGAATGTCAGAAGGGTGCAGGTTCAAATCCTGCTCGTGGAAATTTTTTCAACATTTGTGTTTTTGTAATTTGACAGTTTTAATAGGTTTGATGGGTAGGCGTGTACATTGTTTTATGCGGGTCTACAATAGACGTAGCGCAGTTACGGGCACTATGATTGAAATTCTCAATTTCATTAATAAAATTTCTAAAGAATTAGTAATCAACATTTTTTATTACGATTTATTTTACGATTACGAAATCCGAAATATTTTGAGCAGGATTAGGTATAAAAGGACGTGCATTTCGGAGCCCAACATTTGTTTCGGGTCGCAGAGTCAGCAGAATTACTAAGTAGGCTTAAACGTTAGGTCTCCAGAATACTAGATTGGGTAAATGCCTTTTACCCCTCTTCCACTTCAGTCGACACTCAAAATCCACTAAATTTTCTAGATTAATCAATCTCTGCCGATATTCTTACTTAGTAGGCATTTGGATTTTGTGAAACTATTTTTTTTTTAACTGTTGTACTATATTAACCTTAATTAGTTATACCTACTTAGCACATTGTATTAAAATTATATTTGTAACAATAATACATGTCAAAACCCTAATTTAAATTTTTAAACTTATGCTGCTTCTATCGTACAAATTTACTGTGTACTGAAGTCCTACAGATGTAAAACCTCTATCAGAATAAATTCAATTTAGATATGAACTTAAATCTTATCTCGTCGGCGCAGGTAACGGAGAAACGATAAGGGTCACGAATATCTCTATAGCCTCCATTTGTATTACAACGGTGTACTTGACATGCATTTGAAAGATTTGAGGGTCAGCGAGGCGATCTGGAGATTCGATAGTGATTGAGAAGATGGTAATTGGATGGAAATCTTCGCCTTTGACGTTCTTTAAGATTATTTTAAAATCGTATTTATATTTTGTATTCACAATGCTTTATTTATCTGCTTTATGTAAACCGACTGTTAAAATTCGTATAATTATTTCTTCCTGGTGTTTAAGGTTGACTAATAGTCTAAGCATTTAACAAGCATCATAATTATTAGTGTCGAAACGATAACCGTTGGGGTACCTTAACAACTTCTTGAGAGTAGAGCCCTCGGACTAAATTAAATTAAACTAAACTAAACTAAACTAAACTAAACTAAACAAAAAAAAATGACAGCAAAACAAATATCGTATGTAAATCCATCACGCATGAGCTGCAGGTATGAAAATAAATCTGAACGAATTAATGAAAAACGAAAAACGAATATACGTACACGCGGTATTGGATTCTGATTACTTTTTGGTCGCGCGCTGAAATAGATCGTGCAATGGGGTAAAAACATATGCCCATGGCCATTTTGTGAAAGATTGCGTAGCTCTGATACGTCCTATAAATTGGCTTATTAGCTATAGCTTTGTTCAACTTAGAATTTTTTTTCTTTTTATTTTGGCACCATCAGTCATTACAAAATAAGCATCATAAAATACTACACACTGAACAGACAAATAGGGCTCAAAAGTTACATACGAAAACAATTTAAAAAGAGCTTATCGTTGCGAGACAATAGTAATGTAAAATATACTTATAAATATAAAAGACTATGTTAAACACAATACAATACAGTGTACACGTAAACAACTACTACTAACTATACTAATAGTTTAGTTTATACAAATAAATTGCTATTTTAAATTATTTATTTTATTAGTTCATACACAAATAAACATTTACAATGGTTAACATTTTAACACAACAACAACAATAGTACAGGTAAGCTTATCTCTAAAAAGAGATTTCTTCCAGCAGACCATGGTGTGGTGACAGGATAGTATGAAAGTGTCTATCAGATAGACTCTATCTAAACAAACTTCAAAAAAGACAAAAATAATCGCCCAAAAGCTTACTGAAATATTGAGGAATACGGTAATTCACCCAGCTTTTTAAACTACCATGAAACAACCAACATCAAAGACATAAGTTAGTCTTGTTTTTTTAAAGTTTACGCTAACACTGTAAAGTTTAATTTTAATGTGTAGGTATATTGAAATTAAATACTTTACATGTTTTTTTTAACCTGGCGTTTGAAACGACCCTTTGCAGGCTTTGTGGTCGTAGGGTCTGAGAGTGGCGGGCTTAAGATAAAATATATAAAATATATTAGGTCCGAAACTCAATTAGATTGCTATAAAAATACTTTTGGCCTATATTTAGGATACGTATTTCGAAAAAAAATTATATCTGATACCTATTATCTTATTTAGATCCTGATTTTTCACAGTGGACTTCGATTCGCTTATTTTTTATTTTTTTTATTTTATTTTTGCATTATGCGAAACATACAGCACGTAATAGTTCAAATTACAGTACACAAAATATAATACAAAGGCCAATTAAGTTTCTACCAAAAATTTACACTACACTACAATACAATATTAAAAAACTTTGACAAAAAAAAATTATATGTTAAATATGCAGTTACCCAAATCAAAATAATAATAATAATAATGACAAAAGAAATAAACAAAAAATATTTTCATTACGTATTAAAAACTTTACTAAACTAAGATCTTAGTGCAATTATTAAATACTAAGACGAATGTACTACATAGTTAGTAATTGACTGTCAAAATATCAACTAAACTATTTTAAACTATTTTGCATAGTTTTACCTTGAGTGTAGTGTTAGTGTTGACTGACCTGATTAGAGTGTATAAAAATTCATAGTGCAAACATAAAATCCAATCACTTGGAGTTTATAGAGGTTCACCAAAGCTTATTAGGCCGGCCCATAAATAAATTAGTGCCGTGCCATTCTTGCACGAACCTACGATAGGTAACTACTTCATTGGTTGGCTTAAAACCTTTTTAATGCTACAAGATTAGGAAAAGTGATATTTTTCTTTTACCATAAAACTTTTACGACCTTATTTTGTTGATTTTATCTCTCTCCTCTTTACTTCTTTTTAAGAAATATTTATAATGGTATGCTTGTGACGCAACTTTATTAAATTTTTACTTTTTATTTTATTTTAAGTGCTAATTGCTACACTTAAGCTGAATTACTATATTACGTCTTCTTATTAAAATCTCTTAATGATATGACAAATACTCCTTTATTTTTAGTGATACTTCGTTTCACTAGAATGAATCTAGTAAAATATAAAAAAGTGCACACAAGTTTCTTACCAGGGTCAGGTACGTTACAACCAGTGTATATTTATTTTTCTTTATCAATACTAAACCAACAAATTGGTTCGCAGTGGATTAGAAATTAATCGTTGAGTTTGGTGTAGACTGCCCTGGTCAATATCATCGACCTGTTGCATCTATAAGAAAGAGATTACGGGGCCGCATGACACATAAAGTTAAGCGATGATAAGGCCGTACACCCGGAATCCTCAAGCACAAAGGTACTGGCTATCTTATCTCTAACTGACGGAACACAACCATTCTACTAACATTCATGTTATGGCAACAAAATAACATATTGTAAACTGAACATAGCCCAGCGGTGGGCTATGTCGAATTAAGTTATTCATTATTGAACGTTGCCCAACTTTAATTAAGAATTTTTGACAATCTAATTACACCTACTTTTCTACGTAATTACTAAATGGATAACATTTTTAATTACTGGCTTAAATTAAACGGTAGGTACTAAGCTTTGACTGTAAGATTCTCTGACAGCAGTAAAAAATCTCCCGTAAAAGTCGGGATTCCTTGCAGATTGAAAGCGTTCTTTTCACCGGAATGAAAAAGAGAGAAAGGGTTAAATCTACCCTGCGGCCGGTCGACGTTTTCAATTGTGAAAATACTTATATAAATGCCTAAACAAACAAAAGATCCATAAAAGGTTTCTGCTATTGCGAATTCTCGGCCTTTTGCTATATATAATTAAATGATAAAGGCACTCAGAGACTTCAACTTCAGTAGGTACAGATGTTCGAATTTCCGCTGCCCTAAAAATGGCGACTGTGATAACTTACTCACGTCTAGACAAACGCCATCTTTAAAAAGTAAAATAATAGATATAGGTGCCTAATCAGTTTCTGTAACAGGTACGTGAAATACAATTTAAAGTTAGATTGTTCTATTTTATGGTTCTTGTAAAAGTCGTGAAAATAACTAAATCGTCGAAATTACCAAAACTTGGGTCCAAGGAGACCTCTTTTTTCCCGGTATACAAAGTATCCTTATTGTCGCTTCGCTATAATAATATAAGCTATGACATGAACTTTCGCGTTCCATTTTAAACAAAGTTTTATAACGGCGATTAACGCTTATATGACATGACTACTTAGGTAACGTCGGGTTTAAATGTATGCCTATCATACCTACACTAAGGGTGGATTCGACCAAACTTGAATTTACACGAGATTAACTATACCAAGAATATATCTATTCGACGATTTTATTCTCGAGTAAAGGAATGGTCATCCACGCAATCCACAAATTAGTTACTCTTGGAATTGTTATCTTCATTATTGAGTGAATACTTAGCATGTGAATGGTGAATGAACGTATTATCCGGCCAACGACCATTGTTCTACAAACGAACTATTTAAAAGGCAAAGTCCTGACAACTCTATTTTGTCGTCTACAGCTTATCTGTAGCTGTCAAAGTCGAATGTCAATGTCATGTGGTACGCGGACGCCATTAAAATACTCTCGGATTATCTCTGTTATTCCACGCTGGACGGTGGTATAGACTATTCCCGAATAGGCAAGCTACTCCGAGAATAGTGCGTGGTAAAACGAAATTTCGATTTACTCTCGATTAACTGACGATTTAATCTAAGAATAAAAGTTACTCTCGCTTGGTCGAATCCACCTTAAGTAGTTTGCGTTAATCCTCGTTAAAAATAAGCTATACTTAACGATGTCAATTTTCATTAAACTTCATTAAGAAAATTTTTTACGTTGCTTGAAATAAAGAAAAAGCGGCTCGGTGGCCGAGTGGGAAAGCGCTCGGCCCGGTACCCGAAGGTCCCAGGTTCAATTCAAAGTGTGTTTCGGATTTTTCGTTGCATAGCCCGGGTTATGTGGTTACCAACCCGCATTTGGCAAGCGTGGTGATTAAGCCAATACCCATCAATTGTAGCGATGACTTAATTGCAAGCCTTGTCCAGCAGTGGAACAGTATATAGGCTATTTACTTACTTACTTTTACTTACTTACTTACTTTTTTACTTACTTACTTACTTACTTACTTACTTACTTAAAAACGGGTTGGAAAAACCTTAAAAAAGGTTTTGGTCCGTACGACACTAACGTCTTGGCCTAGCCTAACTTTTTAATATTAAATTGTATGTGTTTGTTAATCTTTGAGATCGCTTTTTAAGTTATTTTTACGTTAAGTGTCTATGTTAGTTTTATTTTGTATTTTTGTGATGTATGTGTAATGACCTGTTGCACGCTTTGGCGTTGCTGATACTGTAGCAGGCATTTGTTTTTAAAATAATAAATAAGTTAAATTTAAATTAAATTTACCGATTATTGTTTTGACATCGTTATTCTAGATTCGTATTAAAAGTAATATAACCTATGGTGGCAATCAAACCCGCAACTTTTCACAATCCACACGATTGTTTTTCTCATTCAGCTACCGAGAGGCTTACTAGTTCTAAAAATAAACCAAGCATTACGTAATGTTAGATGTAACAACATCTTAACTGAAGTACGTAAGAGGCCGTGTTAACAGTTCGCCCTTTGATGTGTCTCAGCAGACATGCTTAAGCCCCTGACTTGGGTTTGGAGAGCCGAGCTCAAGGCGTGGCTCCACAAGTGTTTGCTGCTTAAGCTGCCGCTATTAATGAAGCTTGTCAGTTATAAAATGTGCATGACCTGTTGATAAGCGCGGTCTGTTGCAAACTGAGCACTGAACGCAGATAATCCTAAGTATTTCGTCAAATTATTAAAAAGCTTTCTTTTGGAAAAATGTTACGATCAGTGGATCAGTAGTTGAGGATTAGCCTTAAGCCAGTGGGCTATCTTATCTCTAGCTGCCGGAACACAACAATGCTGTAAGCATTGATGTTTTTGCGACATATTTAGATAAGATGGTGGTAGCTAGCCAGGTGGACATACCAGCCCTACCACCAACCAAACCGAGTACACAAACATGTATCCCCCGCTGGGAATCGAACCCGGGACCTTGGGTCTAAGACCGGTGGCCTTAACCAAAAGACCACAGAGGCGGTTTAAAAATGTGGCGTCCAAAATATGAAGCAATTTGAAGTGAAAATATTTATGGACACAACAGATTATAGCGGGACAGTCGCCGGGGATTGTTCAAAACCGCGCATTGGCATTGGTGGATTCCGCACAAACATTCTCAAATATGGATAAAGCAAAACAGCGTAAGTGCTTTTATCTTATTGCTAGCGGCCCGCCCCTGCTTCGCAGGGATGGACATTATTTTTAATATAGTCTATGTTACTCAGCGCAAATGTAGCATTCTAATGGTGAAAGAATTTTTTAAATCGGTCCAGTAGTTTATGAGTTTATTCGTTGCAAACATACATACATACAAAGTCAAAGGTTTCCTCTTTATAATATTAGTATAGATTTAAATAGTTTTTATAGAAATAACTTAATTATTACATATAGGAGCCAAAATAATTGCTACGTCCTAATTGGTAGAAAAAGAGATCGAACGCCGGATTGACAACGCTTGTAGGAGCTTTTGGTCAATGAAAGAGTTTATGAAGGGCGACCTTCCAATGTCACTAAAACGTAAACTAGTGGACATGTGCATTTTCCTCATCTTGACGTATGGTGCTCAGACTTGGTCTTTGACGGAAGCTTCGAAGTCTAGGCTCAGGGTGTGCCAGCGAGCGATAGAGCGCAGCATTTTAGGAGTAAAGCGACTAGACCGCGTCCGAAACACAGAGCTGCGCTCTCGCACAAAAATTGCTGACGTAACTCGAAGGGCCGCCAGGCTGAAGTGGGACTGGGCTGGTCATGTCTACCGCATGCCGAACGAGAGGTGGGCGCGGATCACAACGGAGTGGACCCCACAAAATGCGAAAAGGCGACCAGATAGACCAAGACGAAGATGGCGGGACGACCTTGATAGGTTCATAAAAGAATGGCTTGATGTTGCAGGGGACCGGAAGGTGTGGAAAAAGTGTGGGGAGGCCTTTGCCCAGGAGTGGGACAGCTATGGCTGATATAATAATATAATAATAATAATAATTGGTACGTAAAACCACCAAGTAAACAATTATATACTCAGTTGTCCGTCCTCTCCATTCTCTTAAAAAAATCAGGTGTTTGACGCTTATGCGGTATTTACCAAATAACTAATATGGTATCTTTATCTTTAATTATCTCTTGGTAACTGCGTTTCAGGCCTGCGAGCCTTGTGTGGTTCCCATTTTATACATTAAATTTGTAATCTACTTGCGAAATAAAAACTTATTACTAACTACTTCGCCTCCGTGGCGTAGTGGCAGAGCGCTCGGCCCGATACCCAAGGTCCCGGGTTCAATTCTCAGGTCGTGCAAAGTGTATTTCAGATTTTTCGGGGTTTGTGATCACCAACCCGCATTTGGCGAGCGTGGTGATTAAGCCGTTACCCATCAATTGTAGCGATAACTTGATTTCAATGATGGAGGCCTTTACCTAGCAGTGGGGCAGTTATAGGTTGTTTACCTTACTAACTACTTTGGAAAACTTCCTAGTTCAAGTATCGGTCTGCCGCAATCTGTAAATTGTACCACTTTATTTTTTTTGTTAATAAAAAATACTTACTTACTATTTATTCTCGTGACTATACCTAACCAAAGCTGCAAGTAGATTGAAAAAAAAATATATTTTTTTTTAAACTATTGTCACTTATTTTAATTATTTTTGAATTTTTACTAAAAAAAATCAACCAACCTCAAGATGCTCGAGTGAGAATCGAATCCACAATTATTTTTTTAGCTTGTATCGTCACTTTTGTTACCTTTATTACTAATAGGATTCTGTATATTGTTTGTGTTGTTTTTCTCAGTATACGATATTTCGCCACAGTTGCACTCAAAAACCAATTGTGATATCATAAAAGGATTGCTAAACTTCTAAAATATTAAACTTCAATTTCTTCGAACTTTTAAAATTGCAAGTCAAAGCCAACTCTACAAGTGGTTAAGGCGGTCGGTCGGGCTTCACTTTGTGAATATTGGAGTGGCATATCCTAGCTCAATATAGATGTCGGTAGCTCGTAATAATTTAATTAGAATGATCGTTTGTTCCGACCTCCTTTACCTTAATGGGTCGGTATAATATATACGTCTCGTACTATAGAAAGGTAAAAAACTTGAACGTATTTTTATAGAAATTTACCCCAAGCGCCCCAAAGTTTTAAATAATTGCCTCGTATTAGGAATGTCTAAAATCCAATGATATGATATCATATAAGTAAAAAATGTAAATACGTTACTGGCGCCCAGAAGGCGCTCCGTAGAGCAGTACCTATCCTTTTGGCCTCTGTCGTTCTCGAAGATGGCGACTGATCACTGAGTCAGTTATTTATTTATTTATTTATTAATATACAGTGTACATGCTAACTTACAGTTTACCCAAAACGTCAGCATGCTAAAATAAAAACTAAAAATGTAAAATAAATTACTCGTAATAGCAAAAATAGTAATTTAAGATCAATACGCAATAGCGGCAACAGCCTCCTGAGGTTAATTGCGGGTAGGGTGGATGGCCCTTTCACTGGGCACTGGATGTCTTTGCATGCACCAGTGCCTCTCAATTATTATTCCTCCAACGGGAGATAAGAAAAAAAAAAGGTTTCTTTTTATGTCCCGCTGGCCACTAGTAATATTTAAATTATGAATTTTATATTGTAAGTTTTGATTTTAATTATGTGTTTCTGTGTTTTGTCAAATGTTATTATAATGGATTGAATTGGATGTGCACTTATCCGAATAAATGAATTTAATTATTATTATTATTATTAATACAAAAGGAATGTCAGAAACCAATTAAAATACACATTGTCAACAGGTTGATATACAGGTTATTTTATTTAGTTGACAGGTCCGGTCCGGTTGCAAAATTCTATATTTAGATAAAGTTTTCCTTAGAAAAATGGCAAAAACAAAAACTTATTTCTTTTTCGTCGTGTTCCTTTTAAAAATTGAAAATGTTTGTGCTGCCGCTGCGTTCGAAATTTGCTCGAAGATTTCGAAGCATTTCTGTTTTACAATGTCATTGATTAAATGACGCTATTTTGCATGGATGTGTTCCGGTTTGAAGGCTAACTAGATCCGGTGAAGTTACAGGGCATAATAGCATAACGGCTGTAGCTTCAGAAAAGGTTTTTTGTTTTATAAGAGTAAACTTTTTAGGATCCGTAACTATGTCGTGATATTATAATTGCACGTGTTACAATTATCTGTACTCGCAGTTGTACAGTCATCATCATCATCATCTCAGCCAAAAGACGTCCACTGCTGGACAAAGGCTTCCCCTAAGGATCTCCACAACGACCTGAGTGTGTAATGCTCTCTTTATTGTCTCTGCGGAGGTGGCGTGTGTGTCGGGTCGTTACGTTCCCTAAAAATGGTTGAGCGAAGCGATAGCTAATTCATATGTCATACTCGTGAACGGGTGCCGCCTGTGGAGGCTGGTCTGCTCTTGCATACTTATCTTATTTTTAGTATTATTCACTATCATCATCATCATCATCATCATCATTATCATCATCATCATCTCAGCCAAAAGACGTCCACTGCTGAACAAAGGCCTCCCCCAAGGATCTCCACAACGACTGGTTTGACTTTATTTTTCTTAAACAATTTTAGACTTTTACTAGAGTACTGTAGTGGTACTGTATTACATTGTGGAAATTGAAACTTTTACCTTTAAATTTGTTAACTTAGATTTTTTATTTTGTTTTTTTACATGTCGTGGTTGTCTTTTATATTTTGTATGTTTATTTGTAATGGAAAGTGTCCTGCTATGATAAGGTATTTTCCAACATTTTTGACGCTGTAAGAGTGAAAAAAAACTTGACACTTGCTGAGTTTCTTGCCGGTTCTTCTAGTACAAGGTCTACCGCCCTGTGTAGACTTACGAACCGATGGCATAGTGACATTTACAAAAGCTACTTGTAGCCTAAACTGAATAAATGATTTAGAATTTAGAATTAAACTCTTAATACAATGAAATGAGAGTCAAAACTAGTCAAAAGTGTTAATATGTTAATGCTCCTGACTGTACCTATTATGCGTCTCTTCGAGACCGCATGTCTCTTATTTGGATAAAAACATTATATTAGCCCTACTACCTATTAGTCAATATTTACAAAACTTTAAAATGCAAGGAAAAAAGATGGCTAGAAAAAGGATGGCAGCCTCAAAGTAGTTGCATACAAATTGCTCAGACTAGGCTGCAATTTGCGTTACTTTCTGGATTGCAATACCGATAAGTTGGTCGAGTTGAGAATTCTTCACCAATAAACACCGTATGTTTATGATTTCTATATAAAATTTACATAAGACGATAAAGAAGTTTTCTGCAGGCAATTGCCTGAGTGAAAATGCTGTTTCGCCTTGTTAAATTTAGAAAATTTGTCGTAACCGTTATTTTATTATTATAGTTAGGTAGGTACGTAAAATGTTTATTAATCGATAATGTCGAATCAAACAATATGACATTGACAACCCACTCGTGTCTGAGGTCAGTTTACAAAGATCGCTTTTTTTTAAACCGCTTGCTATAGACTATGCTAATAGCGTTATAGTTTACAAGCACCTTCTATCAATAATGTACTAACAGATACTGATACTGATGATGTGATGATACACTTGTGTGAGGCCAACAAGGGCCCTGTCTCAGCATAATATAATAATAAATGAACCCATTGTTTTTTCATGGCGATTCATTGATCGAAGACATCTACTAAAAACTACTGCTTCCACTATCTACAGTGCGATATGGTAGAAGGAGGAAGTGAGCACCAAATTAAATAGTTCCTCAGGGCATTCTCCATTATACAGGCATACAAATATGTCACCATTATATCAATGTTTGTAGCAATGTTATGTTCGGGCAGCTATAGATGCCAGTGCTTCAGTAGTTGAGGAGAGGTATTCCACGAAGCACACCTAAACGAAGCACACCTAAAGTATTCCACGAAGCACACCCATAGGTGCGCTTCAAATAAAATTTTAAAATAATTAATTTTCTATTCCACGAAGCACACCTACGAATATCACTCGCATAGTGCAGAGACTAAGAAATAAAAATGTCGACAGAAGAAAATATTGATTATGTAATAATACCAACTATAATTTTAAACATCAATCCGTTTCATTATGATGCCAGATGAAATGTGCTTTCATCATCGGCCTTATCACCACTTAATATCAGGTGGGGTAAAGGCCAAGTGCTTCATCATCATCATCATCATCATCATCATCAGCCTATACTAGTCCACTGCTGGACAGGCCTCTCCAAGTGCACGCCACCGAGCACGATCCGCGGCTACTCTCATCCAGCTCTTTCTC
This sequence comes from Eudonia mercurella, assembly GCA_963082485.1. Classification (NCBI taxonomy): domain Eukaryota; kingdom Metazoa; phylum Arthropoda; class Insecta; order Lepidoptera; family Crambidae; genus Eudonia; species Eudonia mercurella. The sequence continues at coordinate 17,228,183 of OY720026.1, forward strand.
TTTCTTAAGTGCTTACACGTAAGAAATTAAGAAAAATGTCTCACTGTCCCGCTTCACACTCCGCTGGTATCCATCAAAACTGTGTGATTAATCATAACTAGGCTCCATCATAACTAGTCTAATTTCAAGCCTCAAGAGTTATTTCTCGTAGATCGCGTGCGATAAGCGGAGCTTCACGTGTAACACATTTCATGTGCTGTCAATGACGTGACACCTCCACAAGTGATGAGTATGCCATCCGTCTCACTGCACATACGAGTACATTATTAGTCTTTTTCTTTTACATTCACGGGTAAGCACAGTGCCTTGATCTCACCTGATGTTAAGTGATGATAAGGCTAATGATGGAAGCGCACTTCACCCGGGATCCTCTACTAGTGAGGCACTGGCTATCTTGTCTCTAGCTGCCGAAACACAACAATGATGTTATGGCGGCATATTTAGATAAGATGGTGGTAGCTAGCCAGGTGGACAAACAAGCCCTACCACCAACCAAACCGAGTACACAAAGATGTACCCTCCGCTAGGAATCAAACCCGACCTCTGGGTCTAAACCGGTGGTCTTAGCCACTAGACCACAGAGGCGGTTAAATCTTGCCAACGTCTTGTATGTAGATAGGTACTTGGTGCTCTTATGGTATGTTTAACGTGTGTAATGTACTGTAAATTATCGGGTGAATGACCTTTAATTCTTTGTAAAATAATCCAAAAATCATATTACTGCTGTAACACACGGTGAGACCGAGCCGTAGCCCCTAGGTTGGCCCAATATGGGTTTGCTGGGCACTTTCATATAATATGTCAGTGTCCAGCAAACCGGCTCAGCAAACAGAGATATCTTACATGAACTACTGAATATGAAAAATAGACTGACCTAATACAACTGATCCAACACGCTGACCCAATGTGGGTTTATGGGTTTTAACGACTAAATCTTTTGTCAACAACCTCAACGTCTAATTATATACGCTAGATCGTCTATCTTCGGTTCTTCTACATAAATGAGGGTGGTAACTAATCAGACAGGTTCTGAGCACGGTGTGTCAAACCCTTTACTGAACTTTTTCTATAGCAGAAAGTTTGCCCGCTAAAACCCACCGCACTTATCACACTACTCAGTTGGAGAGTATCAAATACTCGTACAGAGTGCTTTACGGGCACTACCATGAAACACTACCATTAAAGCGCTAAGTATCCTTTCACAACAAAGTTTGCGTCAACTTATCCTAAAGAGCTTATCCTATATACCTATCCGCATCCGTAACTAAACGGCAAAACATATGCAATCCATCAAGCTCCATCCATCAAACATTGATAGGTATTTCGTGTTTGTTTCCTATTTTTTGCCGGTTTTATCGAAAGCCTACAACGTCAACAGATTGATGGGCCCCTAAAAAGATCCTCAAATAAAAACTACTCGTATGTGCTCCAGATGTGTCTTGATCTGCGAATAGTTTATTTGAATTTCCACATAAAATAAAGTTAATAATGCATACGTATTTACTAAATGGACACAATAACCACACGATATATGAAAAACATACATAGATACTTGTATATAGATTTGACACATTTTTTTTAAATTGTTATATTTCAACTAAAAAAATTATGGGTCGTCCAGTGGTCGACATTTGACCGTAATTCGTAATGTTTATACAACGTACTTGTAACACATTATATATAAATTTTATCTTTCGGGTCTCCTCTGTCATATAAACATTAACTATACCAAACCTCACACTCTTCTGTGAGCGCAATATGCTTAAAAACGGGTACAAAGTTTAATTAGTAATACACATTATACCAATACAATACTTTTATAACTTAAAATATGTCAAAGTAACAAGTGTTGAATAATTTCGGCAGGCTGGTTAGAACCACGATAGCTCAATTGGAAGAGCACCTGACCCGGAATGTCAGAAGGGTGCAGGTTCAAATCCTGCTCGTGGAAATTTTTTCAACATTTGTGTTTTTTTTTAAATATGTCGATTTTTTTAATTTTTATAAATAGCTCGGCAAATGACTCCATCCCACCTGATGTTAAGTGGAAATGGAGTCCAGACGCTTAAGACAACATAAGAAGATATAGATAAGATATTTGAGATTTTACCGTTATCTAATAACAGTACTGTTTAATCTCAAATATCAGTAACATTAATTGGCAGTGCGGTATGTGAAGTCCTCCTAGCTGGCCTTTCTAACGTCACCCAATATAATTATTGTTGCGATCTATTAAGTAACTTTTTTTTACGTAAATGGCACGTCATTTAATCATCATTAACGGAGCACGCCACGCTGAAGGGCACCGAATATATTTCAATTATGAAAGTTACGCATACCCACCACCTCGAGGGCGTTGACCTCGAGTACGATTTGAAGAGAAAGTGAAAACCGCCTAGAATGTTCGTCGAGACAATGAGCGTAAAGCATTAACATATTATATGTAATTAATTCTGTTGTACTCGTAGATGTGATATGTAACGGTGGGTAAGTTATGTACGCGCACCTGCGCTCCCCACTCCTGCAATTGCCCCTGGTAATGGATGATTACAGGTTAACTGTAACTATCCCCGTGCGAAAAAGCACGCCGATCCGTTGCTCCGTTTTGATGTAAAGATCGTAGAAACATTTTCAGAAAATGCTTACGCAAACATCATGTAACATCGCTACAGTAAAAGTCTATGACTAAAACCAGATGCTCATAAATTTAACATGCCAACTACGTAAAACTCCAATTCTACTACACTCAAGTGACCTGATTAGAACACTCACCTCGAGTGAGGACGGCCAGAGAACCATTAAGGCGCTGACAACTGTGAAATGCGCTTCCTTATGCATGGTTTATATAAAAAGTACGAGTTATACCAAAATCAACTCCAAGAAAAATATATGTTTTAGACTATTGCATTGCAACAATGTTATTTTTTCCAAAAAAAGAAAAAATCCAAAGTAACCCCTAAACAGTCTCTATTGACATGATTATCTTTTTTATATTCTAAAGTAAGTAAGTACCTACGTAGATGAAATTAAGTATACTTATAAAATGTTCAAATAACTTTTTAACGCAAAATTTGTTGCGAACAAATTACAAAAACACAAATGTTGAAAAAAATTCCACGAGCAGGATTTGAACCTGCACCCTTCTGACATACCGGGTCAGGTGCTCTTCCAAGTTCTAACCAGCCCGCCGAAACTATTCAACACTTTTTACTTTGAAAGCCAATAAATATTAAAGATCAGTTAAGAAGAAAGCAAGCTATTTATAAATGTTCAAATAATTTTTAACGCAAATTTTGTTGCGAACATTTTTTCAACATTTATGTTTTTTCTTTAAGTACTTATACTTTTTCGTAATACTTACTAGATAAACGCTATTGTTTTATTTTTTAAATAAAAGATCTAGATTTTAAACATATAAAGGAAAAGGAAAGGAAATAAATAGGTACTTTGAATTTCCTAACTTGAATCCAGTGGATCACGCATTAATTGCATCCCTTTTGCTTGTATGTAGATCGACACAGAGGTCTGTTTCATGGTGAGCGACGCCTTAACTATCTTGTAACTTAAAATGAAATCACAACAGAGAATCGGGAACTTAGCAAAAATACACTGGTTCGTTTTCACTTTGCTTTAAGCAAATACAGGTTGTATTCAATCGGTCAGCAGTTTGTTTGATGCAATTACGAGCAGACGTTGGTGGTGCTTTGGTAGAAAACGATTACGCTGCAGTAGGTGAAATTTTAACAGAATTAAAAGAGTGTTTGAATAAGGGTTTAGCAAACAGTAAGAGTGGAAAGTTACGATCCATTGTATGTTGGTCCGAAAAACTACTTTTTTTAAATGACCCAAAACAAGTTTTTTTTTAAATATTGCCGAGAGTTGCCTCTTTAATCTTTTATAATCTTTTTTTGATGTGTCGTAAGTCGATAGCCTTAAGTATCCGATTGCTGATACAGTAATTCTGTTGTAAAAGTTGTTCAATATCTGATAATCAATTTACTAATTACTAACGTGTGTTACCGCTTTTAACATTAGCAGCCTGTTAAATTAGCAAATTGATATCAGCCATACAGCCATGTTAACTTTGTTATGTATGAATGTTAAATTTATCAAACATTAAGTGCCTTACAAATAAACAAAGAAAAACCTGCGAATAGTTATTCCGTGTTTTGTTCACGTCATGTAAACTTTATTTCGAATTAGAGTAAAAAAGACAAAACACTGAATAACTATTCGAAGCTTATTCGTTGTTTATGTGAAAGACACTAGCCCCCTTATTCATAAATACTATTTAAGCATTATTTAGTTAATCATTGTTTTGTCTCTTTTTCTCAAATTCAAAATGACGTTTGTGTGACGTTGACAAAACAATATTTAACTAAATAATGCTTAAATAGTTTTTATGGATAAGGCGGTAAATAATTTGTGGTGCAGCGTCAGACAAACAATAAATATTATATCCCTGGACTTTCAGTAAATGAACGATATGTTATATACCTAACTAAATTATTTGTATTATTTTTGTAACATGACATTGCACATGTAACGTGTTGAGTTAATTAAAGTTAGCTTTAATAACAGAGCCTCTTATTTAATTACTTATAATTAAATTCAATGTTATGCATATTGTAGAGTAAATATAAAACTTAAATGAAATTTTCACTGCCGAGGAGATAGAGTAAGTGTGCGTTATACGTTCGTTTTCATTTGCAAAAAATCGTGTTAATTACAATTGAGTTTGTTGATTTAATTGTTTTAGCTTTCTTGTTGTAAATGGTAGTTTTACTAAACATTGTGAAATGGTCTGAAATTAGCTCCATATGAGGGGACTGAATTTAGAACCTTGAAACTCTTAAAAGTGTCACTCTTAAAGTATTCAAATTCAAATTTAAAATGATTTATTGCATGTAACATTGGTGTACTTACATAGTAATTTAATAAATTAAGTAAATATGGCATTGCAAACAGAAGGAGTATATATATTCTAATTTCATAGTGATAGAAGAGCTTTATACATTTTGTTAACCCAAGGCACTTTTTTACACAATTTAATGGCACTTTCTATGCTTTAAGAAAAATATAGTAGAAAAATATAACAAAACAGTCTTGTAACTAACATTTTAAATTTGTACGAAGGTTGGTTGCTTAAAATAGCTTTAAAACGATTGTTATTTAATAAAGTTATTATGTTACCTGCCAGTGTGGGAGAGATCGTTCGGGTTGAAAGCCCTTGAAAATCTCTCGACCTAATTGAGAAGTTGAAGGGTTGGATCCCGGATTCCCGGCCTGGTGTTCAAATAGCTTTCGTTAGTTTGAAAGTGCTAAGCCTACCGTGTTTCCGATGAAAGGGAACTGCTGTTCCCATCTCTAATTAGTTATTTTCTTTCGGTTCTAATTTAAGGCGGTTTTTTGCGTTGTGGCAAGAAGATTTTATTAACGCGATGGTTTTTGTCATTACGTTGAAATTAATAAATATAACGTCATCTTAATTTAATTTAGAATATAAATATGGTTAGCTAGCAGCTGCTAGTTCGTTTCTATATTACGTTAAATTCACAAAAAAACATTAATTTTATTGTTATATTACATAACAAGCATAATTAAAACTTCCTCAATAAACTGCTTATGGTCGAGTGCTAGTCATTTAAAGCTGTATATTTTTTAACGTCATTACCATTTACCTATATAGTTGTAAATAAATGCAGATTTATTTACCTACACGTAAGAAATGGAAGGTTAGTTCAAATTATGTACTTTGTAAATGTAAATGTAATGCTTATGATGATGATGATGATGAAATGAAAATTGTCTATATAATGCACCACTGCTGGGCAAAGGCCTTCATAATTGAAATCAAGTTTTTAAAAATATGAAACTTAACATAGGGAACTTTTGAAATGTCAATTCAACATTGTGGTATTCTAAAATCATGTATAGAGATTTTGTATTTGCAAATATAACTCGTACATGTTTTTTTCAACGTTTTTATAATTTATATTTACCTAAATAACCTGGTGATATTTTAACATAAGTAAAATTGTCTTGCGGTAGAGTCTGTTTAAATAATGTCTTAACAATTGTTGTGATGTAATAAAGCCTAATTTTCTCAATACATTTATGATATATTCATTGTTATGGCAACATTTTGCTCTGTTCTGTAGCATGGCGGACCAGTTTTTTCTCGTGTCTCTTAATCCTACTAATATTATAAACGCGAAAGTTTGTAAGTATGGATGGATGTTTGTTACTCTTTCACTTAAAAACTACTGAATGGATTTGGATGAAATTCGGCATACAGATAGTTTATAACTTGGATTAACACATAGGATAGTTTTTATCCCGATATTCCCACGGGAATGAATGGAAACTGTCAAAGCGGTACGAAGTCCGCCGGGTCCACTAGTAAAAGATATATTATACCTACATAGTTATAAAATCAGCAAAAATTAAGGTTGTTTCTATTTTTTTTAACGCCTCGGTGGTCAAGTGTCACTCGGTACGATGCCCGAAGGTCCTGGCAAAGGTCCTGGTGTTTCGGTATTTTAGATGCATAGCCAAGGTTTGCGATCACCAATCCTCATTAATTTGGCAACGTGATGATTAAGTTACCCACAAGGTATAGAGCATTCTATCAGTGAACGATTTTTTTTAAATTGGACCAGTAGTTCCAGGGAATTGCCCCGACAAAAAACAAACAAATTCACAAACGTTTTTCTTATTAATAGTATAGATAGACCAGACGAATTGATTTATTAATATGGACTCTAGTTTCGCTTGCTGTTGAGTCCTCACGCGCCGCTTGACCTGATTGAAAAGTCTAGGGGTTATTTGGGGAGTTTCGGACGTGACCAGTTAGCTTGTGCAAGCCCTAGTGCATGTCTAGGCTAGCTTAGGTCACATACAGTAATGCAACTCGCAAATGGCTGCATTATTCGAAATTGGACACAGACTGTTGAAAAGAGGGAGCCGAAAGGTAGACCTTTCAAAGCCCAGCGGGATCCAATAAGTTATTTAGATTTATTAAGGTTTAGATTATGGAGTCCCCCGTGTGGTGCCGGGGATAAAGAATTGCACCACTCCATCTCTTCCCGTGGGTGTCACAGAAGGCGACTACGGGACTATTCCAGAGGATGGGCAGCAGCGTCTCTCTGTGATTATTCACACCTTACTGCGATCGCCAACCCGCCTGCCAAGCGTGGCGATTATGGCAAATTCCCCTCAAGATGATTTATCCTTGAGGGAGGCCTTTGTCCAGGAGTGGACGTCTTTTTGGCTGAAATGATGATGATGAGATTATGGAAACTGGACAGGTTTAATCTAAACCTTAATAAATCTAAGTCCAGTTACCAATAATATTATATAAAATGAGAAGTAGATATGTCATAAGCGCGCGCGTTGTGAAGATTCATTTATAGCCCAATTGTCTCATGTCGCAATCAGTTTACGTCAAACAAGCCACAGAGCGAGTCGTCCGTGACAGTTGAACAAAAATAAGTAAAATGCCGTCGTGTGTTTCAAAAGTGCACAAATTATGGTGCTAAAGTAAACAAATTACAAGGGATCTCTTTTCACTTGTTCCCGCGATCAACCATAGACACTAAAAGAACTTGTCGATGGCTGCACAGCAAGTTTTCATAACCATGTAGGAGTGTTCATAACTTGCTCCAGTAGTGACGCCATCTTTTTCGAATTACGCCTTCTGAAACTCTTTGACTTCCAGCTTCCTTACTGAATATCGCAACAATTACTGCGATTGCCATCACGGCCGTTGTTCGCGGTGCCGGCCCTAGGTGGACCAATCCAAAAAAGCGAATACGCTTGGTTTTAGGTATGACTTCACGTCAGTAGTCTACCGGAGCATCCCCGCTACACACGACTTTAAAGTTTATACTGACACCCCCCCACCAATCGCTAGGTCATAAAGTGTGTCTGACATCCTTGCGCAAGCACAAGGGACCATCTACGGCAGGTCATAACGCCAGATCAGGACGCGCCGAAGCGCATTTTTCATCTGGTACTTTTAAGACTAGTGTCTCGAGCAAGTTGCCCCGTGGACACGTATAGTCCACTACCTAATATTCGGATAGTTACCGGAGCTGTAAGTTTGCTCACTTCTCGTTACACTAAGAGTACAACTCGTAGTTTCCACTGCTTGGGTCGTCAACTCTAAAGTCGACTACCAAATGTCCTCTTTAGTGACGGAGTTGTAAGCCCACTCACTTCGCAGTACCCGTCCAGGCACCTCATCAGTTCCAAAATCCTACGCGGCTGATTCAACCGGAGACATTGCATCTAGCGGGCGCCTCTACTAGTGATCCAGACTAGTGCCGGAGATGTTGGAAGCCTACTCAATGAAAATCACCGAGCAGAACAACGAACTAAAGACAACTCACGTGCTCCGCAGATCCTTTCGATTCTACCGGCGCAATGGGGATTGATTATTCATATTCTTAACTTTGTCTAGCTTCCGCCGTGTGCCACCATTTTAATTAAGTCCGTCGACATAATAACAATATAAGTTACATTGTTGTGTTCAGATAAAATTAAAAATTCCTCAGTATTTATAAAGGTACACCTACTAACTCCGGATGGAAATCCGCTTTGTTTCCTATTCTTTAGTAAAGATTCTATTGGCAAGTGTAACAATACTATTCTTTTAATACGTGCACTGTGGTTCGTGGGCAGTCTGTCGTTAAAATGGTTAAAATGTATTCGGAGCACGCTCGTGAGGATGTGGATGCACTGAAGATCTATATGTACTTTGACTTCTTCGGTTCAGCTTTGCAGTAGACTGTAATCGTGAAGTATTGTGAGCTTCTGACTTATATCGAAGCAAATAAAACTGTATCGTGGTTTGCAGATACGAGCTGCTACAGTTTAAAGCTTTAATAAATACTACGGGTATAAAACGAAGTCGTGACGTGCATAATACGTTTTTCAGCAAGTAAATATTAGACTTCATGGTATGTGAGTACTATTATTAATTCTGTGGTAGGTATAAGTTCAATATATAAGTAGACTGTTCACGCTGTACTAGTTACACGTAGGCATATAAATTTAGAAATTTTTACTTAATTAAGTGCGTATGAATTCTCTGCCAGAGCGCATCAGAAGTGCTCGCACGTTGGAGTCGTTCAAGGGTCAGGTTCGGAGTCATTTTCTAAATTCACCTTAGCTATGTTTATTTATTTTATGCTTTATATTGCATAAACTCTGTTTAATATATTTATTTCCCTTTTCTATGTTTTTTTATTTGATATTATTATTATAATTTAGTTTATTTTTACTTGCACCCATTTTTATTTTCTTAATTTTATTATTTTTCGCCCAAGGTTGCCTGGAAGAGATTGTTTGTTAGCAACAAGGCCGCCTATTTTGTACTATATCTTTTTATCAATTTGTCGGTATATGTTTTTTTTGTGTGCAAATAAAGTTTATTATTATTATTATTATGATTGCTCCACTACGCCGTCATCAGATAAGAAGTAGCTGTACTACCATCTTCTACAAGTCTGTGACGAGCGCTTCCATCTACGGCAGTATCACTTACCATGAGTCCCTGATGGAGAATAAAACTCACTCTAGTTTTTATTTTCGTTGACGAGATCTAATAAAAAAACTTGCGCTAAGCACCTTCGTATTAGAAAAAACAAAACATTGCTATACCTACCACAAAAATGCGATTCAAGAGGTTTGCAATATTTTAAATTTACTATTTTAAAAACCTTATCTTATAATCTTTTAATGCAGCAACCACGCTGTAATGAAACTGTTTCATGTAGGTATGTGCCGTCTATGTAACGGTGACAAAACTATTTAGTAACCGCTGAGTTCCAGACTAACTACTATATATACAGACGTCTGCACGTCAACCTATTCAAAACTGTCAAATTTCTTCAATACATTTTCAGCCATATAACAGAGTAATAAAGTTTAAAGTCTATTGAGGAAATTTGACAGTTGTAGTCCGATGTGTATCTGTACATGAGCGAAACATCTGTCTTTCGCAATTTTGCACCGCGCTGTGATTGTCAGAACAATATCAGCGTGTGTTGCTAGTTTTAAATACCTAGTTTCAATCAGTTTTTAGCACTAAACGGAACAGTGCATATGCAATGTGTTTCCTAAACTTAACACCCAAAGGAAAGATAACAAATTCAATATTCAAATGTGTTTCCTTGTTTTTAATATTGCTGCTTTAGTTGTTGATGTTTGGTAATCTATACTAATATTATAAAGCTGAAGAATTTGTTTGTTTGTTTGTTTGTTTGGTTGAACGCGCTAATCTCAGGAACTACTGGTTCGAATTGAAAAATTATTTTTGTGTTGAATAGTCCATTTATTGAGGAAGGCTATAGGCTATATTACATCACGCTATGACGAATAGGAGTGGAGCAGCAATGAAAAATGTTACAAAAACGGGAAAATATTTTTTTAGAGCTTTCCTTGCGTGCGATGTGTAGAATTCGCTATTAACGCGGGCACAGTTATGTTTTATAATAAAAATAGATCGGATAGTTGGTCAAGGCTTTTCGAAACAGTAACAAAACGTTTAGGATTAAATCTTATTTTTTGTAGAAAATAAATATCACCGTCAACTCATTTTTATGTCCTCCTGCTGTGGGACGAGCCTTATGGATGGATAGGGAGAACGGGCTATAAACCACCACGCGGGCACGCGGATTGATGGTTGGTAACGACTGCTAATGCAGCCGTGCCCAAAAGCTTTACGTGCCTTCCGAAGCACGGAGGAGCTTAAGATGATACTTTTTTAGTCACTTATCCGATGACCGGCCTTGACGAAAATTGCTTAACCACAGCACTGACAGACCGGGCGTGTTAACCACGCGCCATCGAGCTCCTCAATATAAATATGAATCTTTTATATATTTCAACAAAAAATTTACTTAGTGTTTAGAAGCTTATATCAAACGGAATCCTTGTAATATGATGTCGTTGTAACATTTCATAAGGTTTGTATTATTTTGTATAACAAAGTGTGTTTCTAAGGCATAAATAAAGCAATAACGTCACATTATTTCTTGTTTCAATGCCCTCCGAATTTACGAGTTCAATACAGACGCCCGATCGCAGCTATTGAACTGTGAAGTATTATGAGCATTATTTTGCGAATAGATGTTCACATCTGATTCTTCTTAAATGTGTTACATGAACCTTCATGTTTTCCGGCATCACCTATTGTGACATGTCGCTATTAAAATTTTGTTTACGTAGTCAAGTAGGTATAGGCGCGAAAACATGCTGAATTTTCTTTAACTCAACCTGAAATGATTATTTACAAACTAAGTAAGTGGTAGGGAAATGTAATGGTAACTTGCTGACCCTTATCTTTAATGATTAAAGGGCAAAACTGTTGATCACTGGTGCCCCTACACTAAGTTTCAATGATACAGTGTCCTCATTACTTAGATACCTTGTGCAAGTATAACAAACTAGCTGTGCCCCGCGGTTTCATCCGCGTTAATTGGCAAACTGCTCCACTCCTATTAGTTATAACGTGATGTAATATAGCCTATAGCCTTCCTCAATAAATGGACTATTCAACACAAAAATTATTTTTCAATTCGAACCAGAAGTTCCTGAGATTAGCGCGTTCAACCAAACAAACAAACTCTTCAGCTTTATAATATTAGTATAGATATTATATTAAAACTATATAAACATGTGCCAATGTCAAAAAAAGGTGAGGCATTGGCGGCCGAGTGGCTAATAGCGCTCAGCTCGATAACCGGAGGGTCTCAATTAGATCCCAATGTCGGGCAAAGCGTATTTCGGATTATCAGATGTAGAGGTAGTTATAATCCGGGTTTGTGTTCACCAACCCGCATTTAGCAAGCGCGGAGTGATTAAGGCAATTCCCATCAGTTGTAGCGACGATCGAGAGCTTGATTTTTAAGAATGATGGAGGCTTTTGCCCCAAAATTAAACTACAGAAGGTAGGCTTCATACATACCGCGCTCGAGCAACGCACACATAGTGCCTATTATTATATTATTATTTCGTGCCTCTGCCCAGCAGTGGGACAGTATATAAGCTATTTACATTAGTACTAAGTTTTCCGCCTTTTTTGTGGACAAATGTTATTGTTAAAAGATCAAGAGAAAGGTCAATCACGAGCCTTATACATATTTAAATGACGCTGCACGAGTATATTAAGGGTGTGCGGACCAAAAAAGGCCAAAAGTGTCACGGTTAAGTTGATATATGATGAGAAAACTATCGTATTACATAAACAAAATATATATTTAGTATCAAAGGGAACATGTTTACAATTAGTCCGACCCATAAATTCATAACACACTTTAGTTTTTTCTCAAAAATCATGAAAACGAGTGGTGGCGTTTAGTTGATATCTTATAGTTTATCTAAATTATTATACCTCTAATTATGTTTAAACAATCACCAATGTCTTAACTACAAATCGTCCGTCTTACATTTTCGATTTATCGAGCATTTTTTTAAATTACTATTTTTCAAATTAACACGTTAAATTCCCAATTCAAAATTAGTATGACCGCGCGGCATAAAATAAATATGGACGAAGATATTTTAAATAAAATATATGACATTTGTCACTTATACGGACGGCGCACCCTTAACTCTTTGTTCAACAACATACAGCAAATAGCACTGCCATTATAACTTAATATCAAGTAGAAACGACACTGCGGGATTTCTTGCTGGGAGAGTGAAAAGTGTTGTATGCAATTTTGTTTTATTTTCGAAAATTTGCGGTTTGGTGTGTCTATATTAAATATGTTCCGCGAATAGCAATTAACTCTAACATAAAGTCTAGAAATACAAGAAGAGCTGTGGGGCTAAATGTCGCGAGATATTTAACAGATAAGTAATATAAAGTACACAAAGTAGTACATATCACATCATCAGTTTATTTTATGTCCTACTGCTGGGGCACGAGCCTTCCCTATGGATGGATAAAGACAACGGGCCATAAACCACCACGCGGGCACACTGCAGATTGGTGGTTGTTAACGACTGCTAATGCAGCCTTGACCAACGGCTTTACGTGCCTTCCGAAGCACGGAGGAGCTCAAAATGATAAACTTTTGGTCAGTTACCCGATGACCGGCCTTTGCGAAAGTTGCTTCACCTTGGCAATTCCAGACCGGGCGCGTTAACCGAGCTCTTTATACCTTCAGTTACGTCAATATTCGTAATACTCTCGACAGCACAATAGAAACTGCAGATACGAAGCAAAAATTTCAAATTGACTTTTTAATTTACGCCCCCGTAAGTACAGTCGAGACCGTAATGGCGCCAGGCAGCAGTATTCTGTTTGTGTTATAAGCAGGCAGGACAGTTTGGTGTGCGAGTTATTGTTATATACCAGCGACAAAGCAAACATGTTGAGTGTTATTAAAAAATACAAGAAGAATCTTGCTGCGACTTTGTCTGCGTGAATTCTGCCGCAAAGCATGACTGTTTTTATTTTAAATCTCCGTTGTCATGATATACTCCACAAGCAACTGAAACCTACTTCAGGGGAGATAGTTTCAAGCTTTATTATATGACAGAGTTCCACTCGAAAGGGTTTTTAAAACGTACGGGTAATATTTATGGGTCTAAAAAAGTACTTTTTAAAAATTCAGTAAGGGTTATTTTAAAATGATAATATAATTTTACGAAAATCTTTTTTCGTTTTCTAATTGTAATTTTCTTTCTAGAGCAAATCAGCAATATTATATCTGCTTGAGCCTCCTCGAAAGTACCTACCAACGAAGCCTATGCTGAAAAACTTCCTTCAGATATAAAAAAAAACTAGCGACATCCAGTGTGCACCATCTGAACCGAAAATAAATCAAAAGCATTGTCTATGTAAATGAAACCATTAGCAGACCTGAAACTTACAATAGCAGATATCAACCCATCATAGCGTAAACAAGGCGACAAATTGATAACCCGATTCCCCTTATTTGTCGATAACCCGATTCTCTTCGAAACCAGCAATAATCTACGTACGTACAGTCAAGGTAACAATTACTAAAATACTTTTACAGTTGACACAAAAAAATACACACCACAAAATGTCAAAAGTAACGATCATATTTGTATATGCAGCATGCCTTTTATTTTATTTGCATGAGTTTGTAAACAAACTGCCGTCCTTTTACAGTAAAAGGTCAAAACAGCTTTTTTAACGCTTTTTACACCATGTGTATGTGTTTCGGTTATTATACGTATTATCCTGTAATTTCACTGATCCTTAGTCCCTTGTGATTGTGGTCTAGTGGTTAAACCTTCGCTCTAAAGATCGATCCATAGATGCATAGCCCGAGTTCATGATCACCATCTTGCATTTGGCAAGCGTTTGCTTTTACACCTTTAAAAGCGAACGATAAGCATCTATGTATTATGGTCTCTCCCTCGTCCAATACTGTTTACTTTCCCTGACCTAATCCGGACCCCACGGATAATGTAGTAGGGAACGGGAGCACGCTTGCATGATGCCGTTCCTTCTAGAAACCCTCTGACGGTGTTTCGATGACACGGCCTGAAGAACCCTTTGTGCCTTACAAATAAATAAAGAATAAGGTCAAACAAATAAATAAAGGACAGGAACAAAACACGGAATAACTATTCGGACTTTATTCTTTGTTTTTTTTTACAAATATGTAAGTGGTATAGAGTTTATCTCCGTCACCCCCAAAAAAGTCCGGTGACGTTGAAAACGCCGTTTCAGCCCATCAGTAAACAAAATGTTCACCTTGCATTACGTTGTGCCGCGTTTATTTGTTTTCGTCACGACTGTACGTAGCGTGAAGCGATTCAACGTTTACATGTGTGTCATCGAGAAATGCGGCGGGCGCGGTGAAACGCGAGAGCGGGCACGCTCCGGCGCGCGCGTTTTTACGCGTAATCTGCAGCCCCACTGCGGGCGATTAACAGATTATTCAAATTATACGATCGTATGTGTAAAGATAGGTGGAAGGAGGGAAGGGTTACTTTTGGCCTGCAGTGGGAAAGTAATGGCTGATAATATTAATAATAATAATGTGTATTTTTACGTTCACATTTTAATTAGATCTATCTAGAATAATTTAGATCATAATCAGAATAAACAACATAAAACAAATTTGTCATTTCTGTATTTATGTACTACTAGTAGTCGCCCAGTGGTCGAAATTCGACCGTCATTTTATTAAGGCTGCACGGATTGTCTTGATCTTAAGCAATAAAAAATTATAAAAGATAAAATGTGAGTTTGGATTGGCATTGACAGATGTCGGCCGCATTAAAGGCAAACAATACGTGTGTGTCAAATACATGGTAGTGTGTGTAATGTTGTTTTTGTTGATTTAATGTATTTTTATGAATAATTAAAAAAATATATTAACATTCGGATAACCTTCTCTATATAAACTATAAGTGTGCGAAATTTCATACTCCTCCGTCCGCGCAATTTTCGTAAAAACGGGTACAAAGTTTTTACTTCACGTATTAATATATATAGATACTGTATGTGTGTAGGTACCTTCTACAATAAAATAAGCAAAATAAAGGTGTAGGTTCCTGGCAGCCTGAGTCCTAATCTTGTTCAGGATGCTACTGTCCTGGCTTGGACTCAAAAAATGGATGCACACCACTTGAGCATGTGTCATATACCGTCAATTAAACAATCGACGCTACTTCAATTTTGAAGTATTCTTTAAATCCACCAGTTGAACTAACATTATTTTGCATACATTTACGTTGCTTGCTCGCATTTTGACTTTGATAGTAAACCTTGAGTTCTAGTTAACGATGTGAGAGATTCAGTTAGTTTCGTAGTTAGTGCAATGTGGTTGTAAATCTATCACAAAGATAAGCGCAATTGCATTGCATTTGTACATGCTGTAAACATGAAATTGTAATTGCATGTATGTTTCCATAAATAATAATACTAGATGTAACTCATATTTTGATGTGCGGAGCGTTTGTGAGTTAGTATGGAAATATATTCACCTGAGTGAAATATATATTGTGACATTTGTGCCAGTATCAGTCAGGTGGAATAATTGGATTGTTACTTGACGCGAACCATCTAGATGTAAAATGACAAGCTTATTCTCATATTTATTCAAGCGTTAAAGAATGCACACTTTTTCATATATTTTTTTAAATATTTTTTTTTTTTTATACATAGCACGGCAAATGACTCCATTTCACCTGATGTTAAGTGAATATGGAATCCAGATGCGATGACAACTGGTGCAGCGTGAAAATAACGCAGCATCAGTTACCCTCACTCTGCCGGCCCACAAGGTGCCTCTTCACGCCTCGTTTGAAGGACCCCATATCATAGGAAGGAGGGAAAACGTGTGCAGGCAAACTATTCCATGTTTTGGAAGTGCGACAAAAAAATGAGTCACCAAATTTCTTAGTGCGTGATGGAATATTTGAGACAGTGAAGCGGTGACTCCGGAGAGCAGCACGCGTACTCCTATGGAGGAAGGGAGAAGGAGGGATGAGGTCAAAGAGTTCTTCAGAGCACTCGCCATGGTATAAACGGTAAAACACGCTGAGTGACGCAATATCTCTACGCAATTCCAGAGTTTCGAGATTATTTGTGACTTCTGCGTTGCCGATAATGCGATAATTTTACAGGTAAGCACAGTGCTTTGATCTCACCTGATGTTAAGTGATGATAAGGCCAATGGTGTAAGCGCACTTCACCCGGGATCCTCAACTAGTGAGGCACTGGCTATCTTATCTCTAGCTGCCGGAACATAACAATGCTACAAACATTGAAGTTATGGTGACATATTTAGATAAGATGGTGGTAGAAGCTAGTCAGGCGGACAACAAGCCCTACCACCGACCAAACCGAGTACACAAACATGTACCCCTCGCTGGGAATCGAACTCGGAACCTCTGTGTCTAAACCGGTGGTCTTAACCACTAGACCACAGAGGCGGTTAAAAATGTGTTAAATGCGCGTAAAAGGTCAATCTTGCTAGACTTGAACATGACATGTCTATTTATTTAATTACCCTCAAATTGTAAGCTTTAGTTTAATATATAACTATTTACGATCATTAAAATATATTTAAAAGTATGTAATGATGTTTGTAATCGACTGTACCTACTCATGCATAATAAATGAACATACGGTACCTATACCAGGTTTTATAAAGTTGTGTTTTCAAAGTTTACATACCGTAAATAATAATATAAATAAACTCGCTGTGCCCCGCGGTTTCACCCGTGTTAATTAGCGATTTTCCCATTTTTGCAACGTTTTCCATTGCTGCTCCACTCCTATTCGAAATAGCGTGATGTAGGTATATAGCCTATAAGCCTTCCTCAATAAATGGACTATTCAACACAAAAATATTTTTTCAATTCGAACCAGTAATTCCTGAGATTAGCGCGTTCAACCAAACAAACAAACAAACTCTTCAGCTTTACAATATTAGTATAGATAATGATAGTAAATATTATTACACTCTTTTGATTTATAGTGGTGAAGGACAAACCTAATGCCCGAATACTCAATTTTATACTAATGAGGAACTTTTTATTGTTTTCGGAAGGTTACAATGTTATGAGGAGCTCGATGGCGCAGTGGTTAGCGCGCGCGAGGTTAAGCAACTTTCGCAAAGGCTGGTCATCGGATGGGTGATCAAAAATGTATCACCTCGACCTCCTCCTTGCTTCGGAAGGCACGTAATGCCGTTGGTCCTGGCTGCATAAGCAGTCGTTAACAACCATCAATCTGCACTGGGCTCGCGTGGTGGATTATGGCCCGTTCTCTATCCATCCATAGGGAAGGATCATGCCCCAGCAGTGGGGACATAAAGTGAGCTGATGATGATGATGATGATGATGACAATGTTATATTTTAAACCACACCGTAGGGTTTACGAAGTCATGGCTTTGAATTGACGTTTCAAAATACTTTTAATAGTAGGTACCTACATTTTGAATAAAAACATTTGATCTTTAAATTTTAAATTGAATACAAATTCACCCGCGTTTATTTCACATATTACTATTAGGGTTAGATTTTTTTTTAAATCTTAATATTATTTGAAATTTTGAAATAAATAATTAATAAAATATTTGTATTAAATCGTACTGTCCTAAATGTAGGACAGTACGATATAGATAGTAGGCTAATCTGGGTTGGGCGAGCACCTAATCACCTAAGTATCTCCAGTAGTGAACTACTTACTTGTAAAGTACTTATACTTTAGTTGTTATTAATGTTACACGTTACTCTAACACTGTAATAATGGTTACTGATAAATGAAAGTAAGTATAATTTTCTGTACACAATGTTCCAGCGATAGCCTCATTTAGTTTGTAAGCAAATAGTAGCAATTAGGAAAATTACTAAACATGGCGATTTACTCAAACTGACTGATTAGTAAATTAATGTACCCAGCGGAGAATGAAAATTCCGATATAACACATTAACGATTCACGTTTAATGAAGTTCAAATTTATAATCTAATAGGTACCTAGTAGAAGGAGAAACATTTATTTAACTTTCATTTGTGCAGTTCACACTTCCAAACTTTTGTTTCAATATATTTTGGCATGGATCTTTCAATAAGTTTGGTTAGTTTTTATTATTCCTTACTTACGTAAGCACTTGGTCTTTATTTCATTTCTTTTTTGTTTAATGACATTTCCAAACGGCTGGTTGACACTTCCTATGACGCAAAGGCTGGCTTTTTCCTTGGCCAGAGGCTAAGCATTGCCATACAACGTGGCAATGCCGCCAGTCTCTTGGGTACTTTACCAGTCGACTGCGACGCGGAGGAATTTTTTGACGCCATATTTTAGTTTTGTATTAGTTTTAGTTACTTTAGGTTATTATATATTCTCAGATATTAATTTTGTGATCCCAATAAAAATTTCTTTCACCTTATGTTAAGTGATAAGGCCGAATTTTGAAGTGCACTTCACCCGGTTTCCTCAACTACTGAGGCACTAGCAATCTGATTAGCTGTCGGAACACAACAAACATTGAGGTTATGGCGACATATTTAGATCAGATGGTAATAGCTAGCCAAGCGAACAAACAAGCCCTATCACCAACCAAACCGAGTACAGAAATATCTATTCCCTGCTGGGAATTAAACCCAGGACCTCTGGTTCTGAGACCGACCAAAGAGGCGGCCTTACACAAATTGGCGGTTTACAAATCTCTTCAAAAGTATGTTTTTCCATTTTCTATTATTACCCAATAAACTTATCTTTTTCGTCGATATTACAAATGGCCGTATACAACTTTTACAGCTTACCCAGATGTAAGTTCACAGTGGCGCGTCGCTTCCATATTCATATCAAACCACACAAGTAGAATCGTTAGTAAGAACACAAGCATGACACATAGCAACGATTTCCGCCGTATCATAAAAACTAATGGTGTTAGTAAAAAACTGATAACGGCCCGGCGCGGCCAGTTAGGGCACGCTCCAATTGGTAGCGATACCGGTGGCTCGGGCATCACGCGGCTGCATCTGCCAAGCCTGCCCGCTGCACCTGAGGCGAGTCGAGATCGAGAATCAATGTTAGTGTGAGCAGTGATTCGTTTGTCTTTTTTTTCTTTTTTATGAGTATACTGAGCCCTTCTTTGACCAGTGTGTGTTGCCAGTGATGACAAATGGTAATGAGAGGTGCTCGCTGACTATGGGCCTTATAAGAAGGTTCAAGATCACCCAAAGAGCAATGGAGTGGGATATGTTTAGGGTTCCTCAACGAGATCGAATCCGAATTAGATGGTTTACCACAGAAAGATAGGTGTTTTTTATTTTTAATATTGTACGGGTACTTCATTGTTATCATTAATTTATTTCGAGTTCTTCGGAAGGTCTTAGTTGTTGTAGTGAGATGGCAGCGTTAAAAACCCACTTACTAACTCTAGTAAACTTTACTGTCCCGAAGATAAAATAATAAATTGCTCTTTAACTATTCCAGAAAAATAATTGTTTCATTTTATTAATCAAGCGTTTTAATTATATTGCATTTAGAAGTCACCTCTACAAGGTAGCATATTAAATTAATGTTTAAAAGTTGCTTTCATTTATTATTTTAAGTGTACTATCCAGTTCAGTGAACTAAACAAAAAGCTTTCGTTACGTAAAAAGTCACAATTCAAAGAAAATGTAGGTTTCATGTCAGTTATTGTAATCTACACAAGTGTGCGTTTCTAACTGAGTGCTGACACGCGAGAATCTGACGCCAAGTTAATAATAAATATAAAATATGTACTTAACTTATTAGGTTCCTTGGTTGTAGATGTTATAATTTGTTCAAATTTACAATATATTGCCTATACTGGGAAAGACTCCATTGTTAAAATTTGTCGCTATTAATTATCTCGTTTGCCAAATGCGGATTGATGTTCACAAACCCGAGCTATGCATCAAGAAATTTGAAACACAGTTTCCCCACATGAAAATTGAAGCCAGGAAAATCCATCTAGTTTCCGAAACTAGATCTCGGACCAAGCGCTGATTACTAAGCAGTTAGTATCCATGTATTTTACTGTAAAAAAGTATAAAGGTCTACTATTATTTAAGTTTTTTTATATGAATTGATTTCTTTTAAGTTATCGGTCACATTACAATATATATAAGTACGCATAAAACGATAACATACGCCGGTCTCTTGCCTCCGTCAACGTGCCAAGTCTACTTGAGCCGACTGGTATTGCAAGAGACGATGGCAAGAGACCAGACGGTATGAGTTTGTTTCCATGGAAGATGGGCCGGGTGCTGATATGGGATGCAACCTGTTCAGAAACGCTGGTCCCTTCCCATCTACATGGAACCAACAACAGAGCTGGTGCGGCTTGTGAAGCGGCTGAAAAAGCTAAAGCATGCAAATACAGGGGTCTAGGCTCCGAATATGGTTTTGTCCCATTCGGTGTCGAGACCCTTGGTCCGTGGGGTCCTAGCGCTATAAGGCTTTTTAAGGAAATAGCAAAAAGGTTAGTCGACATCACAGGAGACCGAAGAGCTGGTAGCTACCTCGGATAAAGAATTAGTCTAGCTATTTAAAGGGGGAACACTGCCAGTATCTTCGGAACCTTGCCTAAAGGGACTCCTTTTAATAATTTATTTTAGTTATTTTAGATTTTTAAATAAATGTGAATTTATATTTACAAGGTCAATAATTTTCTTTTTTATATTTGCAATGAGGACGGCTAGTAGCACAATCCTGCTTGACCAGCTGTCCTCGTATCTTGACTTCAGATAGAGTGAAGTCTTTTGCCTACATAACAAGTATTACTATATACAAGTTCCTAAAACTAGACTAGTTAGGTACCACATAACTGAAGTTACTAAACAAATAAAGCCCAGACGGCGCGCTCGGTGTCACGTCTCACTCAGGACACAAAATAAGGAGACCCAGAAGGCAAGTTTAAGGCGACACTGAAAAAATGCACAAATTTTCGGCGAGTATAATATGACTCACGAATCTGAAATGTTGATATAGGTAAAAATAGTTGTTCGAATTACTTAATTGATATGCTTGACAACCAGTTAAAAAAATATATTGATAACATCAATATTGGTAATTTAGTAGCTGCATATTTTAATAACGAAAACCAATAATTTAAAAAAAAGTTTTTTTTTAAATTTTTTTAATTTGTGGTCTCAATTGTCGCAGGCGCTAAGTATTTTCGACCTTTTGACAGCGCCAGTAAGGATCAGCCTTTTTGAATGTTCACAAAGCGAGGTGACAAATCTTAACACTTACTGCGCTCAAGCAATGCACACATTGACCCCTTGCACCGACACCGATCTCGAAACAATCCGAGCGCAGATGTTGCGAGATTCCGCGTCCGTGAGAGGTAGGTAGTCTATGCGTGCGTGCTTTGCTTGAGCGCGTTTGTCACCTTCTGTAGTCTCCTTATTCTGTGCTCAGGACGTTTAGGACGTTAGCTGCCAGCTAAAAACAATTGTGTCATAATATTAACATTGTATTTTTTGTGATATATCTGGTTGCCCGCCTTTACCCGCCTACACCCATTAGTGACTGATCTTATTTCCAATGCCAAGCCGTAATGGACCTGATCGCATTGTTTCGGTTAGGTATACTTTGTAAGGAGTCCTCATTTATTTTATGTGTAAGTGGTTCGGAAAGGTTTGTAGAAGAAATAAAGAAAAACTACTTCAAATTAGCTCACGTCCAAAGAATATATATGTCGGAGATGGAAAAGGATTTTGTTTGAAAACGTCGTCTCCGTCCGCCATTTTGTGCGTAGAATAGAGTCAGTGCGCACACGTCCGGCACAGTCGAGCTCCAGAAGTAAAGTGAGTGCGAGAGTGAGTTTCACAAACTAACGTTACCTCACTGACAAGTGACAGTGACAGATGTCATAGACTCACTATGCTCCCACTACTCGCTCGAACTACTGACTCAGGGATAATTTCATAATGCCAAGCTATTCTGCCAAGCTATTCAGCCTAATATCGATAGATGCCGTTACTAGTCTATGAAATAACTCCGACACGGCCATTCTGACACTGCGCGCGTTCTCGAGCGCAGCAGTTCCGGAGCTCTTCTTTTAAGAGCAACTAGATTCAAATGCGAAAACATTAAAGCACGAAGTGCGGAGCTTCCAATGCGTAAGCGTTGAGGCACGAAGCGCGGAGCTTCCAATGCGTAAGCGTTGAAGCACAAAGCGTGGAGCTTTCAATGCGTAAACGTTGAAGCACAAAGCGCGGAGCTTCTAATGCTTAATCGTTGAAGCACGAAGCGCGGAGCTTCCAATGCGTAAGTGTTGAAGCACGAAGCGCGGAGCTTCCAATGCGAAAGCGTGACTGCATGAAGCGCGGAGCTTCCAATGCGAAAGCGTTGAAGCATGAAGCGCGGAGCTTCCAATACGAAAGCGCGACTGCATGAAGCGCGGAGCTTCCAATGCGAAAGCGTTGAAACATGAAGCGCGGAGCTTCCAATACGAAAGCGCGACTGCATGAAGCGCGGAGCTTCCAATGCGAAAGCGTTGAAGCATGAAGCGCGGAGCTTCCAATACGAAAGCGCGACTGCATGAAGCGCGGAGCTTCCAATGCGAAAGCGTTGAAGCATGAAGCGCGGAGCTTCCAATACGAAAGCGCGACTGCATGAAGCGCGGAGCTTCCAATGCGAAAGCGTTGAAGCATGAAGCGCGGAGCTTCCAATACGAAAGCGCGACTGCATGAAGCGCGGAGCTTCCAATGCGAAAGACAGCAGATATTACAGGCGATAAAAGTATTGTATGATCACGGCCATCCTGATTGAAACACGTCCTCGTGTTTTTCTCTTTAACAAAAGATAGCCAAGCACAGTATTTCCCGTTCGGTCTATCCTGACCAAACATTAATTGACTCTTACATTTAGCTCCACAGTAGGCACTATAATAGGCTCTACAGTAGACTCTGCAGTAAGCCTCACAGTAGGCCCTACATAAAGCTCTACATAAGTCTCTACATAAGCCTCTACATAAGCCTCTACATAAGCCTCTACATAAGCCTCTACATAAGCCTCTACATAAGCCTCTACATAAGCCTCTACATAAGCCTCTACATAAGCCTCTACATAAGCCTCTACATAAGTCTCTACATAAGTCTCTACATAAGCCTCTACATAAGTCTCTACATAAGACTCTACATAAGTCTCTACATAAGACTTTACATAAGACTCTACATGAGACTACATAAGACTCTACATAAGACTCTACATAAGACTCTACATAAGACTCTACATAAGACTCTACATAAGACTCTACATAAGACTCTACATAAGACTCTACATAAGACTCTACATAAGACTCTACATAAGTCTCTACATAAGTCTCTACATAAGTCTCTACATAAGTCTCTAACTTATTTAAAACTGAAAACTAAACCTTTTCGATTTAGAAAGATAACAAATCAAATGTAACATAACAAAAGAAAAGGTAACTAGACAATCCAAATCCAAACTAGATAACCAGGTAACCAGGGCCATTAACCATTCGTTGCACAAATCAAAAGTCACTATTTACAAGCTATGTAAGCTTTAAAATCACCTCGAGTTACCCCTCCAATGCCACGGCTCTCACAGCCGAACAGCGATCCCAGTCGCTTACGCGTGTCCATCTCAGTGGAACCCTGCGCACGTCTGCATCACCCTCTGACTACACACTACTGTCCTGATAGACCAAGACCTCCGCCAGAGCTAAACACGCACCGCGCACCCACGGACATCTTGAGTTTCCTCAATAGACACCGATTTCTACCGGGCTACGACTATGTAATAGCTACTGGTATGGTCGACACTTGTTACGGCTATTAGAGCACTAACTCGAGTTCACACAACAACTTTACTCATTATCAATCGGGTCACAATGTACCTCCACCTCAACTTCGACTGGTACATGACCTTCTGGCATCCCTGTTAATCTATAGTGTGTGTATTTGTAAGTTCGCTTAGAATTTAATGCTTTCAACGTATCATAATCATGAGCTACCTCCATCAGGTACCCGCACACAGCTCATCATTTAATAAACTACTGGCTCTCTCTAACAAACCCTCATGTCTATGGGGTACTAAACGTAAGTTCTAGTGAGTCTACTTCTAATGCCGTAGTTATAAAAACGAGTCTCTAAATTTATTATCTAACTTGGTTTTGTTTTGTTCACTATTTTTAACCAAGACAAAATCACCTCTAATAAACTTGTCCAACTGTAATAACCAACAGTACAGTGCTAATAACATTAGATTGTCCAGTAACTCTCATTGTCACTTCGGTAAGTAAACGTTTTCCTCTGGCTATTTGACTTTTTTATCATAGAAATTTCTAAGCATTATAAAATAATCATACTGAATCATGAAAACATCACCAGAAACATTCAGCGTCCAGCAGAGTTGCCGATGCAGCACAGGTCTGTTTACCCGATGACGCTGGTTCACGTTGCTCGCCATGCTGCCGGTGTCGGTGTCGCTGCTGCCGGTTGCACCGCAGTTGCTAGTAGCGCCCTTCTCCGTGCCCCGCAGTGATGGTATGAGCGCGTGGGCACATGTTTGCAAAAGGATCCGTGCCTCTAAATATGGAGAATGTAGCAATCCATACGTCGACTGTAGCTACGCACGCGTATAAACTCCGGTAATGAATCTCCTCATGTGCTTTCTGAACATCAAGTAACGCCATCCAATTCTGATTTGGCTGTTCCAACATCCGTTGTCATTTACGATAAAACTTGGCATCGTTTTCTTCTAGTTGTTCGCGTCGATTACATCCGTAGAGCAAAGGTTACATCCCGCTTCTGATGTCGGAGATGGAAACGGATTTTGTTTGAAAACGTCGTCTCCGTCCGCCATTTTGTGCGTAGAATAGAGTCAGTGCGCACACGTCCGGCACAGTCGAGCTCCAGAAGTAAAGTGAGTGCGAGAGTGAGTTTCACAAACTAACGTTACCTCACTGACAAGTGACAGTGACAGATGTCATAGACTCACTATGCTCCCACTACTCGCTCGAACTACTGACTCAGGGATAATTTCATAATGCCAAGCTATTCTGCCAAGCTATTCAGCCTAATATCGATAGATGCCGTTACTAGTCTATGAAATAACTCCGACATATATAATAAGACAAAACATATTATATAGCATAGTCATGTAGCGTGTTTTATTAGTGTAAGATAAATAAAACAACCTTATGGTATAGTTGTTATAAGTATATTTGGACTCACCATAAAAATCTATGATAGACCGCTTTGACAAAAACCGAATTATACTCGTTGTCTTTATGATTTCAAAAAGCTTTTCGTTGTTAAGCGCATCATTTGAGAACGGCTAAACGGATTTTTATGTCAAAGTGCTCGGCTCGATGTCCCGGGTTCAATTCCCATTTTGGGCAGGTCATGTGCACTACCAATTAAGCTATCGTGGCTCTAGTTTTTCAATTTGTAATTTGTTCGCAACAAAATTTGCGTAAAATTATATTTAACCATAATCACACAAAAGACTTATTTAGCATTTTATTTTCGGCACAAAGTGTTCTGTCCTAATAAGGCTGTTGTTTGTTTTTAGATTCTGCAATGGGATTAGCCCTTTTTACATGATAAACACGCTGGCGCTTTTAAATTAGAGGAACAATGGCCGCAAAATAAGGAGACTACAGAAGGTAAGCTTCATATAAACGCGCTCGAGCAACGCACACCTCTCACGGCCACGGTGCACGTAATCTCGCAACAGCTGCGCTCGGCCTGGTGCTCTATTTTTGATTCCTTCGACTCGAGTCGAGCGCTTGGTTTCTACTGATTTTCGTTCGACATTTGACTTTCCATATTTTTGAATCGCTCGACCGCAACGAGTGCTCGCAACCACTCGTTGCAGACGAGCGATACAAAGTGATTGATAGAATAACCGTCAAAATCAATGCGTTGTGTCAATGTCACTGTTGTGTTAATGGCACAATGTTGTGTCAGTGTCATGTCACTCACTCTGTCTTGTTTGTGTCATTGATAGTCTTTTCTATTAAAAAGCAAAGGTTTTTTTTACCAGCCAATAGAAACATGGATATTACGTTCCGTTTTCATTGCGGTTGTTACCGGTTTTCTCTAAATTCTGCGTGGAACGGATAACATCCAACATTTCATATTATGTTTGCAGCATCGGAAACGAACGATTCAAAAATACGGAAAATCGGCGCCATGCAACTTGGAAGACGAGTGTGACTGAAGTCACATGCGACAACACAATATCATAAGTGCGATTCAAAAATAGATCCCCTGGTTTGAGATGGTCTGAGATTACATGTCCGTAAGGGGGCGTGTGCGCGTATGTGAGTTTTGAGAGTGTTGAGTGCAGTGTGTGTTAAGCTTACCTTCTGGGATCTCCTTATTTTGTGCTGGCGCAAAGGAGTACAAACAATTTTATCTTTTGAATCGTTAGCTTAATATGTACTTAATTAAAGTATGTAAACATGCCGAATGTTACTGATTCTCTTTTTCAATTAACAAATAACGAAAAAAATATCCAAACTTAACTGTAAAAGGCTAAAGGTGCGTCCAGACTATATGACAAAACATGTTATATATAGCATAGTTATGTAGTATGTTTTATTAGTGTCAATAAAACAACCTTATACTTATAGTAGTCGTGGATCGTGCCCAGTGGCGTGCACTTGGAAATGCCTATGTCCAGCAGTGGACGTGTATGGGCTGATGATGATGATGATATAACATGAGTTACATAACATGTTACTTAATGTGGACTCACCTTAACACATGGGCTGTAAATATAATATTTCTGGCTGTAGGTATACCTATAAGCCCGTCTCATTTAGCATTTTATATTCGTCACAAAGTGTCTGTGTCTGTCCTGTTACTAAAGCCGCTGGTTCTTTTTAGCTGCTGCAAAAGGATTAGCCTTTTCACATGATAAACACGCTGGAACTTTTATATTCGAGAAAGACTAGCGCAAAGGAGATGAATGTACAAACAATTCTATATGATTCGTTAGTAGAGAAAGAAAATTTAGTTAATTAAAGTATGTTAGTGGATCTTTAGAAGTTTGTATGTTAAAATGAATATGACTTTATGGGTGACTGATTGATTGTGATTCCCCGTGTGGTGCCGGGGGTAAAGAATTGCACCACCCCATCTCTTCCCGTGGGTGTCGTAGAAGGCGACTATGGGACCATTCCAGAGGATGGGCAGCAACGTCTCTCTGTGATTATTCTCACCTTACTGCGTTCGCCAACCCGCCTGCCAAGCGTGGCGATTATGGCAAATTCCCCTCAAAATTATTTATCCTTGAGGGAGGCCTTTGTCCAGCAGTGGATGTCGTTTTGGCTGAGATGGATTGATTGTGAGAGGGAAACCTCAGCAGGCCCCACGATAAGATAAGATGGGTGACTGATTCTGCGTGGTTTTCAAGCAGCACCAGAAGGCCTAGTGGGAGTCAATTATGATATTCGATCACGTTAACAAAAACGAGAATTTGTATGGCAAAATTTTAACTCTTCTCGTTTATCGCTAGATGGCGCTGTTAAAATGCCAAACTGATTTTCGTTTTCGTAAACGTAATCGAATGAATACGGATAGTAAACAAAACTCACATTAGGCGCCCGGTTTTTTTCACGTCTGGAAACTATTTCCACTTAAAATCAGTTAGAGTGTAGTCATTTACCGCTCTAACTATAAATACAAAATATATACTAGTGGCCCGCTCGCGACTTCGTCCGCTAGAGAACACCCGTATCCTAAAATGGACCCCTATTGCAACGCCACATACCGGGTCCAATTGTGTTCTCAAACCATCGAGGAACCTATTGAAGTATACACACAAAATTTCATCCAAATCGGTCCAGCTGTAGGTAGGTAGGAGGTAGGTGAAAAACACGTACAGAAGAATTATACATGAAGACTAGCTGACTGGCGGACTTTGTACCGCGTTGACAGTTTCCATGACAACAAAACAAACAAATCATTCGTCCGCTTAAGAATACCCGTATCTCAATGGATCCCTATAGCAGCGCCACCTACCGGGTCCAATTGTAAATCTAAACCATTCTCGAATCCACTTGAACACACACAGAAAATTTCATCCAAATCGGTCCAGCCGTTTAGATGGAGTTCAATAACATACACACGCACAGAAGATTTTTGTATATAAAGATGATAGAAAATTTTGTTTGTATAAATAAATGATGTAGTACCTAGTAAATGAATTCTTTGGTAAATAATGTAATTAATTAAAGTATGTCAGTAGTAGCTACTACTTACTTTAATTAATTATCTGAAGTTTCTTCGTATGTTAAAATTAATATTATGATGGAAGCTGTTGTGTGTATTAAAAAATTGTGCAAACAATTTGGTAAGAGAATCTTTTGAGATAAACTGTTCAACAAAAAATTGCTATTTACTTAATTTTATTTTATTAGTAAAGGAATCTATATTAATAAACATCAATTGTAGGTATGTCAGAGCATCACTTGAGAACGGCTCGACCGATATGGTTAATTAATTTTTTGTTATGATTGTAATGATGATTGTACACTTGCCTGTGTATTGGACATGTAGTCTGTTAGCTGGCATGTAATAAATAAAGAAATAAATAAATAAATAAATAATTTGTCAGGTATATAAAAAATAAACTTTTCGAGCTGGTACAACCATTACGGTATACGGGCGTTCACTGAAGCGGACAAAGTCTCGAGCGGGATGCTAGTACAGACGCTTGCAGTTCAGACAAAGACCAAAACAGACAAAGTTCTTCAATAAATGTTCAACCATATTCCATAAACATAAAGTTCAAAGTGTATTGAGGACATTTGACTGTTTGTGGTAGTCTTATGTGCAGGCGTGTGTACATTTATAAAAACCGGCCAAGTGCGTGTCGGGCCACGCGCAGGGTTCCGGAGCCATCTCAATTAGGACTCTGAGAAGAGAGCTTTTATGAACATTTATTTAACGATGGCGCATCATATACTTAAATGTAGATAATACCGGATTCACGCACCTGACAACGTTATTTAAGTAGTTCCCAATGAGGAATTTGTACTGCGCCAAGTACATTTTATAAGTTGGTCGACTGTTACTTGTAAACTTGTAAAGTTTACTTAGCTGTGATAGTTTTCCTTTTAACTTCGTCAAATATACAACTTCCGTGAATTTTTTTAAAGCTTAATAGTTCACAAACGGATGCCTCAATCAAAAAACCGTTTCTACAAACCCACAATATTTTTCAAATTACTATCCAACGACACCCCACACTATGTGGTAGACAAAAAAAAAAACTACATCCCCACTTCACGTGTAGGGTAGGTAACTTAAAAAAAATATTTTTCAAAATTTTACTTCACACTTTGTCGGCGTGATTAATATGTATATCCATGCCAAATTACTTACAGCTTTCTAGTACTAAGAGTATGAGCTAGGCTGGGGACGGACAGACAGACATGGCGAAACTATAATGGTTTCTTGTTGATTACGGAACCCTAAACATGTTTTTTTTTTTTTTTAATAATAATAATAATCTTTATTTGCATAAGAAACATGGTGTCGGTTACTGTTTACTGTTAGCCAGTCAGTTACAGTTTAGTAGTTATATTATGTTAATTAGGTATATAAAAGAAAAGAAAGAAAACAAAAAAAAAGAACAAAAAAAAAAAGAACTATCATAAACAGTATTGAGAACTTCTGCTTTCTAAACTAGGTTAGACCTGTATTTTTGTCGGCAGCGATTCCTCCTACTTTTAAAGAACTAAATTAAATATTGTGTAAATTAAGTATTATGTTATGTTATGTTAACGAACTACTGTCAGCTTATGCGTTTGTAGTATTACATATGTTGTTTAATGAGTTTACAGTTACCTATATACAGTAAGTAGTTTTATATCTGACCATGTCAAACTTCACAAGAATCGCCAAAGAAATAAGTTTTGTGAGTACCTTTTGCAGCGCAAACTGCGCTCTGGCTGTGACGCCTTCAGAGTGTTAAAACTTTCATGGCTGAAGTTGGCGGTGTGGTACTTATACATGCCTTCGTTAGCGTGCTGTTTGGAGCGATTGGGTAGCATAACTATGAAAGTCTGTCGAGAAGAACTAACCTTATATTTCTCTGCGTCGGTTATGCTATGAGATCGTTGTTGTTTATTTAAACTTAAATGGATAAGGCATAAAAACACATTTAGAAACACACGTGTCTTATTAATAAATATTTTTGTAAGACAAGATAATATACATGTTTATGTCTATAAGAGAAATAATGTAAAAAATATTTTGTTTTTTTATTCATTTTGTAAGCGTTAAGATTCACTGTTATCGTAGTATCTTACTACCATCATCGACATCGGTCGAAAGGGTAAAAGAGCTGACGTAGAAACGAATATATAAAATATTAGCACATACATATAAGTACTGCGATCAACGAAACGCACTTGCTTTTAATTAAAGATAATTTTTAATTGTATTCATTTATTAAAAAGGATTGAAAAATTAAGTGAGTTAAACATGCAAGCTCAAAGAATTTTTTGAAGCACTACGGCTGAAGAGCCTAGCCTAGATTAAACGATTTACTTTTATCGATTTTAATCTGAATTCAATTTTTTATATAAAAACCAAGCCAATCAAGTGTTATATACTGATCCATATGCTATATACCTAATAACAATAAATTAGTTTAAATTATTGTCAATATTTTTACTTGCGTATCGTCTACGTATTAAGAAATTCACTGTCTAAACAAATATCATCGTCATTATCGTCAGCTCATTTTTTTTATGTCCCCACTGCAGGGGCACGAGCCTTCTCTATGGATGGATAGGGAGAACGGGCCATAAACCACCACGCGGGCCCAGTGCGGATTGGTGGTTGTTAACGACTGCTAATGCAGCCGGGACCAACGGCTTTCCGAAGCACGGAGGAGCTCGAGATGATACATTTTTGGTCACCCATCCGATGACTGGCCTTTGCGAAAGTTGCTTAACCTCAGCACGCGCGGACCGCGCGCGTTATCCACTGTGCCATCGAGCTCCTCAAAACAAATAAATCTATCAAAATTGAAACTTTCCAGTCGTTAAAAAGTTTATCATCGTACGTCAAGTTTGAAAACCGCTTCAGATTCATGAATAATTTTCCATGAACAATGCATAATTTAGCAACTGCTTATTGCGTTGTTGAAGTTAATCACAGTAGCTAATAAGGTGAATATAAACTATGCCATCAAAAACAAACTTGTAAAAAAAACCAAGTCTCGCAACTCAGTTCTTCTACCGTAAAAAGTTGTAGATCCATGTAATACCAAGTCGGTTAATTTATTCAGTCCCTACTTAAGGGACAGATCTAGATAAGATGGTGGTTAGTTAGCCAGGCGGACAAACAAGCTCTATCACCGACGAAACCAAGTATACAAACATGTACACCCCACTGGTAATCGAACCTGAGACTGGTCTTTACCATGAGGCCACAGAGGCGGTTACATAAAAGAAAAACTCTAACAGTGCATACAATTTTCATGGGTTAAGTGCGAGTTTTTATTTACCGTTCAATCACATTTGAAAACGGTAAATTGTATGGTGAAATGACAACTCACCTCGAGGCGATGCTTCAAAGCTATACTTAAATTCGTTGTCGTTACTATGATAGAAAATCAAATGAAACATGCACTAGGTAGGTACTCTTCATTTCTGACTCAGCAACAAATCTGCTGGAGAGAGGGGGGGGGGAGAGAGAGCGAGAGAGAGAGAGAGAGAGAAGATAAAGAGAGATAAAAGTTTATTGACTTGTAAAAAAAAAACAATAGCTCAATCAAGACCCCGTCTCAGCTTGTGTTGTTGCAACGAAACGTGTCGCAAAAACGCTGGTATTCTGGGAGAGCCTGCCGCTGCCAGCGCGGTGCAGAACATTCTGATATTCTGTAGAGGTTGCAAATAGTCAACTTTAAAGTAATTTTGTTCTCTCTGGGTCTGAGATCGGTGGTTTTAAGTACTAGGACACAGGTTAGTTAATTACTCTGCTTTTACTTTGATACAAGTAATTAAAAGTTCGACATCACATTTTATAGCATGCAATAAACCTAGTTATCTTAACAGCTGTGTTGAACGTCGTGCAATAATTGAGTTGCACATGTTATCTGGAGCGTGACAGCTGAGGGCGTACGATATGTCGCGACACAGTGGAATGTACGCACGTCTGCACATCAAACTATCCAAAACTGTTAAATTTCTTCAATAAATGTAGAAGTCTATTGAGGAAGATTTTATTTTATTTTTTTTATATTAAAAGGAGGCAAACGAGCAGGCGGGTCACCTGATGGAAAGTAAAAATAATCACCGCCGCCCATGGACAACCCGCAAAACCAAAGTAATTGCAGATGCGTTGAGTGATGCGTCCGGCCGGAAGGAGTTGGATCTTGAGGAGGGAGTAGGAATTGGGAGGGGGGAGGGGTGAGAGATGGGCCTCCGGTACTTTCAGTCACCGGACGAAACACAACAGCAACGAGTGCCAATGTTTCACGCGGATATTCTGTGAGAAGGTGGTATTACGCCGGGCGAGCCGGCCCATTTCGTGCTGCAATGCAGCGTGTAGTGGTAGAGCACCACTCATAAAAGTTTTACTAGAAAAAAATCAACCAGCCTCACCACACCCACAGAAAGCAAGATTCAAACAAACGCGCTGGAGCAACGCGCACATTGACAACCTTTCATCATCATCAGCTCATTTTATGTCCCCACTGCTGGGGCCTTCTCTGCGGAAGGATAGGGAGAACGAGCCATAAACCACCACACGGGCCCGACTTGTTAACGACTGCTAATGCAGCCGGGACCAACGGCTTTACGTGCCTTCCGAAGCACGGAGGAGCTCGAGATTTTTACATTTTTGGTCATCCATCCAATGACCGGCCTTTGCGAAAGTTGCTTAACCTCAGCACTAGCAGACCGGGCGCGTTAACCACTGCGCCGTCAAGCTTCTCAACCTCGACAATCTCTCACGGAGCTGCGCTCGGACTGTTCCGAGCTGTTTCGAGATTCGTGTCCGTAAGATGTCTATGCGTGTGTTGCTCGAACGCATTTTTATGAAGCTTACCTCTGGGTAACTTTATTTAGTGCCTTTGTGGTCAAGTGGTGAGACTACCACCGGTCAACCCGAGCCGAAGTTGGTTCGCTCTCGTTCCGATCCGAACGCAAATCTAGTAGGAGACGACAAGCTTGCGTGATGCCGTCTCCTCTAGAGACCCTGAGGATGTTTCGATCACACATCTTTATGTTTCTCGCCGCTCACAAAAGTCTGGTTACGCTGTAAAGGCGAGCTGGGGCCCAAACAATGTAATTTAAAAAAAACATGATGGGACTCATGTGACCAGTCTATTAGACCTAGAGGTGAGTTCGATTCTTTGAGGGTGGTACCATATTGGAATCGGTACTTGGAGGCTTGGTCTAGGTCCATAATCACCATCTTCTCCAAGTGGTTTAGTAAATCTATACTAATATTATAAAGCTGAAGAGTTTGTTTGTTTGTTTGTTTGTTTGTTTGTTTGGTTGAACGCGCTAATCTCAGGAACTACTGGTTCGAATTGAAAAATTATTTTTGTTTTGAATAGTCCATTTATTGAGGAAGGCTATAGGCTATATTACATCACGCTATGACTAATAGAAGTGGAGTTTTTTCCACCAAAACTATGTTGGTAGCATTTTTGTGTACCGACGTAATAGGTAAGGATTCCGGGTGAAGTGCACTTCCATCTTCGGCCTTTTCCTATTTTATCATTTGAATGAAATGAAAGTAAAATGTTTTCCTGCAGCGGAATGAACAAATAAAGAATAAACATGTGTCAGTGACCGATTTTAGTGACATCGACATGTACAAGTGAAAACATGAACGTTTGTTTTGATTTCGTTTGTGCGAGCGTGTTAAAGAATGGCACGAAGGCAAACAATAATTGCGTGATTCAAGTTTTTTTCAAAGTCGTAAAAAAGTTAACGAGGAATTTCATATGATTATTACACAAAGACCTCCGTTATCACATTCCTAATCAGCGGTTCAGCACCGAATTATTTGAACAATTAACGTTATATCACGTTACGACCGTTCAGTCGCATTGAGTTATTAAATTCCCGATAATTTCGATATAACAACAAACCTGGTAATTCAACATGAGCTCTGAAAACAGTATTAGAAAGAAATAACAAAAGAAAAACATTTATTGACACACA
Organism: Eudonia mercurella; assembly: GCA_963082485.1. Taxonomy (NCBI): domain Eukaryota; kingdom Metazoa; phylum Arthropoda; class Insecta; order Lepidoptera; family Crambidae; genus Eudonia; species Eudonia mercurella. The sequence continues at coordinate 17,262,846 of OY720026.1, forward strand.
CACACACACGATTTACAATACAATCAAGGACATATCCCGATATAAAGTTAAAAAAACTTATTTAGAAGAGCTTAAGATAAGACCTCAGATCTTTTTTATTATTCTTTCGGTCCAGTCGGCAAATAGTAATCTTGCAAGTTGAGCAACTTTCGAAAAGCCGGAACACCGTACGAGTCTTTGAATTTATATGTTTCGAGCTTCTCCATGCTACGGAAGGCAAGTTAAGCCCTAAATGCACATCAATCTCTCTTTTATCTATAACCTCTCACTACAATACCTTGGGATACCTAAGTCACAGATTAGCTAATAGTTACTTCGTCTAAGTACAGATGCTTGGACTTTGAAGGCACTTAAGCCATAGATTGCGAATGAGAGAAGCAACCACCACCTCGGTGATTAAAGATGCGATTAAAGTAAATTATTAAAAAAAACTTTTTTGCACATAAGATCCCGATGCGCTGTAAATTGCTGCAGGCTCCACAAAGATAAGATAAGATACAGTATACTCTACGTGAGTGCGCATAATTGCATCAGCTTAAAGCAAGTGACACTTTTGTTCGAGTGTGGTATTTTGTGCACTAGGAGTAGATGAATAAAAACTAATTCTGAAAACCTCTTTTAATTGTGCCTCTGTTTTAGTACTTGAATGTGAGGGTTATGTAACTGTACACTTATTGAGGTTATTCTACTGTATGTATTTTGATACTTCATACTAAACATTTTATATGTTATTATTATTCTCAATTCTCATAAAACCAATTCCTTTCTTTCTTTGTTTGAATTCAAATATATGAGACGACAGAATTGTATTGAAAATGACGTATGCGTGCGTACATAAAAATTTGTATTTGTATTTATTCAATTTTTTCTTTGATGTTCCAAAGCTTTGCAGAGACGACAAAGCGTTATAAGGAAACATTTAAAACGTCGTGTTCAATTGGATTTTGGGAAACCTTCACCACATTGAATGAATGAATGAATGAATGCAATAAAGAACTTTGAACTTTGAACTTTCTTAAAATAAAATGGGGGTTATTTACCGATCGTACTACGTCAATATTTACCATATTTTTGTGTCTGTAGACAAGGGTAATTAAAGGTTAATAAAGGTAACCATTCCTTAGTAAATTAACAAACTGTCCTGAAATCCTGATCTGATAAAATGTTAAACTGGAATAAAATGGAACCTATTGTATATCTCAAAGAAATCACGTATCAAACAAACACACAAACACGCTTTATAATATTTTATTTTATATTAGAATCACATTGAATTTATTCCAATTCTAGAATATTATAGATTGGCTAGAATTTATTACTCCTCTCCTCTCCTCCTCCAATATTGATATCATCTCATCAACCTATTAACGTCCCTTAAGGCGAAGGGTAAGGCACACTAGCGCCGCTAATGGATTTAATTTGATAACTGCTAAACTGATTTTTTTTTTCAAACATTGCGGACCTTCCGACACTAGGCAAACATCTATTATTTAATAGTTGTGCACTACTTTTAGGTTTGTTTTTGTATTCATTCGCTAACACCAACAGTGGCCATTGTGAATAAATGCGATAGCCCGTTTTGTGAATAAACCACGCAACAAAAAATAGTGCACAATTATTAAACTAATACTATGGATGCTTTCCTGTTGTCGGACGGTTCGCAATGTTTAAAAAAAGATCCGGTCCGTTAGTAATTGTCAAATTATCAATTGGTGGCGCTAGTGTGCCTTATTCTTCGCCTTAAGGTAGTGTGCTTACATGAACAAGATGATTAAGTAATAGTTAATGTGATAAAGCACTTGAGAAAAGCCTTAGCTGGTACTAGATCATGGCGTCTTTGTTACCAGCTGTTCTACATATAACGATGTCGACCAAATTAACACAAGGCCTAACTAACGGAAGGTTGTAAAGTTGACAAAAGCTTTTACAAATTGCTTGTAAGCCGCGTAAGTCTCCCGGGCTTTTGGCGGTGTTGGGGGCCAGTGTATTTTACGATAGCTACATTTTTAATGGTCCAGAATAAACGTGGTGACGTTGTAGATAATTATTATGGTGTGTGTAAAAGTTTATGTGAGAAAAAGTGTTAATATGAGGCACAGTTGTTTTGGCAAACTTGGTTTAACCACCTGAAATTGAAAAGTTTATTGAATGGTTATGTAAGGCTTAACAGCGTAGATTATATACACGTCATATGATCTAAGCTTATCAGTAAACGTATCAAAACCGTAATATAGAGAATCAATATCATTAGCAGTCGTTAACAATTGTCAGCACTAGGCCCGCGTTGTGGTTTTTGGCCCGCTCTATGTGGTGGTTCGATCCAATGAGGTTGGCTCGTATAGCTAGTGATGATGATACCGATGTGAGGATTATCAAGTAATAGAATAAAATAAATAAATACAACGTGTAACAGAAAGGTGTGGTCTAAATGAAAAGATCCACAGTGTATCCGATCTAGATCTTGTATCCAGAGTTACTAAGACATGATTATTAACTTTAATTTGTTATGCAATTTTCAATTAAACATTTCTATAGTGACGTCACATCAAACTAAACAAGTCTCAGCCCTAGTGGTTTAGTAACCTCTGCGTACTTACGTTTATGATCACTGCTCCTTGCTTATGCGCGGCTGACGCGCGTAACTTCATTAATATAAATATTTAACTAACCATTGCATGACAAATTAAAGTTAATAATCATGTATTTATAACAACACATACAAGTTCTATAGGATACACTTTGGATTGTTTCATTTTGACCACACCTTTTTGTTACACGTTGTATAACTGATCCAATTCTTATAAGAATCATCTATAATTATAGTCAGTTTACCGAGTACTCGTATGTAGATAGGTAAAACTATACCATACTATTTCATTTACCAAGGACATTGGTCAAATGAAGGTCTATGTCTTCCGTCGCACTGTTGGCTTAAGCCACAGCAAATTGTTATTGGCCCCGAGTAAACAACACGTGGAGGTTATATCCTGAGTCAACACATTATTTGCTCTGTGAGGCTCTATATAAACTTTCCTGAAGACAAACTGGATGAGAGGAATCTATCTTTGGTGGTGTATACGGAGAGTATGTATACACTCGTATATTGTCCAATAGAGTTGTTAATTCTAAAAGACATTCTACATATTATAGTAAATGCAAATGAAAAGAAACTTATACACGGATCCGTGTTCTGGTTCCAAAAGTCGGAATAAAATAATATGTAAAATAAAAAAAAATTAAAATATTAAATAAGCTCTTGATGAGATGACGCAGATTTTACATTAACTATGAAATAATGAGTAAGATTAATAAATCAACCACGTTGTTGGGATATCTAAGGTGTTGACATACTGTTCGCTTAAACAATTTTTTTGTTTAAACTGTTTGCCTTCTTTATAAATATCAACAATCTAGAGTACTTAATAACGTTCTCACCATGCTTTTTTGTTGTTGTCGTTCAGTATCCAATATTTCGGCACAGTTGCAAGAGTCATGGTCACGGATGTACTACATCCGAAACGGATCGGACCCTCAAAGACAACATGGTAATAATTCCGTTAATAATTTACGCTAATTTAAGTAACTATGATCGTTAAAAAATTTTATACATAATTTAAGGAAGCTTACGTTTTTTTGGAGAAAATTTGCTGGTTGCCTCATACGGCATTTTTAGCTTCACCGGGCTTTTTTTGCGGGCGGCGAGAAACTTAAAGGGTTCCTCAAGCCGTGTGAAAAGAAGCACCTTCGGAGGTTTTCTAGAGGGAATGGGAAGCTTACGTGCGCTTGTAACATACATATTAACATAATAGAACTTGCCATATTACTATAACAAAAAAAATATGATTTACCGTTCTTATAAATTCAATCTTATAACGTGTTTTAAATGGCTTAAAGATAGGTCAGTGCTCACAGGTTTCCATAACCAATGGTATGTAGCCTTGATATGTAGATTAAATTAGACCAATTACTGGAATTATGTCATTCGTGAAGCAATTAAGATCCTAGCACAAGTAGACCGACGCATTGGCACATATATACGTGTCTTGCGAGCGCATATTAGCATACTATGTGATTGTTTGCCCAATAGTCGATAACGAGTTGGACGCATATAGGATTTGCATACGACATTGTGCGATGATAATGGTATTTTGGGCTATCATGTCTCTTCTAGGGATTGTTTGTTAATCGATGCTTCTACTACTACGAGTAGCAGAGTGGATTTTTAAAGGGTAGCGATTAAATGTCGGTGTAGGAAACATATTTTTTTGTATTAACCTTGCTTGCCTAAGAATATGTACATTATGTCATGATATTTTTTTTATACAGTTTTCGTAATCTAGATTTTTGCGAGAAATCAATCTTTGGGAAATTCACGTCAAACTGAATTTTACGCCAGCAAAGCCTCAGGTGAAAACTACTGAATTAATAATAATGAAACTTAAAATTAGTACCTACTTAAATTTTAAGAACAAAATACCCCAAACACTTATTTTAATATGCTTGTTTGAATTTCGAACATCATATTTTATCGCTATAAAGACACAACATAGAAAATATATGTTTAATAAGCTTAGTTCTTACCTTCGCCTCCTACTATGCGTCTTCCGCCGGTCGTGAGCGGGCGGGTCGCTTGCGTACGCGCCGCCGTCACCTTCCGCGCTATGTCCCGCCCCCATCCTTACCCCATGCCACTTCACAAACCCTCACTGACACACGCCACCGACGACACCCTTGTTCAAAAGAAAACAGTTCGAAACTTTTAAAGGTGAAACTTTACGTTAGTTTCTTAACTTTTTTTTGATTAAACTTCTTTTTGGAAACTTTTTAAAGTTTTTGTAGCACTTGTTCTGTGAAAGCTTAGGCTGGGGATGGAGGTAGTGTACGAAGGGTGTCGTGGCTGATTTTCACTGGCCGCGTAGTGCGCGAACGACTCGCAACGCGAATATGAACCGTACCGACTCTTGCGCACCTCGCACGCCCGCCTTACATTATTAATGAGCGGTGCGAGTTACAGGCGGTTGGTTTTAGTTGGAATGCTCATAAGTATCCAACTACATAGTAGTGTAGTCTTACTAATCATCACTCAAATAAGAATTTCAATTACACAGAAATACAGCAACAAGATGTTGTTTTGCTGTCAAAATAGTAGACGGTCAACTATTTTATTTTTGGAATAACCAGCTTCCTTTTCCTTTGAGCACAGATCCTCAAAAAGTTCAAAACGTCAGCATAAAACCAAATGTGAAATAAACAAGAGCAGATCAATATAATCATGTCATCTTTATATTTATATATAAATCTTCTGTGCGTGTGTATGTTATTGAACTCCTTCTAAACGGCTGGACCGAATTGGATGAAATTTTCTGTGTGTGTTCAAGTGGATTCGAGAATGGTTTAGATTTATCATTGGACCCGGTAGGCGGCGCTGCTATAGGGGTCCATCATGGGATACGGGTGTTCTGAAGCGGATCAATGATTTATTTGTTTTTTGTCATGGAAAATGTCAACGTTTTGTTTGTTTTGTTGTGATGGAAACTGTCAAAGCGGTACGTTAGGGTACGCTAGTACGGTTAGGTAGTGTCATATAAGAAGCTTGAATGAGCGGCTTAAAAATTTCGGAATTTTACGAATGTATGAATTATTAATTAATACAACAAACAAAAATGTGCAACTGTTTTATACCTGCGTGTAAGCAATAATTTTTTTTTTCTATATATCTGTTTTTGCTTGGTGCTTAGCCTTCATCTCAACAGATATTAAGTAATGGTATGGCCAAAGTGGATCTATCTACGTCATCAACATTCTATCTCAACATATTAGGCGGTTGATCTCGCTGTAACAAGAAAAACGCTTAACTTTTCTAACTTGAACCGCCGCACAAACGGGCTAATTGTTGCTCGATCCGCCTCGGAAATCGCTTCGCTCTCGTTTCTACTAATTACACGAGCCGCTGCTTTCCCAATGGAAAACGTCGTTGCCGGAAGGAACGCCGGACGCGCGCCCACCGACCGTCCCGCTGACACCGGTGATGTATTACGCACCGGATCAGGCGTATCCACAACAACAGAACAGTCTGACTGTAAATATGCTTACAGTGGAAACTGCGAGTTGTACTCTTAGTGCAACGAGAAGTGAGCGAGCTTACAGCTCCGGTAACCTTTCTGGATATTAGGTAGTGGACTATACGTAATAATCAAAGACTTATTATTAAAAAAGAGAGTTTGTTTGTTTGTTTGTTTGTTTGTTTGTTTGTTTGTTTGTTTGTTTGTTTGTTTGTTTGTTTGTTTGTGTGATACCCGTTTTGTTTGTTTTGTTGTCATAGAAACTGTCAAAGCGGTACGAAGTCCACCGGGTCAGCTAGTATATTATAAAGTCGAAATTGGAATGGATTCTGAAGATCGTGGGTCAGATTGCTGTTTATTTTTGAATGTTATTAAATGGAATATTAGCAAACTCGTTTATAAGTTCATTAACTTTATAGGTTGGAAATATAATATATTTTTATTCTCACATCACATCTCATTATGCTCACATCTCGGTTTGAAGTTGACACTTTAAATTAATAAAAACACGACTTAATAAGTGCGGTTTAAATTCACCATTCTACCACGTTAATGTAATCTTGCATTTGTATGACTTCATAGCAAAGCGGCACCTCGTGGCAAACGAGAAGAGTTATTTTTTTTCCTAAATAATTATCGTGTGCAAATTAAACAAGCTACGACCATCTAATAATTATTAAGCATCTTCAAGAAACAATCATTTAATGAAAGAAAGCGCAGTGTGGGCAGGCTTCCAACAAGGTGGACCGACGATCTGGTGAAGGTCGCGGGAAGCCGCTGGATGCGAGCAGCACAAAACCGGTCGTTGTGGAGATCCTTGGGGGAGGCCTTTGTCCAGCAGTGGACTTCTTTTGGCTGAGATGATGGTGATGGTGAATGAAAGAAATCGATTTATGTCTATATATTTGTTTATTTTTTTAAATTGTTTATTTCGTTTTAAAATTTCTTTAGCAGACACGCTATGTGATTTCAAAAGATAATTATTTCAAACTGTCACTAGATGCTGAATTGTAGGCATATAAACTCCTTGTTACTCTTTCTATAATAAAAACGCTTTTTAAAACTCGTACGTTTTTTTATTAAAAATTCCAATTTCTCCCAATGTTTGTATTCTATTAAGAATGCGATATCTAAATATAAATATTACCATCGTTTTCTTAAAACAATATTTTTCAAATAAAATTACTAATCCACCTAGTAGGTAAGCTGAAAGAAAAATTCTCATTTCTCTTTTAAATTATTTTCTCTATTTGTTTTCCATTAAAGACGCCTTGGTGGCCGAGTGGCAAAGCGCTCGGCCCGGTAACCGAAGGTCCCTGGTTCAATTCCCAGGTCAGGTCAAAGTGTGTTTCGGATTTTTCGATGCACACCCCGGGTTTGTGGTCACCAACCCTCACTTGGTTTTACCCGCTACCTTATAACCTAGATAAGAAATAAAGCTATAGTAGAGACTTGGATTAGAATAGGTAGAACACCCACTGCCATGGAATGAAAGATGATGTATGGATGTGAAGTATGTGGAATGGAAGTGCGAGAGGAAAAAATGAGAGAACTGGCATGAAAGAGAAATAGCTAAGACTAGCTCCGATCACGTTGGAGGAGGAAGAGATTAAAAAAAAAACCCTCACTTGGCAAGCGTGGTGAGTATGCCAATACCCATCAATTGTAATGATGACTTGATTTCAATGATGGAGGCCTTTGCCCAGCAGTGGGACAATATATAGGCTATTTATTAACTAATTTCCATTAACAACGACTTAGGTTATATCGGTAAACAAATATTGTCAAGAATGTTATACAAAGAGTGTTTGCTCATTTTTTGTACCGTAAATATGGAGTACAAGTAATGGATATAATTTGTTTGTGAAAAATCACTGGAGCATGGGAAAATAATAAGTCTTCCCAGTTTTCGTGTGGAAGACGAATAATAACGAACTCAGTATCATAAAAGGACTTTCCGATACAAATAAAAAAATAAATTACAAAAAACAACAATGTATGAAATAATGTACTTATATTAGCAAATTTACAATGTCAATCGGCACTGATAGAATTATAGACATGTCGGCTTCAACAGATTTAGACAAATGGCATAACGCTTATAGAATAGAAATTAATTATAATGATTATTGTATGGGTTGACCAAATCACCATACGTATAAATAACGTGTGATTAATTGAGGTACCTATGTCAATCCCTTACCTTTTGTTTTCTAAGAATTTGTCACCCTCACCCTGCCGGTCCTTGTAATCATCCGATTGAACCGCCTCTGTGGTTTAGTGATTAAGACCACCGGCTTAGACTCAGAGGTCCTGGATTCGATTCCCAGCGGGGGGTACATGTTTGTGTAGTCAATTTGGGTGGTGGTAGGGCTTGTTTGCCCGCCCGGTTAGCTATCGCCATATAATTTTATTTATTTTATTTTATTTTTATTTTTTTTGGAAAACTTACAGCTAATACATAAATTAAAAGTGTTTATAAATTAAATACAGCCAATTACAAGTTTCCGCTTATAGCTTAATACAGATTAATACAGATTACATAATCTCTTCGATTTTCGATGGAAAGTGAAAAATGTTGGTAAGACTTTTTTTTTACAAAAAGAAGTTATTATTAAATTTGTTTTTAAACTGGTTCAGGGATGAGTTAAATAAGTCTAGGTTCATATCCTTATCAACACTATTATACAGTTTGGACACTCTGATGGCAAAGGAGTTGCTACGATAATTAGTTCATGAAATCTAAATATGTCGCCATACTATCAATGTTTATAGCATTGTTGTGTTCCGGCAGCTAAAGATAAGATAGCCAGTGCCTCAGTATTTGAGGAGTCCGGGTGAAGTGCGTTTTCATCTTCGGCCTTATCATCACTTAACATCATGTGAGATGAAAGCCAAGTGCGTAAGATATTAAAAAAAACACAACCCATATCATAGATAGGAAAGAAAAAGTGTGCTGGTAGGCTATTCCATATTTTGGAAGTGCGACAAAGAACTTCGTGCGCGATGGAATGCACGAGACAGTACAGCGACTTCGGAGAGCAGCACGCGTACTCCCAATCGAAGGCGAGATGAGGTCAAGATGTATTCAGAGCACTCGCCATTGTATTAGCGGTAGAAGACGCTGAGTTCAGCGATTATCATTCTATTCAATTTCTGTTCTACTAATGTGTTTATGCGATTTGCCAAAGCCCTCTGGAGTGTAGTATTGAATCCCAATTAGAGCTATTGTACGGTTTGCTTTTACATGTGAAACAATAAACAAATTAGTTCATAAGTTATTATCAACTAGTTTATTTATTGTTTATTCAGGCCGGATTGAGTGAGATACGTCAGCAATGTGTTGGTGCGGCCAGCGGCGCATGGCGTGCTCGTATGCGAATGTTAATTAAACATGTATAAGCGAAAGCAAGATATTCGGATAAAGATCCATTCTTTAGTTTTAACTGGAGCTTCGTATAGCTGCGATGTATGATTGACCCATCCATCTCTTACAGATTCGGAATTCCCTATACGATGTATGGATTGACCCATCCAAAATTGGCCATATGGCATAAGAATAAACACTATTTATGTCACGAGCACCGATATGTACAGTACACTCTTATTCCTATAAAAAATATTCGTAAATCTCATATCATTTGTGTACAAGGTTGTGGAAAATAAAGTAAAATTTAGAGCCAAAAGTGGTCATCGGTTAAGTTTATATATGATGAAAAAACTATCGTATCACATAAACCAAATATATATTTATTATCAAAGGGAACGTGTTTACAATTAGTCCGACCCATAAATTCATGACACACTATAGTTTTTTCTACAATATCATTTAAAGTTGGGCAAAAATCATGAAAACGAGTGGCGGCGTTTAGGTTAGGTATAGGTTTAGTTTATCTTATAGTTTATCTAAATTATTATACCTCTAATTATGTCTAAACAATCACCAATTAACCTAACTACAACCTATCTGGATAACCTATCTGGATAATAGGTAGTGGACTATACGTGTCCACGGGGCGACTAGCTTGAGACACTAGTCTTAAAAGTACCGGATGAAGAATGCGCTTCGGTGCGTCCTGATCTGGCGTTATGACCTGACGTAGATGGTCCCTTGTGTTTGCACGAGGATGTCTGACACCTACTTTGTAACCTAACGGTTGGTAGGGGGTGTCATTATAAACTTTAAAGTAGTGTTAAGTGGGTTGTGTGTAACCTAACTACAAATAGTCTATCTCACATTTTCGATTTATCGAGCGGTTTTTTAAATTACAATTTTTCAAATTTACACGTTAAATTCCCCATACAAAATTAGTATGGCCGCGCGGCATCAAATAAATATGGACGAAGACATTTCAAATAAAATGTTTGATACTTGTCACTTACGGACGACGCACCCTTAAACGTAGGCGCACACTAGGCGACACGCGACTGCGACAGCTCGGCGACTAGACGCAACGACAGGCTGCGGCCGACAATTTTAATAATATATTTTGTTCAAAGCTCCGCACACTTGGCATCAGAGTCGCAGAGTCGCGACGACAAGCTAGAGGAGTTGCACGCGCTTGCTACTTGTCGCCGCGTCTAGTCGCGTTGTGCACGCGCACACACGACGACAGTCGTGAGCGTCAGTTTCGCTTAGGGATGCATGATTTTTCTCTTTGAATCGATTTTTTGGATCGTAACTCTGTACTGCAGCCGAGTGGCTTGCTCGCTGGACTTTGGGCGGCGTTAACTATGAGGTTCCGGGTTTGATTCCCGGTCGGATCAATGTCGAAAACGAGTGCTTTAGCTATTTACCTTGGGATATGGAAAGGTGTATGTGATGTTGTCTAATATTTATAGTATTTAAAGTATTTGAAAAATTTTTCGTGGTGCATTTTGAGCTCGTCAAAAAGCAGACAAAACTGCCCACGTTCTTGGCGAGAGAGCGCAGAGTGCGCCTTCGCATTCGCAAGATAAGCACCAAGGCAGGTGCAACTAGAGGCTTCACATTCACTCACAAGATGAACAACAAAGCCGTCTCTCTCGAATACTCTACTACTAATGATCGCTTCCTGCACAACGTCTGTCGTAACGACTAGTCGCCGACGCAAGCAACAGCTCCGCGTCTAGTCGCAGCGACAAGACGCCATTGCAAACGACAACGCCGCGACTAGACGCAGCGACAAGTCGTCCAGTTTGCGATGGCTCTGAGTTGCAATAGTTTACATATTTTGCTCGTGACAGTACGATAAACCAATACTAATGGCAGATCTCAGAGCTATCAGGCTAGGAAACCTAAGACGCTAGATTCTATAACAAAGTAGTTATCATTTATAACGAATTAAAGTAAGTTAGCAGGCTTTACATGCACAATGTAACTGGTTGTCTGGAAGAAATCGCTTGAAAGCGATAAGAACGCCAAATTGTAACTTGTAAATTATTTCTTTTTTGTTCATGTTTATGTTTTATAGTGTAGCAATAAAAGTATTATCTATCTACCTATGTTTCGTAATAAGACAGTGAGTGAGTGTGCCAGTGGTTTTGCATTTAAATTATTCCAGCCTGAAAAGTCCAAAAAAATCGGCGCTAAATGAGTCGAATGAATTCGTGGAACTCTACTCTCTTTGCGAGAAAATACTAAAAGCCTTCTGTTTTATATTTTATATTGTGGAATTGTCTTTGTTAGCAACTGTAAATAAAGTAACTTCCTCTGTAAATTGTATCTAATTTACTATGTCATTGATGACTTTAATTTGACTATTTAATATTTTATTTTGTAAACATTGGTATAACTTTACTACTTATATATACTATTGGTCCTACTTTGAGTATTTAGGCTAGTGTCACCAGTGCTCGACACTTTAAGCCCGGTGTTTCGTCACACACACAGCTTTCGTCGCCAAAAAATAACACAGATATTCATTAAAAGTAACAAATTGTTGCTAAAGGGTAAATCAGTTCCTGACCTCTATTTTGAGGAAAAAAATGTTGATCTTTGGTTCCTGTGGAACACTGGTGCTACTACCATATGTTTGCCGTAGGGACATGCAAATATCATCATCATCAGCTCATCCTATGTCTTCACTGCTGGGACACGAGCCTTCCTTATGGATGGATAGGGAGAACCACCACGCGGGCCCAGTGCGGATTGGTGGTTGTTAACGACTGCTAATGCAGCCGGGACCAACGACTTTACGTGCCTTCCGAAACACGAAGGAGCTCGAGATGATACATTTTTGGTCACCCATCCAATGACCGGCCTTTGCGAAAGTTGCTTAACCTCGGCACTCGCAGACCGGGCGCGTTAACCACTGCGCCATCGAGCTCCTCAAATAACATATTTACTCTTAATAATTATAATAATTTGCTAAATAATTATTGTTATTATTACAAATTCATTTTGGTGAATTACTTCCTAGTACCATTATCGAGTAAACGCTAATTCAAATCAAAGATAATGCAAATCAAGCTGCATAGCATAGTTGCGCGTTTCCGCATGAAAAATGATGCGCAGATAAAATTACGACGATTGCATCTCTTTTTCACTCATTCGAGTAACGAATAAGATCAGAAAGAGAGGAAAATATCAACGGTACAATACTGTTGAATAACTTGAGATAGTAACAGGTTATGTTAGTGTTACTGTTTGTAATAATTATTTAGTCGTGTGTTAATAAAATATTCTGCATTATGTTTTAAAATATCTAAAACTAAACTTGCATAATGATTAAAATGCACTTTCCTACTGCTTATGACAATGAAATGAAATGAAACACTTTGCAAATTTTATCATCATTACCAGCTCATTTTGAGTGTCCACTGCTGGGCATGAGCAGCCCTATAGATGGTAACACCTCAGAGAGAAAGGGCCATAAACCACCACGCAGGTTGAGAGCTGGGTAGTTATCAATCCGTCCAATGACCAGCTTTTACAGACTACATGTGCCGTCGAGCTCCTCCGTACTCGTACTTTATTTTACAGATTATTTAAATTTTTACCATTGAAAATGGTTATCAAATGCAAATCGCCTGAGACGTATTTTTGGCCATAGCTCCAAGGATTTTGGGAGAATCGAGATGGAAATAGTACCAAAAGTTGAGGAATTTATCGAGACTCGTGTGAGCGTTTGAATTTTGAAAATCGGCTGGAATTTTTTTTTAATTTTGAAAAATGTAAAAAAATCGGCTTTTTTTGGGAGGTGTTTGTATACTATACATAATTGTAATTATTTAAAAAAAAAACCGACTTAAGAAAAAATAAAAAAAAGGGTCCTTGGGTATTGGTTTACCTACAAAAGGGTGAAATTTTTTTAAAAATCGGTTTATAATTGTTACCTGTAGGTGGTCCCTTTAGATTTGGTATTGTAGAAAAACGGGTATTTCCGTATATAAAAAGTGATGTAGCTTCTTTGATTATTGACTGATCGTCATGGTAATGGTGTTAAAAGATGCGGATGCAGGCGAGAAGTGCATTCAAGTTGGAAGTGTGTTATTTAAAATAAAATGTTTTTTTTTTGCCTAAATTGTTGTATTCATTTTCAATGCTCCGATTCTTGCGGGGACTGCGAAATCTGTTAATTTTTTTTCATAAATATTTGGTCACTTACGCGGTGATCGGCCTTTGCGATAATTGCTTAACCTTAGCAATCGCAGACGGGGCGCGTTAACTACTACGCCATCGAGCTCCTCCTTTTCTTATTTATGTAATTCTCATATTCATTTTCTTATATTTAATCAAATTTCTGATACAATATAAAAATAACTAGACGCATTTACTTAACATAATTTAATATATTCGGTGGTTTTGGTGAATACAGTCCAACCTGACTTCCGACTACACATCAATCATACTTTATTACTTTGCCTTCATATTTTTATCACTTTCCGCTTTACCTTTTGTAGCGTGTTTGAAAATCACGAGAAATGAAATTTATTTAGTTATGAGTGTAGCGAAAATTAAAACTATACTGAACTTTCACTTTAGGTGCCTTACAAATAAACAAAGAATAAGGTCCGTGTTGTCGAGCGTGTGGACTGTATAAATAAAACTACGAAATGTAAAACCGATGGTGGTTATTATCGAAAGCTTTAATAATAATTTCAAGCAAAAATACTAGAACGTCAGAAGATGACAGACAAAGAACAGAACATTTTCACTAAAAAAAGTATAAAAAACAAACCGTAAAAGAACATATTAAAACAGGATTAAACTACAATACTCCAGCCAGTCGCCAACAGTCCGAATAAGTAGTTATTGCGTGTTTTGTTCCTGTCATGTAAACGTCATTTCTAATTAGAGTAAAAGAGACAAAACACGGAATAACTATTCGGACCTTCATCATCAGCTCATTTAATGTCCCCACTGCTGGAGCACCAGCCTTCCCTATGGATGGATAGGGAGAGCGGGCCGTAAACCACCACGCGGGCCCAGTGCGGATTGGTGATTGTTAACGACTGCTAATGCAGTGCTCCTCCAGTTAACCACTGCTCCTCTCAACACTTTCAATTACAAATTAAAAAAAAAATTATCTTACATCAATGATTGTCTATTGTTCGATATATCAACAGCATCACAAGCTCATTTTATGGCCCCACTGCTGTGGCACGAGCCTTCTCTAAAATAATAAATAATAATAATAAAAAAGATTTATTCGTTTCTTTACAATTGGGTACTTAAAACTAAAACTATATTTGATAAAACATTAGAAGAACTGGAGCCTGAAATAGGTTTCCAAAAGGAAATCTGTACCTACAGATCACCAGACCCCCCACCCGCAGAAAGATTTCGGTTTAATAGCTGTAGGTTTGTACTAATAGTATTTATATATAACTAGCTGTGCCCTGCGGTTTCACCCGCGTTAATTAGCGACTGTTCCACACCTATTAGTCATAGCGTGATGTAATATAGCCTATAGCCTTCCTCAATAAATGGACTATTCAACACAAAAATAATTTTTCAATTCGAACCAGTAGTTCCTGAGATTAGCGCGTTCAAACAAACAAACAAACAAACAAACAAACTCTTCAGCTTTATAATATTAGTATAGATAGTATAGATTTGGAGCTAAACAATTAAACAATGAGCTATCAACAAACAAACAAAAATCAATATGTAACAAAAAATAAAAACTATGAACTAACTGAGTTACTGAGTGTGTTGTGTAATGGGTTTGTGGGAATGTGTGAGTGATTGGGTGTGTCTGTGTGTGTAACTTAATTGGAGTATATTTGCGTGGCCTACGCAAAACGTAACGTTTTTTACTTGATAGGAAGGAGGAATTCTCTATGGATAGATGGAAACAGAGGAGCGCTCTCATTGTTTTGGACTGCATCGGCTGCTTACCACCAGGCAGGATGTGGTCATTATGACGTGTCAATATAAAAAAAAGAATACCATATTCTATTATATTCTATTCTAATCACTCTTTCCCTGACCTGGGAATTGAACCGGGAACCTTCGGGTAGCCCTAGCGCTTTGCCACGCGGCCACCGAGGCGGTACAAATGTAAAAATAACTTAAATCCGAGTTCCGTTCTATTCTTGCCTCTAAATTGACTCCGTCGACAACTTCATTCCGACGTAGTTACGTTATTCAAAGCAATTCAAACGCGCACAGTGGAAAGTTGAAATTTTTAACGTTTCACACTCCGCCGCACTCGGATACAGAGCCTACCCAAAGTTGCTTATAGTCACAAAATAAAGAATACCCAGAAGGTAAGCTTACATACCGCGCTCGAGCAACTCACACATAGATCCCTTGCTAGGACACGGCTCTCAGAACAGTCCAATCGACAGGCTTATTACCGAAAAAAACAACCAGTTGTTAATTGTACAATTGCAACGCGACTGCTCGCAGTCTCTGCTGCTGCGCATCTTTTTGTAATCTTACTAGCGGCCGCCCGCAGTTTTACCCGCGTGGTTCCCGTTACCGTGGGAATATCGGGATAAAAAGTATCCTATGTGTTAATCTAGGTTATAAACTATCTGTTACTGAAATTCATCCAAATCCATCCATCCGTTGCAGCGTGAAGAAGCAACAAATATACACACATACACACAAACTACAGAATACAAAATTACAAAATTTCAAATATTAAAAAATATATATATATATATAATTATGTGTTTTATATTTATTAGACTGATTGATGGTTATTCTCTAAATATGGTTATAGTGACACTTTTTTCTTGGTCTACAAATATTTAATTGTACATCACTCTAATCCGGGATGTGGAGGCCTGGCGACCTGTAAAACGGGTCTTGTACTTTAGTGCGGGCACCAGTCTCCACAATAATTAAAAAAAAAAAAAAAAAAAAACTTTCGCATTTATAATATTATAGTGTGATTGTAAGAATGTGCCGTACCTAAAACGAATTAATTCGTGTTCATAACGATATAGACGTATTTAACAATAGATTTTCACAATACAAAACGATAATTTCAGCCATATTTAATGACGAAACATCCTCAACCCCACTTATTACATAAATATTCGTATAAAAAAATGAATATACTTATATTGTATAAATTGAGTTATAAACAAAAATGTTCTGTAAGTTTAATTGATTGCATGCTGTGTACAATGAATTTAGATTATTGTCTTGTCTTCTTATGTGGGATATGTTTGTATGTTTTTGTAATGAATGACATTAATCTGTCAGTGTACCGTTCATAAATAAATAAATAAATCTAGTTGCGGTTGATAAATTGCTATTACGGACACAAATCGCTCAATGATGATGATGATTAAAATGTATGTAATAGGTTATATACATTTTTACGAGCGCCATTGATACGAGCACAGACCTTACGAGATTGCGTGTCCGTGATAGGTTGTCCTTGTGCGTTGCTCTAGCGCGATTGTATCAAAGCTTAACTTCTGTAGTCTCCTTATTTAGTGTTATAGTTTTGTAAATAATTAACTTCACTTTCAACTCGTTGGGTCGGCCTCCTGTTACATTTTGGTTAATAGGTCAAACTCGTTAAGTGCCGTATTAACTATTTTACACGTTAATTTGGGCGAGCACGCATACGGGTAACGCTTAATCTGATAAGCGTTAAGCTTTTATTAGACAATTTTACTTTTTATTGTGCTTCACAAACAAACAAAGATTTTTTTATTATTTGTTGAACGGCGGCGGCAGGCTCCGCCAGAATACCAGCGTTGTTGCGATACGCTTCGTTCGCAACAACACAAGCTGAGGCGCGGTGCTGAATGACCTGTTGTTTGTTTTATGTTTTTTATTTTTATTTTATTTTTTATGTACTTGTGTGGTCAATAAATGTTTCTCTCTCTCTAACTTAATGATTCAGTAGTGGTTAATATAAGGTGACGTTACAATTAGACTTTAATGATTCGTTTTTTATTAGTGAGGACCTATAATTGGCTTTCTGTCACTATTTTTAAGTCTTTAAGTTGTATCATAGCTGTTGGTCTTCCTATAAATAAATAAATAAATAAATAAATAAATATATTGTTTTCTAAAGTTTACGCGAACACTACCTACCTACATTGATATGAAACTTTTTTTACGAATCAAAATAGATAGTTTGGCAGAAGAATAAAATGAGATAGCTTGCCTTTCTAAGATAGCTGTAATGTGAGTTATCTTCTTTTTTATCCGGTTAAGTTAAGATTTACTTGTACCGATGATGATGGCATTAGCATCTAAATTCAATAAAAACGTAGAACTAAAAGGCAATGATGTGAAAGATTACATTAACATAAAAATTGATGCCATCCGTCATTATGATCTGCCTCGCCGCCGTGAATTGCGATGCACCGATAAATTAACTTTCTCAGTTAATGTTAATAAATATAACACTTATTAAAAATGCTGTAAACATGCAATACTTAGATGTTGTGGCCATTTTGCATATTACCTACCTTACCATTCTTTTTATGCCACTACACATTTACAGAATACACTAAACATGCATACTAGTTTAGGCCCAAGACACCGTACTAGTAGAACAAGGGTACGACGACCCGGTTCACACGCGCTCTATACCAGGTACAGACATGTACCTGGGCGCTTCTTCCCACCCCCACGACTAGCTTACTAGCTTTTAGAGGCGCCAGTACCATGAGTTTATGTGCCATCTAAAAGACTTTGAGATATTTCAATTTGAACACCTATCCAATTCCCCAGCATTTTAAAAGTACCTTAACTTGTACGATCGAAACCTGTTAGTCGCTGCTCATAAATCTGAAATTTTAATGAACGCCTCGCACGTGCATCGTTGATAGGCGTTTGGCTGGGACCCAGCTGTTTCGGCCATTAAACCCTTTATGCCAGCCATTGGAGTACCTATGTTACAACAGGTTGTTAGAACTTCGTTGATAATAACTGTACCATATTTATTTATTTAAGTATTCGTTTTGCCAACATTTCTAGCCATAAGACGATACAAACAGTACGTTGTACTTTAACGCTTTTAAAATAAATAGTTACCAACGTTTTTAATAGCTTACTTTAATGCGGTTTTTTCTATCTGCAATTTAGAATTATTCAAATATAATTGTATACGTGTTTTTTTATATTTCTCACCATAAACCAACCATTCATTTCATTCATCACACAGCCACGTAAAAAACCTTTTTTTTTTTTTTTTTTTTTTTTTTTTTTCATAAATTCATAAATTCATTCAAACACTTACGAATCAGATTACGTTCATATAATCACTAAACCTCTGAGCCATATTTCCACTCTTTCCCTCGATTACTTTCCGAGAAATTACCTGTAATTGACAGACACGTGAGTGATCGTCTTATAAGGGTTCTGCCGCGCACAAAAAGACCTTTGAAAAAAAATCAAGATTTAGAATAATTATGGTAATTTTTCATTAAATAAATCAATCAAATCAAATCAAATCAAATCAAAATAAATTTATTTGGAACTAGACAAATTAAACATACAGATAATAAGTGGAAAAAAAAATTAAAGACAGTCCCAAAACGGTTCCGACTCAGCAAAATGCTAGCCTTAAGGTTAGCGCTGATCTTCCGTCGGAACCGGTTTAGGTGGTGCTGCGATAGCAACACAAGCGTAATATAAAATAATATTATAAAAAACAAAAATGGCAGCCCTAAGTACAAAAATATTTAGTTAAAGAAAATAATTGTAGGCTGTATGCAATGAATTCCTTACTCTATTTTTAAAAACGGTAAAAAAAATTCAACAAGTATAAAAAGGACGGAGTGAGGCTTCTTGGCGGGAAAGTGAAGAGTCATGTCTGCGGTTTTGTTTTATTTTCTAAAATTTGTGTTAAGTCGAATATTAATGTGAAATAATGGTGGATTATTAACCGTTAAGTGTTCGTGAGTGTGCATGAGTGTTGGCAAATGAAACAAAACAGTGCAACGTCACTTTTCAAATTCTCTTAAGAAGTCCGCCCGAGGACTTAGTAAAGCCCCACATCTTTACTGAGATACTCGAGGGGTTGGGGGTATATCATTTCTCTATTTTCATTTTTCATTTCTCATTTCTCATTTCTCATTTCTATCATCATTCATCATCATCTTTAGTATTATAATACTAATGAAATTAAGAAACTAATGACATGGCAGCATGGTCTATGACCTTAGCCGGTTCCTCAGAGAACGAACTACTAAAAAAAAAAAAAAAAGGACGGAGTGACAGTGACAGACCATGGTTGACAAAAAAACAATAATACATTTAAACAATGATTTTTGTGTTGAAAAGACACTCCAGAAGCCATTACACAAGAAAAATAATAATAATAGATAACAGAAACTTTTAACACAACAAGAGCACATCGCTAAACAGCTAAAGTAGCCAGTACAACAAGACGCCTCGTAAACGAGAGATACATTGATGGGACAGACAAACAAACAAATAATAGTACCTAATCTTTTTTATACACTAAGGTAGGTAATCAAATTCAGCTACTAAATTCTAATGACTTTGTTGGTTTTTACTTCTTTTAAGTGGACTTTAAGCAGAAAAGTTTTCGATACTGTGATCTCCATTGAAGACGTATCGTTAAATTTAATAACCGTGCATATGCACGAGAACATCTATGCGCCATCGCCAGTGGAATATCAGTGTAAGTGAAAATTCCGGCCAGCTCAGAATTGAGCCGCGCTTGCCACTGCAAGTAGGGGGGTGAGTTATATGTCGGTGGCACATTCTTATTACATGCTCTTAATTGATGCTAACTGAACCTACCTACGGAACTGTACCTACGCATAAATAGGAACAGTTTTTATCACAACGAGGAGTTTGAATCTGGTTGGTGGTGAAGGTAAAAAGACCATCATGTTTTATCTGTCTATGTGATGTAGCGAGCACATCACGTTTGTTAATAGTTTAGATTAGTTAATAGTTACTGCCATAGTTAATAGTTACTGCCACAGATTAGTTAATAGTTACTGCCATACCTCCAATCTGTCAATTACTGTCTAGTATTCGAGAAGTCTACCTGTATGAGATAGATATGACAGATAGACAGGTGAGTATCTTCAAAGTCTCTTTATTTAATAGCTGACATCGGCTCTTTTATAGCGATAAATTTAAGGAACCTTTAAAACAACTTAGATGAACAGTAATGTCAGCAAAATAGTTTTTATACTGTGTTTGTTATATCCGTATAAATGCACGGCCTGAGAGCAGCTAGGTGCCAATGTCAGAAGAATACCAGTCCAGTGTAGGTAAAAGTTCTTGCCAGCGCTGAATGAGCTCCAATAGTAGGTGGGTTGAATTATGGGACGGTGTCGCATTCCAATAACATGTTGCAGGTTGCTAACTAAACCTACCTACGTATACTTAGGTGCGATGAGCAACAACACTTGCTAAACACTTTAACACCGTGTCATAATAACATCATATGATGTTGGCAAGCGCCTGTTCGATACGTTACTTGCTTTGACAGAGTACTACGCTTTTGTTGCTGACTGTACAGTTCGTATCACTACGAAAAGTTAACCTTGAGTCTGGTTGATGGGTGGGTGAGGAATACAATTACGTTTTATCTGCCACGGTACACCGTTATTGTCTCAGAAAGATGCTCCTAGTTTGTTTGTCTTTGTTTGCTTGTTTGTCCAAACTAGGAGCGGGATGATTGGTAATGGTAATGGGTTACCCGTGTATGTGGTGCTCGGTTTGGTTGTTGATCAGACTTGTTTAAAGTTTGCCTGGCTAGAGAGGCTAGTTACCACCTTCTTATCCAACTCTTTCTATTTAACAATGGAAGTAGTTTTATTGTTTTTTTTTTATTCACGGGTAAGCACAGTGCCTTATCTCATCTGATGTTAAGTGATGATAAGGCCTATTGGTGGAAGCGCACTTCACCCGGGATCCTCAACTATGTAGTGAGGCACTGGCTATCTTATCTCTAGCTGCCGGAACACAACAATGCTACAAACATTCATGGCGACATATTTAGATAAGATGGTGGTAGCTAGCCAGGCCGACAAACTCCTCCTTAGCTCCTAGTGTGGGAGATAAATCAAACAGCCAGAATGTTGTCTATAGCTTCGTGAGCTGAGCGCTAAGAGATTGTTTATTTGTGTTTACATGTTGTATACTAATTATTGGTAATGCTTAAGTATGTGCGTCAGCTGGAAACAGCGAGTGTGTGTGCTCTAGATACAAAGTCCGAGCTGACGCTACAAAGTCCTACCACCAACCAATCCGAGTACACAAACAAGCACCCCCCGCTGGGAATTGAACCCGGGACCTCTGGGTCTAAACCAATGGTCTTAACCATTAGACACAGAAGCGGTTAAAGTTGGTTGTGTTCTGTCAGTTAGAGATAAGATAGCAAGTTCAGTTGTCATCCGAATCCTCAAGAATTCCATCTAAAGTACGCTGCCACGCCGTGGCCCTTATAGCCACTTAAGTACCATCAAGTGAGATGCAGGCCAAGCACTGTTTCACTATTCAAATGTTATGTTTTTGTTATTTTATCATCATCACCAGCTCATTTTTATGTCCCCACTGCTGGGGCACGAGCCTTCCCTATGGATGGATTGGGAGAACGGGCCATAAACCACCACGCGGGCCCAGTGCGGATTGGTGATTGTTAACGACTGCTAATGCAGTGCAGCCGGGACCAACGGCTTTACGTGCCTTCCGAAGCACGGAGGAGCTCGAGATGATAAATTTTTGGTCACCCATCCGATGACCGGCCTTTGCGAAAGTTGCTTAACCTCAGCACTCGCAGACCGGGCGCGTTAACCACTGCGCCACGAGCTCCTCCTTTGTTATTTACAAGGGCTCTTTTATGACATTAACTTTGACTTATTTAAACAATAACTGCAATTTCCTAGTAGTCGTTGCCTGAGCTAGAAGTTACATTGGCCGCCTCAGTCCTTCGAACCACTATCTCTCATACCAAGTTACAGTGACACTAACCTAATCGAAAACTTTACTGTCTGCAAAGTTGGAGAATCTAAGTTTTTGTTGGATCAGAACTAGGCCACTTAAAGCTAACGTTTGAATAAAAGATGTCGTGTTCCATTTAAAATTCCAAATGAAAGTAATAAAGATAAGGGACGAAGTGACATGTATATTCTGTGTATTTGCAAAGGGAGGGGGGTTTAAGTTAATCCCCCTTACCCGACACCTGTGGCAGAAGTTAAGCACATTTCATTTCTTAGGCAGATAGAAGATTTTTTTTTACAAAAAAGGTTGAAACGTGCGCCTTTTTGTACAAGTGTTGAAGGGCTGTACAAATACTTGTATAAACAACTAAATGTGCGGGTATTAAATATTTAAGCCTTATAATATATCTATATTAATATTATAAAGAGGAAACCTTTGTATTTTTGTATGTATGTATGTTTGCAACGAATAAACTCAAAAACTACTGGACCGATTTTAAAAATTCTTTCACCATTCAAAAGCTACATTAGCGCTGAGTAACATAGGCTATATTGAAAAAAAAAAACTAAAATCGACAATTTAATTTTCCAATACAAAATGATTTGTTTGTTTTATTGTCATGGAAACCATTGATATATATTTAACTCAATGATGGAAACTGTGAAAGCGGTACGAAGTCCACCGGGTCAGCTAGTTTTATATACATTCAGAACACTACAATGCTTACCTACTAACTATGTTGTTATGCCGACAGACAGATAAGTTTGTGATAGCGAGCCAGTTATTTATACCAAGCCCAATTATCAAGTGCTTATTGCACTACCCAAGCCTGGAATCGAAACCGACACTTCTGGCTCTGAACAGTCAGAAGTAGTTTAATATCGTCCTATTCAGTTAGTTGTTTTAAAAAACTTATATCTGTGTTTTATGTTCTGATTTCTTTTCGCAATTGAAATTGTATTTTTGACAAAACCTCTAATTATATTAGACAAATACGGCGCTAGCATTTAAAAAAAAAATCAGGCTAATTTTTTTTTACTTTTCCAGACACAAAAATTGTAATATTTTTAAGAGCGGCTTCTCTGTCTATTTTTTTTAATGAAACTAGGGGCACGTGTAGGCGGTGAAGGCATTGCGACCATATACTATTAATAAAGAGGTTAAGTTTGTGACTTTGTTTGTTTGTTTGTTTGCGGAGGGTAATCTCTGGAACTTCAGATCCAATTCCAAAAAATCTTTCACTGATAGAATGCTACATTGCTTGCGGGGAACATAAGCTACATTTTATTTAAAAAAAAAATATTTTTCTAATCTCATACACGTGGACGTAGATGGTCTAAGGGACGTAGTTGCGAGTTAAGTGTAGCTAGTCATTAATAAAATCGTTATACAAGTACTAATTGGTAGCCATAAAATTATAACAGCATCATCAAGCAAAGCAGCCTTTAGTAGATTACATGATGTAAATCTTTGTTAAATAAGTTATAATAATCTGTTTTGACTTGAATAACATATATAATCACTTTACCTATAATCTTAACGTAGACTGGGTGCCTCTATTGTGAGTTTCACTTGTCAATGGATCTCGTTACCGAAAACGAAAATGAGTCATTGAAGCAGCACCTCCTGGCGACATACGAGAAGGGTTAAAATTATGTCATACCATTTTTTGTTTTCGAATGAAAACGTAAACTCACATTCACACTCAAGAACATATTGGTGAAAGTTATTTCGGTAACCGTATACGACAAAATGTTTGCAAGAAATGTGTTTGAATTCCAAACGCAAACAAATCGTGTTACTTTTGTGATACGAAAACCAGCCATTGAAGAATGCAAAGGAAACGTCTAATTATGTTTGTTTTGTCTGAAATAAGTTTACTTTTGTTCTTCTTTGAAACGTTGAAAAACTATGTATGTAATTTTATGTTTCGCAATGCTATATTTATACTGAAAATTATATTTTATAATATTTATATATTACTTTACTTTAGACTAGACTAATATTTGAAACAGACGGGCCTTAAACCACTACGCGGGCCCAGTGCGTCTGCGGGACAGACCAATGTTAGATTTTAATGTATGTTGTCTTTTGGAAATACTTACAATTTCTTAAGGTTTCATTCAGGCTGTGATGTTATACTCGTAGTAAGTAATTATAAAATTACTTGTATTTGTATAATAATATAGCTCTACATAAGAAACCGACTGCAACAAATACGGTCCTATCGCTTTTATGGGTTATAATATTTTTAAATTATTCTTAACCTACATATGTAAACATTAAAAATGTAAACTTTTTTAAGATATTTAGTTGTTTCCAGATGCAATGCTCCAAAAAGTTCTTAGATTATTACAGAAATAAAACTAATAGCAAAAACAAAAAAGATAAAATAAATAATAGTTCACAAGTTTGAATTTATTTTCTATAATAACCTAGTTGTGTTTTATCTAATACAAAAACGTCATTAAATTCTCTATAGAACATTAAAGATAAACTAGTGGTCGCCCAGTCGTCGAAATTCGAAGGAAATTAACAAAGTGCACAATGTTTATTTATTCAATGCAACGTATACTTTTGTAAAAAAATCTGCACTCCTCCAAGGAACATTATGTATGCCAAACGCACACTTATCAAAACGGGGTACAACGTACTTTTCTTCACGTATTAATATATAAATACAAAAGGAGCTAAGATAAATTCCAGTTGTCAAGGTTACAGATCACGGACACTATTGGGTCAGTCACAATAACACCTCGTGTATCTTCCGAGTATCCTACGGGACCAATTTGGGTTCGCCAAGAGAGCTCTCTCTTATCGCTATTTCTAAAGTTTCTTCCGCTGAAAGAATAAAGAAACTTTCCTAATGGACTACTTTATATACGCGAAGTGTTGAAGAACTCTTAATGGATTAACTGATGTATTTAGAAAACTATTAAAAGTTTGGTTACTTCGTCATTAATGTTTTGCAGCCTTGAAAGTAAAACTATCGCAATACTATAATGAACGACATGGTTTAAGTTTAAACCTCTATCAATACTTTGATACCCTTATAAGATGGTATTAAAAAAATAGATAACTATATCAAGTTTTAATCTAGCTCGATGTCTCTTTAACAGTTCTACGGAAAAGTTAGAATCTTGAAATAGGATAATCTCATTTAAATCAAACTAAGCCACAAGCTAAGAATTATTTCGCAAATACTTTTTTTAGTTCTAAAAACCTATCACTATTTACTTACCTCAACTTTATTTTTACATACAACCGTAGTACAATCAAGAGTATTACACGTAATCAATGGTACTCTTAATACAATGAATTAAGAGTCAAAACTAGTCAAAAGTATCCGTTAATCCTTAGGTACTCAATATTTACGGAAGACATCTTGTTAATAAAAATAAACAAATTGTGAAAAATATTTTAACTGGACTTTTATGTACAAACATCCTATTCCAATCCTATTAAAAGGATGGAACTCAGATTGCTAAACAAAAAAATATTATTATTGTGCTATAAAAAGGGCCTCTCCAATTTTAACGTGTACGCGTAAAAATCAACAGAGAAAATGTAAGAAGTGCGGGAACAATCGACACCAAGCGGCCGCTCGTCGTTTTACGACTTTTCATTCGGGGAAAAAGGATTGTTGTTCTGTAAATGTGTCGATGTTTTTTGTGTAGCTATGCCCTAGTTCATTGATTGGGTGTGTGTTTTTGATTTGAATGATTTGGCAACAAAACTACGGTTCTTTGATGGTAAGAGGTCACCGCAGTTTATATATAGCAACAACATGGGAAATCTTACATAATAGGAAATCGCGATAAGGACATTGAAGGAAGCGCACTTTATTCGGCACCTCAACAACTGAGTATTTTATGGCTATGACAGACTTTCTTGTCTCTAACTATCGGAACTCAATAATGTAACTATCATTGTTATTATGAGACAGAATTACGTTAGATGTTAGCAGTTAGCTAGGCGGACTAACTACAAATCCTACCACGAACCTAACTGACTATATATTTAAACTAGTTGTCGCCCGCGACTTCGTTCGCGACTACACTATCCCACAGGAACCTGTTACCGGGATAAAAAGTATTCTATATCCTAGTCCGGGTCATGGTCTGTCTATGTGCAAATTTCATCCAAATCCGTTGAGCCATTTTCACATAATGCGCGGTCAAATAAACAGACAAACAGACAAAAATTCTAAAAACTGTTGGAACATGTTCTGTTATCGATTCTAAGTATCCCCAGTTAACTTTTTTTCGAATATCTTCCATGTATATACAGACTTTCGACCCTCTTTAGCTTTATTATATGTATAGATGTGTCGATATTTTTGTGTAGCTATGCCCTAGCTAGTTCATTGATTGGCGGTGTGTTTTTAATATGATTGATTCGGCAACAAAACTACTACTACGTTATAAAAACACAAATGTTGATAAAATTTCCACGAGCAGGATTTGAAGCTGCACCCTTCTGACATTCCGAGTCAGGTGTTCTTCCAATTGAGCTATCGTGGTTCTAAACAGTTCTAACAGTAATTTTGTTTTAATTTTTTAATTTTGTTTGTGTTGAAGGGTGCAGGTTCAAATCCTGCTCGTGGAATTTTTTTCAACATTTGTGTTTTTATAATTTGTTCGCAACAAAATTTGCGTAAAAAATTATTTGAACATTTATAAATAGCTTGCTTACTTCTTAACTGATTTTTAATATTTGTAAAAATATTATAATCGGATGTTAGTGACGGTAGTCGTTGACATTGAATGGGCGCCTTTGGCTTTCAAAGTAAAAAGTGTTGAATAATTTCGGCGGGCTGGTTAGAACCACGATAGCTCAATTGGAAGAGCACCTGACCCGGAATGTCAGAAGGGTGCAGGTTCAAATTTTGCTCATGGAAATTTTTTCAACATTTGTGTTTTTATAATTTGTTTGCGACAAAATTTGCGTTAAAAATTATTTGAACATTTACTACTACGTTCTTTAGATGATTAGAAGTTACCGCAGCTTATAGCAACAGCATGGGAAATCTCACCTAATAGGAAAACGCGATAAGATCATAGAAGGAAGCGCACTCGGAATCCTCAACTACTGAGTATCTTATGGCTAATCGAGCCCTTTCTCCTATTCCCTCTCTCTTCCAACCTGGATCTGAAACCACTAAACCAAAGAGGCTATGATCCTGATCTTTTACAGACCGTATTTAATCATCATGATTGACCAGTGCTGTTTCTTAATGTTAACACCTTGTTTTGTTAATAGAAAAATATTTGCCATAGGTACATTGTGTTGTGTGTGACCTCTCAAATTCACTTAGCCTGCTAAATCCTTTTGCCTAGATGAATTTTGGGTGAAACGGTTTCTGTGGACGTGCCCTGTCCCAGATGCTACTTCTCACGGACAAATAAAGCCATTATATCCCTGTCAACGACTCTTAATCCATTAGGAGAACAATGGCATACCATGTTACACGCGGCTCCACATCGCTCGTGGCACAAAATAAGGAAACTACAGTAGGTAAGCTTCATACAATCGCGCTCGAGCCGTAGACAACCTCTCACGGACGCGGAATCTCGCAATTAGGGACTGCAATCCAGCACGCAAATGCTAATCCAGCAGTCCCACGGGACTGCGGGACTGGCTAAAAAAGTAGAGAATGAATAAAAGCATCAGTTAAAATCGTTATTAGAGCTTTTAATTGAACAAAAATTTGGTGTAACTTAGGAACTTTTGGATACTTACAAATTAAACAACTAAATACAAAACCATTCAATGACATCCATGTCGGCCAGCCCAGCGCAGTAGTCCAGTCGTCTGAAATTGACTTGGATGTACAACAGCTGCGCTCGGACTGGCCTGAGATGGTTCGAGATAGCGTGTATATAATATATATATGTATTTAGGACGACACCTCGCTTTGTGAACATTCAAAAAGGCTGATCCTTACTGGCGCTGTCATAAGGTCAAAAATACGTAGTGCCTGCGACAATTGAGGCCGAAAATAAAAAAAAATAAAAAAAATCTTTTAAAAAAATTACTGGTTTCAATTAAAATATGCAGCTACTAAATTACGAATATTGATGTTATCAATATATTTAACTGGATTCCAAGCATATCAATTAAGTAATTCTGTTGTAATTTGAACAATAGTGTTTTTTTTGTGATGTTTTCAAAAATAATTTATGATCGAGTAAAAATTATACAATCGTGTATTTGAGCAAGCAAATTCAAGATAAAGTCATGAATTTACCTATATCAACATTTCAGATTCGTGAGTCATATTATAGTCTTAAACTATTCGCCGAAAGTTGGTGCATTTTTTCAGTGTGTCGCCTTAAGCTTACCTTCTGGGATCTCCTTATTTTATGCTCGTGGGCAGTTACTTGTATATTCGACAGCAAAAAAGAACTAAAGAAACTTATGAAAGAATCCTATTTATGTCGGTAATGCCTATACCTATTGAGTATACCTTGGCTATAGTTCTTTCAGTTTCTTTTGTTATCGTTTCAAGGAAAGTAGCTGAATACTTCAGTGCCTTGTCATAATAGCTTTACTGTCAAGTCTCAGTTAAACCTTTCGAAGGCAATGGCAGCTATGTTGCCACCGAATATTGAACTTTATGCACTTGTAATAAGATTGAAAAGCAATAAAAAATTGCAAATGTATTGCCCGTAAAAGTGTTAATTGATATGCCATAGTCTATTGAGGAAATTTGATCATTTGTGTTAGACTGTTGTCAGGCATGTGTACATGATGGCGCGCAATTTATTGTGACGCTCTCTGTGTAATATTGTCATATAAAATGCAAATTGGAGCATAGGGAGAGCGTGCTCCAATGAGATAACATATAAAATGTAATTTTGCATTAAAATTTTCATTTGTATCGAATTTAAAAAGGACTTGACTACAGTTCAGCCCGAGACAAATCGTCTTTTTTCAAGTGCTTATTTACTTACTTACTTACTTACTCCATTGGCGCAGGGACCCAAAGTGAGTCTTGGCCTCCGAAACGAGAACTCGCCACTTTCCCCTGTCCATTGCAGTCTCTTGCCAGTTGACGGCTCCGAGGTCGCGCAGGTCATCTTCCACCCTATCGCTCCAGCGGTACCTGGGGCGCCCAATCGGTCGCCGTCCGATCGGTCGACCCAAGTATGCTCTCTTGACGCTTCAATCTTCCCCCATTCGCAGCATGTGACCGAGCCAGCGAAGTCTGTGTGATTTGTATTCTCCTATTATGTTAGGCTCAGCCACGAGGTCTTCAATCTCTGCGTTTTTTCGGACTCTCCAGCTACCATCTTAAATAAAAATTTAATTAAAGAAAATAAGCGTCTTCTAAAATGTTCACAGTCAGTGATGATGATGATGATGATGATGATGATGATGAAAGTTTTTCAACTAACGACATACAACATTCGTATAGAAGCTAGACTAGCTTTATTACTCGTACTTCTGCGTTAGACTAAAATTAATAGCTTTCCAATTCTCTGATTGATGTTAAAATTAAATGGAACAATACTGGCTAAGGAAGCCTATCTATTTCTAACGAAAACAAAATATAAACTTGCTGAACAATAAAGATAAAATAAACTTTGCTTTAGACATCTTGGCGGGGAAAAAAAGAGTATTGTTATAGTTTTGTTTTGTTTTCTTAATTTTGTAAATTTCTCAAATATTAATCTTTACTATTAATAAAGAGGTAACGTATGTAACTACGAGTATGTTTGTTTGTTTGTGGGCTAATCCCTGAAACTACTGGTTAATTTCCAAAAAATCTTTCAGTAATAGAATACACCTTGATTCCACCACCACCACCTTAATTCTTGAGAATATACCTTGTGGGTAGCATAGGTTATATTTTACGTTGATTAAAACATTTTTTTTTATTATTAACTGTTATTGTTATTATTAACTGTTCAAAAATAATGCCTAAACTGAATAATCTCTCTTCTGTGACTGCATCTTGAAATTGACTTGAAATATACCGCAATGCCGCAACAGGAGCACCTGTTGTGTGGTTTGGCACAATAGCTAATTGTGGTCGAAGTGAATCCTCAAACATAACACTAAATATACGTTGCGGTGGATAACACAAGCATTATGTTTCGGCAGTGTACTGTACAGACGCCTGCACCACAGAATAAATAATAGTACCCTGTACATCAAACTGTCAAATTTCCTCAATAGAGTTTGAACTCTATGCCTAAATGGTTGAAAATGTATTAAATAAATTTGACAGTTTTGGATAGGCTGGTCTGCGTCTGTACATGCATTTTACCTAATTAATGTATTCAAGCATGGTGTGTTTTCAGTGATTTTATGATTTGCAAACTGAAGAGATTAGGATCAGTTTTAAGTGGAATTAGACTTATAAAACATATCCTAGGCGCGATGTATACTGTACACAATTAGCATACTAACATTTACTACTAAACGCGACGACTGATTTTGTTAAAACGTGTCTAAATTTTTAACCGACTATAAAGGGAAGCGGTCATCGCAGTACATGCACGTAAAAGGAAAACACAAAATTTTATGATTTTAATTCTTCTTCCTTCTTTTTATTCTTCTGTACACTATTTTTAACTGTATATTTTTACTAATAAAATCCTCTTCCTTCCATCAGCCATAAGTCTTAATTTGCTTACAACCTAACATACGCATACAACACCAAGGGTTTAACACGTTGACTGCCTCAAAACCAGACACAATAGAAATTTAATTGTCGCCACGCACCCGTGCGGGCTCCGGCATTGAATGGGTTAATCACATGTGCATTCGTCATCATCATTATCCGGTCATTTCATGTCCCTCATGTCTGTCATGGGGTACGAGCCTTCTATATGGATGGACATGGATATTGGGCCATAAACCACCACGCGAGCCCAGTGCGGATTGGTGGTTGTTAGTGACTGTTAATGCACCCGGAACCAACAGCTTTACGTGCCTTCCGAAACACGGAGGAGTACATTGTACATTTTAGTTCACCCAACCGATGACCGGCGTTTACGAAAGTTACTTAACCTTAGCAATCACAGGCCTGGCATATTAACCACTGCGCCATCGAGCATCTTGTGTATTATCAATGCTGAAACTTATGTTTTTACGCGTCTGTGGCCTGTACGACATTGGATCTTACCAGAACCTGATTGGCTGCAAAAATTGCTGTCAGGATAGTCACCATCCAGACAAATTTTGATTACATCTGATCTTTAAACCAACGTTTTTTCCAAAATGTATCTAAGAAATAACTATGAAAGCTAATTTTAGATAGGTTTGCATGCGTCAACGCAAATACAAACACGTCCTACATCTCAATGATTACATTGGGGGATTTCAATCCCCAACGCTTTGAAATGTGGGATAATGTTGCTTGTTCGCAAATACACAAGCTTCGTGTTCGTAGCAAGAGCTTTCAGGAATATTTACCGACGTCTGACCATGTAAAAGTTGTCTTTCGCGGTCTTATTGCGCAACTCTACGGTAGGTATCGGTAGTCATCATCACCTCGCATTTTTATGTTTATTTTTATGCAAGAGCCTTATGGATGTATAGGGAGAACTGGCTATAAACCACCACGCGGGCCCAGTGCCGATTGGTGGTTGTTAACGACTGCTAATGCAGCTGGGACCAAAGGCTTTACGTGCCTTCCGAAGCTTGGAGGAGTTCGAAATGATAAATTTTTCACCACCCATCGGATGACCGGCCTTTGCGAAAGTTGCTTAACCTCAGCACTTGCAAACCGGACGCGTTAACCACTGCGCCATCGAGTTCCTCACAACATAGCGTAGTACATAGTATTGCAGTAGGTTTCTGTATTCGCTAGAAGTCTTCGCCCTCTTGAGCTATGGTTGAGCTGTAGTGTGGGGAATGCGCGTCTACTATCCATAACTATGGATTCTTAATTAAGGCTTCTATAGTCAGCAAGCGGTTCTTATTAGGCTCTGGCGTAGGTCACGGGCTGACTAATCTATGCCAAACTTTCAGGTACTTTGAAAAGAATGCCCAAAAATACCTATAAACGAGGGCGACACTGAAAAACGATGCCATCATCTTTTTTCCCACGCTTCGACCTCTCTCTTTACTTTAGTTGGCAACTCCTCAGAAGGAAACACCCACTCTTTACTGTCTTTTAGTTTCAGGATCATAACAGTAAATCCAGCTTTCATCACCCGTAAGTATGTCGAACACAGGATTTAAGTCACCTCCGTTAAATCTTTGAACCATTTCACGGCACCAATCAACACGACGGAGTTTTTGGGCCTCTGTCAAATTATGAGGTATCCACCGGGCACAAAGCTTCCTGTCCGCTAAATGTTCATGGAGGATTTTGTGCACTTGACTCATACCGATATGTCTAAGCTTGTCCGAATCTGCTGATAGGTCATTCTTTTGTCAGTCTCTATCATACGCCGCACAACACTGATGTTATCTTCAGTCGTCGCCGTAGAAGGCCGTCCCTCACGCAGATCATCGGTGAGATTAGTGCGACCACGTTTAAAGTCATTAAACCAGTTGTAAACAGTGGCACGAGATGGGGTTTTATCGCAAAAGGCCAATCGAAGTCTATTATTACTTTTTTGTTGACTTAAATGACATCGAAAGTCATATAAAATCATTGCACGAAAATTTTCTCGCGTTAAATTCATGCTGACGTAACACAGACAATTTTCAATTTGCCGCCAAGTCGTAAAACAAAATATGACAAATGAATGAAATACATACACAATAGTATTGGCAAAGAGTTCCATTTTCAAAATTTGAACTTATTTTTTTATTATGTCGTTTACAAGTGGCCAGTTTAAAAACTTTCAGTGTCGCCCTCGTATTGAAGTTAGCGTTGAACTCCGTTAAATATTACAGTGAACCGCGAATGTTTAAAAGTGTATACTGGTCGCTTAGCCCGGTTATACGTAACGCAGAGTACCGCCAACATTGGATTAAACCCAAGGGCCTCATATTTGTGGTGGCAGAAGCTTTAATTAGTTTTTACTACGATGATATTTATTAAGCAGCCAGTTTTACGAATTATAAACTTTGTCTATGCCAAACAACATTTTGAAATCTGTTTTTAAGGAATCCTCGATTTTATCGGGACCTTTCAAAAGTATATGCACAGGTAGTTATTTATTAATTATTAAAGAAATTTAAGACGATACATAAAATGCAATATACTGGATTCGAGATTTTCGGAGAAAATAAACATAATGAGCTGAGCTTCATATATTGTCAGTGAGTAAGCGACCATCAGTTTACGCTTTATTTTCTTACAATTTTTTATTGAATGCACCAAATCTTCATGATATTTTTAATAGGAGACGGTACGTAAGCGTGAAACAGAAGACCAAAATAAACACCTCTCATGTATTTAATATATTAACTCATTCAAATTAATACAGCGTAACATCATTTCACTTTTACCCGCTTTCGAAAAAATACAATAACTCAAATCTTAATAGATAAACAAACCATTGATCGTGATGTATGATGTAAAAAGTAGCGTTGCATGCAAAGGTGATATCTATAAATCAAACATTGCGGAGAAACGCGGGCCGGCGCGATGATAATTAGGAAAGTGACAGAGCAATTACAGCGTCTGTGCAATATGCGCGGGCGTCGCGTTGTGATGCGTACGCGCAGTGCGCACGGTGGGGCGGCCGTCTGTAAGCGTGGGACTTAGAAAACTGGACGAAACATATTCTAATAAAGTATTTTGAACATAATATCCAAGAAATATACCAACTATATACCTTAGACCACATTAGCCTATAGTGGTGGATTATGGACTTATGTCGCCATGTGCTGTGCTAGTGTTCATAAGGAAAGGTATGACCCCAGCTGTGGCGTTAAAAGGCTGATGATAGTACATAATATCCATTTGAGTTTTTTTGTTGTAGTCTAAAGTCCTAAATGCTCAAACTAAATATTTAAACGATAAACTATGCGGATTCGGTATTATTATTACTATTATTAGATCCGTCCATGTTACATATTATCCTGACGTATCAAATCAAGACTGAAGTGTGATTTGTTCTCTTTCAATAATTTGAGCCTGACCTAACAAGATGTAGAAAATTCAATTAAATCTCTTCTTTATTTGTCTACAGCACTATTTATGTTCATTCTATAAATTCAAATAATAACTGAAGTCGACAGAAAAAGGCAAAACGATATTACTGAAAAACTAATTGACTTATTCCTCAAAAAGTTGAGGGAAGAAAGGCAAGGCGTCAATTCTTATTCAATCCAATTACAAACTCGGCCAAGGCGAACAAAACGACTTGAATTGCTCAGCTTAATCTTAATTTCGATTTATCTTGAAAAGGGTTCATTCTTCCATTCTAAACTGTTGTATTTGTTTTACTTCAGAGAGTAGCTAAATATCTTGATTGATCTACAGCCATAAAATAAAAAGTGCATTTCAAAATGGATTCGGGATTCATAATTATTGTTTAATCCTTTATTTATCTTAACATCACCAGCATGTGTGTGTAATTTAAATATTACTAAGTCTCCATTTGGAGCTAAGACATTGATGACGCAGTAGTCTGTGCGTTTCAGTTGCGATCTTACTAAATAATCATTTTTTGCAATGCCTGCCGGGTGTATGACTTTGCAAATTTAAACTATAGCGAGCTCCCCGTAATTCAGAAGGCTCGAGCCACGCCAAGTTAGTACGGTTCTTGTTATAAGTTAGTACTTAGTCACTATTAATTGAGTGGAGTGATAATGACCAGATCTGTCCATGTTCTGTTACGATTATTATTATTATTACTTATTGCTCATGTGGAAAGACATGAACTTAGCAATAATTTTTTTATGGGCTGCTTTATATTACGCTACATTTCCAATCCTTTCCACAGCAACAAAAATTTGTAAAGATAATTGCGGTTGTTTTGATGGATTTGTACTAACTAAATGTACCACTGTGCGTCACCGGCTAAACGATTAGTCCACTTGAAAGTCTCGCAATTTTTTTTATTGTACTGTCGCGTGCAAAATTATTCCGTCAAAATCAATTGCTGATATGTAGTGTCGTTACCGTTGTACCGACACTTGTTTCCATCATGCGCCAAATTGTTTTTGTTGCAAAAACTAATTGTTATCATGAATCCGTCCTCTTTTTATGTCATAAATGTAAAGCAAAGAAAAATAAAAACAAAACTGTGTACGCTTTTATGAACGAAAAATACGAAGTGATAATTTAATGGTGGGCGAAGTTTAATGGATGCAAATGGAAAGGAAAGTTCTGATGCTATTAATAGGAAAAGATGACAACGCAATTACTTTGATTCTGTCAGAATTTTAATATGGTTAAAATATTTTTTTTAAGATTGTTATTAGTTTTACTCCGTATAAAATAACTAGTAAATTACAACGTATTTGAACTGCAGAAATTGGGTTTAGCCAGCCACCTACAAGTATACGAACATGCATACGTGTGTACATGCTACGAGTGTAAGTACTTAGTGGTTTGAATTGAATAGAATGTTATTTTAGCAACAACCATTTAATTAAACCGTAATACCATGGCCATCTCAATTATTAATGAGATAGGTAATGAATACTTAGTAGGTACTAGTATTTTACTAACTTATTTAATAATGATTTTTTCTTATTATAAAACTGTATATAATAAAAAATCATTTTAAACAGCTCGGTAAAATCTGCTTCAGAAAATTAACACTAACGACGACGAAATTAAAGTAATCAAAGCAAATTAAAATTGTACCGAGAGCGTAATGATCACAACATCCGCAACTTCGCGCCATAAATCATCCGATATCGTTGTTTGGCTCAAATTAATTGGTAAGCCGATTGTAATTCGCGTAATGGCGGCGACGCTTGTGTGCGCGCGACTGTACTGTAAGTGGAGCGAGGCAGCAGCGGTGGGCAGAGCTTGATGCGAAACTTAAAAGAGTGTTTGATTATACTTTTAAGTGATTTGTTGTTTCTTGCATAGGTATGTGGTGGATGTACCATAGTGCACACGGTTAAGGCTGAATTTCCCTTTCTGCTATGTGCTGTGTGATTTGGTGCGCTATGTGTTCATGAGTGGAGGCCTAAGCGCAGCAGTGGAGTTTTTACAGGCTGATGGTGATGATGTATGGCTTTGTAAGATAAAGAAGTTAATAATTGCTTTTAGGAACAATTTTGTATGAAATATTTATCCATCTTTTTCAAACTTTCGGAACATTAAACGTAACATTAAAATGAAATCACGTACTTAACAGTCCTTAAAAACATTAACCTTCTTTTTATTGACATTAACCATGAATTTCTGTAACCTAAAAAAATATTAATAACCCTCAATCGACGGAACAAATGGTGACGTCACAGTTTGCCATTTCCATAGAATTTCTATTTTAAAAATAGTTTTGACGGTTGCTGTAATGTTTCTCCATTGATTAGCCAGTCTATACTAATATTATAAAGAGGAAACCTTTGTATTTTTGTATGTATGTTTGCAACGAATAAACTCTAAAACTACTAGACCGATTTAAAAAAAGTAAATCTTCAAAAATAGGATTTTGTATGTTGGCACGGTGTTAATTATACTTTGTTGCATGATTATGTTTCGGGATACACTTATTACCAAACACCCTGTACAGCCTATTACAGTGTATCTGTTGTTGTTGTTGCAGAGGTGACGGTGACGTACCGGCGCGGGCTGCCGGTGATCACCGTGCCACTTCCGTCGCGGCGCGAGCGCTGCCGGTTCACGCTGCGCCCCGTCTCGCAGACCGTCGGCGACCTGCTCGAACAGGTCAGCTCATCATCATCATCATCATATCACAATTCCATCATCACCATCATTATCATCATCATCCCAGCCAAAAGACGTCCACTGCTAGACAAAGGCCTCCCCCAAGGATCTCCACAACGACCGGTTTTATGCTGCTCGCATCTAGAGGCTTCCCGTGACAATTTCATGTAATGAGATAATTTTTAGAGGTGCTCGATGACGTAGTGGTTAACGCGCTCGGTCTGCTAAGGTTAACTTTCGCAAAGGTCGGTCATCGGATGGGTGACCAAAAATGTATCATCTCGAGCTCCTCCGTTAAGCCGTTAGTCCTGCTGCATTAACATGCGTCTACAACCACCAATTCTCCATATTCATCCATAGGGAAGGCTCGTGTCCCAGCAGTGGGGACATTAAAAATGAGCTGGTGATGTGACCTTAATGTTCTACCACGACCACTAGCCTAGGGCGTATTGCGACACGGCGAGCTGACTTCTAGTTTATTGCATTGTTTCTATCACGGTTGACTATGACTGCCGAAATATAATAACTCGCAATGAACTATAAAATCCGCTCGCCGCGTTGTGCCGCGCCGTTCAGCTACCGAGCCGCTTCGCATGGGTTTCATACTATCTATTCACCATAGTATGCTAGCAGTAATGAACTTTAACCATATTTAGTGTCTGTTTTGTGTACCAATTAATAAATAGGTTGTCGTGTAAGAGTATATACCGCCTCTGTGGTCTAGTGGCTACGACCACCGGTTTAGACCCAGAGGTCCCCGGTTCGATTCCCAGTGGGGGGTACATGTTTGTGTACTCGGTTTGGTAAAGCTTGTTTGTCCGCCTGGCTAGCTACCACCAGCTTATCTAAATATATAGCCATAACATCAATGTTTGTAGCATTATTGTGTTCTGGCAGCCAGAGATAAGAAAGCCAGTGCCTCAATAGATGAGGATCCCGGGTAAAGTGCGCTTCCATCATTGGCCTTATTATCACTTAACATCAGATGAGATCAAGGCACTGTGCTTACCCGTTAATATAAAATATATATATATATATATATATCTCTATTTGTCGTGTTAATGTCGGGTATATGTCGTATATATTTCAACGCTATACATAACCTACCACGCTGATCTCATTCGTTTGGTGGGTTTTAACGACCACCATTTTACGACAATTGCCGGGTCTAAAAGTGCTTTCCTAGCACGAATGAACTTGAGTGAGCGATCCTTATATAGTTGAAGTTATGTTTGTAGTGGTGCGGGGTTGACGATGGAGTCTTTATATTAATACGTGAGAAGAAAACTTCGTGCCCTTTTTAAGCAAGTTAAAGTTTATATGCGAAAGATAAAATTAGTGTTCCAAATGCATTGTGTAAACATTACATTTTATATGAATTACGGTCGAATTTAGTTAAAATCGACTCTGAACGAACCGCCTCTTTAGTCTAGTGTTAAAACCACCGGTTTAGACCCAGAGGTCCCGGGTTCGATTCCCAGCGGGGGGGTACATGTTTGTGTACTCGGTTTGGTAGGGCTTATTTGTCCGCCTGGCTAGCTACCACCATCTTATCTAAATATATCGCCATAACATCAATGTTTGTAGCATTATTGTGTTCTGGCAGCTAGAGATAAGATAGCCAGTGCCTCATTAGTTGAGGATCCCGGGTGAAGTGCGTTTCCACCTTCGGCCTTATCATCACTTAACATCAGGTGAGATGAAGGCCAAAAGCTTACCCATAAGATATATAAAAAAAATATAAAGGATTATAAAATCATCATCAAAAATACAATAGCGGTGTATAAGGATACACCCCATATTTTTCGCGATCAGTACAATAACTATAAGATATTAGTTATCCTTCTGAAGTTTTGCGTGTAGGTACAAAGGTTCTCTTTTGTTTTTTCTAATACTTACGTCAGACAAGACTGAAGTTTGATTACATTTGAATATCGAACTAATCATAAATATCAGATTGTTTTGTTTTGTTTAATCATGTTCCTTTGCAGTTTTGTTAAAGTTTGTGGTTAGTGCTGAATATTAATGTGTAACGGTTTTTTTTATTAACCGTCTACTTTTGGTAAAAGTGTATTAGCGTTAGCAAAATGAAAGAAAACTGTGCAAATACATTTTGACATTTTCTTTTATTTTTGTATTGTGCATATAAAAATTGTTACAAGATAAAATTTTACTATAAAAAATCGGCTTGTGTTTAAACGCCTACCAAAAATGTATCAATTCTACTACCAATAAAATTCGAAACGCTTACCAAAACGGATAAATGCTCACCAAATTGTGTTTTCTAAAATATTATAAAAAAGATACAATTTATATTTTTATTAAATGCCTTAAAAATATATGAATACTTTTAACTGCATTTCAGACCAAATATGTTATTTTGTCACCAAATAAGTAGATAACACCAATATTTTATGCCTCGAGTTTCAATTTTTAAATTTTTGCTTTCTGTTGCCTAATAACAAAAAATAACCTCAAAATTCAAGACAGTCTTAAATTTCTAACCTATCACGTGTCCTACAGGAGTAGGGCAGCTAGTATCTTCAATCATTTGAACAATAGTGTAAAAATTTGGTGAGCATTTATCCATTTTGGGAAGCAAAAGTAATATTTGTACAGTCATTTAATTTATTTGGTACTTAGGCTTCGGGTCTAAAAAATATTTCTGGTGAGCGTTTAAATTATACCCTAAAAAATCAACCAGCCTCGATCGAGTGTGACTCGAGCTTAATGAGGTTGGTTGATTTTTTTCTAGTAAAATTTTATAAATATTATTTTCTTAAGAAGTTCGCGTGAAATGTCAGAAAAGTTTCGCACCTTCGCTGAAACTCAAGGGGCAACGGCATCAATTCGTTGTTGCCTTTTCAAACGGCCGCTTCGCAGTCTCTTGGGTCGTTCTTGACGTATCGAGACAGCCTTGCGATCCAACACACGTCTTAGAAACAATAGACCCTTTTTACAAGCGTTTGTTCATCGTCGAGGAATTCGATGGCGCACTTGTAACACCGGCGATGCGATTGCAGATAAGAAACTTTCGCAAAGGCCGGTCATCGGTTGGGTGGCCAAAAATGTATCGTCTCGAGCGTCTCCGTGCTTCGAAAGGCACGTAATCCTAATCAAGTTTAATTCTTTAAATCGATAAAGAATAAGAAAAAAAAATTACGTTAATTTTATATTATTTATACGTTTGATATCAGTTTAGTTGATTGGAATCAACCTAGGTATGTGAAATATATCGATTTTAGATGTCCCACACAAAAAGTTATTATTTTATTTCGTAATAGAAGCTTGTTTAAAAAAGTTTTATCACATTTGGTTTCGTTTTTTTATTTTAGACTTGAAGTCCAGTAAGACGCAGATGGATTTGAGACACCTACGTTACGTTATTGTGCATCATCATCATCATTATCATCATCAGCTCATTTTGATGGTCCCACTGCAGGGGCACGAGCCTTCCCTATGGATGGATAGAGAGAACGGGCTATAAACCACCACGCGGGCCCAGCGCGGATTGGTGGTTGTTAACGACTGCTAATGCAGCCGGGACCAACGGCTTAACGTGCCTTCCGAAGCACGGAGAAGCTCGAGATGATAATTTTTTGGTCACCCATCCGATGATCGGCCTTTGCTAAAGTTGCTTAACCTCAGCACTCTCAGACCGGGCGCGTTAACCACTGCGCCACCGAGCTCCTGTGCATGTGTTACAATTATTCCAATAGCACACACAGATAAACTTACCGAGTTGTAGTGTAGCTCACCATCCATTATCTTAATCCAAAACCGAAACCGGAGGACTTCAGGCCTTCGCTCTTAAGGACGTGGCCAAACTTATGGCATCTATCTTTACAGAGGAAGAAGAGTGAAAGGACGGGGTTGCACAAAAGATCCCGATGGGTCGAAGTGTTACTGCAAGAGGGAAACCTCAGCAGGCCCCACTAAGATAAGATAAGATCTTAATCCACATAAAGGCGTTTATAGTTGACCCATTGGATGCAAACAAGGAAATGAGTTTAAAGTGTCATTGTGTCTAAACTGAATACACTATAATGCGAGAAACTTCGTGAGCGCGATGCAGAGCGGCCGATAATTGTTATAGACAAAGGCACAAAATAAGGAGACCCCAGAAAGTAAGCTTAAGGCGACACACTGAAAAAATGCACCAACTTTCGGCGAATAGTTTAAGACTATACAGGTCGACTTTTTTATCACTATCCAAACCTTCTGAGACGACTTCCGTCATACAAACGAACAACTCTTTCTATTGGACCAACTCCCTAACTCGAAAAAAAAATCAGCTGTTCCATACATTTTGGTCGAATGAATATTGATGTTTTGTATGGAACACCTGATTTTTTTTTCGAGTTAGGAAGTTAGTCCAACAGTAAAAGTTGTTCGTTTGTATCACAGGAGTCATCTCAGAAGGTTTGGATGGTGATAAAAAAGTCGACCTGTATATGACTCACGAATCTGAAATGTTGATATAGGTAAATTCATGTCTTTATCTTGAATTGGCTTGCTCAAATACACGATTGTATAATTTTGACTCGATCATAATTATTTTCGAAAACACCACAAAAAAACACTATTATTCAAATTACAACAGAATTATTTAATTGATACGCTTGTAAACCAGTTAAATATATTGATAACATCTTATTCGTAATTTAGTAGTTGCATATTTTTATAACTAAAACCATTAGGTAGTAAAAAATAAAATAAAAATTTGCTGTCTCAATTATCGCAGGCGCTACGTATTTTCGACCTTATGACAGCGCCGGTAAGAATCAGCCTTTTTGAATGTTCACAAAGCGAGGTGTCGTCTTAATACCTACTGCGCTCGAGCAACTCACACATGGATCCCTTGCGAGCGCAGCTGTTCCGAGATTCCGTGTCCGTGAAAGGTTGTCTATGTGTGCGTTGGTCGAGCGCGTTTGTATGAAGCTTACCTTCTGCAGTCTCCTTACTTTGTGATAACGGTCTCTGAAGACTATCCATTATCTAGATTAAATCGCCTCTAGGCTTTAACTCGTAAATCCTTATAATGTTAGGCTTAGAGCATTAGAACGGGAGTACTTTTACAAGGAAATACACACATAGATAATAATATCAGCGCTGCTACAAGGAAAACTCGGTGTACTTTGAAATACAGAGAAGTAACCGATTGAAACTCTTGACGAACTTCAAATTGTGTAAGTTTGTAAGAAACCTGTTTAGGTACTCTTTATACTCTAGTATATAGGTAGCATCATCATTCATCATTACCATCACAGACACAGTATGAACGTTTGTTGCTACTCTTTAAAAATGATTTTTTACAAAAGCGTACCTACTTCAAAAATAAAGCATGTGCGGGCAAGCCGATTTAGATAACAAAGCTTTCCTATCTTCGAAAGACTAAATTATTTTTAACGAGACCCTGCGGTATTTGCATAATCTTGTCGACGGCGCAAAGCTAGCACGCACCCGCGCAGTTTAAAAGAATGGCCGAAACGGAATGTAGATGATTGATCATTTATGTCTGCGAGCGGAGAGCGCTGCCACAAAATAAGGAGAACCAGAAGGTACGCTTAAGAGGTCGTCGGAGGCGGTCGGTCAGCTAAAATGAGCCTCCCATACTAACGGAATACCAAAATGATTTGCAATTAGAGCATTAGTTGCTGTACTTGTGATGTTATTCGGATTAAGACAGTTTTAATCTGATGAAGCTTGCCTTCTGCAGTCTGCTTATTTTGTGGCGCTGCTCTCTTCTCCAAATCTGAGAGAGTACGCCGAAAATTAAGTAATAACTCACTGTTATTATAGGAGCCTTGCTGTGGTTCAAGTACTAAATCTTACTTGCGATTATTTATGACGCGGAAACGACGAATTAATTAGATTAATATTGTTTCATAAAGTTTACGCGCACGCTAGATGTTGAAACAAAAGTTTTTGTACGAATATGTACATGTTTTTTTACATACTCTCTACTAGCGACCCGCCCCGCCTTCGCACGAGTGCAATGCTGATACTAAATGCATGTATTTATACATATAAACCTTCCTCTTGAATCACTCTATCTCTTAATAAAAACGCATCAACATCCGTTGCGTAGTTTTAAAGATCTAAGCATACATACAATAGGGACAGACAGACAGCGGGTAGTGACTTTGTTTTATACTATGTAGTGATACAGACAGATAGGCCTAGTTATAACTGAAGTCAGGCTGTAGGTGACAATAATAAAATAAGTTTTTTTTTTTGCAAAAATACATTCATACATACATATTTTCACGTCCTTTTTCCAAAAAGGAGTAAAGAGAGCATAGAAATCACCAAGTTTGAGTAAACCGCCGTTAAATGACCGCTACGCCGCTTTTAGCATCAAAGAAGGGCTCTGAGGTGGAATAGATAATAACAGTGACAGGTGCAGTGCAAAAATACACTTCTCATCAGAAAAATCGAAACACTTCCCCGTTTTTATGGTTTCTGTCCTAATTTTACACAAAAGAGTTCTCATTCCATGAAAAAAATCACATGATTGTATAGCTGGCAGTTTGGCCATTACATGA
Source organism: Eudonia mercurella (assembly GCA_963082485.1). NCBI lineage: Eukaryota > Metazoa > Arthropoda > Insecta > Lepidoptera > Crambidae > Eudonia > Eudonia mercurella. The sequence continues at coordinate 17,306,553 of OY720026.1, forward strand.
CAAGTGAAAATTCTTATCGATGAAGAATCGTATGAAAGCAGTAATAAGAGTGTGTTGTTTTATCAATTTCTTTCATACTCCATACAGGGTTAAATTTTTTTTTAAATATAAGAAGGAGGCGGACGAGCAGGCGGGTCACCTGATGGAGAGTAATTACCGCCACCCATGGACACCCGCAAAACCAGAGGAATCGCAGACGCGTTGCCGGCCTTTGACTTGTTAAACAAAATACGAAACCTATGAAAATTTAATTTGAATTTAGAACATTAACATTAGGATTTGAAAACCTTATATTATATACTATTAAACGACATTTGACATATATTCCTAAATATACACATTTTTTTGATAATCCTTACAAAACATAAACTTGCAAGGTGTTTCGATTTTTCTGATGAGAAGTGTATTAAACAAATGATATTCATTGTAGATTGACGAAATATTTTTCTGTGTAGGTGAAGGCTGAAGATCGAGGCGTAGAGCGCGCCACGGCGGTGGCGGCGGACGAGCGCGTGCGCATCGCGGCCAGCGACACGATAGAGTCGCTGCTCGAGACCGACTTCAGGCTCATCATCAACGACACCGAGTACTACGTCAAGACTCCGGCGCAGGTGAGTGCCTACTTTAGTTGTGTCGGTGCACAAAACCGACTTTAGGCTTATTATTCACTACATCGATGAAGAGATTAAGAATCCTGCGCAGGTTAGAGCCTACCCAGTAGCAGTGGCAGGTAAGCTTGTGAGCGATATTCACTGCCCGAAACCGACAATAAGTTTTACATCTACGACTAAGTAATCGTGAAATTGATTCCAGCACAGGTTAATTAATGCCTCCTTCAGTCACAATATGAATTTGCTAGCAACAAATTTATATATTTATAAAATACAGTAAAAAAATTAAATGCCTGCCCGACCCAGCCAGAATCGAACCTGGGTCTTCTGCAATCACTGTATTTTATAAATATTTAATTCAGCTTAAGAGCAGCAATTTTATTTTTAGGTGCTAATTAGCACTTAAAAATAAAAAGTAAAATTAACGAATTTATAGCTTGAGAAATTTTTATTTTATTGATAACGATCTAAAATATACAATTAATAATTTATTTACTGTGATCAAATAAATGGAGCTGTACAAAAATAATACCTAATAATGCATTTAATTGAGATCTGCACTACCTACATATTCGTTATTTTTTATTTAATTAAAAATGATTTGCGAGTCATCCGTTTCCAATTACTTTTCAGTGCAATACACGGATGCTATCGTGTATCCTGTCTATAAATATCTGGAAAATATTTAGATCATAAATGTAAGCAATTTTTAGCGTAGGTATTTGGTAAGTATTACTAATTGTTAGGTGCGTTGCGTCATGTTACATTGTACGAAGTATATTAATCACTCTAATTTTTTAATATATATACACGACAATAAGTATCCAAATACATAGTTTTTGACCACCCACCACTTTTTAATTACCCACTATACTAATACGGCTAGCCCTTATATCTAAATATTTTTTTATATCATCATCATCACTTAATGCCAGCTTCAAACTGAATTTGGATTGTTAAACAAAATTTTCTGCGATCCCATATAGCTTGTTTTAACTGGCGGTAACTAAGACCAGTCCACTTTTTTCTTTTTTAAAAATAACTCAGAAACGGACATGCTTAAAATTAAATTGGTAACAAGCACATTATTTTGATAACAAGTTTCCTATTTAAAAGTAGAAAAGGAATCTTATATCTGAATTTAGCTTTAATCCTGTGATAATGAAATGATCGGCCATTGCCTTTGAATAACTTTACGTCATCTAACAATCGGTTACGATCTGTAATCTGAAAGAAAATACTCTAAAACAGCTGTGTTACACATTTGCAGTAAGGTTCGACAAAGTTACCGTTCATATCCAGAGACAGTGCAAAAAGATTATATAATTTCAATATAATATGTGTTTCATTTCATTGCATAAACATTGTCCCCACTAGGGGCGCAAGCCTTCGCTATGGATTGATAGGGTCGGGCCATAAACCACCACGCGGGACCAGTGCGGATTGGTGTTTGTTAACGACTGCGATGAATAAATATGTCGTCGGTAGTACGTGACAAATTCTCTATGTTAAACCGACCGCGAGATGGCACGCGACAGGATGTAAAATGGGCGACTGGGAGTTTACGCTCAGTGAGCGGTCTAATTGGGCTAATGCCGATCACCCGAGATGCAGAGTAAGTCATTACGTATGTTGATGAGCGGACGGAAAAAGTTGAGCATTCCTGGCTTTCGTTCGATTAGCTGTAGTGGATAAGATAATGTAAAAGCCTGAGTAAGGATACAATCGTTGTTGAATAAAAACGGATATAGGAGTTTTCAATTTCAATAACGGTGACTTTTTAATTTAATTAAATTTTAAAACGAATCCTTGTTAATTTTTACTTTTATTTTTAAGTGTTAATTGCTACACTTAAGCTGAATTTAATATTTATATGAAATACAGTGAAAAAATTAAACGCCCACCCGACCCAGCCTGGAATCGAACCTGGGTCTTCCGCAATCCGGGCGGCTGCACTGACCATTATGCTACCGAGAAGGCTGACGTAAGCGCTGAATTTTGTCACTGCTTTTTGATTTTTGAAATGCTTTAGAGCGACATTAGTGCCATCTATCCAAAGGTTTTTTGCAACCGATGGACATGCAGATTCATCTTTGCAGATGAATACCACAAATTGATAACAACGTAAGGCAACGCAACAATTTACTATAGCGTATTTCACCCTCTGACATACTAGGTCTGCTAGGTTGTAGGTTGTAGGCCAAAGGTGCCTTATTAAAACAACAACAACTACGTCATCAGCTTAATATTATTTTTATAGGCAGGCAATATTTTACGCTTTGGTTAGATTTACGTTTTTAAAAAAGGGCCGTAAGTTGATGCATGGATCATTGTCTTAGAACATTCCAGATAATCGTTTAGTTGTTAATTTGGGATCGTGTTTTACTGACTACTTAACCATCGAGACAGCCAAATAAGGTGAACCTCAGTCGGTAACAGAATATTAAATAAAAGTTTAGTCAAGCGATCCGTTACTTCAAGATTTCCCTTGATAATGGATGCCTACGAAAATAATCTCTTACAGAGAAGATTCCGTCTAATTGAGATTTGTAATTAATTGTATGAGGTATTATTTCCTGCAATCAATATCAACAGGATAAGGCTTTATTTTAATCTATCGTGTAATATAATCATTAGGTTTTTGAAATGTAAACTGTATAATATAAATTGTGATAAACTATATCGCACTTTCGATGCAACAAAGTCACAGATGGGCGTCTGTGACGTTGTTGCATTGAAAACGGTAAACCCTACAAACCCTGTCTTTATTTGGGGAAACAGAAGAAACGGAAGCAAAAACAATAAACAATACATTTTATAAAGATTTTAACTCCATGTAATGATCCAGTAATAAGAAAATTTTTGGCGAAAAAATCTTAAAAGTAAAATAAAAAAAAAAATAAAAAAAATAAAAAATAAAAAATAAAATTACAAAATGAGCTGTTGTGACTTTGTTGCACCTAAGGTGCGATTTGTACATGCAGACAGTTTGCCACAGTTTTTGAAAAAAAATAACTAATTACCATTTTTTTTATCGACAATATACGTTTTTTTTCATATACAGTAGTTAGTTTAACAAACATTTTAACATATTTTTCTCGTTAGAATATACATATATTTTTTTAAGTTCATAAAAAAATATTATTTTTTAGTAACTACCTATTTAAATTTTAGTAGTAATTAATGGATTCTTCTGCCATAATTTGCATGAGGTGTTGCAATGTACCTAGCGAATAAGTTCCAATGTAATTAATAACTGTTGGTAAATCAAATAAAAAAAATAAAAAAAGTAACACTGTGCAAATTTAATATCGTTGCTTATACATTTAACTTGAGCCTGATGATACCCTTAGAAAGGTTCATGGATACACGGTGGTTTTCTGAGTAAGTAGATTAAGTATGCACGTAAAATATCCGTATTTTTTTAAAATTTCAATGTATTTATTGTGTTCCTGTAAACTTTACCTATATACCCAGTATATCGGTAGGTCGTAGTTGGGTGATCTTACGACAGGGACGGTTACACCATTTCAGGGCCACAAGTCTGACATTAGGACTACTCATATAGAAAATGTAGGCAATACCGTGCTTCGGAAGGCACGTATAGCCGTTGGTCCCGGGCCCCGGATGTATAAGCAGTCGCTAACAACCACCAATCCGTATTGGACCCGCATGGCGGTTTATGGCCCGTTCTCCAAGGCTCGTGCCCCAGCAGTGCGGGCGAACATTAAAATGATAATGATGTATAGAAAAAATTGTCACAACCAGTCCTCCGGCATACGATTGTGATCGTTTTGAATTGGCAGAAGTGAGACCCAGATTGTTTCCGAACTGAGAATAACAGTTGTTCATAAAAATTAATTGAAATCTTTTGGTTTGTTAATTAAAATTCTAAAAAATAATACAATCTGTATTTTTGTGAAAGATCAGTTAAAATCCTATTTTGCTTTAAGCTTTATGCAAAACTCGGCCAATTCTGTACACAAATTGCTGTGAATTATCGCAGTGGCGAGCACAGACAAAATCGATATTTCCGCTTTATTGGACGCTCTGTACAATACGATCAGGGTTGCCAGTAAAGAAAACTTGCTTTATATTGCAACGATCCTAAAAAGGCAAAATCAAATTAATTATTAAGATAACAAAGAATAAATAAGCTTGCCTACTTGTTAACTGATCTTTAGTATTTGTAAAAATATTATGATCGGATGTTAGCGACGGTAGTTGTTGACATTGAATGGGCGCCTTTGGCTTTCAAAGTAAAAAAGTAAATAGTGTTGAATAATTTCGGCGGGCTGGTTAGAACCACGATAGCTCAATTGGGAGAGCACCTGATCCGTGATCCGGTATGTCAGAAGGGTGCAAGTTCAAATCCTGCTCGTAGAAATTTTTTCAACATTTGTTTTTTTGTAAAGAATAAATATTTTGTAAGTATCTATTTTTTTTGCGTGTTTTGCCTTTGATAGTAAAGAAATAAATAACTATCTATTGAGTTTTTTAAACTTGATGCTTTATTTGAAAAAAAGTGTTTCAAAAAATCCACGAACAAGATTCATACATTATACCTCATGATGATATAGATATACTGGGTCAGGTGCGCCACCTTTACGCTATCGTGTTCTGTCTAGTTAATGTTTTATTTTTATTGATTTTTTTAATGATAAAATTTATTATAACACATTGCAAGGTTTACTTTATTTTTGAATTCATCATTTCGTGACAAGGCAATCTGCTATACAAAATACAAACAGAATACATAAGATATGATTATTTTAGAAAATTCTAGAAAATTCTCTATATTAGAAAATTGTTAACAGTGCATAATATGATTATTATGCACAATTTTATATACTTACAATTTTACAACTTGGCAACCCTGAATACGATTGATAGACAATCGCAGCGCCGGCAAATCTGTTAACAATTTTCTAACGTAGGCGTCAATGTCGCATGATAATACCTACGAGTAGTTTATTGGAAACCTTATTTGTAAGGGCAATATTGTATTTTAGTCGTACAAGTAGGCTAGCTTTTGCTCGCGGGTTTGCTCACTTGTCACTTATGATTGTTTTTATTAAAACCCAAACTTAATATAGGTTAGTATCGTTGGGATAATCCTGAAACGCTTCATCATTTCTTACCAGGCCAAATACCGAAACTCATAGATTAAACTTTACAAATGACAGATTTCCGTACCTAAACTTTCCTCCCATATTTCACCTTCTTAGGGGATGTTTTTCGAAAAATGTTAAAACACTTCATTCTTTATTTTTATAAAAATTATCTAAACATCGTTTTAAATAATAGGTACGTTGATAGGTACGTAGGTAGGTTGATAGTTCTTACTTAAAAAATAAAGATTTCTCCAAAAAAAAACATTCATCTCTTTTTTTACTCCTTTAAAGAAAAAATACAAAAATCCTAAGACACGTCTTTCTTAATTTCTTTTTATAAAGCCAAATATAATTTTTTATGTATTTTACTTCAAAACTGAATCTTCATACAAACTTTTACCCTCTATTTGACAGCTTTAGGGGATGATTTCCTTAAAATCCTTTCTTAGTGGCTGGTTATGTCACTTAATTAACCTACAGTACAAATTTCATTTAGCTCCAGCGGTTTCGGCTCGGCGATGATGAATCAGTCAGGACAAGTCATTATATGTTTATAGATAATTTTGCCTCGGTGGCCAAGTGGCAATGCGCTCGGCCCGATAGTGTTGATTTTTTCGATGCATAGCTCAGGATTGTAATCACCAACCCACATTTGGCAAGCGTGGTAAAGTACTATCCATCAATTACTCATCAAATGTAGTGATGACTTGAATTCGATTATGGAGGCCAGACGGCAGAGTTCAGCAGCATGACTGTCATAGGCTACTTATTTACTTAGTATCATCATCATCATCAACATCATCATCATCATCAGCTCATTCCATGTCCCCATTGCTGGGGCACGAGCCTTCCCCATGGACGGACAGGGAGAACGGGCCATAAACCACCACGCGGGCCCAGCGGATTGGTGTTTGTTAACGACTGCTAATGCAGCTTGCAGTTTCTCTGAAGGATCGACTTCGGAATGAGGTGATCCGACAGAGAACGAAAGTAATCGACATAGCCCATCGGATCAGCAAGCTGAAGTGGCAGTGGGCCGGTCATATTAGCCGCAGAACCGACAACCGTTGGGGTAAACGAGTTCTCGAGTGGAGACCGCGCATCGGCAAACGTAGTGTAGGACGCCCTCAGACTAGGTGGAGCGACGATCTTCGCAAGGTAGCTGGCAAGAGCTGGATGAGAGAAGCCGCGGATCGTGCTCGGTGGCGTGCACTTGGAGAGGCCTATGTCCAGCAGTGGACTAGTATAGGCTGATGATGCTGATGCAGCCAGCCAGCGGCTTTACGTGCCTTCCGAAGCACGGGGGAGCTCGAGATGATACATTTTTCGTCACCCATCCGATGACCGGCCTTTGCGAAAGTTGCTTAACCTCAGCACTCGCAGACGATGGCCACGATGCATTTTAAAGTTTTCACTATTACATACTATCCTAATTGTATGGATCTCCTCGTATTTTTTATATACTTGTGACCCGCTCGCGACTTCGTCCGCTTCAGTGAACACTCGTATCTCGTCGAAAACTTTTTCGTTGTTGATACAATCATTGTCCTGAAAATCACGAACTGAAAAAAGAGCACATTTTGTTCAAAAATTATTTGTAAGTAATTCCACAAAAAAAAAACTGCCCAGTATAGGTCCATCCTAACGTATGCAAGGATCCTCACCACAGGGAGATCGTGTAGTCTTTAATTCCAATGTGTAGGTATTATACGCGTAAACTTTTTAAGTTTAATTAATTATCAGTTTAATGATGTAAATTTAGTAATGCTCGTTGCATTCGATGTAGTTTAGCAATCAGATAATTAATGCTGTAGCTTCGTAGGTATGTACCTACTGTAATTGAGGTGAAACGTCAGCAGCCTATATAAAGGCTATTCAAATGGAGATAATTCAGCCGCTTCGCTACCATCCATCAGGGTTTGCCACAGTTAGTGTAGTCCGGGTGAGATTACTTTTAAAGGAAAATAGTTTGGACATAAACGGATTTTATAAGCTTAGCATTTTAGAATTAATATGTAGCCGCTGGATGCGGGCTGCACAAAACCGGTCGTTGTGGAGATCCTTGGGGGAGCCCTTTGTCCAGCAGTGGACGTCTCTGGGCTGAGATGATGATGATATTGATGATGATGATGATGATGATGATGATGATGATGATGATGATTTTTATTTATATTTAACCGAGCAAAATACTCAGGTTAAAGCAGCCATGACATTTCTTCAATTTTCGATGTAATACAAATTTAATATAAATCATTACTTTTTCATCGTTTCACATTACAGGTCGAAGGTGTGGTGACTTGCGCGTTCGGGTTGGTTGGATGAATAACTTTTTCTTAAGTAACTTTCGCATTGTTGGATCACAGGATATCTTAGCAGGATATAGGTGAACAAATTATAATATCTCGAGCTTTTTCTTGTTTCGGAAGGCATGTCCTTGTTGTCGTTTAAACCCGCGTTAAGCCCGATCTACCCATGTGCTTTGAAGGGAAGTACAGTTATTTTTATTAGGCATGCCATCCTTCTCTCTAAAGGGGGTCGGGACGAGAGAGAGTAGGTACCACATAACTTTTACGTCTCCCCGGGTACAGTAAGGCATAATTCATTTTTTCCTGCATAAAAAAATGCCTAAGCCCTTAACCGGTTCACTATCCCGCAAACTACAAATGGAACATAAAGATTGATTGAACCATTGTTTCTTTGTTGGATAGGAAATCTGTTAATTGAGGCCTAATTTAATGTTTTGTTTGAACAATATTACACAAATGCACTTGTGCTCAATAATTTCCCAATGCGGCTCCATCGTAAGCGTATTACTGCAGTATCGTTTATAGGTAGTGGGTAGTAGGTAGTGCGAGGATGGGTCGGGTTCATTTGTTTAAGTGCCTAATTGGCGGGTCGTGCATGCGAGCTTATATAGACGCGCTTTAACCGTGCACAATGGATTTTAAAACGCGCTTATGGGTGCGCCGTCCGTAAGTGACACGTGTCATATATTTTATTTGAAATTTCTTCGTCCATATTTATTTGATGCCACGCGGCCATACTAATTTTGTATGGGGGGGAATTTAACGTGTTAATTTGAAAAAAACCACTTGATAAATTGAAAATGTGAGACGGACGCTTTGTAGTTTTGGTGATTGTTTAGACTTAATTAAAGGTATAATAATTTAGATAAACTATATGATATCAACTAAACGCTGCCAATCGTTTTCATGATTTTTGCCCAACTTTAAATTATATTGTAGAAAAAACTATACTTAGTGTGTTACGAATTTATGGGTCGATCTAATTGTAAACATGCTCCCTTTGATACTAAATATATATTTTGTTTATGTAATTCGATAGTTTTTTCATTATATATCATTAACCGTGATTACACTTTCGGCTTTTTTTGGTCGGCACACCCTTAAGACTTTATAGCTACTTAATTAAATCGTAATTATTAACTAGGTTACATAGTTAATATAGTTATTGACCAACACAATTTAAAATTACATCAAAAGATTTGACTTTATTTCTCCACAACATGTACACAAATGATGTGAGATTTACGAATATTTTTTTATGGATAAACATGTAAAGCCGTTCATTCACTCACATTTCACAAAAAGCGACCAGTGTCGAGGTATCATTTAACGTAAGCATTGTTGTAGTATAAAATGAAACAAACTTTTTATTTTCACTGTCACATGTCAAAATTCTGATTTTTCATTTTCCTATAATTGGGGTAGGGAGGCCTTTACCCTGCAGTGGGACACTACACACAGGCTTATAATTATACAAAAAATATATAGGTAGCTGCAAAAAACCCGTTATCTTTATACTAAAAATATAATCTTATGACATAATGTATTTAATCAAACAGTAGCACTTATCTGTACGGCTGGCACGCGGCCAGTCTCTCATAACTAGCAGGCTGATGTCTGTAGGAACGCCGACCTTACCATAAGTGTGATAAAAAGTAACGATATTGCTGTATACTCGTAGAATATAGGATTTTTCTACTGGACTGGACCACAAAATAAGGAGACCCAGAAGCTCAATACACACCGCGCTCCAGCAACACAAACATACACCTGATTATTTACATATAATTTTACGCAAATAATTGTTGCGAACAAATTACAATTTGAAAAAAGACAGTGTTGAAAAAATCCACGAGCGGGATTCGCACCCGCACCCCATGATATGCCGGGTCAGGTGCACTGCCAACTATGCTATCGTGGCTCAATCCAACTCGACGAAATTAATCAACACCATCTATTTTTACTTTATAAACCAAAGGAGCTACAGCGGCTGATGTTGAAAGTATATTTATTTTGCAGAAACGAGCAATAAGAACCATCTATAGACTAGGTTCCCGAACTACTCTAAGAACTATTTTTAAAGAAATTGGTGTTCTTACAGTTGCATCTCAGTTTATTTATAATTGCATAGTCTTTGTGCGTTGCAATATCAACTCATTTACTAAACACGGTGATATACACAATATCAATACTAGAAATAAGAAAAAACTTGTAATGCCACTATTCAGACTGCAAAAGGTTCTTGGCTCTTTCTTGGGGCAAGGTATACACTACTATAATAAAATACCTAGTACTGTACAAGATTTACCATTACATAAGTTTAAAAATCATGTAAAATCTTCTTCACTTAAGAAAGGTTATTATACAGTCAAAGAATATTTAGATGATAAAGCAGCCTGGTTATAATAAAAAATCTACATTTTGCTTTATTTGGATCAATCATTATACTTTAATATCTTAGCGCTGATATGATAGCCTTTATCAGCAGTGTCCTACAGTTTACAAACAATATTTATGTTGCGTTAAACAATTCATTGAGTTCTTATTTAGAGTAGCTTGAGTGTGGCATGCTCTCTTTATTGTCTCTGCGGTGGTGGCATGTGCGTCGGGTCGTTACATTCCCTAAGATATGGTTGAGTGAAGCGATGGCTGATTCATATGTCATACTCGTGAACGGGTTCCCTACGCCATATCGAATACCAAATGATCGAAAATCAAAATATCGAACACTATTCATCGAACGGTCCAAAAATCGAACGTTCAAAATATCGAATTTACAAATAATCGAAAGTTCAAAATATCGAATGCTCAAAATATCGAACGCTCAATACATCTAATGATTAATTTATCGAATATGAGTTTTTTACATCATGAACATCTATTCAGCTTGTCAAATTGGCAAAACTAAAGGATTCCTGGTTGACTGTGTGATATAGTACCGTAAAATTATGATAAAAACACTTTTTTGTGAATATGTTTTATTTATTTATATTAATCATCTTAGCGGTAACTTGTACTATTAGGTACATAATATAAGCATGAAATCACCTGTATTTAATAAATTCAATGAAATTTCATATAGCCTAATTTTCGAACGAAGCTATCAAATATTTTTTGTTCTACCCACTAACGGAGTAATATTTTGTAAACGCAATGCAGTTTATTTATAACTTCATAGCAGCAGTCTTGTTCTGCCAGTTTATGAGTGAATTAAGTATTTTTGTGCTGAAACGTTAGTAATTTTTGAAAATAATGTCTGTTGGGGCCCTCTCAAAAAAGTGTTTTTATCATAATTTTAGGTGATTTCATGCTTATATTATGTACCTAATAGTACAAGTTACCGCTAAGATGATTAATATAAATAAATAAAACATATTCACAAAAAAGTGTTTTTATCATAATTTTACGGTACTATATCACACAGTCAACCAGGAATCCTTTAGTTTTGCCAATTTGACAAGCTGAATAGATGTTCATGATGTAAAAAACTCATATTCGATAAATTAATCATTAGATGTATTGAGCGTTCGATATTTTGAGCATTCGATATTTTGAACGTTCGATTATTTGTAAATTCGATATTTTGAACGTTCGATTTTTGGACCGTTCGATGAATAGTGTTCGATATTTTGATTTTCGATCATTTGGTATTCGATATGGCGTAGGGAACCCCTCGTGAGGGTGCCTCCTGTGGAGGCAGGTCTGCTCTTGCTTACTTATATAATTTTATTATTATTGTACTCGTATACTTTAACTTTGTTTTCTTAGACAATTTTTGACTTTTATTAGTACTGTATGACATTGTGAAAATTGAAATTGGTACCTGATGTAATTTTTGCAAAACTTATTATTATTATTATTTTTTTTTTTTGTATTTTTGGGTGTTGTGATTGTCCTTTTTTTTGTGTTTGTTTGAGATGGAAAGTGTCCTTTTATGATAGAGCATTTTCCAATATTTTTGACGCTGTAAGGGAGAAAAGAGCTTGACACTTGCTGAGTTTCTTGCCGGTTCTTCTCAGTACAAGTTCTCCCGCCCAGAGTAGACTTACGAACCGATGGCATAATGACATTCATAAGAGCTATTTGTAGCCTAAACTGAATAAATTATTTTGAATTTTGAATTTTTTGAATTTTGAGCCCTATTCAAAAAAAGGTCGAGTATTATTATTATTATTCTCTTAATTAAATATACATCTTAAGAATTTTTTTTTATAATATTTTATGTAAAACATATTTACAATATGAAATATTATAAAAAACTTAACCTAGATTGCCACCGGCAGCGGGGATAGACCCAAGCTATCGGTGATTATTCTCTTTATATCAACTAACTAGCGGCCCGCTCGCGACATCGTCCGCTTGAGTACCGGGTCCAATTCTATGCATGTATTATACATACATGTAAACCTTCCTCTTGTATCACTCTATCTAAGTATTAAAAAAACCGCATCAAAATCCGTTGCGTAGTTTTAAAGATCTAAGCATACACACATACATGCATAGGAACAGACAGACAGCGGGAAGCGACTTTGTTTTATACTATGTAGTGATTGTAATAATATGTTTCTTGATTAGTGTAATTGGTGTATGTAACCGTGCTGCTCAAGTAAATAAATAAATAAATGAAGCTTGTCTTCTGCAGTCTCCTTATTTTGTGACTGGACTGAGGAGATTGCAAAGGACAAAGACCCTACATTATCTAATTTGATTTGCACTGTGTGACACAGTGTGGTTGTGGAGTAATCATCCGATTCGACTGAACCCCTCGGGAGAGTCTAGAGGGAACGAAGAAACGTTTGCATGGTGTCATTCTATCTAGAAACCTTCTGACGGTATACCAATCACACAGCTTGTGGAAATAAGTTCGGCGACGCTGTAAAGGCCATTTGAGGCTAACAGCGAACTATCTCAAAATAAAAAGGAGCTCGATAGCGCAGTGGTTAACGCGCCCGGTCAGCGATTGCTAAGATTAAGCAACTTTCACAAAGGTGGCGCATGAGTGGCCAAAAATGTATCATCTCGAGCTCCTCCGTGCTTCGGAAGGCCCGTAAAGCCGGTGGTCCCAGCTGCTTTAGCATTCGTTAACAACCACAAATCCGCCCTAGGCCCGCATGGTGGTTTATGGCCCGTTCTCCCTATCCATCCATAGGGAAGGCATGTGTCCTAGCAGTGGGGACATAAATGAGCTGATGATGGTGATGATCAAAATCTTAAATGACGTTGTCAGAGTAATTTACATGTTAGCCGCATGATTATTTTAACGCTATCTAATGACGTTTTAATACGTATAATGACTCCCTTACTTTATGCGTAGTTTGTACATCATTTTCAGAATTAATACTTTGACTAGCAATACAAATATTAAAGTACTAGACTAAGTTACTAATTTTATTAATAATTATAGTCTTGCTTCAGCGACCCCTTATTCTCAAACAGTCTTCGATTAATTAGTTTAGAGTTAACTCTATATGAACGACGAAGTGTACAACCGCGATAATTTTACATTCTTAGAAAACGGGTGTTAGCATTAAGCATTCTTATGTTTCTTGAATACTATGTATATGAAAATGCAAACAACAATAGCGCGATGTAGCAGACATCCAGCGCCATCTCGTGATACTTTATGGAACTACATTGATTAAGTTTAGAATAACTACAAAAAAAAACACAAAGCAAAGCTTCCACGGGGACGCGGAGCGTAGCAAATTTGTTACAGAGTCTTTTCTTTCGTTCCCGCCACACTATAGACAATTTCATTCTTCCTGTTTGTTAAATAGTTGCAAACTCCTTGTATCTCATAGATAATAGAGAAACTTAGTTGCAGCAATACGCCCCAGCGTATACACAAAATAAAGAGACCCAGAAGGTAAGCTTAAGGCGACACACTGAAAAAATGCACCAACTTTAGGCGAAAACTTTAATATGACTCACGAATCTGAAATGTTGAGATAGGTAAATTCATGCCTTTCTGTTAAATTTACATTTTACATGATTGTATAATTTTTACTCGATCATAATTATTTTCGAAAACACCACAAAAAAACACTATTGTTCAAATTAGAACAGAATTACTTAATTGGAAACCAGTTAAATATATTGATCACATCAAATATTCGTAATTTAGTAGCTGCATATTTTAATAACTAAAACCAATATTTAAAAAAAAGTGATTTTGTTTTTTTTTTAATTTGCGATCTCAATTGTCGCAGGCGCTATGTATTTTCTACCTTATGACAGCGCCAGTAAGGATCAGCCTTTTTGAATCTTTTTGTTTCAGTGCAGAGAGAAAATTAGACTGAAGAATTTGTGTACACCTAAATTGTGTCTCATTTATAATATAAAAGACACCCACACAATAATAAATTAACTATGTGTGGCTTAACCCTAGCCGGTAGGGACAGCTCGGTACGTCGATTCAAGGTCACGGCACTGTTGCCGCACTCTCGTTCACTCTGCCCAGCTGTTGCGAGACTCCGCGTCCGTGAGAGGTAGTCTATGTGTGCGTTGCTCGAGCGCGATTGTACGAAGCTTACCTTCTGCAATCTCCTTATTCTGTGGCGTATATTGATTAGGTTGCCGGATCTGCATGCTTATCCCCGCGAGAGTGCCTTTATATAACGTCTGTCTCATGAATAGCTGCGAAGTTGTGGCATACCCTAATTTATAATGAAGCTCATTCAAATTTTGGGTGACTTCAAATTATAGAAGATTGGACATTAAACAATATACACGATAGCATAGTTGGTAGTGTACCCGACCCGGCATGTCATGGGGTGCGGGTTCGAATCTCGCTCGTGGAATTTTTTCAACACTTTGTCTTTTTTTTCAATTTAAAAATATAGTCGAAATTATAGTGATAGTGTACCAAAAATTAATAATGTTCAGGCACTTTTGATTCAATAAGAAACCATGGTTTCAAATTGACCCAGGTTCGATTTCTGGCTGGGTCGGGTAGGCATTAAATTTTTTCACAATATTTTATAAATATTTAATTAAGCTTAAGTGCAGCAATTACCACTTTTAACAGAATTTAAAGTTGGGAAAAAACGATTTCATTTGGCGATAAGGATTTCTGGTTTTTGAGGAAGTTAGATATAACTTTTTTTTAGCCCTGAAGCATAAAAGGAATAGAGAGCTTCACAATACTCCCATTTTGTGACCTAGTTTTATAATAATAATATAAGTAAAAAAACACAAATGTTGAAAAAATTTCCACGAGCAGGATTTGAACCTGCACCCTTCTGACATTCCGGGTCAGGTGCTCTTCTTTGTTCGCAACAAAATTTGCTTTAAAAATCATTTTGAACATTTTATAATAATATAAGTAATAATAAATCATTTATTTCGGAATAAGTTGGTACATCTTCCATTTATAAGCAATATTGCATGGTGAATTTGGTGACGTGACTGCGCCAAGAGAAAGCTTCTCTCTTGGACGCCTTGCACTTTGATTGGGTACGTGTTTGGAGAATTGAGAGGGGCAAACCGTAATATAATTTATTATAATTTTCAATAAAATTTGTCTTAAGATGATATTATTATTAGCATATATGTTGATGACATAATTAACACATGTAAATTAAAAAAAAATACATATATTTTTTAAAATTGTCATTGCCATTGTTACATGATTGTTACCTACAAACTCTTCAGCCATAATAGTAAAAATCTTTTAATAAAAATTACGGTCGAATATCGACCACTAGGCGACCACTAGTTATAAACATACTCTATAAAATGACAAATAAAAGTAGTCAATAGATTCTTTACTGTTAATAATCTAGCTTCAAAAACAAAACTTTAATGAAATGCTTACTCACAAACGTACACAAAAACGAAACCTAATAAAAAAAGAGAAATAATAAATTGATACACAAAAAAATAGTAGGCTAGCACCTAAAATGCTAAGTTAGCTAGCTAGCTATCTAAATAGTAGTTTAGGTGCTAACTTTGTATTTTTAGGTGCTAACTTAGTATTTTTGTGGGTTAGGTTAGGTTAGTTTGGTGATCGATTAAATACAACCCATAAAAAAATATTTGTAGAAATAATCATATTATTGTTTTCTCTGTACCTACAAGTAATCAAGCTGTCTGTTGTTCCCAAAGTATTACAGAGTTCAAGCACAATACATTCGTAATCAGAAACAACAATACTCGTAAATCGCCAGCCGCCAAACCGACCGGTTTTTCCTGAAATTAGAGTATTCCATTATTTTGGTTTACCGCACCGCACCTGATCAGGAAAAATGGGTTGTTCATTTCAAAGTCTTAGAGATCCGTGGGGAAATGCTTCACTTGCCCCTGCAACTGAATAATAGAAAAAACAAATAATCTTCTATAAGTGAAGCTTTTTAATGCCACTAAAAATGAATGAAAATTGCTGTTGGTTTTTAAGCGTAATGGCTTCTTTCCCGATCATGACAGTTAGTAATAATAAAGCTAGTTCCTAGTTGTTAAGGAATCATTGTGATTGTTGTTGATTGTGATAGTTGTTCCCCGACCCACCGCGTCGCATCGCGTCGTCGCCCGAATGCGCTATTACTTCGTATTTGCTCAGCGTTTTTTCTAACTTTAAAAAAAGTTATAGCGTGATGTTAAATAGCCTTAGCCACAAAAATTGGGCTATCAAATACAAAAATATTTTTCAAATCCGACGGTAGTTCTAGAGATTAGCGCATTCCAACAAAAAACAAACTCTTCAGCTTTATTATATTAGTATAGTTAAGGTGTGGTGTTGGCGAAGGTTGTTGCGTATACCTTGGACTGCGATGCGGACTAACGAGTCGATATTAAAAGAACTCAACATCACGACGCGACTCTCTGCGATATGCCGTAAACGAACCCTGAGCTTCTTCGGACATATTATGCGGTCCTCAAAGCACTGTCTGGAGAAGCAGATTATTGTAGGGCAAATTGATGGCAGACGTGCGCAAGGAAGGGCACCTACTAGATGGTCTGACACACTGAAGAAGGCAGTCGGCGGCGGCATGCATCGGGCGGTCCACGCAGCATATAATCGCACTGAGTGGAAACACATAATATGTGGTCGCGATCCTCATCAGTGAGGGAACGACGAAGAAGAAGAATAGTTAAGGTGTAACTATAAGGCTTGCACAGGTATATAACATCAGGTGCGATAGGATAAATTAGGTACAATATACAGGAGGCCAAGCGTTTCCTGTAGTTTTGTAAAAAATACATACTATTTAGGTCCAAACATCCATAGCTAGTGCTGGTTTATGATAATTCCGTAAATAACAGAATAGTTTCTGCGGAACTTTTACCGCCTCCGTGGCCTAGCGGTGAAGGCCACCGGTCTTATAACCAGTGGTTCCAGGTTCGTTTCCCTGCGGGAGAAAGGATAGGAAAAGATATAAAGCCAGTGTCTCAGTAATTGAGAATTTCGGGTGAAGTGCATTTTTGACATTCCGCCTTATCATCACTTAACATTGGTGAAATGATAACCAAGTGCTTTGGCTTACCCATCGTAAATTGTTCATAATGAGGTCTGACTTTAATGAGGTTCTCCAGAAAACTTTTTGGTGCAATATTGCAAGGAAATATTGCGAAGAGCTTTTGGAGACCCGAATTTTTACGTTGAAAGAAGTTTTAAAATTTTATGAGTTAGGTTCACTGCAGGCATTTCTTTTAAGGAGGTCGCCCACATTTTGTCGTTTATATTTCCACAAATGTAATATAGGGAAGAGTTTTTAATTACTTGGTGAATCATGCATGTTCCTCATATATATTGAGCAATAACAGGCACAACGTCATCAAGAATATTATGGATGTTATGGAAAGGATACCCTTCTTAACCTCCCCTTCAATGACTTCGCGAAATGAGAAAGGCTCACAGTCAGGGCAGGGTAGAATCAGCAACAGAGGCTGGTGAGTTTGCAAAGTTCTCGTTGAGCAGCTAAGTCACAAGTAACGTTGCGGACTCCACCCACACCAATAGTTTCTTTTTTAGAAACTTCCAGACCTGACCTAGAGGAAGGTCGTGAATCGAGGAATAGATGTATCGTCCCTTAGCGTCCCGACAGTGTCTGTTACAAAGATTACACAGCCTCTTGTAGGAGTGCAGACTGTTGTCACTAGGACATCTCTTAGGACCGGATTTGGCCTTATCCCGCATAACTATCTTACTCGCACTGCTCTGAGAGGGGTATGATAATTAAACAGCTGTATTATTTTTTTGTTAAGCCGCAAATAAAGAAGACCAGTCAATCGCAATAAAATCTTCCCTCAAGCGATTCATACAAATGCTACCAAAAGTTCCTTATTTGTGGATTTCCTCACTGTAAATGAGACGGTTAGACTGGATCTGGTCTAGAAACTACCTGTACGTCTAAGAGAAATAGGAGTATGATGGGTGGCAGTGAGAGCAAAATAATGTTGACAGAAGTTACAATTGAATTTAGGCGGGAACACTGAACGTTATTTTTAAGAAAGCAAGTATTAAGATCACCCATCAATATGACATGGTTGTAAGTAGAACTCAGGGATTCAAGTGTAGTCTCAAAGGTATCAAAATAATTTACGTGATTATTAGGACTATAAACTGCACCTACTAAAATTTTGGAGTGGTGTTAGTTAAGCTCCAGGAATAAGTGTTCTAACGATCCAGTATAGGCACTAGGGGACTGGTTGACAACAGAGCACGAGATGTGGTCCTTAATGTATATACAAACACCACCACCACCAATCCCGACCCTGTCGTTGCGATAAAGTTTGAATCCATTAAGAGTAAAAAGAGGGGACAGAAGGGACGGTTTAAGCCAGGGTTCGGAAATTAATATTCCATCGACAAGCCCGACAAGACACATTAAGATCGAAGATGTGCGCAGGGACACTCTGAGCGTTGATATGCAGTAATCTCCTTAACCTGGTGCATAATATGCACCTGGTTAAGGAGATTGGATTTTCTGTGAAAAATAGACCGCAGCTTTACACCCAGTGAGAGAGCATCGGTATCAGAGGATGGTGGATATATGGCATCTATCTTTACAGAGGAAGAAGAGTGAAAGGACGGGGTTGCACAAAAGATCCCGATGGGTCGAAGTGTTACTGCAAGAGGGAAACCTCAGCAGGCCCCACTAAGATAAGATAAGAAGATAAGATGGTGGATATGTCGCTAGAGGCACTTTTAAATTCATCTGAGCTATTGTTTAAGTAATCAGAATTTACTGACATATAAATAAATCACTACCAGACTATCGAAAAATAAAAATAAAAAATGAAAAATATAAAATTAATGAAAAAAAAAATGATATACCTATATAAGTCAAGGGATTACAACTTTATATTCAACGTTCTTGTTAGCCGTCGTAAAATTGAGCATTACTAAGTTAAGAACTTCTAACGGAGTCACTAAATGAAAATATTACCATAAAGGCTTCTGTTCTTGACTACTTAGGTTTGCATTGGTTTAAATAGGGAAACTAGCCTTACCTTTAAATTTCCTTAAATACTGTAAACGTTTTCAAACACTGTTGCTTACTCGATAAGATAAATTAGTTGTACCAATAAGTCGCCGAACGAACTAACATTTGTATGGGGAGCGTGCGTGTGAGCGTCCATGCGTACGGCGCGGCGTGCGTGCTAGCGTCCATGCATAGAGTACGTTCGTGCGTGCGTGCGTGCGTGCTTGCTTGGGGTTAAAGTACAGAGTGGTCCATTTTAGGCGACTATTGAATAAGTGAGCATTGGTCCATTATTCCTGGAATACACAATAGAGGCACCTCAGGACGATCCCCGGTTAGTAAGATACTATTGTACACATTGTAGTTTGACTACAATACAATAGATTCTACAACTGTAATAGTTGAGTTTTCAGTTGTTAGTTGGGATAATTTCGTCTGCCAAAACTACGTTATCTAACACGATTAAATTTAATTTTATATATTTATTATATTTTTATCGCGTCTGTGGTCTAGTGGTTAAGACCACCGGTTTAGACCCAGAGGTCCCGGGTTTGATTCCCAGCGGGGAGTACATGTTTGTGTACTCGGTTTGGTTGGTGGTAGGGCTTGTTTGTCCGCCCGGCTTGCTACCACCATCTTATCTAAATATGTCGCTATAACATTAATGTTTGTAGCATTGTTGTGTTCCAGCAGCTAGAGATAAGATAGCCAGTGCCTCAGTATTTGAGGAGTCCGGGTGAAGTGCACTTCCACCTTCGGCCTTATCATCACTTAACATCATGTGAGATGAAGGCCAAGTGCCAGAAAATTTGTCTTTTATTATTATTTGATTTAGTAAAGTAGTCTTAATTTCAATCTAGCTACGCGGGCGAATTTTAATTACTAAAATATTTTTTGCGTCGTAGTTATTAAAATGTCAAAGAAAGAACAGAGGATCTGGAATAAGATAGAAATTATTTTTTAATAAGGTTGGTTTTATGTCCCTTCACGACTCGTTTGGGTCGAGATTTCTAAGCGATAGTACTTTTTGGGGTCATAAAAAGTTTGCTACGCCCGCCGCCGTTAAATGGCTACTGTCAGACGAATACTGAACATATTACAGTCTTTTCACTCTTACTATTTTTAAAACTGCTTTAAAACGATAAGTCCTTCAAATTGTAACTTTTAAAACTATTCAATGTTTTTATTAAATTTTTATAGTGTCGCAATAAATTATTTAAGTATCTTTTAAGGCCGGCGCAGACGAGAGACTAAAGTCTCTATCCGTCAAAATTCTTTTTCGTCGTTCCCTCACTGATGAGGATCGCGACCACATAAGTATTATGTGTTTCCACTCAGTGCGATTATATGCTGCGTGGACCGCCCGATGCATGCCGCCGCCGACTGCTTTCTTCACTGTGTCAGACCATCTAGTAGGTGCCCTTCCTTGCGCACGTCTGCCATCAATTTGCCCTACAATAATCTGCTTCTCCAGACAGTGCTTTGAGGACCGCATAATATGTCCGAAGTAGCTCAGGGTTCGTTTACGGCATATCGCAGAGAGTCGCGTCGTGATGTTGAGCTCTTTTAATAGATCGCTTAAAACTTCATTGACTAACGCACACGAGGGACTGTAAGTAACAAAGCGAGGCGGACAAAATCCGTGGTTTGTACGCCGGGGATTGTCCCTCGTCTGCGCAGGTCTTTAACCTTTTATGTATCTTTGTATCTCGTGTAAAATGTTGTGTTGTGTTTTTGTGTATGGTTGCGCTCCCTCCCACACCAAGGTGTTCGCGAAGACCAGCGTCAGGTTCTCCTATAATCTAGGAGGCCTGACATCATGCTGAGCGGGGCACCTTTTAGTACCACTTACTTATTGTTAAATTGTAAGTGGTACTAAAAGGTGTAAGTAATTTCATATGTTGTGTCACTAATAAATGTTTTCTATTCTATATATTACCTATCTATTTATCTATCTATTTTGGTTTGTCGATCTTACATCCACTCTATAAAGTGGCTTCACATACCTAGTGTTCCATCAGTAATTGCACTTACACCAATCAACTTTATTCAACGATTTTTATGAGTGGCAAAAATATCTAGAACCCTTCAGTTATTTGGAAGGCAAGTTATGCTGTGTTGGTCGCGAATGTTGTCGTTAAAGATATCTTATTGGACCAGGGAGTCGACCGCTTAACGCTCTCGCTTTCGATTGCTTTGAAGGCGAGGCGAGGAGGAGGCGTCATCTTGTCATTTCGAAAGCAATATGAAAGCAATATCAAAAGCTATAAGCTATAGCTTTCGATATTATTCGATATTATATTTCGATATTATAATAGAAAGCGAGGCGAGGGGCTCGCTTTCAAAGCGATCGAAAGCGAGAGTGTTAGGCGGTTGGGGGGCAGTATGGCGGGTTATAGCCCAGGCTCGCTATGCGCTATTATTCATGTAGGAAATTTTTAAATATTTTACGGGTAACTACAGTGCCTTGACCTCACCTGATGTTCAAAATTCAAAATTCAAAATTCAAAATCATTTATTCAGTTTAGGCTACAAGTAGCTCTTATGTCCAGCTCTTTACTCCCTTACAGCGTCAAAAATATTGGAAAATGCCCTATCATAGCAGGACACTTTCCATTACAATAAAAACAAAAAATATAGAAGACAACCACAACATGTAAAAAAAAAAAAGGGATGATAAGGCCAATGATGGAAGCGCACTTGACCCGGGAACCTCAACTAGTGAGGCACTGGCTATCTTATCTCTAGCTGCCGGAACACAATGCTACAAACATTGATGTTATGGCGACATACTTAGACAAGATGGTGGTAGCTAGCCAGGCGGACTAACAAGCCCTACCACCAACCAAACCAAGTACACAAACATGTACCCCCCGCTGAGAATCGAATCCGGGACCTCTGGGTCTAAACCGGTGGTCTTAGCCACTAGACCACAGAGGCGGTAAAGGTGAGAGCGGTCTGAACCTAGCAGGACGTTTGTAGGCTGATGATGATGATAATAGTTACCTTAAGCTTTTCTTACCCTGGACACTTTCTGTTTTTGGAATTCATTAGAATAATGTATTCAGCTACGAAACGAAGCGTATAATACTTACTGCTGTAGCCCAAACATTCCTTTTTATGTTGTATTGCGTAACTATTGTAAGTTTAGAATAATAACTGATAGTTATTGTTCTGAGATTGTAAGCAATCGCCGCCATCTTGCCACTTTGTTTGTTGCTGTTGCCGCCGTCCATAGTGCACTTTTTATTTTTATTTGTAATGCAAGTTCGGAAAGGCAAACAGCCAAGATAGTGCGGCGTTACGTTATCTAATATATAAAATTCTCGCGTCACAGTTTTCGTTGCCATACTCCTCCGAAACGGCTTGACCGATTTTGATGAAATTTTTTGTGCTTATCCGGTATCTATGAGAATCGGCCAACATCTATTTTTCATCCCCCTAAATGTTAGGGGTAGTCCACCCCTAAATTTTTTATTTATTTTTTATGGCAAAACAACGTTTGCCGGGTCATCCGGTATCTATGAGAATCGGCCAACATCTATTTTTCATCCCCCTAAATGTTAGGGGTAGTCCACCCCTAAATTTATTTTTTATTTTTTATGGTTGCCGGGTCATCCGGTATCTATGAGAATCGGCCAACATCTATTTTTCATCCCCCTAAATGTTAGGGGTAGTCCACCCCTAAATTTTTTTTTTATTTTTTATGGCAAAACGACGTTTGCCGGGTCAGCTAGTATTTTATATTTATTTATCTTTGTTTTTTGTTTTTGTTGTGACGTCACCGACTAGGCCCCTCCAGAATACCAGCGTTGCAGCGGCCTTATGTCGCTGTAGCATGTGCTGAGGCTGGGGCCTAGTTGGCCACACTTTGTCTCCTGTTTTTGTTTTTTTATTGTGAATGTACCTTTGTTTTTCAATATTTTTTTGTTTTTTAAATGTAATTAATTTTTGTTCTAAAGTGTGCCAATAAATGTATTTCTTCTTCTTTTTAATGCAGCGTTATGAAAACTTTTGAAATATTTTCAACAAAGCTGGACCAATGGATTTGCTTATATTCTTAAATACATTCTCTCTTCGGTTTTTTATTTACTCTTACGTGAAAATAGATCTGTCACAAAATGCAAACTTTTACGGACTTTACTCGATATAAAACGTATGCTATATTCTATAAAATAGCATATTAAACCTAATCTTTATATGTTACTTTTCTGTTTCACTGTCACTGTTTACACAAAAAGAAACTTGTGTTCGCTTAAACTTTGACGCCATTTGCTACTTACAAGGTGCTAACTTAGGAAACTAATCAACAAATGTATAAACTGCATTTAAGTTGAAAAAATACTGTTACACATACCTCATAAAAGAACCACGCGGCAGTTTCACGGATGAATAAGTATGCGGGTAACATACGACAGCCCGGGCACAGATGCCATTTTCATTTGCAATTCAAAAAACACCGAGAAATCTTATCGAACCGTTCTGGGTTCCCACAAGTTTTATGAGCTTTGCGGTGTAGGTAACGCAATTGGCATTTCGTCGCCCAACTTCGTTGCCCTACCTTCGAAAAAACATTGTACTTTTATGTCTTTCAGGTTCTTTTCGCGTGGAGAATTATTATAGACTACATTGCATTGTCTAAAGTAAAATATATTGTGTCTCCTTCTAAAATTATTAGCTGAAAAGTGGCAACATCTGTTATCTAACTTTAGTCATCGTTTCATGGTAAAGCAAATTATCTTTAGTGAGAACTGAAGTTTTGTAAACGTTGTGAATTTATTCCTAGTCG
This sequence comes from Eudonia mercurella, assembly GCA_963082485.1. Lineage (NCBI taxonomy): Eukaryota > Metazoa > Arthropoda > Insecta > Lepidoptera > Crambidae > Eudonia > Eudonia mercurella. The sequence goes on from OY720026.1 coordinate 17,330,796, forward strand.
TTGTCAGTCTTGGGAGAGTGGCCGTGGTCATCAAAGAGGTTTTAGTTTTGGTGTCGTGTTTAACAATTATCCGCTATTTCTCTCTCCCTCTCTGCCAGCTGTCTGTATAGTGCAATGGTGCAACCACATGAGTAAATACAAGTCCCTACTCATGTGGTGCAACGTAGGGGACCGTTGAGTGCTGCCATTTAGTCTGTCCTAATCCAATAATCTACCGCATGCTGTTGTATCTTTGATCTTGCCCTGCACCACAGAGAAGTAACTTCGCCACGTAACAAAGGAGGTTATTAGAGCTTAAATGACAGACACTACTTGCTTCAATAAATACTGTTTGACACCGAGCTATTGATGAATTTTTTGTTGGTTTTCGGTCCACGAATCAGAGGTTCTCGAACAACTATCCTCTTTCTTTCACACTCTACGTCTATAGCTGTTATAGATACTGTACTAGATACATTTAGAGTTAACACACTAATACATAAGTCGGAATTAAGAAAGCAGTTCTGTATTATTTATATCACAGGATATATAAAAATCTATAGATAAACTATAATCAATCTTTACCTTACAATTTGTAGTAAGCATGAAAAAAGTTCTATTATACCTTCGCCCAATTTGCCCAGCCCGATAAGAGATACCGAGTCACTGGGACTGATTGATGATTCCGCTGTGATTGATAGAGCGGTAATAAATGAGGCTTCCGCAAATATGCTCCAGTTATTACGCACAGAAAACGTATAGGCTCCAACTACTTTAAGTGAATGAAGAAAGCAATAGGGCAAGTGGGAATGTAAAGTCTGTTCAGTTTGAAAGAAAAAATCTCTAACTTTTAAACGGTGATCGTGAATAAAAATCAAATTTTAATTAACGGAGATTAACGCAAACTACTTCTATGTTATTTAAACATAGTAATTTGCGTTAATCCTCGTTAAAACCTTTCATTAAAATCTCTGAATTTATTGTGATTTTAAAACTGATTACTTACTTACTTACTTAGATTTTAAGACCGTACACGTGACCCCTGGGTGGTGCTAAATGAGTGACACTGTCTGAGTGGTAGAGCCACGCTGCGTTGCAGCACGAAATGGGCCGGCTCGCTCGGCGTAATATCATTCTCTCACAGATTATCGGCGTGAAACATTGGCTTTCGTTGCTGTTGTGTTACGTCCGGTGAGTGAAAGTTCCGGAGGCCCACCTCTTACCCCACCCCCCTCCCAATTCCTACTCCTTTTCACTTTTCATCATTGGTGAACAATACTGCCATTATGATGGTCCAGCATTAAGGTTGTAGATATCTATTTTCCTCTCATGGATTATCTTCCAGTATCCAACTGCTCAACATGATATATCTTTGAATTTCTTTCAGGAACGTCTGAGCTCCGAGGAGATCACACGACTGAGTGACGTGAGGAACTTGGTGAACCAGCTGTATGAGGCGCTAAACGTGCGCGAGCATCAGATCCGCAAAGAGCGGGAGCTGCGCGCACAGCTGGAGAAGCTTAGCTCCGAGCTGCAGCCGCTGGAACAGGTGTGTAACCTCTTAGAGCCCTTACAGTTAAAAAGAACAAGACTACAGATCTTGCAATAAAATGGCAGACGAGAACATCTACAAAGCACTAGTCAAGCGTTTTAGGTTATGGTTCGATGTTCCTACAAAATATTGTTCCTATTAGGTTTGAGCTCAGCAGTAGGATGACAATAGTGATAATAATGACACATTTGAAAATGTATTTATAGAAGGAGTAGTTGTACTAAAATGCTGCCTAGCGCTTGTTACAATGCTTAGCCTAAAAAGCAGAAATATAAAAGAGATTCAAAAAATATAAGACAAAAAAACACTTCAATCCAAATGGCCATTTCATTGTTACCACAGACAAAGTTCAAGTCAACGATGAAATTATTCGTATTGTAACATGAATAATTCAGCGTTTTACAGTGAAAAGATTTATCGAAAATTATTTTAGAAGTTAGATTGAAAATAGCCAATTCGCTAGAAAAACACAACGTAAAGTTTTGTGTCTAAAACGAAGACGAGAAGTGGTATTCATTGGGATTTGGCTACAAAAGTTTGGAGCAGTGTTGTCACAAATTAAGGAGGCCCCCAGAAGGTAAGCTTCATACAAACTTGCTATAGCAACGCACACATAGACAACCTGACACGGACACGAAATCTCGCAACAGCTGCGTTCGGACTGTTCAGAGCACAGAGTATTTACTCATGTGGTTCAGAGTGCCTAGTGTAAGTTTTGTTTACTATCCGTATTCGTTCGATCACGTTTACGAAAACGAATATTAGTATGGCATTTCAGCAGCGCCTCCTGGCGACAATCGAGAAGAGATAAAATTTTGCCATACTAATTCTCGTTTTCGTTAACGTGATCGAATAGCGAATAAACTCGCACTTGGCACCCCGAGCTCTCGAGTTCCGTTTCGAGATTATTAAGCTTACCTTCTGTGGGTCTCTATACTTTGTGGCTCAGTTGAGGCGAACCGCGGAGACAGCCCAGATTGGGAAGACACTCGTTAAAAAGTTCGGCACCGTTTGTATTTACAACTTTGTTCCGTAAAAACAAATGAAATTGATACCTTTATTTAAAGTAATGGCCGACAATGGATACGAAAAAACGGAAAAATTAAAATAAATGACAATCGTTAAAGACTTATTTGGCTTTACGAACAACGCTCTTTTCACTTTTAAACTGTTATGTAGTCAAAGAGGTCAATAACAGTTTGACACGGAGTCCGAACGTCTTTTTGTATTTTAAATATTTGCCACGGAATAGTTTGTATGTAAGTGGTTATTTCATTTTAATTATCTTTATTTTCCTTATATCTATTTTTGTCTATCTAACTATCTACTTAAATACTATCCTATTATTATGTTTTTTAAATAGTAACCTCTTTTGAGAAACAAGATTAATCTGTTTTTTTGTCCTTAAAAATGTTAATATTTTTTATTATCAAAAGACATGTTATTATAGACATACTGCTTTACCACAAAACAATGGCTAAAGTTAGACAATGCTTAAAACAGATGCTGTCACTGTTTAGCTAATATTTTTAGACAGACACAATATTTTAAACACGTATTCAGCCATTGTTTAAGGGTGCGCCGACCAAAAAATGCCAAAAATGCAGTCACGGTGAAGTTTATATAATTAAAAATACTATCGTATTAAATAAACAAAATATATATTTAGTATCAAAGGGAACGTGTTTACAATTAGTCCGATATAAAATTTAATACCACTTAAAGTTGGGCAATAATCATGAAAACGATTTGGCGGCGTTTAGTTGATATCTTATAGTTTATCTAAATTATTGTACCTCTGATTTTGTCTAAACAGTTACCAATGGCTAAACTACAGATCGTCCGTCTCACATTTTCGATTTATCAATCGGTTATTTTAATTATTATTTTTCAAATTAACACGTTAATTTCCCCATACAAAATTAGTATGGCCGCGCGGCATCGAATAAACATGGACGAAGACATTTCAAATAAAATACATGACACTTGTCACTTACACACGTACGGCGCACCCTTAATGTTATTAAAGAATATCGTGAAAGCACATTCGTTGGTAGGTTTACCTGAAAACATTTATGCCACACTTCGTACCGTGTTCCTGTGCTGTCACTGCAGAAGCTGAGATAGCAGACAGCCTCAAACTTGAAATGCTGAATAAAATACTTGCATTCGAATGACGTTGTAAGCTGCACTGTTACGTAAGATCTGAAATGTTTTGATCCCGGCATTTCTGCTGCAAAGAAATATTGTAAATATTTTTAAACGGCGGTGGATGTTTATGTTCAAAGCTTTGTTGTTTAAAGCCTCCTGTGGAGGCTGGTCTGCTCACGCATACTTATCTTATTTTTAGTATTATTCACTATAATTTGACTTTGTTTTTCTTAAACAATTTTTTACTTTTACGATAGTACTGTAGTGGTACTGTATGACATTGTGGAAATTGCAACTGTTACCTGATGCAAATTTGTTAACGTATATTTTTTATTTTGTGTTTTTTTTTTTTACATGTTGTGGTTGTCTTCTATATTTTTTGTGTTTATTGTAATGGAAAGTGTCCTGCTATGATAGGGCATTTTCCAATATTTTTGACGCTGTAAGGGAGAAAAGAGCTGGACACTTGCTGAGTTTCTTGCCGGTTCTTCTCAGTACAAGATCTCCCGCAGAGTAGACTTACGAACCTATGGCATAGTGACATTCATAAGAGCTACTTGTAGCCTAAACTGAATAAATGTTTTTGAATTTTGAATTTTGAATTTTGAATTTAAAGTGAATATTATTATCGTGATTAGCCTAAGGTCGTCCTATTGTTGGGCCCAGGTGCATTTAAGGAGTTCGGCTCATAATATTAGGTGATCTTTAGTACGGTGGAACTATAGTTATTTTTAATTTGGTTTTATGATGTTTTCCTAAGCGTTAACAATTTCCTTTTTTGTCACGAACAGTATTTTTTTCTAATATAATTCTGTAGGGCCTCCTACGGTTTCCCTCATGTAATGGATGAGGGAAAACGTAGCAGGCCACTTCGACCCATTGGGATCTTTTGTGCAAATAACTATAGGTACATTATATGAGTATATGTTAAAATGTTCTTAACACTACCAGCGCAGAATACAGAAACAGGCAGATAGAGCACATAGCTGCATCATTTAAGCGAATAGCTTACAACAGACCTAGGCGTCTGCTGTATCAAGCGGGCGCACGACGCGAGCGTCGGCGTGTCTGCTTCGTGTAAATTCATAGAACAGTGCCCTGATTCCCGTAATGAAAACTGTACGAGCTGTACATTGTTTTAATATAATATAACCTAATTAGGTTAAAGTTGCTGACCGGGCGGCTTATGCGCGCAACATGTAACATATCATTTCAGTGCAATATATTTGACGGTTACGGTTGTCTCCTTTACTCCGTTCCTTCAATAAACAAACATTCTTCTGCACTCGTACCTATTCATCAACATTAACATTATAAACATTACATAAACTTTATATAACTGCACGGGCAATAGCTCGTACATTTGGTCCTTCGAGCCGGATCGTACAAAAACCGTAATGATATCGTAGCGACTTTGTCATTAAAATCATTTTAGTATTTACATCCGTTGATCGAGTCGATTTTAAAGTCGTTCGAACAAAGTTCCAACCAACTGTATTCAGATCTACCGTATACGGTTTCTTTGAAATTTGGTTGAAAGACTTGAAATCGGATGTTAGTATGAAGATATTGGGGGGCTACCCTGCGTGAGTCGTGAGTTGGGCGGCGCAACGTAGAAAAACAAAACAAACCTGCACGCTGCGCAGGCGTCCGCGCCGAGCGCCCATTTGACGCAGCGAACGCCGTTAATATTTTGTTTTGCTTCTTCTTTTACTTCAGAAACGTATGAGCCTCGAGGTGGAGACGTCCCGCCGCACCTCGGCCCTCACGTGGGTGGGGCTGGGGCTGATGGGCGTGCAGTTCGGCGTGCTGGCGCGCCTCACCTGGTGGGAGTACTCCTGGGACATCATGGAGCCGGTCACGTACTTCGTCACATACGGCACCGCTATGGCCACGTATGCTTACTTCGTGTTGACGAAGCAGGTGCGTACATACACCTGTACTCGAGCCGAGTTTCTAGCCTTCACTAGCGCCCTCGGGTTGTTAAAGTAGGTATGCATTACGTTCTACTGGATGGATATGTTCGCAAAGATGCGCGTGCAACGTGACAGGAACGCGGAGCGTGGTAGGTGCGCGAACATAATGGATACCATTACGTTCTCGAATTCTTTCCGAACGCCTCTAAGAATCTTGTAGGGAACGGGGAAACGTTTGTGTGATGGGAGGATATTCGAGCAATACGGCGTACCTCGGCCCTCAAGTTGGTGTACTTGTAGGGATCCCAATGTACATCAGGTCGGGGTCACCACTGTAGGGAAGCCTGGTGGTAGGTTGGAAATGCCACACTGAGGAAGGGCAAAGGGAAGATCTTCCTCCGAGCTGGGTGGTATAGCTCGCGGACTGAGGTCCAGCAGATGTTAGTTGGAGGTGCTATATATAGCGAAGGAGACGGTGAAACTTCGCTACCGCGATGCAGGCTTCCCATACTATTTCAACGTCGTAGTATGGCGACGTCGTTGGTATGCGTTTGTGGCGCCATCTGTTGACACAGTTGAGAAGGTTTTTGCTTCGTGTCAATGTGCGGCGTATGTGGTAGGTGGCGCCGCCACATCACTCCCCCCCTGAGACCGGAGGTCGAGATGCCAGTGAGTGTGCTCAGCAGTCAGTGCGTTAGAGCTTGCAAGTGCCAGTGGAGAGTGCTGCTGCAGGATGCCCCAGTCTACGGTGAGTCGAGACGGGTGGGGTGAAGGCGCGTTGCCAGTGATGCAGTGTGCTGCTCCTGTCTGCGGTGAGTCGAGACAGGTGATGATGACGGTAGGTCCGAGTTGCTGGTGTGCAGGGCTGCCTCGCCGGAGTGATGCGGCCGACATTGATGCACCGGTCGTGGGCTGCGGAGACCAGGTCGGGATGATGCCGTCGAGTGTGCCGGAGGTCCAGGAAGCGTCGTCCAAGATGCTGCGGTGGAACCTTGTGGCTCGATTGCTGGCTTGCTGTGACTGCTGGCGAAGGTATCTGGTGGATGGGGAGTGTGATGGATGGGCACTGCTGCGATGATGTTGAAGGTGCTTCTGTGCTCTGTTGGGGTCAACACTGTAGGTCACCACTGTAGGGATCCCAATGTACATCAGGTCGGGGTCACCACTGTAGGGAAGCCTGGTGGTAGGTTGGAAATGCCACACTGAGGAAGGGCAAAGGGAAGATCTTCCTCCGAGCTGGGTGGTATAGCTCGGGGACCGAGGTACAGCAGATGTTAGTTGGAGGTGCTATATATAGCGAAGGAGACGGTGAAACTTCGCTACCGCGATGCAGGCTTCCCATACTATTTCAACGTCGTAGTATGGCGACGTCGTTGGTATGCGTTTGTGGCGCCATCTGTTGACACAGTTGAGAAGGTTTTTGCTTCGTGTCAATGTGCGGCGTATGTGGTAGGTGGCGCCGCCACATACTTTTGCAATTACTTCGTGTTACAAGCAGGTGCGTACAACTCTCGTGCTCCCCACCACACGGTCAACTCAAGCCGAACATTTTAGATACACTCACGTACACCAGCATAGACCCATAAAACTGTATTCGTAGAAAAATTGTACGAAAGAGTTCACACCTATACCAGACATGAGCCCGGATGATTCTCCCAACCCCTACGACTTGGTCAACCAGAGCCGATGTCCTAGCCTTAAGGGCCTTTGGGTTATTCCACTTTCAATCTAGTAGGGGGACGGGAACACGCTTGTGTGATAATATGTTATCCCTTCTAGAAAGCCTGCGAAGATGTTCGATCACTACGGCTTGAGGAACCTTTAGGTTTTCGTAACATGTAACATAATAAATATTATTCAGTGGTGTTTTCGAAAACGAGGAGGAGCTCAATGGCGCAGTGGTTAACGCGCTCGGTCTGCGATTGCTGAAGTTAAGCAACTTCCGCAAAGGCCGGTCATCGGATGGGTGACCAAAAATTTATCATTGAGCATGCATAAGCTGTCGTTAACAACTACCAACCTGCACTGGGCCAGCGTAGTGGTTTAAGGGCCGTTCTCCCTATTCATGTCGTCCGTCATGACTGGGTGCGCTGGTTACCGTGCTTGTTCCACGGTGTGGAGCGCTCTCAATGTTTTGGACTGCATCGGCTGCTTACCATCAGGCAGGATGTGGTCACTATGACGAGTCAATTAAAAAAAAATAACCATAGGGAAGGCTCGTGCCCTAGCAGCGGGGACATAAAATGAGCTGATGATGATGATGATTATAATGATGACTTCGAAATCTTCGAATACGTGAACTACGAAAACTCCTAGTGTTGGGAGTTAATTAGTAGGTAATTGATTCATGTCATAACTACCGGTTTAAAAGTGGCGCTACTTTTCATAATTACCTATAACTTTACTCACTCAAAATAATGTTTCCATTTTCAGGAATATATACTGCCGGATGTGAAAGATCGACAACACTTGCTCACACTGCACAAGAAGGCGAAAAAGATTGGTCTTGACATCAATCACTACAATCATCTGAAAGAGGAAGTAAGTTTTTCTTTTAATGGCACCTCTACACGTCAACAGATGCGTCCGCGGACTCTGGCAAATGCATCCGCAGGTGAATTTCCACGAGCTGTCCACACGTCTTTACGTCGATCTGTCTATGTTCATTCTGGACAGACGCAACACGCACTCGCATATTATATATATTATATATGTTGATTTACTTACAACATTTTTGTTTTTGTGATATCTATGTTTAGGATTCCACAGACAGTTTTCAGCTTGATATAGCTCAATAAACCTAAAAGTTTCCTCGGTGCTCGTATTGTTAGTCATTTCGAGGGTTTTTACGAATGATGCGCCAAGTAAGTACGAGAATTAAACCACAAGAAGCACGCGTGCACTCTCAATCGCAACTTCGAATAAACTGATGCATCGGCAGACGTGAGGACAGGCGCCGGACGAACGCGCCGAAACCCTTTGATGCGTGCCACAAAAACCGACAACAATCGGATTCGAGGCGGACGCATCTGCTGACGTTAAATACCTACCACAGACGCGCAAATCACCCCCTCTACACGTCAGCGGACGCATCCGCAGATGACGTTTGCAGATGCATCTGTTGACATGTAGAGGAGATGAACTTTGTTTTTGATTGTATCTCTGCTAATAGTAGATACCTATTGCTGTCTAGAATAATAAGAGCTAGTTTAACTACTTGTATGTAAAAGAGAGGCTTATCTGTAAGTTTTTTTTAACAGTTGATAGAAATATTAATAAAAATAATAATAAATATTGAAATAAATTAATTTGGTTACACAACATTTGTTTTATCTGTGTTCCAGATAGGAAAAGTGGAAAAAGACCTAGGCCGTCTACGGGATCCCCTACAAATCCACCTGCCGTCGTCGTACGTCGAGAAGACCTTAGACGACAAACGCTCCCCGCTCACCAAAATCAAAGACATGCTGGAGGAAACGAGCAAGAAAATGAAGATTACGTAATATTGGCTGCGTGCCACGCGCCCACACAGACGCGCGTAACACGCGTTCCTTGTAACTAACGTTTTCTGCGCGGTTATGTTGGCAAAACTGACTGTCAAACGCTTTATTTTTAAAAGTCATGGCTCTGGCTTCTGCACCGTTCTACCAACGGGTTCTTTTTTAATATTTATTTGAATGCTGGATCTCAATTAAGGATATGAGTAAGAGCTGATAACTTAAATGCCGACGTGCACATGCCACTTATCTAAGTAATGTTGGTTACAAAACATGTTACATAGAAATTGTAATTTGGTAATTATAATTAAAAACTATTTGGTGTTGCTTTTGTAAGCTGTTGCACACACAAAACTTTATTTTAAAAATAAATAGGATATGAATCAAAGCGTAAAGTTTATGCGTAAAGATCAGTGAAAAATAATCTGCGCCGTGTAATATTATCAATAAACTATAGATTTCATTTAAACGTGTGATGAAATTTAAGCACACAAGTACCTGTTAGTCGATGGTTTTCATTGTAACTTATCCGTTGTTTCTATAAACTTATATAAAAAAATCAGTAAATCAAATTACGCGGATAACACAAGACACACCAAGCCGACTTAACAATTTTGTTCTCCAAAGATTATGCCGTGTCGTATCATTGTATGTTTCGCAGACTAAACAATTTTTGTGACCACCTCTTAGTTTGGTTTCAGTGATGCCAACTTAACTATAAGAAATTAGTTATAAATGAACTGTACACATTGTTAAATATAAACGCTTGTTGTTAAATGGCTGACGCACTGTTGTTAAATATTTTAAACGCCACCGTTTTGGATCTTTGTTATTCGACTTTGTTTAGAAACTACTTTCTTTAGAAATCAAATAAGTAGGCGTAATCATAATTAATGTAGTTAGAAATATATATAAAATTATATTTTGGGCTTTAGATAATTTTAGTAAATTATATTATTATCAAACAAATTTATTAGTTTTAGTAGGATTTTTTGAATTTATGCTCACAACCGTTTCCTATTTAGTTTTAGTTTTAACAAAATATTGTTAGTCACATATTTTCGTTTAACGTTTCGTCGTTTCGTTTTACGTTCAAAAACGTTTCAAAGTAATTGTGCCAATGTAAATATGAATAATGTTTGACCCGTGTCTGTTTCATTTTCGAACTTATACGTTTCTGGGTACATAAGTGTCTCAATGCTAACCCATGTAGTTTTAAAGTATGAAATCTAGTCGATTAATTAAACAATCATTTAGTAAAGATGGTTGAAGTCAAGCTACAACGCTTTGTCTCCTTTTAGTAAATACAATTTTAATAGGGATGTTGACCAATTAATTACAAAGCATTAAACATGAAAATTGCACCATATAACAGCGCTACAAAACACTTATCCATTTATTGACTTAAATTAACTGCTGCAAACTGCCACTCAAATAATAAGTTACTCTATTGATTAAACTCTCAATTGATGCATTTGTTCTCACTAGTTCGATTCATTAGTTCGGTCGTTGAACAAGAGAGATATTTTTTTCTCATTTGTTCTACTGTCGAACTACTGAGATTTTTTTTTCTCATTTGATTGACCGTCGAATTTATTTAAAGCGAAAAATAAAAAACAATAAAATAAAGTTTAAAAACACTTGTTTCGATTCAAAAGGTTTATATTTGTATAGGTAAATTATAATCGTATATTAAGGTACCAGTTGGCAGCCAACGACAGACGACGTGTCGTCGCGACACTACTGGTTTCTATCTATTTCTATGAAATTCCCTCCGTAGCTAGCGACACGTCGCTCGGCGTCGTCGTCATAGAAATAGATAGAAACCAGTAGTGTCGCGACGACACGTCGTCTGCTGCTGCTGCGTAGAGTCGGCTGCCAACTGGTACCTTACCTTAAGTATACGATTATAATTTACCTATACAAATTTAAACCATTGTAATCGAAACAAGTGTTTTTTAAGCTTTATTTAATTTGTTTTTTATTTCTCGATTTAAAGAAATTCGACGGTCAAACAAATGAGAAAAAAAAATCTCACTAGTTCGACGATCGAACTAATGAATCGAACTAGTGAGAACAAATGAATTGTGTCATAGCGAAGTGACGTTTCAAACGTCACTTCGCTATGACACCCGCCAAAAAGTTTTTCTTTTGACTCCTGTCAACTATCCTATTGTTTAGATAAATTGGATTATAAAGTTTGAAAGGCTAACAGAAAAGAAATATTACTCTATAATAGGATCTGACACAAGTCTCAGCCGAGATTTAAACACTAGGACTTTTTAAAATATACGTTTATTTATAAAGTTATATGTTTTGAATAATAAGTACTTCATTATCAACGGCTTTGGTTTGTTAGGCATCGACTGTATTTGTCGAAGAATGCATAGGAAATACATAATTGCCACGACGGTTAATTTATTTTTCGCTTTTTCTTGTCAAAAACAGCTCTTCAAACAAGTCATATAATTTTGTTTTACGACTGCGTTAAACATTGCAGAGCTGTCTTACGCACAACAAAAATATATATTACGCAAATATAACGAAGAATGTATCAAAAGGTTTGAAGTAAAAGGTTTTCTAAAAATATTCCTTACAAAATTTTGTATATCAAAAACTGGTGCTTATAAACCGTTAGGAAATATTATTTGTTTTTTTATTTCTTATTTTTTAGTAAGTACTAAGCTTTTAGTGTGTTGCTTATTTATTTATTTATGTTGTTTCATACTTTTGGAATTGTTTCTTTATTAAATATTTATTGAATTTGCTGTTTTTAGTTTTTAACATGTCTGTTAAAAAATACATACTAATTATGTTCCTTTAAACATCGATAAAAACCTGTCTGCAGCGAATGGTAATGAATTTATATTTTCATTTTGTAAGCTCATTTTAGAAAGCAATGTTACATTCACTCTACTAATATTATTATTCTAGTAAAACAACGATTAAAATATTGTAATTGACTTATAGTTTGCCGGTGAGTCGCTAGATGGAGCTAGTGGCTTAAAGCTAGTGTTGCCAGAAAAGCCATCCTTTTCATGTTTTTGTGTATGGCAATCTTTTTGCTTTGTTGTAGGTAATAGTGATCGAGTTTCAACAAAGATATGAGACTTGAGATAAAATTTGGCCAATACTCATCACAAACACCTAACGATTGATAATCTACCATTATTACACATAAACAAACTATACAAGTAGAACAAAATTACAAACTTGTTTCTTCATTTTCCCTCTAATCTTTTGGCTTATTAATTTATTTTTATTATTTCTGCTAAGCACATTAGATTATATGATATAGATAATAGATGGTATATTGCTTGAAATGTATTCTTTAAAATGTAAATGTAAGCTTTACGTCACAAGTCTAACAAAATATGCAAGAAAGCATGTTTAAAATTGTAAATTTATACATAGTATCGAGCCGTAGGTTAAGTAAAGGCTGTGAATAAATGTGGAAAGCATTATCAGTCCATAAAGTTGTTTTAAATTACATTAATAGGACTCAATCGCGTATTTGTAATTATATCATCATCATTCAGCAGCTGACGTCCACTGCTGGACAAAGGCCTCCCCCAAGGATCTCCGGAGGACCGGTTTTGTGCTACTCGCATCCAGCGGCTTCCGACTTTCACCAAATCGTCGGTCCATCTTGTTGGAGGCCTTCCCCCACTGTCATTATATACGTCTTATTTATTTTTAAATCATCATTAACACAAATTGTTGAATTTAACGCATTATAAAATTGAAAATGAGTAAAGCACAAAATGAGTAAGTTATTATGTGTTCGAAACACGAATAACAGCAACCTAATTAAACGGTGGTAGATAAACATTCAATTGATGGAACATGGAAGTGACGTCATAGTTCTCTGATCCCATGCAATTTCTATTCTGAAAGAATATCTATTTTGACAAGTGCTAAAAAGTTTATCTATTGACTAACCAGTCAATATAACGATTCATAAAACACTGTTAAATAAAATTGGCCAAAGGCTTGTATACCACGCTTCCTTTTAAAAAACAAAAATGCTATCTTCCTATTGAACTGAGTGATTTATTTGAATTTTCAATGTTTGGCTGTTAATATGTTAGTATAGATATAGATATATTTACACTTCAGAGTGCCTAGTGTAAGTTCTTTTGACATTAATGAATATTTTTAGGGCAGCGCCTTCTGATAATAAAACGACAAAATGTTGCCATACAAATTATTGTTTTTCGAAACGTGACCGAATGGCAAATAAAACTTGGACTACGCACTCGATATAGTATACAACGCCTAATTCATGTGGACTAAAGGAGAATGGTTGAATGTATTATTCATATTATCATCCCATTTCTGGAGTTGTCAGTTCAGCTAACGAAAATACGTGGGCAACTCGCATTGTGCTACCGAAAGTAGTACCAACTGCCGCACTCATAGACGTCAATTAACATTAATGATAACTTAACACCTAAAATTGTCTATTGTAAAATAGTCTCTAACAGTGACATTATAAGCACATTTTCGACTGAACAATTGTAGGTGCTAAGTAATCGTTTGTGTTACCTAATTGACGTCTCTGAGTACGGCAGTTAGCAATATAGAATGGAGATGCTTTGATAAAAATAATATTAGATTCCTACGTTTTTAGTTAGGACCAACCAGAGGGTTGGACTCTCGCGATATGAGAGAGTAGGTGATGTGAAAAACTTCGACCATAATTGCACAAAATAATAGTTTTTATTCAACTAAGAGATCCTACTGATTTCTGTCGTACGGCCTTAAGCTTAAGGTCTAAAGTTCAGTGTATAGTATACCCACTGTACTTAGTCGTAAGCTCGCACATACCATTATTCGCTCAAAATAGCTTTCTCTTGTGATTTGCTAGTTTGCCTTTTAGAACCTTTTTCTATCTCATGTTTTTCTATCTATATAAATAGATTTTTATATAAATAATTTAGTTATAAGGGGGAGCAAAGCTCTAATCTATGTAATTAGGATTTATTGACAAGTAAGTAGTATTTAATTTAATTTGTTGTTTTCAGTTAAAACTTTTTTATTTATATTTCTGTGATTTCGAAGAATCGTCGGTGACTGTTTCTAGTACAGTCAATGTTATATTGAGCAAAGCATCACACATCTGAAGGTCTATAGTCAAAGTCAAAAGTCAAAGTCAAAGTAAATTTTTTTATTCAAATAAACTTATGAACAGTGCTTTTGAATCGTCCATTCATTTTTTACCTACTACTAACAAACGACGTTGTTTTTGAGGAGTTGAGAATGAGAATGAAACGTTTACTTTCCATTTTATTTGCGATGCATGCTTTGTGTAAGCATTTTGAACGTCTTTTTAACCGGACGGCATCTTTGACGTCAAGGGACTTTTTGGGGGGCGGCGAGTAACTAAATAAAATTAAGGTTACCTTGAACTGTGTGATCGAAACACCGTCAGAGGGATTCTAAAGGGTTTGCAAGCGTATTCCCTATCCCTACTAGATTTTTCAAGGTTTTTGGATTTCATACGTTATCTATTTTATATGCCGTAATGTGTCATATAATTTGGTGTTGTCAATTTTCACGTGCAAAAAGAATGCCGTGAAATTGCCTATCGTCTGTGAGGTCTTAGAAATTCTTGACTCAATATCTTCACAAGCGATTGTTAAAAATATTCGCTCAATCTACACTTTTAATGCTTCGTTAGCTTTGATGCTTGAATTGAGGATGATTTAATTTTTATTTAATAAATTTAATTTGATGCTGAATTAACTAGTCAGTGATGCCTTCTCAATATAGGTAAGGGGGATGTTGTAATCTATAACACTGGTGTTAGTTCACTGATTTCTTGAATTTTTGACAACATTTGGTGGTGCCTTCGGTTTTATGCTTCACAAGCTCAGGGTGACTAGAATATTGTCAAGGCACTGTACTCGTCGACGAAAGTACCAGTCTGCTTTTTGTAATAGGCATTTTTGTAATTTCCCTGAAAATTTAATCTAAACGATGTATCACCTCGTTTCGTATTCAGATATTTTGGTAAAGGTTTGCTTGCAAAAACATTACTCCTCCAATGGCCGAATAGCAAAGCACAATTCCCAGGTCGGACCAATTTCGAATTTTTCGATTCACATGCACATATGCCCAGGTGATCTGAGATCATCAACCAGTATTTAGGAGGCGTGGTGATTAAGTAATTGCCCATTCAATTTAGCGATAATTTGATTTTAATCATGAATGTCTTTGCCCAGCATTGGGGCAGTACATGATCTTATTACTACTAGAGTAGTGGAACTGGTGTTCGATAGTAACTAGTGATCGATACTTTTTCCTTACTTTTTCAGGGTCAGTGGTTAGAAAACTAACCACATATTTCATTTGGTTTTCAATCTTGTCTCAATCACATAGAGTTCAAAATGTGGTGGGAATATACATCCCTATGACCCTGAAAAAGTCCATTAAAAATAGTCAGCAACTGATCTTTGGCTTTAGCTACGATTGAATACAAAGCACCTGCTTCTTACAGCTGTAGTACAGTTGTATTTAAATGAAATTCTATATTAAACTGGTGTTAAAAAACTGGGTTACTTTGTTGGACACTGGTGCTTGGTTTAATTGCAAGCAAAACTTTTCCAAAAGGTTCAAACAGTAATATACTTACACAATTTTTTGTATAATTTAGCTTTTGTATAATCTGTTAATACACACTTACAATAGATCTAGATTAAATAAGTAAGTATGGGAAAGTTTCAAACTGTTGAAAAGGCTTATAGTTGGCATGGAAGGACAAAATGTGTAATTAATATTAAAAAGCAAATTTATTTTATATAGTTTGATATTTATTTAAGTTATAACTTGCTAAGGCCTTAAATCTATAAACGAATTTCTTTATTTAAATATTTAATTCAATGTAAACTGATAGGTTGAACTTAAATCCTGCTTTATTATTGTGTCTATTTATACTATTTTACTAAAGAAGCTTTTTCTCTACAAAAATTTCATTTGACTGTTTGTCTTTGTCTTACTTATCATTCTAATATCTATAAATTGATAAGAATTTTGTTTGAAAAAACCAACTTTCATTATATAAAAATTAAGATATACTTAGGTACTTAAGTATAATTTTATATAAAAAATCTATATTATAGACCTTCTTAATTTTAGACCACTTCTGTACTAACAAGTATGTACTCGTAAGTACCCTAATACTCTCCAATACTTTAAAAACATTGAAAAAAACTCTTATTTATTTCGAGATCCTAGTTAAATTTATTCTAAACATTTTTGAAATTTTAATACGCATTAGACATTGCCCTTTTGAAAATTTCACTATCGCGTAGTTAGGTAGTTAATTAAAATTATGTATTTACACCCTCCTGACTGTGTCTCCTTGGCTGGACAACTAACGGAAATCATGTAACTTTTATTATGACTGGATCTCAAGTCTGCTTATTCAATAACGTCTCAATGGTGTGTCGGTGGTCTGATTCCGACATTAGAACTATAGGAAATTTTTCAAAATCAGGCCAATGTACACGATTCCTTGACACGACACGATCAGTATCAAGGTCCTGGTTTGCAAAAAATTAAGTAAAACATTTACATTTAATATAGAAATTAGACTTACACCTAAGAAAAGACTGCTTGCTCAGACGGGACTTGGTGACAGCTCTTCCTGAACCCAACCCCCCAGACTCTCGGGTCTGGGTGGTTCGACATAACTTGTCTCAACAAGTCGTCTTTTTACAAGTGATATACTTTCATGAATATTTATATTTGATGGGGTTATTTAATATTGTAAAACAAGGCTTCAAAGTTCCCATGTACATTTAGTCAGAAATACTATATTAATATAATATATGTGCTAGTAGTGGTGGCATCAGTGAAAAACCTTATTTATATCAATTTACTTATTAATATAAATCACATAACAAATTAACGAACCGCACGGTGCAAACCTTGGTGACACAAAGAAATGTTGCTACCATAAAATACTATTAACAATATTAATTATTAGAGTTGCCAACAAATACATATAAAAAGTAAAACCTGGCTCTCTCACTGATTGACTCATCAACGCCTGGCAAATTCTTTGGATGTAGAACGCTGAAATTTTACATAGAAACTCGTTTTAATGATGTAGACAAGGAGTCGGGCAGGATATTCCTTTATACCCTAGGGATCATGACATACTGGTGTTGATGCACATACCGTCGCCGATCGCTAGTTAATAATAAAGGTATAGTAGGTTAATAATAATTCTTATTTCTTTCAAAGTATTGTATTATGGTAACTTATGTATGAGACGAATATAAAAAGTAAAAAAACTATAAATAATTTTTAGAGCCGTTTTCCACAGGTTCTTATGTCAGATGATTACCTACTATTAGTGCTCATACATGGCTCATTAACGTATTATGGTCGGGGAAAAGTGAAAAAATATCCCTACACCCAAGTATTTTTTATTGGATATTATTTGTCCCAATTCTAGACAATTAATTAACAATGTAGAAAAATCGGTCTACTATTGGGCTCAATTCGTGTTTCTTTACTTTTTAACCCGTTCCGCGCTGAAGGTATAATTAGCGAGCCACCTTACGTACGACCGTGCGTACATATGGCGCGCGAGGGTAATAATGAAAATTAAACTGATATGCATTTTCAAAAGTTTTAGAAAAATGGGACCATCTGAGTGGAAAACTCTTTCGATCAATGAAAATTTTCATAATAGGTGCATAAAAATGTCGTCTATATACGTTAAACTTCCTTCTTTTTTGTCGGTTTATTTAAAAATGGTAAATTATTAATCTATTTAGTTTATGTACCTACTGAAAACTGGTTACTTCCTCTCTAATTGGATCTTCAAATTACAAACCTTTAGTTAAACAGCCTTCGAGACACAAGTCGTATAGTCTAATTATTTTTAATAACATTCTAACTTTCCTGTTAACATTGACTATTTACGAGATCTGCCAAAATTTTACCTTCCATAATTCTTGTTATTGATACTTTATTGTTACATCTGTTTGCATTTGTCGTTACGTGGTGAGGTGAGGGTGTGGAGAACTGACGCCTGCGACATAACAAACCCAACTCCTTGTAAGTTACTGTTTTGCAGTTTACAGTCGTATTGTTCGAATAAATTTTTAAGAAATCATTCGATCGTTTTTCTTTTGACACTGTAATTTTGAACGTCCCGAAAAATAATGTGCTAACATTCATGAATTTACCTACTGTCCCTTCATTCATCATCATCATCACTTACTGCCATGATATTGAAGTTTGGAGATCAGTATACAAAATTTTCTGCAATCCCATATAGTTTTTTGTCCAACGTGCTTTCTTTTTTTGCATTACTAAGTTAGTTGTTTGTATTTATGAAACATACGTTTCTCTAACATTTGAAATCAAACGCTACAATGCTTAGTAAAGTACATCTT
Organism: Eudonia mercurella; assembly: GCA_963082485.1. Classification (NCBI taxonomy): domain Eukaryota; kingdom Metazoa; phylum Arthropoda; class Insecta; order Lepidoptera; family Crambidae; genus Eudonia; species Eudonia mercurella. The sequence continues at coordinate 17,349,307 of OY720026.1, forward strand.
TATTCGTTAAATATATCTATGTTCGAGTCATGTACAGTGCTTACATTAATATTGCATATTTCTAATTGCTAACGATAACACAAGGTATTTATGTTTTGTCCTTCTCAATAGCTTCAGACGGGGATATTAGCTTGGATTCGAAGGGATATAAATCAATGCTTTGTACATGTGCTCTGACGGACACCCCAGGCGGCACGCCGAAGTAGTCCCGCCCTATATTTCTTATGATCGTGGTGCCCGGCTTATTATGGTGTATGTTAAATCCTATAGCGAATTGAGGACCGTTAGTGTTGCCTTTCCCGTCATCAAAGGCAGCGTTGTCATCTTTATTACTGTCGAAAGGTTTAAGTGGCACATAAGGTTTCTTCGTCGGCCTATAAGGCTTGCTCGTTGGACGTCCCGGTTTGCCTGTAATATGCAATTATTTCTGAATTCTATATATGCGGTGCTGACAGCTTGGTGCGTGGTGCCGTAAAGGTGTTTGGTGTAATAAAAACCAAATTGGTTGTGAATATGTTTATTGCGGTCAAGCAATTGTAAATAGTTTTTGTTTTTTATTATAAAAAACTTAAAGTTTTGTTTCAATTATTTCTACCAGTGCAACTCTTCAACCTTCCGGGCAAGTCGATCGGTTGTGATCTTGTTATTCACCAAGCGTTCATATTATTGAAAGCATATTTTTAGAAAAACATGACCAAGTGTTTAAATGTTTGATCATAGACTTCGTTACTTAAAGTTTTTGTAAGACAAGAAAAACAAGATCACAAGCATCAATCACCTTGCCGTGATCCGTTCTATTCGTCACCTGGTCCTTTGGTTGGCTTGGTGGCACCTCCGAAACTTGACACGTCTTCATCGACGTAACCTCCATCGCTGACTGGAACAGGTTCAAATGGAGGACCTTGGTAACCACTGTCGTTGGAGCTGCTGTCACTGCCAGGCCCGCTAGATCCACTGGCCCCATTTGTTCCACTGGGAGGGCTTGATCCACTAAAGCTTTCTGATCCACCAAAACTGCCTATTCCACTGAAGTTGTCTGATCCAGGGAAACTATCTGATCCGCTAAAGTTGTCTGATCCACTAACTCCGGATCCAGTGGATTCCGAAGGGGGTTTATTGCTTGGCCTTTCTTTATCATTGATGGGAAATGGTGGAGGTTTTACGTGACCGGATGCAGCCGTTCCGTCCGGACCTGAACAACAAACAATCCTAATTAAACTCTCACTTTAGATATTTACAACTTAATTAGTAACAAGCTGGGAAAACAATTTTTTGGTCCTTCGGGTCGGATAACGACTTACCTTTGAACACGTCATCGGTACCGCTGTCATCGGGTGAATAGTTTGAAGAGGCGCCAGCGCTGATAAAGTCAGGGTCGTATGCGCTAGGAATCGTGGGGAAATACGGTGGGATGTACGGGTCCTTTCCATTCTTGACTATGCGGTAGCCGATGCCGGGGCCAGCGATGTAGTGTACGGTTCTGCAAAATACGATATAGTGTAAATTTTGCGTAAAACAAATATGCTATAGTCTGTTTTTGTATCATGTTATTTATATCTACCTCTGAACTCCTTTGTCATCCAAAAATGTGTAGGATCCTCTGACATTGCCATGGGCATCACTGCTTTCTGTTCTTCTCTGATCAGGGCCCGCTGATATGAACCTGCAGAAAATTATTGTGTATTCATCTTAATAGTAGCATATGAGTAAAAGATTTAAATTATTCGATAATTCAGGCGTGAACTTTGTTTTCCATATGTAGGAATGACGCCCTCAGACTAGGTGGAGCGACGATCTTCGCAAGATGGCTGGCAAGAGCTGGATGAGAGTAGCCGCGGATCGTGCTCAGTGGCGTGCACTTGGAGAGGCATATGGCTCGCGGTGGACTAATATAGGCTGGCGATGATGACGTATTTTTTTAAAGTGTTAGGAAACGACTTTGCTCTACCTGATGTTAAGGGTGCGCCGACCAAAAAATGCCAAAAATGCAGTCACGGTTAAGTTGATATAATTGAAAATACTATCGTATCAAATAAACAAAATATATTTAGAATCAAAGGGAACGTGTTTATAATTAGACCGATCCATAAATTCAGAACACACTATAGTTTTTTCTACAATATCATTTAAAGTTGGGCATGAACGAGTGGCGGCGTTTAGTTGATATCTTATAGTTTATCTAAATTTCTGATTTTGTCCAAACAAACACTAATGGTCTAAACTACAACTACTACTTTCAAATTACCACGTTAAATTCCCCATACAAAATTAGTATGGCCGCGCGCGCATCGAAAAAATATGAACTATACTAAACTATACAATTTTTATAGTGTTAATATAAATAGATGCTAAGAAAATTAAAAAAAAACGTTAGTATAAAAAAATATAATTTTATAAAAAATCTTCATACAAAACGTGAATTTCATAGGTAAGGACCTAATATTGTATATGACACTTGTCACTTACGGACGGTGCACCCTTAAGTAGAAGCAAAGTTCAGATGTGAAGACAGTTAATGGATCAGGACTGTGCCTCACCAGCCGCCTCACCTAACCAACCCGCAATTTGCTTCTCCACACTTGATGGTGATAATCAAAGAGTTATACCTGTAAGATCCGTCTAGTCCCCTCTGGACGGCCGTTCTTCCTCTCGGCCTAGTCTCCCCTCTCACGAGGGGGGCTCGGTGGAAGGGTGAGCCGATGACGTTGGGCCCGTCGGGGATGGCTGACGACACGTGGAACCCGGTGTCACGGCCGGCAATGTAGGACACGTCGTGACGTTCACCGACGTCGTCAACGAAGGAGTAATGACCTGTAAACGGCATTCATCATTATCATCAGCTCATTTTATGTCCCCACTGCTGGAGCACGAGCCTTCGCAATGGATGGATAGGGAGAACGGACCATAAATCACCACGGGGCCCAGTGCGGATTGGTGGATGTTAACGACTGCTGATGCAGCCAATGGCTTTACGTGCCTTCCGAAGTACGGAGCTCCAGATGATACATTTTTTGGACACCTATCCGATGACTGGCCTTTGCAAACTCGCAGACCGGGCGCGTTAACCACTGCGCCATCGAGCTCCTCGGCTCAGCAAACGTGTTAAATGAAGCAAAGCATTGTTTGAGGTAATAACTTTTTCTTTTCTTTATTTTATTTATTTATTTATTCTTTCGTTTGTTATTTCTTTCCTGCTTTTTTAACTTTTATTCTTTCTTTCATTTTCGATTTGGGAATGTACAGATAGCAATGAAGGTTGGTGAATTCTTTAATACTTTGTAAAGTCATTATGACATGGGTCTATAGGTATACCTTGTGGTTGACGACTTTCGCTGCTGTTTTTATTAAAATGGTTACCTGTCGCCTTGCTTTAATAAGTTCTAACGTGACAAAAGAACTGGGGGACTTGGGGCTATAATAACCCACCACATTGCACTGGAAATGGTGTTGGTTAAGAGTAAACAAAGAATTTTAGCTCGAAATAACTGATGGGTCGCCCATTTGAGGAACAACCTTGACATACGTTTCTAAGTTTTCTTTATCGTCAGTCCTCAATCCCAAATATAAAAAAATTGTTAAAGGCAAATATACCTATAGAATGCCCAAATCATAATCATTGTTTTATCCGTAAAGCAATCGTCATGTGGTTGTAGACGGCGGCGGCGGCGTGCCGGAAGGTCTTGCCATTGTCACAAGTTTCTCAAGTCCCTAATAAAGATATTAGCTTGTAACAATGTTAATAGTGGCCAATTTAACTTGGAGGATAAACTCGTTTTGGTTACTAGTCTTACTACAAGTAGTACCTACGTAATAGTTGTAGTAATTACCAAAAAATGTAGGGAACCAAAATAAAACCTTATTCTATCTATCCTTCTCTACGTTTCTATGTAAAATTTTGCACAGGGGTTTCCTTTCATTTATGATGACGATGATGCGTTTTTACCATTGAAAATGGTTATCAGATGCAAATCGCAGGCGAATCGCAGACGTATTTTTGGCCATAGCTCAGAGGATTTTGGGAGAATCGAGATGAAAATAGTACCAAGAGTTGAGGAATTTATCGAGACACGTGTGAGCATTAGAATTTTTTTTTTTGGCTGGAAACTGGAATTTTGGAAGTTTGATAAATGTAAAAAATCGGGTTTTTTGGGGGGTGTTTGTATACTAAATTGTAAATATTTAAAAAAAACCTACTTAAGAAAAAATTTAAAAAGTTTAGCTGCAAAATGGCGAAAAAATTTAAAAATCTGTTAATAATTGTGAATAGGTAGTCCCTTTAGATTTGGTATTGTAGAAAAACGGGTATTTCCGTTTTGATTATTTACCGATCGTCATGGTAATGGTGTTAAAAGATGCGGATGCAGGCGAGAAGTGCATTCAAGTTGGAATTGTGTTATTTAAAATAAAATGTTTTTTTTTTCGTAAATTGTTGCATTAATTTTCAATGCTCCGATTCTTGCGGGGACTGCGAAATCTGTGAATTTTTTCTTCTTTTTCACTTTTAAACCAGTGACAAATTCTCACGCTATGATATATATCAATTACGATTGCTAACTTATTTTTGTCACCGAAAATTCATGAACGATAGGTATTATTATCTTAATAATCAAAATATAAATAATGCAAAAAATACTACATTTCATAGTGTTTTTAATGTACTTAATTAATTTTCGAGGGAGAGAGAGTCCAAAATCGCCCCCCAGAACTACTGAGGATCTGTCTGATCTTCCCTGCCCGTTCCTCTAAATGCCACTACACATTTACAGAATACACTAAACATGCACACTAGTTTAGGCTCAAGACACTGTTCTCGTAGAACAAGGGTACGGACTAGTCGAATCACACGCGTTCTATACCAGGTACAGTCATGTATCTGGACGCTTCTCCCCACCCCCACGACCCGGTCAACCCGAGCCGAGGTCCGAACCCGATCCGAACCCCTCGGAGAATCTAGTAGGGCACGGGGACACGCAATAGTGCGTGATGCCGTTCCCTCTAGAAAACCTCTGACGGTGATTCGTTTCACACGTCTCTAGGAACCCTTTGTGTATTTTAATTCAATATGAGCACTTAAAAATTAAAAAGCAGTGTAAAAATTCAGTGCTTACATCAGCCTTCTCGGTAGCATAATGGTCAGTGCAGCCGCCCGAATTGCGGAAGACCCAGGTTCGATTCCTGGCTGGGTCGGGTAAGCATTTAATTATTTCACTGTATTTTATAAATATTTATGTGTTTATTTTAGTTTAGATTATTATTATTAACAAATCGTACCTTTAACGTCGCCTCGGCTGTCAGCGTTTTCGTTCTTCGAGTAGGTTCTGGTGTCGATCTTGTAACCATAGCTTGGGTCTTCATTGGGGTCATAGTTGGGGTCGTCTTTGTTGCCGATGGGACCTCTAGGCCTCTGGTCTAAGTCCATCTTGCGGTGCACGTTGGGACCCTTCGCTCGAAAACTGGGTAAAATTAAAAATATTGAAATTCCTGAATTAATTTTTATTAATTTATTATTAAGTTAATGCCTATTAAGTGCACCGATAACTTGATTTTAATCATGCAGTCCTTTGCGCAGCCCAGTAGGACAGTATATGCTATTTACTTTAATTTTCGTTACTTTTATAATTTTTTTTCATGAAACTATTAAAGAAAACTGTTTCATCAGTTTTACTACTATAATCATCATGATCATGAGGTTTTCTATAATTTTTACGATTACAACAACGAAGTTTATACTAGAGCTTATCTATCTTGAATAGCTATCTTTTGATACTAGTAATAATATCGTTACGGAGTCCCAGTTGTGACATTTATACCTATAGCATAAATTCAGTTGGCTTAACGTTTTTTTTTTGTGAAATGTTTAAATAATTTTTAACGCAAATTTTGTTGCGAACAAATTACAAAAACACAAATGCTGAAAAAAATTCCACGAGCAGGATCAATTGGAAGAGCACCTGGCCCGGTATGTCAGAAGGGTGCAGGTTCAAATCCTGCTCGTGGAAATTTTTTCAGCATTTGTGTTTTTGTTTTTTTTTTGTTTTTACTTAGGTACTATTTAAATATTGGTATTCATCTTAAGCACGAAAGTATTATCAAAAATGGTAAATATTGTTTAAAAAGAATTGGAACATTAATTTTTGTATAGGATATCAAAACGTTTTTAGACGATGTTTATAAGTGATTTCAGTAAACATAGTTTCTTTCGTTCTTTTTCTTAAAAAACAAAAATAATATGTTTTTTTTTAAAAGTGATTTTAGTAAACTTCGTTTCATTCTTTTTATTTCTTTCTTTCTCCTATAGGTAGTGTCATGAACTCACCCCCTGGGCCCAGCAGTGTAGACCGTCTCCTTGACGGTGTCGGTGGCGGGGTCCCGGGCACCAAATCTGCCCCCGACCACTCCGGCCGCGTTACCGTGCGCCAAGTGGTAGCTCTGCCCCCGGTCTTTGTTTGCGTATCTGTTAGTATGCAAAAAAATGGAAATAGAAAAAAAAGTTCTTTTTAGGTATTTTCGATTTTTGGATTTATTGATAAACTGGAAATTATTATTTTTACTATATATTGTAATAATTTAAATTATGTATTTACAATATAATTTAAATTTCATTAATACTGTGTTTATGAGCTATTGTAGATGTTTTATAAAACTGGAAAAATGAATATTAAAAGAAAATCAGTTTTCCGAGTATAAAAATACTTAACTAAAAAAAAAGCGAGAATTTGAAATAGTTATCACAAATATTACAACGGTAAACTATGACTTCATGTAAGTCACAAAGCGTAACATATAGTACCATTGTGTTCAGTTTTAAGATATGAACAGGAAACGAACACATTTTTTTTAATTCCAAAAAATAAGTGAAATCATTTATATTAAAAAAACTAAAAAAAATATTTAGAATTATTAATCAAAGTTTATAGATATTTGCAACAGCTATATAGGTAACCGAACTATTTTCATCACCACATTTCAATTAACAGAACAACTTAATTAACTTTCAAGTAGAAATAAATTGACCCAATTAATCAACCAAGTACTAACCCGAAATCAAAAGATCCATCAGTATTGACATCGTTGTACTCTCCATCGTTGGTCCTAGCCTTCCCAGGTATGACCTGACACCTGACCACCGCGCACACACACACAAAAACAACACTTCTGTAAGTCCAAGACATGTTATCACTGGCTATATTGCATTACACACTGAACCTGACTTCTCCTTCGAGTATGGGATCCAACTATGCGGATAAAAAACAAAAGCTGGCTTATATATGGCGCTAAAAACGAACGCCCAGCGAGTCATTCTGCGTGAAAACGCCCGGACGTCATTGTTATTAATATTAGGACGCGATTCAGTGGGAGCTACGCGATCCACGGATAGTTAGATAAAGCAGTATGGATAAACATTCAGCTTACATAGTAACATTTAAGTAGTTCTATGGCAGTAGGATACTGATTATTCAAAAGTATATTTTTTATACTTTACGGGTAAGCACAGTTGCCTTGATCGCACCTGATGTTAAGTGATGATAAGCCTAATAGGTGGAAGCGCACTTCACACGGAATCCTCAACTAGTGACGCACTGGTTATTTTATCTCTAGCTGCCGGTACACAACTATGCTACAAACATTGATGTTATGGCAACAAATTTAGATAGCGGTGGTAGCGAGACAGTGGGACAAACAAGCCCTACCACCAACCAAACCGAGTACACAAACATGTACCCCCGCTGGGAATCGAACCCGGGACTTATGGGATCGATTCCCAGATAAAACTATCCAAATACTTGTACTAAAACCAAATTGTTTGTAAAACCCAAACATACCTGGGATAGATTTGAGCATTCAGAAACGGTGGTAGAATCAAGACTGTTTGATAATGCTTCCGAGTGTAGTCTTGGTAAAATAAAATGGTTTTTTAAATATTTATAACCATTGCTTTTCTAAATTCTAAAGTATAGGGTGTTAGTATAAAGCTAAAAATGCAATGATCGTGGCTGCCGCTACGCATAATGCCTCAATTAGCATTAAATCTTTTTTGGGAAAAAAAAGAAAAAAAAAGAGAAAAATTAAATCTTAACACTTAGGGCCTTACAAATAAACAAAGAATAAGGTCTGAATAGTTATTCCGTGTTTTGCCTCTTTTACTCTAATTTGAAGTGACGCTTACATGACAGCAGAAACAAAACGCAGAATAACTATTCGGACCTTATTCTTTGTTTATTTGTAAAGCACTTAATGTTTAATTCTATCATAACGTCTAGAATAGCAGTGCCTATCAAAGTACCTTTTCTTTGTTCAGCTTAATATTATAGCTTTCAGTGTGCGCAAGCATGCCAGTTCGGAGATGCTGGTGGCTGCGATATGAGGGCCGTCACATCCTCTGTTCCGACTGTACCAGGAACTTGCAGGTTAACTATCTATTACACCAATTTCAGATTTATAGACCATTATCACCTGATGATGATGTGATATGCACCACATTTGCATACCATGGTAACCTTAAAGCACTTATATTTTTGTATGATCACAACCAACCAAACCGAATACTTACGTCATAAACAAGCTGGGGATCGAAGTCGGGACGTATATAGGTTAGGACGAACTGATGCATGTGTCGTTGGTTGTCCTTAATCATCAACATTACCAGGTCATTTTATGTGCCCCAGGTGGAAACACCAGAAATAAAACGAAAGAAAACAGACCAAAATTCAAAAAATTCTAAATTCAAAATCATAAAGTAGCTCTTTTGAATGTCACTCTGCCATCGGTTCGTAAGTCTACTCTGGGCGAGAGATCTTGTACTGAGAAGAACCGGCAAGAAATTCAGCAAGTGTCCAGCTTTTTTCTCCCTTACAGCTCCAAAATTATTGGACCATAAACCACAATGCGGGCTCAGTGCAGATTGGTGGTGGTTAACGACTATTAAAGCAGCCGGGACCAATGGTTTTACGTGCTTTCCGAAGCAACATATTGTTAAGAGTATTTATTATCACCTTTTTCATACAGAATAACAGGACAAATTGCATTAGGCATACCACTGCGCCCTGGGAGACTCTCGATGGACTCTCCGGATGGTTATTCCCCCCGACCCAACCCCTTCAAGGATGAAGGAGGGTATCATCATAATCATCAGCTCATTTTATGTCCCCACTGCTGGGAGGGTATACCAGCTAAAAACTCCTGCACTCTCACGTGCCGCCAGAAAGAAGACCATTATCATCTTATGATGATAGTACTAATATCAGCTTCCTGTGGTAATCGGGAAATATGATTTTCATAGTAAAGCACAGCTTTCAGATTTTGAACTATATAAAGTGAAGATCGCGGGAAGCCGCTGGATGCGAGCAGCACAAAACTGGTCGTTGTGGAGATCTTTGGGGGCATCCTTTGTCCAGCAGTGGACGTTTTTTAGCTGAGATGATGATGATGATAGCGAAGATTAGTATTAAGTAAGTTTAAAGACATTTTGCAATCCCATTCAAACTTCAAAGTTCCATTTTATAAAACCAATAAGTGAATGTTAATGAAACTTTAAACGAGTAGCTCATGGAAAATAAAATAAGAGATCTAAATACCTAGTCAGTAGACAACATGAAAAAATTACCGTTTAGTCAACTGAATTTGTGCTTTTCGAAACTTTCCATAATGAATATTAAATCCACAGCAAATTCCAATAAGTTGACTTATTTGATTGGAAATATTAGAACTTCGAAGTTTGTACGACATATTGTTCCTTTATGTCTTCATAAGTTTCACTGTATTATGTAACATTGTTGTCTTTATTATCTATTATCATTATTAGCAGTTCCATTAGAAAAAAATGTCAATTTGTGATAAGTAATTGTACCACTACTTGTTATGTCCTCTGTATGTCTTTTAGTATGTTGTAGAATAAAGTACCTATATTTTCATTTTTCATTGGTGTTGTAGGCTGCATTATTTTTAAAGTAATCAAAATGTAACCCTAATGTTAAGCTTATAAAGCTGTTCGCTGAAAAAATAAAGTAAACCATCGAAATACATAAATGGCCTCAAATATGAACCCCCAATAGTTTGTATATGTCCATAGCGACTATAGAGTCGAAATGGAAATGCCACATGGCACTTCGGCAGTTCTACAGAGCCGTAACTCCCGATCGATGTCGTAGTTCAGTCTTCAGACCCCACCAAACCGCGATAGGCCAGCGCGGTGGGCTACCGACATTTCTCTCGATGTGCTGATGTGAGAAGGCCAAAGCCAGCAATGGGAGTTTTATAGGCTGATATTTTATGGAAGTGCTTTTTTGATGTGTAACATTTTTCCGCTCGCCTCCTACATATATATACAATTTGTGGGAGTGATTTCGTAGAAATGGGACGGAAGTAAGTCGTAACAGTGTGACCCGTAACAGCCATCAGTGATCGCCACTTTAAGCCCAATGTCCGTTGTAGGTAATAGTAATATTTGTGGTAGTGATTTCGTAGAAATGTAATCGTAACAGTGTGATACTGCCGCACAATTTATGAACGCATTAAGTACAACTTACTGTGTTTGTGATTATGATATTTGAGGTGCTGACATTACGATCTATTTTCTCGAAACTGTTTACATGTTCTTTACTGAGTTCACAATTTGCAGATAGGATGTGTCAGTGTGAGTGACATATCTTCTTATGAGTATTTACTGCATTCTCGTTATGATTTGAAAAAATATATACCTACGGAGTCGGAAGCACATGAGTAAATATAAGTCCCTATCGGAAGCTCGCATTTAAAATCGATAATAAAAACAAGACATATTATTATTTTAAGTGACATATTGTGTCATCATTTTGATATGTTAAATGTCTTCTAATGATTATTTACTGCATTCTCTTTCGGATTTGTCAAAAAATATACGTCATTGTTAATTCAATATTCTATTTTCTATTGTAACATTAATTTCAAAAGGTGAGATGTTAAATGTTACACATCATATTATGCGACTACTGTAAGGCTCGTTCATTTTTTTTCTCTTTATTTGTGAAAAAAAAACACACAGTACAAATTAAAGTTTAGTTAAAGTTTCGGCGATCGCGTGGCATAAAACTCGCCCTGATAGTGGCGTGGTAATAGTGTAACGGTCCATAAGCGAAGTCAGTTTTGTAGAGCAGGATTGTAACTTACCAGCCGTCCTCACCTTGCTGACTCGCAAGTTCTCTACACCTCGTTTGACCTCGTTACCGTATCCTGTACACTTGTAACAGGAATAGGGATTCTAATATTTCCATAGGTTATATCTTTATTCTGCGTTTTTACAAACTATAGGTAGGTACCTATTGTCGTCGTTAGTGTGCAGGGCACGCTATCGCTTGTCGATTGTAGCTGACTGTAGCGGTCAAAAGAGTAAAGGACCACGTGTTTACATAAGAAGGGAAAAGGTATGCTGGGAGAACATTCCATTTTGGTGCAACAAAGATATAAGTCACCAAGTTTAGAGTACTAAGTATATTGTACTCGAAGATCGCTCATAAGAGCGACGTGACGTTAACCCACGGGCTGCTATCTAGTGATCGGCAGTTTACACCCGCACCGCACATTAAGACGACACCTCGATTTGAGAACATTCAAAAAGGCTGGTCCTTACTTGCTCTGTCATAAGGTCGAAAATACGTAGCGCCCGCGACAACTGAGAGCGCAAATTAACATAATCTAAAAATTATTGGTTTTTAGTTGTCAAAATATGCAGCTACTTAATTACGAATATTGATGTTATCAATGTATTTAACTGGTTTCCAAGCATATAAATTAAGTATTTTTGTTGTAATTTCAACAACAGTGATTTTTTAGTGGTGGTTTCGAAAATAATTAATTACTAGTGGTCGCCCAGTGGTCGAAATTCGACCGTAATTTTATTAAGGCTGCACGAATTGTATCAAAAGCAATGAAAAATTAAAAAAGATAGAATGTGAGTATGGAATTTTGGATTGGCATTGACAGATGTCGGCCGCATTAAAGACAAACAATACGTGTATGTCAAATACATATGCATGTGTGTCAAATACATGATAGTGTGTGTAATGTTGTTTTTGTTGATTTAATGTATTATTTATGCATAATTTAAAAAAAATTAAAATTCGGATAACCTTCTCTATATAAACTATAAGTGTGCGAAATTTCATACTCCTCCGTCCGCGCATTTTTCGTAAAAACGGGTACAAAGTTTTTGCTTCACGTATTAATATATAATTAATTATGATCGAGTAAAAAATTATACAATCGTGTATTTGAGCGAGACAAATTTAAGATAAAGACTTGAATTTACCTATATCAACATTTCAGATTCGTTAGTCATTATAGTCTTAAACTATTCGACGAAAGTTGGTGCATTTTTTTAGTGTGTAGGTAATGTACACGCATCGGATTGCTGCAGCTGTATTTGGTGTGCCTTACTTTCATGAAATTTGAGTGAGTTTTGAATAATGTAAAACTTATTGATTTACGCAAAAGAACGTAAAACTAATGTATACCCCTATTTATATATAATTAAGTTAGATAAAAAAAGTCTGCTACTGTAAATGCATAGAAAACCTCACTCAAACACCGAGAGTTCGTTGCAAAAGTCGTATAATACCTAAATACTACTTAAGCACACCCAAACAGAAGTTAATGTGTTAGTATGATGTTTTCTGTATTTCGGTAAAGCTAATAATAATACGGCACGCATTGTGAGGAAGTTCCTGTCTCTAGAGCCCTAGCCAACGATAGCTTGGACCCTGGTCCCGAAGCCGGCGGACCCCTATTTTTTTATATTTTTAAATGTTTTACGTATTTTGTTTTTAGAAAACATTTAAAAATGTAATTTTTTATGAGAAAAAATTAATAAAGGAATAATGCTAATAATGCCATACTATAAGTGCATGCCGGTGCCAGTTCTCGAAAATGGTTATGCAACGCTGTTCTGGGATCGATCTGTTATCACGGACAGGACTATTATTGCAAATAAGCCTGATATCGTATTGACAGATCGAGTGACGCGCCAGGCAATGCTCATCGATATCTCCATTCCGCATGACGAGAACCTTGTGAAAGCCGAGAAGGGCCAGCTCACGAGGTGACCGCTTTGTGGGATGTGGATTCGACGATCATTGTCCCCATAGTCGTATCTGCAAACGGCCTTATAGCGAAGAGTCTCGACCAACATCTCAAGAGGCTTTCACTGGATGGCTGGATCAAGGGTCAGATACAGAAGGCAACAGATCAGGCGGTTTCTTTCTTTGCAGCCTTGATCGCCGGTAGCTTGAGTCCTGCTCCACTGTTGGCGGCGTTCTAGTTTTAGGTTTTTATAAAAGTTGTATTTGTGTATGATATTTTGTTATATTTTACTTTTTATATAATTTGTATAAAACCCAGATCTAAGATTAAAAATAAATAAAGAGCATAATAATAATATATTTCCGTAAAACATGGTATACAAAGGTGTTTTGTTGTAGTAGAGACAGTAAGCTTTGCACATTTAAATTGCATTCAAATGGATTGTCAACTAGGACTTTTACAATCACTCTTCCAACCACAACTTGTATAGACCGTGATGCTACCGCTACCAAGGATGGTGTACGTACACGCATACCACCAATATCGCTAATGGCTCCCATTCATTATCGACATAATTAATTTTCGCGTCCGGCGTTTGTCTCACTTCCCTGTCCGGGCCTTGTGGATGCGGCACAATGCTGTAATAAACGCCTAATTCTGACGAGAGACCTCTACTAGAAGCGTGGTTCCATTAGCTGAGTTGACCTTACGCGAACGCTGCTTTGATTAGAATGGTAATTATAAGAATTCTTAGGATTGGTAATAATTGAATAGTTTTTTGTAACAAAAGATTGTTGATAATGAAAATTATGTATAAAACATATGTCATTTATAAAGGTACTTATATAAGGTTATTTTACTTTCAGTGTTTTTATTTTTTTATGAACACCTAGTGGTAAAGCGCTTGGCTCAAATTGCTAAAGTCCTGGATTCATTTCCACGGTAGGGAATAGTGTTTCGAATTTTTCGATACACCTTTTTCGCTCGGGTTTGATTTGCAATGATGGCGGATTTTGGCCCAGCAGTGGGACAATATAGGTTACTACTACTACCTATTTTATAAATGCCTATCATGCTGCACTCTTTTGTAAACTTGCATTTATATGTATGTATGTATGTTTTTATAATCATATCACATTTATTTCGTGAGTGTTATTTATCATGTTGTGTAACTCTGTTATTGTTTAAGCGTTATACTCGTATAAACGATTTTTAAGCATGATTGTTAAAAAATTGCTTATGAGTTTCCTATACTTTAAGTCATGTTCAAATCTAAAACAAGTAGCTTAACTTAACTTAACTTATATTTAATACGTCTTTAAGAGTCTTTTTTAGAGCTATACTAAGGTCTTTTGATTCTTCGTTTTTATTTCACTTTCTTTAAGCAATTATTAACATTTATTGTTATACAGATATGCATTCTCACAATGAATATCTTTTTAATTAAGAAAGCTGGCAAAGAAGCGCCAGTAGGTACTGTAACCAAAGTTTTTTGCCTTTTGAAATATCATAGGTGACGTCACTTGCGTATGACCTTCGCTGAAGCCCATTATATTATTGTATATATTTTAAATTCTTTAAATTGAAACTCGACAATGCAGGACACTAATGCTTGGCGCCAGAAATAGCAATGAAAGTGATAGCTGTTTAGATGAGATCTGTGTCCTACCATCTAATAATAATAATAATAATAATAAAAAGTTTATTTTCTCCACAAAGGTAGTTACAATTAAACTTACTACTAAATACAAGTATAGTTCACATAACCTTTGTGAGAGCTGGAGTCTTATACCTGGTTTCTTACAAAACCTGTGTTACAGATCACCAGGCTCTCTGCCATCTCGGAGTGGACTAGTGTACGATACTTAAAGTCATATATCTTATGATTAAGTAAGATCTGAGTGCCCAGTGCAAGTTTTATTTACAATTCGATCACGTATGAAAATGAGAATTTGTATGGCATTGATAAACGTCTCCAGAATGCCTACCTGCGAGTTTATTTGCCATTCAACCTCGTTAACGAAAACGAGATTTGATTACATCGAAACAGCGCCTCTTGGTGATAAACGAGGTGAGTTGGAATATTGAAGTAAGTAAAAAAAAATAGATTTAGCGAATAAAACTCGCTCTTAGTACTTTATCAGTTTCAATTAAGTACAATTAAAAAACTATTCGTTGTAAACTGGAAACATACCGACCGATGTTCGTTCCGGTGCGATCATCGCGTATTATAGTGTCGAATCGTACTCGCTGAGATGTGAAGCTTCCTCGGAGCTTCCAATCTTAGTAGAGCCGCCTCAACTGCCTCAACTTTAACTGGCCGAGGCCTAGAAACGCTGGTCTTCACCATCTTCATTTGCATGTGTCCTTCCACTGGTTCCATTGTTTTGAGAAACGATATATTAGCGTGGTTTTACCGAAGATGCGGGGATATGAAAGTCTGGTAACAAGACAATTGGTGCGTTCGAGCTCGGATACTTTAATAGTGTACGGCGGTGAATATATTATTTTTCAATTCCAAAAGAATAAAAAGTAACTTTTTGAAATTAATCCTGTGATGTCTTCCTGTGACCACGGACCCTGCAAAGGGTTCCAAACGTCAGGATAAACATTATTTAAAACTAATGTATAAAATAAACACTATTATATCCGTAAAAGTTGTTTCATTTCAATGTGTAGTGTTCTGTTCGCGTAAACTTTAGAAAACAACAAGTAACTTTTTGTAAAAAAAGTATCATCATTATTATCATCATCAGGTCATTTAATGTCCCCACTGCTGAGGCACGAGCCTTCCCTATGGATGGCACGGGCCATAAACCACCACGCGGGCCCAGTGCGGATTGGTGGTTGTTAACGACTGCTAATGCAGCCGGGACCAACGGCTTTACGTGCCTTCCGAAGCACGGAGGAGCTCGAGATAGAACATTTTTGGTCACCTATCTGATGGCTGCCTTTGCGAAAGTTACTTAACCACAATCGCTGACCGGGTGCGTTAACCACTGCGCCATCGAACTCCTCAAAAAAAGTATAATAATCGGTAATTATAGTTGTCAAGTAAAATATAAAATGCCCAAAAAGCATTCGTATCTTATCCTTCGACCTATAATACGACAATTACGATCCTTTCAGAGGTGTTTTCCGTGGCCTAAGCTCTTGAAGTCAGTCAGTGACACGCCGGCTGTGTTTGCTGCATTTCTAACATGAAAAAACATAAACTGCCAATTGGCAACACATAAGGGATAAGTTTCTTTTTTATATAGGGATAAATTATATTCTCTACATATAGAAAAATTACAATAGTTTTAATAAAAATGTAGTTTCAGCTTTTACCACAACGTCTTATCAAATGTATGTCAGAGATAATCATGTCAGTAAATACTATGAAGAGAAAAGTGCAAGGATGTTTAAAATTCATAACAAATCTAAGAATCAAAAAAATTGCTAACGAGCCCATATAAACGAATTCACCCTGTTATAACTACCATACTTAGCGACAGCTTTTATGTAAAGAATGAAAAAAACAAAACAACTTCTCACAACAGATAAATCTGTTTCAAAACCGAATACAGGTCAATGGGTCAATTTAGGCTGAATTCAATATCAGGTATCGCGTCCAGCCAACCGTACCCAGTTAGTTTAACATTGAATAGGGGGTAACTCCCGAGGCCTAAGGATGTTGCCACACGAATATGAGTGGTGCGATTGGAACTGATAATGTTAACCTCCCATTTAGTGGTTGTGGGAATTGAGTTGCGTGTGCGCATTGTTTCTGCTCGTTCGTAAGTATTTATATCAGATATCTATAGCATGTTTGGCAGTATAGAGATAGATACTGATGTGTTGCTTTGATTCAAAAGTATTAAAGTACTTCGTTGAAGTATTAATGAAAAACTACCTGATATTTTGTTATGATTAGTAAATTATATAACATATTTTTTATAATTGTTATCATATTAAATTAGCTCTGAGGAGGTCGATGGCGTAGTGGTTAACGCGCCCGGTCTGCGAATGCTGTGGTTAAGCAACTTTTGCAAAGGCCGGTCATCGGATGGGTGACCAAAAATTTTCCATCTCGAGCTCCTCCGTGCTTCGGAAGGCACGTAAAGCCGTTGGTCCCGGCTGCATTAGCAGTCGTTAACAACCACCAATCCGCACTGGGCCCGCGTGGTGGTTTATGGCCCATTCTCCCTATCCATCCATAGGGAAGGCTCGTGCCCCAGCAGTGGGGACATTAAATGAGCTGATGATGATGATGATGATGATTAAAATTTTCAACATTATGACTAATTTATTACTACTACTAAATTAAGCTAGCTACTGCTCTTTACGGAAGTATCAGCAAAATTTCTAAAATCTCTTTTAGACCTGTAAACATAGCCATTTAAACCGGTTAGAAAAAGATTCCGAACGTACGTTCGAAAACCTAACAAATGAATAATGCAACTAGTTTTTCCTATTATTTCCTAATATTTTTCTGATAGAGCTTTAAATAATATAGAAATTAATATAACGACTATAACAAAAAGAAAGAAGTATTAATTTATAAAATATTCAGTAGGTACTTTCAGCAGGTCTAACTAAGCTAACTACTTCTGCAGACAAGTCTTATTTATGATACCGGTTGCTGGAAGTAAGGATTTTATTGAGCATTCAATACGGAGGTAGCGGCTCAAAAGAGGTATATTTAGGCAAGTTAACGAGGACAGAGGTCGGAGGGCCGCACAATGGAGCGATCCGAAGGGCATCTGGCATCTTCACGGTGGTTGCGCCGGCGCCGACTGTACGTCTTTCCGATGAGTAGCTACATTTCATTAGCTATTTTCGTAAAAAGTTTGGGGTACTTCCTCTTTTTCAAAATCCTGCATCAGTTCGTCTTTAAGATGTCCCTTGATCATAATGCTTTCTCGTAGATCGAATAAATCGTTTATTTTCTCTCCACAATAATAAATAGGTCTTAATTAATCTACGACTTAGTGCTAATTGTAGTTTTAGGTTTATGGTTTTAGTTTATGACCTATATCGTTGTGAGAGACTGGTCCCTGAAGAGGTTTGAAGAAAACTGTAGTACAGGTACCAGGGCCCTCCCGCGGATATTAATCAATAGACAGGTGAGTGTCTATACTACATTTGTTAGGAAAGCAAATAGATAAGTATGAAGCCTTGCGAGAGAAGGTAAGTAATACAAACTAAAGGGTAGATACAAGTTACAACTAAATGAATTGTTTCTTATGTGCTAGGTGTATATATGTGTGTGTGTGTATGTGTGTGAGGGTGTGTGTTTGAGGGTGTGTGAAGATTGATTGTGAGTTTTGATTTATGTTTGTAAGTGTCCTAAACTCTTTTAATAAATATTACTGACGCAGTAAAAGAAAACAACAAGAGAAAGAAATGCCATTGCTTAGTTTGTTGCCGGTTCTTCTCAGCTTTCCATCAATAATGTATACATATTGATCAAAGTTCTCAGTACATACGAATTGTCGTAGAATTTCTTATCAGTCGCTTAGTGACTCTCATTGAAACGCAAAATTGTAGCGTAAAACAGTAAAAGTATTTGAATATTGATTCTTTAACGGACATAATCCATCGTCGATCGGGTCCGTATTATAATAATAGTTAATAAAAAATGTCATGTAAATT
The DNA here is from genome assembly GCA_963082485.1 of Eudonia mercurella. Classification (NCBI taxonomy): domain Eukaryota; kingdom Metazoa; phylum Arthropoda; class Insecta; order Lepidoptera; family Crambidae; genus Eudonia; species Eudonia mercurella. Next base: position 17,367,997 of record OY720026.1, read on the forward strand.
CTATACAATTATAAATTTATTATTTATTAAATATGATTGCATTGATATAGTGAATCGATTAAGTTATTCAGTGCCACTGAGGGTCCAAGCACGTTCAGTTCATCACGCCTTAAATCATTATTTGCTGTCGCTACACCTCGTACAATCGCATAACTCACTTTTACAACAAAAATTTTAACACAATTGATATTTTTGCATGTAGTGCTGGTTTATACAAAAAACAGATAATCGACAGATTATTTACAATCACTGATGCCTAAAGGTGGCTGCGTGCAACCTTGCCTTGTTTGCCTGAACATGTTTACTTCACACTCACGTTTCCACGTATATTTCAAATATTTATAATATTCATTACCTAATCCAACATACACACGCACTCATATATTTAAATCCTTAATATGCACTTACTCACACATACATATAGTATATACTTACATAATTCAGTCATTTATTACACACTTACATTGTATATTTAATTCACTTTTACATGACTCTGACTCGGTTTCACTGTCATTACTACTTGTCATTATTACTAATTAATAAATAAATAATAATAAAAAATGTCGCAAACAAATGCTAATTAAGTTAGAAAAGAAAATTGTTGAAAGATTTTCACGAGCGTGAGCAATTGAGCACCGGGCACAAATCAGCAGGGTGCCTAGTGTGAGTTTTGTTTACTATGGATCCGTATTCATTCGGTTACGTTTACGAAAACGAAAATTAGTATGGCATTGAAGCAGCGCCTCCTAGCGACGTACGAGAAGAGTTAAATTTTGCCATACAAATTTCCCGTTTTCGTTAACGCTATCGAATGGCGAATGAAACTCGCACGAGGCATCCAGAAGGGCAAGGGTACATTATAGTACCACGTTAGGTTGGTTGTAGGTAGCGTTGCCAGGTGTCCCGATTTGCGCGGGAAGTCCAACGGGTCTGATTGCAGGTCCCGATTTACCCTTGATCGGGACGCCAAATATCTTGGTGATTATCTTTCGATAATTTTCACAGCAAATATGCGGGAGAGAGAATTCATGTTGTTATAATATTGTAGAAGTGTCTCTAGTAGTATTAGTTTCATCTAATCATGACGATTCATAAGAACCTGCATTTTTTAAGCAATTGTAGCTGTCCCGATTTGAAATCCCAAATCCCGACTATTTTTACCTTCCGTCTCAAAATTTGACACACAGGACCTGGCAACACTAGTTGTAGGGCTTGTTTCAGATCCGCCTGGCTTGCTTGTTTTGAGTTTTGTTATAGTTACAAGATTTTTTTTTAAAATATTTACGGGTAAGCACAGTGCCTTGATCTTACCTGATGTATCTGATGATAAGGCCAATGATGGAAACGCACTTCATCCGGGATCCTCAACTAGTGAGGCACTGGCTATCTTATCTCTAGCTGCCGGAACACAACAATGCTACAAACATCGATGTTATGGCGACATATTTAGATAAGATGGTGGTAGCTAGCCAGGCGGACAAACAAGTCCTACCACCAACCAAACCGAGTACACGAACGTGTACCCCCCGCTGGGAATCGAACCCGGGACCACAGAGGCGGTTAAAACTTTTACTAAAAAAAATTAACCCGTCTAGCGTCAAGTTCGAGTGGGAATCGAACCCACGACCTTTGGATACCCGGTCCAATGCTTTGACCGCTGAGCTACCGAGACCCCAAAAGACTTGTATAGACACTCGTATAAATATCTTGTAGATAGGAGATAAATTTGTCAAGTGAAGTGAACTGCGCTTCCAACTTCAGCCCTATCAAGATGAAGATCCTTCTAGCAAGTAAATAGCCTATAACTGGCCCACTGCTGGGCAAAGGTCCATCATTGAAATCGTGTCGGACTGAGCGCTTTGCCACACGGCTACCAAGGCGTTTGTCCCGTACTTAACAATAAAACAAAATTGGTCCTTTCAAACGAGGCGTGAAGAAGCATCTCGCCGACCACAAATTTTGGTATTTCCACTTCCCACATCGTCGCTTGTCTTACTAATCGACGTAGGTAACTGACATTTTTGGCGAAATTGACTTAATAATGTGGTTTTTATCTACATACTTGCTGCTGCTTGCTTGCTTTCATGTTGCTTGCATGCTTCATGCTTGCTTGCATGCTTGCTGCATGCTTGCTATATATGGATAATATATGGATTTTGTCAGTTTATGCTTATCAAATGTATGCCCTTTGAATATTATGCCTTTAAATGTTATGGCAAATTTAATTTATACCTTTTGTTAATTATGATTATTGCAATTATGACTTTCCATGATTATGCCTTACAGATTTCGGCCATATGATGATATGCGTTATGAAGTTATGCTAGAAAGACTTATGGCAAGTGACGATTATGGTCATGAACATTATGCATTTTCAGTTTATGCCTAAAAACGTTATGCGTTTCAATAGGTAACCGATCGAGTGGCGTGATCGATACACCCCGCACCCCGCACCTGCAGACTGATTTATGATTATAAGCTTTAAAACTTAATTAGAAACGCACAATAAGCTTAAAGCACACAATAAACTCAAGCTGATTTTCAATTATTTGTTTTATTTCATTGCTTTAGTTCCAAAATGCATGGGCCAATCTGACAACGCATACCTTGTAGGCAAAAAAAGTTTTCACTTAGTGACGTATCTGTTTTAAATTATTTTTAGTAAATTATACAGTTAAACAAAATAAATAGGTTTATTTATTCATATTATTAAATTACACAATTATATCTGAGATTATATAATAACCTAAAGTAACTAAAACTAATACAAAACTAAAATATGGCGTCAAAAAATTCCTCCGCGTCGCAGTCGACTGGTAAAGTACCCAAGAGACTGGCGGCATTGCCACGTTGTATGGCAATGCTTGGCCTCTGGCCAAGGAAAAAGCCAGCCTTTGGGTCATGGGAAGTGTCAACCAGCCGTTTAGAGATGTCATTAAACGAATCATGAGCACTCGGACCCCACGGCCCGAGAGTTTCAACCCCAAACGGCACGAAAATATAATTGCCGATAAGGTTATTATACTTTCGCTGCTTGAGGTTTTCTACAGCCGCAGCAGCAGCACCAGCACAGCACGCTGTGCTAGGAAGATGGGATGGCGCAAGAGTATCGTCACAAGTTGCATCCCACACTAAAGGCCTACCCAACTTCCAAGGAAATAAAGACATGCCGTACGGTCTCTTGCCATCGTCGCGTGCCAAGCCATTGGGTTCTAATACAGCTGGAACGCCGACAGTGACAAGAGCTCGTCGGATGATGTCATTAATGTTCGCGTACCGTGCTAAGCGGCCCGCACTATGGCTGCAAGACAGACCGTGGTGTCCGAGGCCGTTGACAACTTCGCCACAGTGACAGCGATGAGGAGAACAACAAGGAGCTCCTAGACGCAGGGAAGCAGCGAGGCGGAAAGTAGTGTCGTCGAACAAAGTACCTAAGTTCGACGACGGTAGTGCATGAAGCCAAAGACCCGACTCCCACTTGTCCACAGCCAGCAGGCGCGCATGCTCCGCAGTAGTAGCAGACGTGACAAGTAAGTTATTCTGTACTACTCTGCAAAGCGGCTCATCCCACCGTCTCTGGGAAGATGGATTGACGGGTGTATCTGAATTCGGGCAAGCGAGTCTCCAGGCATCCATAGCCTCGGTGAAGCACGGCACATCAAAATTAATCAGTGTGGGGGCTAGGATTTTCCTGATTAATTTTTCGGTGCCATGGACCGAGGATAAGAAAGCCGGTAAACTAATACTGGAAATTTTGCGGACGCCGAGGCCTCCCATGCTAATTGGAAGAGTAGCTTGTGCCCATGATCGGTCGTCCAAGGCCACATTTAAAATCGACGTTAATGTATGCCGCATAATTTGGTCCAATTTATCTAAAAGATGACTGTGCATCCATAAATGGGAAGAGCGAAGGAAATATATTAATGTAGGGCCGAAACAACAGTAACAAATTAAGGTTATAGCCGAATGCATGTTAATTTGGAACAATCTTTCCGAAACGTCAATAAAATTTTGTATTTTTTCCTCGATAAAAACGGGAAAGGAATTTTCAAAGATTGGAGACCCAAGGAGACGAAGCGAACTTTTTTCAACAATCTTGATTTCCGGAGCTATTGCGTTAAATTTGGGATGTCGCTGCCCTATTATTGCTCTGTACCAACTCCACTCGCCTTAGTTTCGAGTTATCGACATCCAAAGTTTTGAAAAATCATACATCCCTTATGTAATACTAATCTGACCTTTAATGTGCCTCATTGGCTAAACAGGTTTTTGAGGAGTTGTTCCATGTAAATTACACTGGTTTTTGAACATATTTAATAATAATAATGAAATAAAATTTAAATTACTTTTGTACTATGTAGTCCAAAATTAGCAAACCTATGACATTATTGTTTTGTACTTTAATTTTTTTACTATTGTTCTGTTCTTTATCCTTACTTAGTACAAAGCAATATTAAATATAGTATTACCTCGGAGTAAATAATTTCAGTACTAAATACATGTAAATGTATATAAATTAAAGGACTGATTGGAGAAAATCAATTAAAAATGTTTTAAATGAAATGAGTGTTAAGCATACTGACGGCAATGGAAGAGGCAGCAAGGACGACGAAGTGATACGAACGACACCGGCGACTGCCGGACAATGACATCTGTCTAACTATCGGTTTTCAGCTCGTACGCGCGTCCTAATTTTATTAATTGTATTTATTCCGAATAAAGGAATTTGTCTGTTTCTACGGTGTCTTATTTAACTAGGCATCGTCGTAAACATTTGGTGACCCCGACGTGATATTGGTTACATGAATCGGCGATAATTTACGAAGATTTAAAACGAAAATTATCGCACGGCTATCGTGTCTTTGTGCGCTTATAATAGGACGCGTGCAAAATGGCGACCGACACAAGAAAATTAATAGATGAATTTGTGCATTGATCCCTTCGATTGGTTTGCTGCTGATATATGCTATAGATATTTACTGCAGCATTGGACATCGATTGTGGAATTAGCCAAATTACCAAACAAGATCTAGTGCAAGGTGGAAAAGGAATGGAACAAAGTTGTTGAAAATTTTGGATTACTCGTACTTTGACGGCTGACGGCTGCCGGATTATTGTACTGGTGTTGCTGCATTGGAGCTCGGTCAAGGAAGTAGCCAATTTCTATTATACTTATTGCCTCTTTTTGCCATAAAACATTTCTTGTATTTCATATATGTAACGCTTACGCAGACTATCTTTGTTTGCGAATATTGTTTATAAGGCGTTTTATTAATGTAAAGATAAAAGTCTCTATTTGCTGTCTAAGGAATTGACATTTCATTGCATGATACCTATGTCATCCATTGCATTGCATGATTATTCGAAGAGTGCATGATAACAATTTCATTTAAGACAAGTATTGCCTTAAGAAGAGCTAAGCTTCACTGTTTCATTTTGGTTGGTGCTATAAGGCTTTTATGTTGTTATCTTTAATTCTTGCAAATACATATTATTACCACTAACAGTAAACAGTTATTAAAACAAAGTATGCCGACTATTTCAGCTACTCAAGTCGCCACACAAGCTCCTGGATCCAAGCCATATCTATAACAAAGTAGGAGGATTAAGAAAACGCAGGCTCGCTGAGCTTGTCCACTACTGGGATCAGTGACTGGGCAGACTAGCGAATTCGACCGTTGTAGGAACTTACCTACAGCGGCCTTTACGGTTTGGACTTTGATTTGTTTATTATTGTTTGGTATTTCGTTTGGTTTGTTGTTTGCCCTTCATATCAATTACAATGGAGGACGAAGTGAAAGCTTTAGTTCAAGTTAGAGGTACGATTAAGTCGAGAATAACTATTTTCTGTAAATATATCAATGCTTTAAAGGCAATGGATTTTAAATCTTTTTCAAAGGTTCAAATTGACGAGCTACAATTAAAACTAAGTAGATTTCAAAGTTTATTATCTCAATTTGATGAGGTTCAAGGAAAAATCGAGTTATTAGTTTCGGAACCTGACGACCAAATTACAGAAAGAGAAACTATGGAAAATAACTTTTGTAGCTTAATCGCCGAAGCACAAAATCTCATTGAGCGTTGTTTAGAGGTGCGTGCTGTTGATAACTATAATGACGGTTCATCAAATTCGATCAAATCTACTACTCGTAAATCTTTCAATATAAAGTTACCAACTATAAATTTACCACATTTCGATGGAAACTTTTTGAAGTGGCTCGAGTTTCGGGATACGTTTAACTCACTAGTAAATGAAAATGAATCGATTCCGGAAATTAATAAGTTTCATTATTTGCGTTCCTCATTAGAAGGTAGTGCTACTGTTGTCATTAAATCAATCGAGTTTACAGCAGTTAATTATAAAATTGCTTGGGACCTCCTTTGCAACCGGTATAACAATACAAGACTTCTTGTCAACAACCATTTGAAATCATTATTTGCTTTTCAACCTATTGCAAGGGAATCTCATCAATCGCTTCGTTATATGATTGATTATTTTACAAAAAATTTACGAGCCCTAGGTACTTTGAAGGAACCTACCGAGTCTTGGGATACCTTGATTATTTTTATGATGACGTCAAATTTGGATAGTGCCACAAGTCGTAAATGGGAGGAGCATAGAAACTCATTGTCTGACTCACCTAGTCTTGACGAGTTTTATCAATTTTTGCGTAGTCGCGCTGATGTTTTAGAAACTGTACAATTTTGCAGAAATGAACCTTTGAAGTTTGAGAAACATTCTCATAATAGGGAAATAAAATCTACTAAATCCTTTGTTACTTCCAATGAAAGTTCGACTTCTAAAGGTTGTGTTATTTGTACCAAAGACCATTTTGTTCATGAGTGTGACAAATTTAAAAATATGGATGTGGACACTAGATTGAGTCACATTGCAAAACATAAACTGTGCTTTAACTGTCTTCGCCCTGGCCATCGTCCCTCTCGTTGTTTTAGAAAGGGCTGCAAGATCTGTAACGCAAAACATAATTCGTTATTACATAAACAATCAACAGACACTACTACCTCGTATAAAAAAATCGACTTACCTTCTGGTTCACTTTCAGCTTCACAATATGATATACCTAATAACCAAGTGTCGCTGTCCGCAGCTATACCAAGCCATGTACTGCTGTGTACTGCTCTGGTAGAAATTGTTGACTCTAAAAATAATAAAACTTACCTGGCGAGAGCGCTTCTAGATAGTGGAAGTCAGTCATCTTTCGTAACCGAAGACCTGCAAAATAAGGTTGGTTTACCTATATATAATAAAAATCCTATTAATATTATGGGAATTAATAACACTATTTGTGCAGCAACAAAACATTGTAATATAAAAATTAAGTCTCGAGTTAGTTCTTTTCACATAACGGTACCTTGCTTTGTTATACCAAGCATTACAAGTAAATTACCTGGTGTTGAAATAAACACGTCAACTCTTAACTTACCTTCAAATATTGAGTTGGCTGACCCAAGCTTTTTTAACCCCTCTGATGTTCATGTATTGTTAGGTGCAGATGTATTCTGGGAGATCGTACATGGTCATCAGATTAAGCTTGGGCGAAATAAGCCTACTCTCCAGGAATCACAGTTGGGCTGGTTGATATCTGGACCAGCTGGTGTAAACTCTGGAACGCAAGATAAGATTTGTAATTTTTCTCAAAGTATTCACGACTCGCTGTCAAGGTTTTGGGATATTGAAGAGTTACCTGATATTGATAGGCAGAAGTTCTCGAAGGTTGAAGAGATCTGTGAATCTCATTTTTTGGAAACTACAAAGCGTACCGAAGAAGGTCGTTTTTCAGTCCAAATACCTTTGAGTGAATCGCCAGATAAAGCATTGGGTGATTCTTTTTAATTCAGCTAAATGTAGATTTTTTAGCTTAGAGAAAAAATTTAATAAAATTCCTTTGTTGAAGGAAGAATATAAAAACTTTATCCATGAGTATGAACGGTTGGGCCATTTGTCGCCAATCAATCGTCCTTCTTTCGGATATTATCTGCCCCATCACGCCGTAATACGTGATGCTAGTGAGACGACACGCTTGCGCGTAGTATTCGATGCTTCCTGTAAGACCACGAGCGGCAAATCGTTTAATGACATTCAGCTTATAGGGCCGGTGGTACAAGATGATCTTTTTTCGATTTTGCTACGTTTTCGTCAAAATGCGTTTGTTGTTACTGGGGACATTGAAAAAATGTACCGTCAAATTGAAGTGGATGAGTCACAGCGCCATCTACAGTTGATCATCTGGAGGGACGCCGAAACTGATCCACTACAAATATTACAACTTAACACAGTTACTTATGGTACTGCTTCGGCTCCTTTTTTGAGTACAAGATGTTTATTAGAACTGTCTAAAGAATGTACGTTCGACATAGCTACCGTCTTACGCCATGATTTCTACGTTGATGATTTGAATACCGGTACCAACTGTAAGGAAGACCTGCAAGCCATAATAAAAGGAGTTGTTAATAAATTGTCGGAAGCTTGTTTTTTGTTGCGAAAGTTTCGTACAAATGTTCCCGATATCTTTAATAATGTCCCTATGACATCCCAGAGTCAAGATTTTTGTAAAGAGTCTACTGTGTTGGGACTAAAATGGTCTCCTGAAACAGACACTTTACGGTTTTCGTCTACGCTTGAAGCCGACCTTAAGATAACTAAACGGAGTATTCTTTCAACTTCAGCGAAATTGTTTGATCCTCTTGGGTTATTGTCACCTATAACAATCATTCCTAAAGGTCTACTTCAAAAATTATGGCTACTTAAAAATGGATGGGATGACCCTATCCCAGATCACATACAAACTGAGTGGCAGGAGTTTCTTAATAACTTACAACATTTGTCTTCTTTAGAAGTCCCAAGGCATATCGTTTGTGAATCTCCTATTAATGTAGAATTGCATTCATTTACCGACGCCTCATTAATGGCTTATGGTGCTTGTCTATACCTGAAATCTACCAATTATTTAGGAGAAGTTACCGTTCATCTTTTCTGTGCCAAAGCTAAAGTGGCTCCTTTGAAGCCAGAACTGACAATACCTCGTTTAGAACTGATGGGTGCTTTGTTAGGAGCTCGATTACTTACAAAGGTAGTTCATTCGTTTCGTTCCAAGTATCTTCAAGTTTCGCGGTGTATTCTATGGACCGATTCAACCATAGTTTTAGGATGGCTTAATTCTGAGCCAAAAACATTGAAGGCTTTCGTTAGTAATCGGATAGAAGAGATTCGTGAACTTACCTCCAAGTATCAATGGCGACATGTACCGACCAACAGTAATCCCGCTGATCTGGCCTCTCGTGGAGTAAAGCCGCAACATCTAAAACATAACAAATTGTGGTGGCACGGAGCTCCTTTTCTGACGAAGCCAGAGGACGAATGGCCAACAGATAATACAACGCTTATCACACTACCTGAAACAAAGGTATCGTTGAGTGTACAAATCGAACCAGCCCCTAATTTTACTTTATTTCGTACTTGTTCAAAATTATATCGAATGCAAAGAATTATGGCATATATAAAGCGCTTCGTACATAATTGTAGAACGGAAAATAAAGTGAAGGGTAAGTTGACACTCACAGAGTTAATACAATCTTTTTTTGCTTTGGCTAAGCTTTCTCAGGAAGAATCCTTCAAACAGGAAATTCATTCTTTAAAAACCCTAGGATATTTGAATCGTAAATCTAGAATCTTGTCGTTAAATCCTTTCTTAGATAGTGATGGTGTGTTACGTGTTGGAGGACGTTTGCAAAAGGCATTAGTTCCATATAATAAAAAACATCCCATCATTATTGATTCCAAACATCATTTTACCAAACTTCTTTTTAACTATGAACACGTTCGTCTTTTGCATTGCGGACCTTTACAATTATTATCGTTGATACGTGAAGATTTTTGGCCTATAGGCGGCAGAGTTCTAGCTAATCAGACTACTAATAATTGCATACAGTGCGCAAAAATAAAGGGAAAAAATATGCAACCAATAATGGGCTGCTTACCTGAATCCCGTGTTAACCCAGCTCCTCCGTTTGAGACTTGTGGTACTGATTTTGCTGGTCCCTTTTTGATTTTAAATCGCAAAGGCCGCGGTGCAAGGGCAAGCAAATGTTACCTATGTGTTTTTGTTTGTTTTTCCACCAAAGCTGTGCACTTGGAGGTCGTAAGTGAACTGAGCACTAACGCGTTCATACTTTGCTTACGTCGATTCATCTCTAGGCGCGGCAAGCCGTGTACAATATACTGCGACAACGGAACGAATTTCGTGGGGGCAAACAACGAATTAAAGAGAATGCTTAGGGCCGCTAACGAGTCAGTCACTGAATTCGGTTTGTGTGAAGGCATCGACTTTAAATTCAGTCCGGCATATGCTCCTAACTTTGGCGGGATCTGGGAGGCTGGAGTTAAATCTGCGAAGTTCCATTTAAAGCGTGTAGCAGGTAATACAAACTTAACATTTGAGGAGTTAGCCACCCTTTTTATGCAAATTGAGGCAATATTAAATTCCCGTCCATTAACGCCTATGTCATCCGATCCATCTGATCTCACTCCATTAACACCCGGGCACTTCCTTATCGGGCGTCCTTTATCATCGTTACCGTCTCCAACAACAACCAAGATGTCGATCAATCGATACCAGCAGCTGGAGCGCATGAGACAGCACTTCTGGACGCGGAGGTCGCGAGAATTCCTGTGTGAACTTCAACAACGCGTGAAATGGCAGAAAGATTGTAAGCGAAACATACAGGTTGGAGACATGGTTGTAATTAAAGAGGAGCACCTTCCACCGATGAAATGGATCCTAGGACGCATCAGCAAATTATATCATGGAACTGACGGTGTTTGCAGAGTTGTGGATATTACTACTTCCAAGGGCATCTTAAAAAGAGCATTAACAAAAGTTTGCGCTCTGCCCACAGGAGATTTTCATGAGCTCCTTGGAACCTCAGCTTCCAAGGGGGGGGAGGATGTTAAGCATACTGACGGCAATGGAAGAGGCAGCAAGGACGACGAAGTGATACGAACGACACCGGCGACTGCCGGACAATGACATCTGTCTAACTATCGGTTTTCAGCTCGTACGCGCGTCCTAATTTTATTAATTGTATTTATTCCGAATAAAGGAATTTGTCTGTTTCTACGGTGTCTTATTTAACTAGGCATCGTCGTAAACAATGAGACATGTTTATATTTTAAAACAATAAGACAATATGTCGTTATTAAGTATAATTCTGTCAAAGAATTACCAAAAAAATTACCAAACATAATAGTTATAAAAAGTAACAGGGTACAAGACTCAAAAGTTGACCATTAAAATTAAAAAAAAATAAACACAAAATCAATAGTATAAAATGTTCTGTCTATAAATTTGTTTATCTAAAATTTATTCATAGTTGAATAAACAAAATGACCGATATAGTGGCAACATCTAAGGTGGCAACTAATATAAAACATAAAAAAAAAATTCCCTTTGAAGGGAAAAATCTCCTCATTTATGATGACTATAAATACTACTTAAATAAAAAAATAAGAATGAATAAACATATTGGAAATGTTTTCATAGTTGTGCCGCTGCACACAACTATGAAAACATTTCCAATATGTTTATTCATTCTTATTTTTTTGTCTGGTTTGTCTTCTCTAAAATATTGGAATAACAATAACGTTAAAGTAGTTGGCAAAAAACAAGGATTAACAAAACATTCGTTTAAAATATATTTATTGATTGTGTTTTTATTTGTGTTTAAATAAATTTATAATTTTCTAATTATTAAATGGCGCTGCCGTCATGTAAACATTGACTCTTGTGTTTTAAGTCTGATTAAAAATATTTTAAGTTAGAATTGCACAAAAAGTACATAACATCATTCATAGCCCCGAGAAAAAGAAGTGTTATCGTTATCAAACAGGTTAATTCTTTAAGAAACAAAATGACAACAAAATTAGAAAGTGCTATCCAGTGGCTAAATATCAGTGACGAAAACATTATCTCAAGCAAAATTGGAATGTTATCTATACTGTAAAATAAAGAAAACTTACGTTCAGGTGTAAGAATACTACATTTATGTTAAAAACTTTAAAAAGAGCTAATAAAATAGCTAAAATAATTATAAAATAGCTTTGGATGAAAAAGCTACACCGTCAAGAGCTTTAAATTAAAGAAGCAGTTTTTTAAGTTAAGTTAGCAACAATTTTTATTAAAAGGCTGTTTTTTTATATGTAAGTAATAGGTAATAATAAGTACTTACATTTATTGCATTTTTTTTCAAAAGTTAACTAATTTTATTGAATAAAATTATTTAAATTTAGTTATTTTTAGTTTTTATTGCACAATTTTTAGTACTTAGTAAAATAAATATAAAGTCTTTTTATTTGTGTTTTTTTTTCAAAGTAAACATGATGGAATGGGAAAATAATAAATAGAATAAACTTAAAAGGATTAAATGAGAACATGATGAAGTGGGAGTAAATCATTACTTCGTCCATTATACTAAATAGTATGTAATACGTAAAAAATAGAATAATATAATACAGTCATATAATCTATCTTTACGTATCAATCAGTCAGTCAGTCATCTTTATTTGGCATGTAGGTACCTTCCTCATAAAATTTACATGGTTGGATATAGAACAAAGCAAGGTGCAAAGTTTCTTAATATAGCTTTGTACCATCAGATTCAAAATAAACTGTTTATGGATATAGAACAAAACAATGCATTTCACATCTCTTCAATACCTGGACGTAGAACAATCTTATATTGCGTATCTCAGTGACTATACAAAAACTTTACGATCCGATCAGTGGTTATAGTACAGAAAAATTACTTCTTTAACATGGTACAAAAAAAATAAAATACCTAAAAAGTGGAGTTAGTACAAAGCAATAATAGGGCAGCGATGTGTCAGAAGTCTGTCAGTACCGTCTATTAAGTATATCGAAAGGAAAAAGATATTTCGAAAGGTTGAAATCAAGGCCAATAGAATGAAGTTCATTTTTAAGGAATTGAAGGTCAATTAAAACAGTTTCTACGTCGCCTCCCAAGGTTCCATCATCAAGATACTAAAAGTTAAGCTTGGAATTCAGCTGACGAATAATTGGGTGAATGGCTAAACTGAAAATCACAGGCCCGAGGGGGTCACCTTGTTGACAGCCAACAGCAGATTCCAGAAGGTTGTCCCGAAACAGTAATTTAGAGGGGTATCTGTAGCATTGCCAAAGGAAACTATAGATTTGGGGTATTTCTTTTTTAATTTCTATCAACAAGGTGCTGTATTAACAGAATTGAAAGCATTCTTTATGTTAACCTTCAGGATGACCTCACCTTTACCAGAATTTAGGTAGGTCGACAAAGCGTATACGGCAGCCTCACAGCCCCCTTTGGAGCCGAAACCTAGCTGCAGGGGCTGAAATTTTTCCGAAACAACCTCACCATAAAATTTACAGCAAATCTTGGTTGCCATACGACGGTAAGTAGTTCCCACGGCAATGGGACGAACACCGCCATCGCTTTTACGCAGGGTGCATAGATTGGCCCCATACAGAACGTCGATGATGGCCTCGTTGACCTTGTCGGAGAGCATAAGGTTAATCAGAGCCGTAAACTCCTTCAAGAGCAACTCACCAGCAGCACCGGCACCTGAACAAGAAGGTCCTTAAGGTGCTGAGGAGTCAGGCCGTCGAGGCCGCCAGCAGAGCCACTCCGGAAGGAGCAAACGGCTGTTACCAACTCTCGACCTGTAATGGTGAGGGAGTGATTATCTGAATCAGGGGGGTCGGGAAAAGAAAGGCCATCCGCTGGGGCAGGGTGTTTGCTCTCCAGAGCTGCGAGCGTTTCTGGAGAACACTGTGCCACTACATCACTACTAAAAAGAATCCTGGCTGCTCCGCTAATGTCACCCTACCCTAACTTAGATTCTACTAGATGAGATATACCTCTTGAAGAGGTATATGTCTGGGTCTGAAATTTGGAATCTAAATTATGAGCCGAAATATTACAGTTTTCTTTAATTTGTGCAGATAAAGTCTTTTTGGTAGCCAAATCCTTTTGTACGTGTAGAATTCTGTAAGGGAAGGTGAGAAGCTGTTCCCAAGCACTTTGCGAGTTCTCCTGGGCGGCAAGACATACGCAACCTGCTAGATGTTGAGCTACTAGAGGTCTAGCGCTGCGGGGGACTCGCTTCAAAACATGAACAGAGTTTTTGAATTTTGAAAGGGTTTTCCAAAACGGGTTAAAATTGGATGTAGCCGGAGTTGTAGGTAAAGATGTTGAGACAGGGTCTGAAGTGAGTGCATTTTGTGGTCTGTGTACCTTTAAAAAACCGTGCTTGGGTACACAGCGGACATCTCTCCAGGATGCTCAGTGATGTCGAAGGTTGACTAGCACTGGCACTATTATCCACCACATCGCTGCTGCCAGTAAGCATGTGCCTATTTATAAAGAATTATACTTAAATTTAAATAAAAATAATAACTATAGAAACTAAAACACTTAAAATAAAACACTAAAAAGTCTATGTGACACCGATGACAAAAGTGACGGGAGCGACGCAGGCGCACTGGCGGCCTAGGGCGCCGCCACGCCGATGCATTTCGACGCAGCCCTGGCCATGTGTAATTATTCTTATGTCTTTCTCCGGTAGGAAATTGTAGTGACTCCACTTTTTTTTTCGGAGTTACTTTGTGTCAGTCTTCCGTGCGGTAAGTAATTTCGTTATTATTATTTCTTTATCTCTTGCACAAAATGTTTTAAAAAGTTTATAAATGTTATTGTTCTTCATTGAGAAAACATTATATTTAATATTATTATTATTTTATTATTATTATTATTTAAATCATGTAAAACTAAATGACGTTGACGCTTCGTTGACGTTGTTTTATGTTTTTTTTTTTAATAAATAAACAACGCATTGAAAAAAAGTTCTAACCGTAAAGAATATAATAAACTAGTTTTATTTCAATCAAGCCAATATTGAGAAAGTTATCGTCATTTGTATGTAGTTCCAAACCGAAAAATGCTTCTTCTGAACATTTTGCTAAATGTCAGATACGTCAGTTAGTAAAACAAGCGACGATATTACATCACGTTTCTAGGGTCATCTACCGGACTAAATAAAAAAAAAAAAAACAAAACTAGTTTTATAAAAAAATTGCCTAAAACATCTCAACTTATTAGACAATTAGAAAAACCACTGTGTAATTAAAAGCTATGTATACAAATATACCCTGTATATTTACGTCTATAAGTTATATCCCGTATACAATTGAATGTGCAGTCGTATGTGCCGATCAAGAGGTCGTGGGACAAACGGCCAGCTACAATGTAGATAGGGATCGTCAATTTTGTTCGCTCATTGTATTTCGTTGCGTTTATGACGTCACAAGCTCTGTTTAGTGGCACCCCGACATCGGTAATGAACAATTAGTGGCTGCCTCTTGTGTTAATTAAACATATTGTGTTATTAATTTGTTGATTCTAATGTTCCTTGTTAAGGCGTGAGAGCCCTTGTCTTGTTTACTTTATATTACGTGTAAGTCTGCCAAAGTTTTAATAAAACGAGCTTGAATATCGTGTTTGGGTTGAGATCTATGAAGTTAAGCAACATTCGCAATGCTGGGTCACCGGATAGGTAATCACATTGGGTGTAGTTAACTGGTTAATCAATAGAGAAGCTTTTTAGCAACTATCAAAACGATTTTTAAAAATATTATAATCGTAGAATGATAATGTGTTTGTTTGGTATTACGATAATGATAATCATGATATACCTTTTTGAAATCCTTGTGTGAGCCCTCTAATTTGATACCCATAATGAAGTATTTGAAAAAAAAAAATGTTTTTCATCTAGTCCAATGACGTCGTACAGCCATGTTTGTTTTTGTTTAACGTCACCTATCTAAGAACACTTGGGCAGCTAAGACGAATCTAACGATACCTCAATTTAAATGTAAATCCGATCAGCGGTTCTGAAGATATGAGGTAATAAAGAATATACCCTTCCTTTGCAGTCGGGTAAAAATAGAAATTGTTTGAGAATGGCAAGCTATGAAGTCACTATTGTGTTCCATCCATTGAGGGTTTATTAAAAAAATATAGGTCAAAGAAATACATGCTAAGATTAAAGAACTGTTACGTAAGTAAAAAATATACTTAGTGAAAAGATAGTGATGTTGATGATGTAAAGATAGTAGTATAGTACTAGGCATTTAATTTTTTCACTATATTTTATACTTATTTAATTCAGCTTAAGTGCAGCAATTAGCACTTAAAAATAAAAAATAAAAATTTATTACAGCGTTCTGTTATCAAATTTGTGGTATTTCATAAAGAAAAGTAAGTAAAGATGAGTCTCCATAGCCAATCGGTTGTAAAAACTTTTGGATAGATGGGGCACTACTGCCGCTAAAAAGCAGTAAAATCAAAGTAGTTAAAAAAATTCAGGGCTTACGTCAGCCTTCCCGGTAGCATATTGTTCAGTGCAGCCGCCCGGATTGCGGGCAATAATATAATAATAATTTATTTAATTTAAATCGGTCGCCTTTTTTGCGGGTTAGGGGGAGGGGTTTGGGAGGTATGTGGGAGTCACCCCCACCAATTTCGTTTGCCGGAAATGCATATTTTTTTTTATAAAAGAATGTTTTCTACCTAACCTCAAAATGTATCAAAATTCTGAGTGTCTTCGGCACTGCGGGAAGTGCCGCCCCTCCGCCCTTGCGTAGCAGCGGGCGGGAGCTGCCGTCCCTCCGTTCCTCCGGCTTTTTATATACACTCTAGGGGTGGGCAGACTAATACCACGTGGAGTCGGGGTTGACAAATTCGGTTCTGTCACTATTTATCATTAATAAAATAATAATAAATGAAATATTTAAGTGTATTTCCGTTTTCCATTCACATAAACTCGAAAGCAGCGAAATGACGCAATTTGACGCTGTCAAAAATGTCAAAAATACTTTTAAAATGGCGGATTGGCGTTTCGTTTCACGCGTTTTAATACTTCAAAAGTTTCAAAAACATAGCTTAGACTAAAAAAAGTATCGAACGTACGTTTCGTTTCACGCAATCACAATACATTTCATACAATACAATTTTAAAAATTAATTAAAAATACTGAAACGTAACTCCGGCAGCCGAAACTGTTTTAGGGTTTTATCTTAGACGAGCTTCCCTGAGCCTCCTACACATTCAGTTTCCTCAGATTCAGGCGACCGATCTCTAAGTCCAACCCTTAATTATTTTTTTACTTTATTTTTTCTTTTTGTACTTATTTAATTCAGCAGCAATAAGACTTAAAAATAAAAAATAAAAAATAACTGCTGCGTGATGAAATTATACGTTTAACGTTCAGGAATTAATTAATGTTGTTACCAACTTCCCTATTAAAAATATCCCGAAGAGATCCTGTTCTTTATGCAGTCCCGGTCGTTGTCACAAGATGGCAGTCGTTGAACCCCACCAACTCGCCCCAATATAACCCAATATTTGAACAATTCAAATATATATATTAATTAATGCATAAGGATTTATTTAAAAAAAATATATATGGAGAAGCGTTTTTTGGGTTAGGCTTTTTTGTTTGGTAACGTAAACAAAAACGATTTGTATGGTGTTGAAACGGCTTCTAGTGGAAAACAAGGAGAGTTAATAAATTGTTTAAATAATTTTTAACGCAAATTTTGTTGTGAACAAATTACAAAAACACAATGTTGAAAAAATTTCCACGAGCAGGATTTGAACCTGCACTCTTCTGACATACCGGGTCAGGTATATGACGTATATATAGGACGGTAGTTGTTAACATTGAATAGGCGCCTTTGGCTTTCAAAGTAAAAAGTGTTGAATAATTTCGGCGGGCTAGTTAGAACCACAATAGCTCAATTGGAGGAGCACCTGACCCGGTATGTCAGAAGGGTGCAGGTTCCAATCCTGCTCGTGGAAATGTTTTCAACATTGTGTTTAAGGAGAGTTAATATTATGCAAAACAAATGAGTTCCGCTTTCATGCTTGAATAGCAAGTAATACTCACACTATGCACTCTGAAATTTGAGAGAAAAAAAACCAGTTTATTAAAGTTTTTAAACGCAGTGCGTTGCATTGCCTAGTGCTTCTCTAAAATGTATTGTTTAGGAAGAATCTTTAAATGTTCATCACATCCTTCGCATCGGAATTGCACTAGACCGGATTTTCCTAGTTCCTTTACCAAGAAACCACATTAAAAGTTCTAGCAAAAAAGCAAACAGAACAACGTGAAACTCCAATCTGATACGAGACGATTGCAATAACCAGGTCGCATTGTGTAGGTAAATACAAATAGTAATTATCATGGAGAACCTAAAGAATTAAACAATGAATTTAATTTGGTATGCAAGCGATACGAGATAAGAGCTAGTTTCAGGAAACAGCCGTGGGAGGCGGATTGCAATGAATGGACATTAAAATATGACATTTTGATATTGTACGACCTTAACAGCGCATAGTATTACGCGTTTGGGAATTACGTTTTACGAGAAGTAAAATTTTGTTAAAAAAATATGTTGTTTTATCTACCTCTACTAGTTACCTCGGTGATCTAGTTGTTAGATCACCATTTACAGACCCAGGGGTCTAGGAAACAATTCCCAGTGGGGGGTAGAAGAAATAACGACAAAGCACAAGGGTGCCCTGTTTTTTTTTTCCTTTAGTTGACCTTCGGCTTCGTGCGATTAGCACAAGTCAAAGCACCAGTGTCAAAGTAATTTTTCTTACAAGTAATACACAAATAAACAATATTTCCTTCCTGTATAGAAATGAAAAGTGAGAAATGATATATTTATTTATTTATTTATTTAATTGGACACCAACACAGTGAACACCAATACAATTTACATAACAAAAATGCACACATAATAACACAATCCAAATGTCACTGCAATTACAGGTGAGGACTACATGCAATAAAAATGAGCGAGTAAACTAATAGGTATAACACAAATATTAGACGAAATTACTAAATTAAATTGATACTTGAATGACTGTTTACAAAACAAAATCAAATGACTAATAAAAATAAGAATAAATTAAATTAAATTATTGAGTTTACAAAATAAAATTAAAATCGTAATTTTCAATTGGATCCATTTCAATTCCAATTTTCAATTCCATCCAAAGATTTTATAGATTTTCCATATAATTTATTGCAACTAAAATAACTTTTAGTCTTCATAGCATTATCAGCGAAAATATCGATAGTTTCTGCTTTAGAGAGAGCGTTGTATTGCCTGACAAGTCTAGACATAGGTGCGTGGTATCCCAGACATGACTTAGAACCCTCCTGTTTAAATAAGTTGAACCTAGATGCTCTTGGATCCCCAATATATCCCCAACCCCTCGAGTATTTCAGTAAAGATGTGGGACTTTACTAAGTCCTCGGGCGGACTTCTTGAGAGAATTTGAAAAGTGACGTTGCACTGTTTTGTTTTATTTACCAACACTCATGCACACTCACGAACACATAACGGTTAATAATCCACCATTATTTCACATAAATATTTGACATAACACAAATTTTAGAAAATAAAACAAAACCGCAGACATGACTCTTCATTTTCCCGCCAAGAAGTCCGGGTGCCCTGTTATAAAATAATACAAGAATCTCTTTTTTTAGTTACTTATGTCATATTTATTTTTGTGTAACATAGTTTACAAGATATCATCATCAGCTCATTTTATGTCCCCTCTGCTGGTGTACGAGCCTTCCACATAGATGGATATATGATGATTTATAATCACATGGGCCCAATGCGGATTCACGTACTTTCCGAAACATGGAGAAGCCCGAGATGATACATTTTTGGTCACCCATCCGATGACCAGTATTTGTGACAGTAGCTTCACCTTAGCTATCGCAGACAAGGATAGAATTATACTTATATAATTATAAAAGTAGCATACTTACTTTTTTTTACTAAAGTATGTACGTATGTAGTTTATACTAGAAAATTTATTTACACTCTATAATTAAAGGTACTCAGTTATTTTTATTATTTACCTACTACAATGCTATTTTTACTGTCACCTGTTACAGTAGTAATAATACCTATATACTGTCCCACTGCTGGGCAAAGGCCTCCATCATTGAAATCAAGTCATCGCTACAATTGATAGCTATTGGCTATTAAGCCAAGCCAAGCGTGGTGATTAGGTACACCACGCTTGCCAAAATGCACATGGGTAATACCAAACCCGGTTATGCATCGAAAAATCCAAAAGTAGTCCATAGGTTTACCCTCGAGAAGGGTCTCATATATCCGGTCCAGATACGTGACCCCTGGGTAGGGTTACCATTTAGGAATTTGAAAAGTCCTAATAAAAAGCCTGACATTTCGATAAAAGTCCGGACTTTTTAGTTACAAAATGGAAACATTACTCATTTCGCAATAGAAGATTTATTGTTTGATCTCTTTGATTGTTAAAGAAGATTTTATATTTTGTTTTAGATAAATGAGAACTTAATAAAGATTAAAGACTTATTTGATATTACTTAATATTTAGCTTTGTTACTCATATTCCAAAATCCGGACAAATTAAAGAGCCGGACTAAGTCCGGACTAGAGTCTAAAAGTCTGGACATGTCCGGACTAATCCGGACGGATGGTAACCCTACCCCTGGGTGGTGCTAAATGAGTGAAGCTGTCTGAGTGGTAGAGCCACGCTGCGTTGCAGCACGAAATGGGCCGGCTCGCCCGGCGTAATACCACCCTCTCACAGAATATCGGCGTGAAACAAAGGCACTCGTTGCTGTTGTGTTTCGTCCGGTGAGTGCAAGTACCGGAGGCCCATCTCTCACCCCTCCCCCTCCCGATTACTCCCCCCTCAAGATCCAACTCGTTCCTCAAGGCCGGCAACGCAACTGCGATTATTTTGGTTTTGCAGGTGTCCATGGGCGGCGGTGATTACTTTCCATCAGATGACCCACCTGCTCGTTTGCCTCCTTTTAACATAAAAAAACTTTGTCGGACCTGGGAATTATACCTAGGACCTTCGGGTGTCGAACTGAGCGTTTTGCCACTCAGTCACTGAGGCCTACCTCGGGCATACCATTTGACAAATTTTCACTTCTACTAATAAAACACAAACATCCCACACAAACAATTCCACCATATAATCATGGAGATGACAAGACTATCGTCCTGGCTCTAAAGCAAAATCTTAAAGAGAAACTCAAGCCTTCTAAAGCACGAAAACTTAATGAACACACATTCCTAGATGATCCTTAGTCCAGAGGTGCGATTGAATGGGTAACAATATTTTTTACATTTTGATATCTATAACGAGCGCTCCCACCGATATTCAAAGTGACACTGAAAATTCACAATAGGTATATAATGAAATAAACACATTGTAATTAATTCAAAAATAATTATATTTCATAGTGTGTTTTTTATTATTTTTAATTATAAGATCAATAGGAACGAGGAAGAGGAAGGCTTTCGATGAACCTTCTAATAAAGGCCTCGTTACACAAAGGGCGTTTCGTTGTCATTTGGTTTGTTGTCGATGTTGTGTTCGGCGCAATGCTGTCGGGGTCTGTATAGTCTCTGTTGGTTGTTCAGGCGCTACCATTGTCACACTCTGTCATCTGTGGACCCTTTCGTAGACTGGCTTAATCAAGGTCATATTGGACCAGTCGTGCTGTGTCGAAAGAAATAGGCGTCAGTTTGCCAGCCTCATTCTCTCACAGTGAGGTGACGGATAAGGATAGATCCGGGTACCGGTTTATGATGGGTGCATGGATAGATACGATGGTCACCGGTGTCTAAACTAAAGATGTCTCAAGAATGCTCAAACTTCCTTAAGCATTTTCACTCTGGCGGGTAGCTGTTGGTTATTGCTTATGCCAGTGCTGGATTAATCGTATGAACTCTGGTGATTGCTTTTGACAGTTTCAGATCACTCTGGCAACGTTTGAGGAGGAGTAGTCATCGTGGTTAGAGCCCCACATTTAAGCATTTGTTTTCCCGGGTGCATTGATATGCATAATACCTCCTGAATATGAGTATGACATTACAGAATGCCATTGCGAAATACACCTTAGACATCCCATGGCAATATAGAATGTAAGTTATAAACAAAAAAGTAGGATAAAGGTTTGAGAAAAAGTGACGGATACGCTAAGGATATGCTACTTTATCACAGTTTTCTGTGGAAGCATGCTGGCTAGAGCCAATACGAGCAGAAGCGTAGCGTGTTTTGAGTGACAAATCTATTGATCTATATATTAATTAGCACAAGAAACGTCGGCCTAACGCCACGCTAGCATCGAGCTCTTCAACGCAAGCTGTTTGACAAAACCTTTATGGTGTAGATGTCCGCCATAGCTCTCACCAGGCAACTGGGATGATAAGATTGGAGATCAAAAGGACTTTTGTTTTTATTTATGTGTTTAAAGGTTCATGTACAAACAGTTTACAAAAAGTTATAAAGGTTTAAGGTTATGATTCACAACTCCTTTTAAGAGCAACGATCCACATCGAGTTTATCGAGATAAAGAAATTGCATGAAGGTGTAGTACATAAAATAAGCAAGTTTATATGAACAAAGTAATATTATGTATTGCACTGACTATTTATAATTACAATGACTCTTTAGTCTTGGAAGCGCCAGCTACTTTGATCTTTCTTGATTCAAGTACCAATCGAGTTCCTATACCTTACTCTACCGCACTTTTAAAATTCATTATGACTAATAACCTCAGACCAATAATTAAAGACCAACGGACCTTGAAGACATAAGCATATTTTAAAGGTTATTAGAAATCACTACCTTTATTCCTAATGACTACACTAAAACATCAAAAAACTATGCAGCATTGTGTTGATCAGATAAAAATATTAAAAAAGAGAAGAAGGAAAATTGCAACTAACCCACGTATAAGAACAGTGTTTGCGCAACGGCAATACTTTGCTCTCTCGACACATGTTTATAATAAAATAAATGTTATGCTTTATATTCATAATATGAAACTTAAAAGTTGTAAGGATCTGTTAACAGAATGGCTACTAACTCTAAAATATAAAGCCACAGAGTCATTATTAAGTGATAGGTCTTACTAATGACGGATAAATAATTAAAATGTAAGGGTTGGAAACATTGGTTTATTACTATTTGTTATGATATTGTAATACTTTTATTATTTATTTTGTAAAATAACATAATATATATACACACACACTCATACACACCACACACACACGCACGCACCCCCGGACGCACGCACACACCCACACACAGACACAAACACACACACACACACACACACACACACACACACACACACACACACACACATTCACACAGATTGGTTTGAAGTTTTGTATTAATTAAATTTGGAATGTATACTAGGATGGTCCCAATCACTGTTTATAGATAAGTAACCTTGATAGACTGCCTTAAACGATTTTGATTTTGATTTTTTTTATTTAAATATGTCGCCATAACATCAATGTTTCTAGCATTGTTTTGTTCCGGCAGCTAGAGATAAGATAGACAGTGCCTCACTAGTTGAGGATCCCGGGTGAAGTGCGCTTCCATCATTAGCCTTATCATCACATAACATTAGGTGAGATCAAGGCACCGTGCTTATCCGTTAATATAAACAAAAAAAGAATTGTTCAACTATATATAAATTTATGATCGAGCAATATATAAATAATAATAATTAGATTAACAGTGATAGCGATTAAATAAAAGGCTTATGTATTGGTGGTATTATATACAGATTTAATAGAGACATCTTACAGCTAGAATTATTATACTATCAGTTCGTTAAAAGATTCCACTAATTAGAGAGAAGTAATGTTTTTAAGCTTTTTAGCTATAAATGAAAATAAAATTATTTTTTTTGTGGTCCAAATACTATATTGTTTTTCTTAAATAAAAATCTTTTGTAAAATAGAAAGAAATGTATGTATATACTCTGTAATATAAGTATTTGAAACACTTAATTATAATGATAAAAAGCTACAAGTTATTGAGCATCATTTAGTAGATTAATTATATTATAATTCTATTATATTTACAAAACTTCTTAACTAAAACGTAGGACTATAGTCCTAACTCATCGAATAGATTTGAACAAAAATAAAGTATAAACACTGAAAAAATAGGAAATGCGTATTCATTTTTAGTAAATTTTTGTTCACATTTACTCTTGTTAACGAATGTTATGGTAACTTAGCGCTTAATCACAAAATCGTGGGTAGATATGAAAACCGTATGTAATAAGTATAGAAATATATATATATTTTAACATCACATAATAAGTTTTGATCTTATTTTTAGTAAAATAATTAATAGCTTATCCGAATATTTAAAGTAATAGATATAAATTGATAAATACATATAATCATCTTACACTAATCTATATAATAACTATTACCTTAAATACAGACCCACGCTGTATACATTTAGAGCAATATATGGACAAGCGTATAAAGATCAGGGTGTGATGTTCATTGTTAATAAGCAATAAAGACTATTACTAATACTACCTTCCCAAATTATTGAAAAAGCGTTGATTAAGAAAACCAACACACTAATAACAAAAGACTTCAAATAAATTATAGAATCTAAAGAGTCCAATTAAGTAACATGTTACATAATTATGGTATGTAACAACGTTGCAAAACAATAAGTAAAAGGTTGTTTTATTGACATTTATTGTCCACACTAACGCTGCATAACGTGTTTTGTTTTAAAGTCTGGACGCACCTTAATAAGACATTACTATACTTCCATCTTTGATCAATTTTGTACTAGATTCCCGATGAGCGCTTGAAAAATGGTAGGCGTCCTTGGGGCCACGGAGCCAATCAATACTATCTTCACCCTTTTAGAAAAGTAGCACAATGTTTACGGTCGCCGAATGATAGTTTTCCCTTGGAAAAGCCTGGTGGGTTACTCTTGAAACACAATTGCAATAATCAATTACCAATCTTAAATCTAAAAAATTCAATCAAACTCTTAAAAGCGATAATAGCGCTACATTGGAATTAAATTGCTAGGAAATTGAGTGAACAAATTACTATCGAGATGGGGTGTTCCGAAATTGCGAAACTTATCCCAATATCGATACATATTAATCGCATTGGAATTGTATTGAGATTGAGTTTGCGTCAAGAGTAGCCTACCTGGTGTATACAAGATCGATTGCAGCTGCGGTAGCTCCTATATTGGCCAAACGAAATGTACAGTCGCCTACCGAATTAAGGAGCACATCAAAGCTATCAAGAACACCGATACGCAAAAATCGGCCATCGCTTAACATCTGATCTAGTCAGGTCCTAATCACTAATTACACGAGTATTACAACCCTCAGATAATTTCGACGGAACGCCACTACGTACCTAGATTGGAGTGAGAAGCGATTGAAATTACGAAATACAAAAATTTCAATCGTTAAGATGGATTCAAACTGTCGCGTGTCTGGAATCCAGTGATCAGTCTTGTTAAAAACCGCAAAATCAACAATAAAGCCGTTTTGTGATACTGTGAGTGTAGTGTGTCGTGAGCAATTTCGAGTGAATAGTGACTTAGAAACCGGTAGTACGGGCATCGTGCTCAAAAAACGACTAAGGAAGAGGGTAGATCGTTTTGTCTGCTCATAAAAAATTCACCTGCATTAACTTCAATAATTCCGTGATCACGGCGCAAATGTGCAACTGTGCTTCGGCACAGTATTCGATATCGAATACACACAAGTAATAAACATGGTAAGAACTTCGTACCTAAATATGATTGCATATTATCACGGTGTTCTTCACACTTAGTTGCATGGCTATGTTTCGGGATTGTACACCAAACCAAAAAAAAGAAACACCCTGTATAGATAGAAATAGCGTGTAGTGAATAGCAAAGTATAATTGGTCCTCAATACCATTACAACAAAACATGGGTGGACCGCATCCACTGTGAAGTTCGGACTCGATTGGAGTTTCCCTTGCGTTATAGCAAGAAACATCCCTAACACGTTTATTGAAAGTACAGTCAGCAAATTATATTTAGATACAGCCGTACCTACTTTATACAGTTTGTTAGTTAAACCAAGGGACATATTAAGGGAGGACATTAGGTATTCCATTCCCGATCCGATTCATTAAAAAAAAAATATTCTTATATTTTTGCATAATCCTAATATATAATTTAGCGTATACACTAAGCGCGGGAAAAGATCAAATATGTGCCGGCTGACTGCGACGGCGGAGCGCGGCGCCGCCGATAGATCATGCCGAAAGATCAGTTTTTGCTTTGCACACCGCACGCACCCCGCGAGGCCACGCCTTCACCGCCGCCTCTCGGAGCGTGCCCCGGCGCGTACCCCGTCGCGGTCAGTCTGCGCCGTATTTTTTTAATTTTTTATGTTTACCCAGGCATAAACTACCATAGGATTAAATATGTCCCTTGTGTCAACTAACACGCTGTATAAACCTTCGCGTTCCATTTTAATCAAAGTTTTTATAATGGGGATTAACGCAAACTATTTTAAATAGGTATCGTAGACATACCTTTATACCCGACGTTTTGATCGGTGCAAACACATAATATACATAGAAGTTTGCGTTAATCACTGTACCTTCAATCACACAGCAATTTTAAAAAAATGTGTGAAATATTACCTATTACCAGATATGTGATGAATTATGTTTTCATTAAACAAATCAATTGTAGTTATTTGTTAGTTGTGGACGTTATACTCGTATACCTATTTTTAGGTCATGTTAACCAAATGGATCAATATAGATTTATGATCATGATATGATTAAAGACAAATTCAAAAACAGAATGAATAGAAATAACGTTCATAAAATATTTCATACAATGTTCAAAGAGCTTAACAACATTTATTTTTAATTAATTTTATTATTTAATTTATCCAAGCGAGGTTCTATGACAACAAATCGTTTGTTGCTTTTGATCGTTACAAAAATATCGATCACTTTAGATAGGAATTAGTAATATGTAAAATTAAGATCAAAACATGATTATTTAGTTAAAATCTATATCATTCATTATAAAGCCAGATTCAGATTCTACAACGGACAGTCGCTTTAAAAAAAAGTCTTTTAAGTCCTTTTAAAAATGTTAGGTCAAACTTTGTCAAACTATCGTGTTTAACTATTCAGCGACTTTCGTTCGTACGTATGAAACTGTGTATTGCGGTAAGCGTCGCCGACCCTCTTGCGTGTTCTTTTGGTAATTCTTCTGGTTCTGGGATTGGTAAGTATGACCGCAAAACAAGAAGACTGCAGAAGGTAAGCTTCACACAAACACACTCAAGCAACGAACACAGACCATCTCTCACGTAAAGGAAATCTCGCAACAGCTACGCTCGAATCGTTCAGGGTACCTGGTGTGAGTTTATTCTGTCATTCGATCAAGCTAACAATAGCGAAAATTAGTTAAAATATTGCCATAAAATTTTTCGTTGTTGAATTGTAACAACTTTTACGGATCTACTCGCGTTTATTTCACACATTACTTTTTAATGTTTATCCTGACGTTTCGAACACTTTGCAGGGTCCATAGTAACAGGGAGACCGTAAACTAGCTTAGGAGTAGATCCGTAAAAGTTGTTTCATTTCAATGTGTTTTCAATTTCAATGTTCGCGTAAACTTTAGAAAACAATATTTTAAAAAAGTAAACAAAAAGTAAACAAAACTCACACTAGCCACTCTGTGCTGTCTGAGATTCCGTGTCCGTGAGAAGGTCTATGTGTGCGTTGCTCGAGCGCGGTATGTAGCTTACCTTCTGGGTCTCCTTATTTTGTGGTATCCCCCCTTCCCCCTCCCGCGAGCTGCAGCTGTGAGTGGAGCGGTCAGAGGCCGGAGTTGCCGCAGTACTCGCCGATGCGGTCCGAGATGCACTCGAAGATGTCGAACGAGATGTCACAGTTGCGCCCCGTGTCTGGAACATCAACAACATCATCGGTCAATTGCTTTAACATACAAAACTAAAGATATAACCATACCACAAACCGATAACAGGTCAAACGACTTTCTCAAAGATCAAGAATCTTAGTCGCCCGGGAAAAAGCGTAAGGAACTGATGGCGCAGTGGTAAACAACTGTCGCAAAAGCCGTCATGGGATGGGCATATTTGTGAAGAAGTGGACGTGTTGGTGCATGAGCCCAACACCGCCATGAATTATCTGCACTCGTTCACGCCGCCAAGCAAAGACCGTCAAGGGTCAGAAAGCCAGTTCTGGAGAGCTGGTTGTGATGGAAGCCGCACCCGAAAAGGTATTGCACTCACATTCACCCATAAGCATACACCTGGAGAACTAATCGTGATAGAACCTGTAGACGTAAAGGTATCGCTTTCTCACTCACCCATTGGTATAGAACTGAAGAAGTCGTCGTGGTGGCGTATGAGGCACGCTCGTGAAGCCTCCAGCACCTCCATGAAGTAGCTGGCCTCGTTCACGCCGCTCAAGTACAGTCCACCCAGGCCTTTTAGAGTCGGGAATCCGTAGCCGTAAAATTATCGCCCTCTCACTTACCCACAGGCACAGGTCTGGAGAATGAATCGTGATGGCAGCCGTAGATGTAAAGGTATCGCCCTCTCACTCACCAATAGGCACAATTCACCAGAATTCACCAGAACTGGTCGAGGTAGAAGCCGCAGCCGTAAAGGTATTGCTCTCTCACTTACCCATAGGCATAGATCTGGAGAAGTGGTCGTGGTGGCGCATGAGGCACTCGCGTGAAGCCTCTAGCACCGCCATGAAGTAGCCGCGCTCGTTCACGCCGTCGGAGTACAGCCCCACTAGCCCTTCGAGGGTCGGGAACCCGTAGCCGTCCACCTGGAACCATGAGGCTTACAAGTTAGCAGGGTCAGCAAAATAAATACAAATTTTGGCTCACAAAGTAAGAGTAGGAAGTGGTGATTAATTTCGGCGGGTTGGACGGAGCCACGATAGCACAGTTGGTAGTGCACCTGACCCGGCAAGTCATGGGGTGCGGGTTCGAATTGCGCTCGTAGAAATTTCACCAACATTTTTTTTTTCAAAAACAATTATGTAATAGGTTTTAATTATAATATTTCCTGAAAGGCTGCCGACATGGATAGACATAAACAATTCGATAAATATGACTAAATTAATTGCAAAATTATGAAACTTATCTTTACATGTTTTTTTATGGCGTGCATTAAAATTGTTTGGCTGATTTTATTTTATTTTATTTAAGTATTTATTTAATTTTATTACTTTTCTTATTTGAAACAGTTAATCTTAAGTGTCATACAGTTTAAGAGACTTGTTCATCAATGTCAAGAGATGTTATACAATTCTAACTTACTAAACTGTAGTATAAACCACATGAGTAAATACCCGAACAGAGTTCAAGCTTCCTTAGAGCGCGCTATCACAGGTACACTACTACATGGCACGGCTTAAGTGTGTGTGACTTCTCACCGACAACGGGTTCACGTACGCGCCGCGAGAGGTTCCGTGTTGTGAATCATCGCTCGTAAAATATTGCAATTATTTGAGGTTTAGTTATGTTTGATTTAAATTAGAGTGGTTTACACTTAGATGTTTCTTTGTTTTTTTCTTAAATGGATTAAAAGAGTCTCCCTCTTAAAATCTATGAACCGTTAACCTTGAAATCCAGACAAATGTTGTAAAATTAAATGGTTGTACAATTTAATACCATTATCGCATAAAAAGAAAATACGAGTATTTAGAGTAAGCAATTTATGTGAAAAATAAAATAAAACGAAAAAAAAAAATTTTGTTTCGTTTATTTTATTGTGTGACAGACAACCCTACCAAAGTAGGTCATACATTTTGCGCGCCATAAAGAAGCTTGGACCCTGTTCGGGCATTTACTCATGCAGTATAAACTACAAAAACCTTTTTGTTTTTGTAAGTTTCATAATATTACAAGTTTTTTTTTAATTTGCTGTAAATTTGCCACTGTTTGATCTTTTTAATTTTTATGTAATTTCAAATAATTTAAAAAAGTAAATAACAAAGACAGACAAAATTAATAGTTGTGGCTAAAACGGTTTCCATTTTGTTTGGCTAAGAACTATAGAGCAAAAGACATCAACGAAGTCATTAGATCCATAAAAATCGTTTCTGTATAGTCTGGTGTATGTTTTGTATATTTTAGGCAATAGTATGTATTTAATACTAACACAATACGCATAAAAAATGTTGTCAAGAACTTAATGCAAATATTGTTTAGTAAGTTTGTATGCTCATTTAAATGCTGGCATGTGTATTGGCATAGCGTCAAATTGCATTGCTAAACTGGTTAAACAGATATTGTAGGCTGACCGCATTTTAGAAGAAGTAATGTTGATGTTATGTAGATCACTACGTCTCTGTTAACATTCATATCTGACAGTTTTTATAATTTATTTATTTATATATTTCAATTAACATGCCTGCTTACAGTTTGGTCCAAAACACATACAAGTCGTACAATTAAAATTAACAATACAAAATTAAATATATTCAAAACAATAATAAAATACAAATCAATAAAATTAATCAGAACAAATTAAAAACAAAAAAAATTGTCATAAAAAATTGTGATAAAAAAGTTATTATTTCTTGACATTTACCACAATTACTAGGTCTAATTTTATAAAAGTTAAGAAATTGATGGGTTAATATAATAGTATCAATCGCCCTAATCCATCATAGAACAAAATATATTATATTATTATAGTATATATTTTTACGGAAACTATATAATATACTATAACTATAACACACATATATCTCAAATGAGAATGAGAAAGGAAGCTATCTTGTCATTTTCTGTACAAGAATCTAGTAGGAAAATAAAAATAATTTCTGTATTTAAAAAAAAAATTGCTCTTAATGATTTGGTATTTCTAATACGTATTAAAAATAATAAAGATGCTCGGGTCACTGAGCAAATTTAATCAAAGCGTTTTCTTCCTTATGTAGTGAAGAGTCGTCAAATTAACATCAATATGAACTCAGTTTTCACATGTTCACACGCTTGCACGTCAAACTACCACAAGTAGTCGAATTTCCTCAATATACTTTGAACTTTGTGTACATGTCATATGGTTGATTATTTATTGAAGAAATTTAACAGTTTTGGATAGGTTGATAAATAAAAGCACTAGACCGAATGGCGATTAAGCCTACAGCATGACATTTAAGTCCGACCTTGAAGCGGCAGTTATACACTATTAAATTGAATACCTACCGCTTTGTGCAATAATACTGGTGAAAATAAAGTACAAATTATCCCAGGTCCATCCACCCGTTTATGGCAGCCATATTATTCTGTGCAAGGGATTTTTTTTATGAGTAATAAATAGACAACGGATTATTCCTTTTCAAATTTACGACTGATGCCGCGTGTACCATAGTTAACAAATTAGAGCAATCAGTTCGTGACACAACCATAAAGCATTAAAACTCGATTTAAAACCTTTTTGAAACGAAAATTTTGTTGTTTGTTTTTCGGTCTGAACGCAAGCATCCTCGATTTCTTTATGGGTGTAATACCGGCGTTTGCAATAAGCTTTTATATTTAATAAATTATCATCGGAGGCTACTTTTATGCCCTATAAATTATCGGAACTTGTTATTTGAAATATAATAATGTTATAGTGCTTTGGAACTAACGTTTCGGTTGTGGAGACGTTTGCGTTTGATTTACATAAAAAGAAAAGGCAAACTTAGAAAGTGTAAAGTGTAAATTTGTTGTTTTGTCGATGTTAATTTTGTAGGTAACGAGGGCAGGCTTTGCATTTTTTCTTTAATTTGGAGTACATTGTCATAGTATTTACGTATTTGTGACTCGGTTCATTTGAATCATTTGTCTAATGGCAATTGTTCGTTGTAGCGCATGTATAGTTTCTGCAATATACAGTTACTTAGGCTCTTAGAATTTGGCTAGTTGAATGGTTAGTCAATAATCTACTAGTGTAGATCTGTCATTGGTTTACTGATGTATGCATAACTGGTTTTTAGTTACTGTTGATACTTCTAGGAAAATGAAAATATTAAAATAAATAAATTTTTAACAATATTTTTCCATTGAATTTATATTGAACTAGCTGACACGGCGTCTTCGTACCGCATTTAAAAAAAATTACTATAGCCTATGTTACTCAGCGCTAATGTAGCATTCTAATGGTGAAATAATTTTTTAAATCGGTCCTGTAGTTTTTGAGTTTATTCGTTGCAAACATACATACATACAAAAATACAAAGTTAAAAAATATATAAAGAACTATGACGGCATTACTATGTTCCATTAACTGTGTGCTTGTAATTAATTGAAAAAAAAATTGATTTATTTTGCTATTTGAATTTAATTTATAATAAGTTACCGCTTTACCCTTCTGTTACTAAGCCTTAACTCTGTCCTAATTTTGAGCTAAGGCCTCCACCATTACAATCAAGTCATCGCTACACCTGATAAGTATTGCCAGAATCACACTTGCCAAAATAAATACGATTTACATTTAGTAAAAAGATTAATTTGATTGTTCCACGTGGCCTTTTACCCAATAAATGTGACGTGAACGATGTGGTGTGGATAATCGGAGCTGAGTAAAAGTCGATACATACCGCTTTCACTTTCCGGTAGACGCATTGCAGCAGGCACTGTAAAGATAAATCATTATGTCCGTTACTGGATTACGCACTCAGGTTTCACAAGGTAGAAAGAAGTATTTGACAAGTTCAACTGGTGACAGCTAGAAAGGCGGTAAACAATAATAGCTACTAAGGCAGTAATTTTAGTTGCTATTTTTATTTGTCGATTTTTAATGTGACTTTGTATGTGTCGCGTATTACCAATAAATGTTTTTTCTGTCTATCTTTCTTTCTGTCTTTCAATATTAGCATTTATTACTAGATTCTAAGTAAAATGTATTTATTCAAATAAAGTTTTATAACGTATCTAGGTAATCACCGTTATAAACTGTATTTAAAATAGAACGCGAAAGTTGGAAAGTGTATAATCTTTATCATTAAAATAAACGTTTGTTCGACTGAATTTATGCAATTTAAAGTCCACAATGGTAAGTTACAAATCCGTTAAGCCGTTGGTCCCGTTTGTTGTCGTTAGATGGAAGTCGTTAAAACCCACCAAACCTCATTGGCCCGATCTTTCTATGCATACATACATACATATATACTGTAGTGCAGTAGTTCCCAACTGGTGGTCCGCGGACCACAGATGGTCCGTGAGAGCATCGGTAATGTCCGCGGGACAGAACATAATTAAATAGACTGAACAATTTATTAAAAAAGCAGCACAATTGTTTTTTTTTTTTTTAATTCCTGCATTGTCACCTTCGCTATATATTTGCTAGGGTCCCGGGGTGGAACAATATGTATATGGCGTTCCTAGAGGAGTACCACTAGGCGCTGAATGTTTCGCATCAGCATTTTTGGTAGCATTAAGTGTGTGAAGATAAACTGTCACTACTGAATTTACGCTACTTAAGTTTAGATTAAACTTTTCTAAAAGGGTCCTAGGTCTGGGAAAGGTTGGGAACCACGCTGTAGTGCCTCAGTAGTTGAAGATCGAAGGTGAAGTGTGCTTCCACCTTGGGCCTTATCATCACTTAACATCAGGTGAGATGAAGGTCGAGTGCTTACCCTAAGATATAAAAAAAATCTCTTCTACCAAAAAGGGATATAGTAGAGCATCGAAATTACCAATTTTTAGTATCTCGCCATTAGTGTTTAACTTATAAAAAGTAAAGTTTCAAGGTTCAATAGATAACATCAGTGATCAGAAATGGGTTGTAAGCCGATCGTCTTATGTGTGAGTTTCTTGGAACCCTTAGTAGGTTCTTGCGACATGCACGGA
This sequence comes from Eudonia mercurella, assembly GCA_963082485.1. Classification (NCBI taxonomy): domain Eukaryota; kingdom Metazoa; phylum Arthropoda; class Insecta; order Lepidoptera; family Crambidae; genus Eudonia; species Eudonia mercurella. Next base: position 17,401,849 of record OY720026.1, read on the forward strand.
AAAACAGCTAATACGTTATTTTCACGTCCCAAACTAGCATGGGACCATCTTTCTATGTTTCATTGTTTTTGTGGGAAGGCTGAAGTCCTTCCGTGGGATGTTTACAGGTGGATGAAAATAAACAATTATAAATGTTGTGATCTGATAACTAAACCTATATAAGTACCTATATAAGTTTTATTTTATTAGGAGTGAGAAAAAGAAAAAAAAGATTGTCTTGAATTTGACTTAAACTGTGTATCTCCGCTTACTTACATCGGTTACATCGATCTAGAGATTTGAAGATATGAATTGAGCGATCGTTTGATGCAATCACAACGAAAAAGATTAAAGCCATGACAGGCTTTTTTTTTCATTGTGGAAAGTATCACAAATATTGTCTAAACTAAGCCGACCTAATCGCCCCTGTGGTTTAGTCGCAGAGATCTTGGGTTCTAGTCCCACTGGGGATAAAAGTTTGTGTACTCGGTTTGGTTGGTGGTAATGCTTGTTGTACACCTGGCTCTACCACCATCTTATCTAACACCAACCGAACCGAGTACACAAACATTTACCTGCTGGGAATTGAACGCGGGACCTCTTTGTCTGAAACCGTTGTTCTTAACCTCTAGACCTCAGACGCGGTTAGATATTGCATGACACTCACCCCGGCTATCCTCTTCTCGTCGTGCGTGAAAGGCACCTCTCTCTTGTTGCGTCTCTTCAGCGCAGGCATCGTGTGCTCCTCCTTTATAACATCCAGCGCCTCTGAAATGTGACAAATACGCACATAAGAAACATACAACTAAGCTGACATGGTGGGTAACCATGAACGTACAAAAACGCGTATCGTTTTCACCATGAAATAGTTGCAGAAAGGACTGCTTTATAGATTTAAGCCAAAAGATAAGAGTACAACTCTATCAGGTAAGAACCCTAAAGACAAATTGAAGAACCGTATAGCAGTTATCAAGAATCCATATGAACTGAATGTAATGAAGATGTTGAAGACCAATTTCGAGAAAAAGAAAGAAGTACAGAAGAAGGCCACAGCCGAAAGATTAAATACGCATAAGAAACAACTGGAAGAGGAAGAGTGGGAACGTATAAAAAGGCAGAAGGAATTGAAAAAGAAGATTTGTAGACACTTAAGTAAAATGGGCAACAAAAAGAAACCCCAAATGTAAATAAGCGGTTTATAAAATTTCAGAAGTAGGTAAAACAGCGAATTGTAAGCCCCTATGAAACCGTGTCGCGTCGATAAAGTAAAGCTAAAAAAGTACACGCGCTACCAAAGAGTACGCAGTACTACCAATTTCGTTTTCGTTTCGAGGAGCTCGATGGCGCAGTGGTTAACGCGCCCGGTCTGCGAGTGCTGAGGTTAAACTTTCGCTAAGGCCGGTCACCGGATGGGTGACCAAAAATTTATCATCTCGAGCTCCTCCGTGCTTCGGAAGGCACGTAAAGCCGTTGGTCCCGGCTGCATTAGCAGTCGTTAACAATCACCAATCCGCACTGGGCCCGCGTGGTGGTTTATGGCCCGTTCTCCCTATCCATCCAAAGGGAAGGCTGATGATGATGATGATGAACTTTGTTTTGATCACTTGATGTTAAGTGATGATAAGGTGTAGGTGGAAGGACCCGGAATCCTCAACTACTACTGAGGAACTAGTTACCTTTGTCTCCAACTGTTGGAACACAACAATGCTACTAACTTTGATTTATGGCTACATAATTAGGTAGCTTATCAGGTGGACTTCAAGCAAGCCCTACCACCAATCAAACCGAGTTCAAACATGTACTCCTAAGAATTGAAACCCGGGATTCTGGATCTGAGATCGATGCTCTAACCACAGAGGCGATAAAATTGATAATATTATATCGGTAAGCGCTGCATCTTCTAATCCTGCAATCGTTATTAGTGTGTACTCTATGGTGACTTTACCCTATTACCAAAAGTGTAGTCCTTCCAGTGACCTTACTATGAGTTCAGTATTACTGCAATGTTTTTGATAACGCCACTGCAAAGTTACCGCAAAAATACTGCTTTATTATTTTATGGTGACCTGGGGCTCTTATACCAGTATTGTTGCAGTTGTGAAAACGAGACGAATGTACCGGCGAATATAAACGCGTCTCTTTTCCACAATTGCAATAATACTGCTGTAAGAGCTCACAGTCAGGGGGCTGGACGTGGACGCATCTTTTATAAACAGAAACAGTTAATAGCGATAACAGCAAGTCGCAAATTCGTGGTCGGATCAGCGTATATCTTTGGTAATCCCTCTAGCTAGGGACCCATTAAAGCTATCATTTAAATCGAATTATGCGTCATGTACGTTCGGCCAGTCAGCCCTCGTAAAAGTGAAAAAGAATAAATAATAAAGGGCACACGTTAATCGCTTAATGATTGCAGATGTAGGCCGATGTTAAAACGCGATCATGTTAGGTGGGTAGTTATAGTTCTTGGAAACTGTAACGAAAAATTTATTATATTAATTAGTATCCTCTGATGAATGTTACGATGCAAGATCTCTTTTATGTTCTTGTTACAGTCAATCATCACAAGGCAAATACGACCTTCTTGTACTTTGAACAACACTAAATGGAAGAAAAAAATAAGCCTTGCCGAGTTTCTTGCGACTTCTTCTTCAAGGTTCCGCTGTTTTCATAGAGGCTAAGATCTTGACGTTCTTAAATAATTTGTTAGTTCATTATTGTTGGAAAGGCTTTTATTCAAAGGTATTATATTGACCTTGAGCTAACTTAAGTCACACACGCACTTAACTCATTCCCACATACATGCACTCCACATCTGCGCATTGCACCGTCCAATAATTAATAAATCTATGATTTGTTATTGTCAGCATCATGCTGTTAATCATAATTGTTTGTAATGAATAGCCACATTGTTACCCTTGCTAACCCTAGAGAATTGACCCCCACGAGCCAGGCCTAGCCTAGTGTGGGAGTCATTGTACACTCCTGTAACACCGCTTACTATTATTTTTGGTAAATAAACATTTTTCATTTCATTTCATTTCATTTTTCATATAATAACTCTATCTGTTATGCTACCATAGACTTTTTATCAATCCAAACGTACTATATTATATCTCCAGTCCAACAATATGAGAAAACAGTATCAAGAATGCGGGAACTTTATACTGCTTTTGTCTAGTTACTTTGTTATTTTTGCCTGGTATTTTGGAATATTCGGTATATTATGGAATAGACCTATAGAAGTGATAGTCTTAAAATTAAGTACTAATAATAATACTCAAACAAACTCCTCCTATTCTTCCATTTTATTAGAATATAAGAGCCCCGAGCTTTTGGCTCTGAGGAGGTCGATGGCGCAGTGGTTAACGCGCCCGGTCTGCGAGTCACTGGGCCCGCGTGATGGTTTATGGCCCGTCCTCTCTATACATCCATAGGGAAGGCTCGTGCCCCAGCAGTGGGGACATAAAATGAACTGATGATGATGATGATTGGAATATAAATGCTTTAAAGGCAAAACATTGTAGGTAAGTACACTAAAATGTTAACGGTATAAAAAAGTACTTCAATTTTGTAAAATCGTCAAAACGGCCGTTATTATCTACGATACAAACTAACTTGTACATCACGACGCCATGATATGGAGGCCAACTACGAAATATCGACACTCGATAATTAGTAAATTTTACAATATCCTCCCGACGTAGGCTGCGAAGGAACAAATATATTGCACAAGTATCCTCCATTGCGCCAGCCGAACAGATTACCAGTTTCATTGCCTACCTTTATCAACGAGGTACAGTGCAGGTCAAAAATATCTCACTCAATGGGATCTATTTTTTATTTCTTCAGTATGGTTAAACACTTGGCTTTCATCTCATCAGATGTTAAGTGATGATAAGGCCGATTATGGAAGCCCAACTTCACCCGGACTCCTCAACTACTGGGGCACTGGCTATCATATCTCTAGCTATCAGAACAGCAACAATGCTAAATACAGTGATGTTAAGGCGACATATTTAGCTAAGATGGTGGTAGCAAGCCAGGTAAACAAACAAGCCCTACCACTAACCAAACCGAGTACACAAACATGTACCCACCTGGGAATCGAGCCCGTGACCTCTGGGTCTGAGAATGACGGTTTTAATCACTACACCACAGACGTTATTTTGTTGTGTGTGTCGTGTATGTCGTAGTTGATACAGAACATCATTTAAAATTTAAAGAATTCCTTCATTTCAAATGATGTGACCTGAGTGACGATAAAGCCGAAAGTGGAAGCACAATTGTTCATGCAAAATCGATGTATCGCGCAACTCTAGTGCGCGCGTGTGTGGCGCAACACTATTAATGTCAAAACGGGCGAAGCACCCGCTTCGCCCGTTTTGACATTTTTGACATTCCGCATCCCGTTGCCACCCCGAACTCGAGACGGCTATACGAGTCGACGCGACGTGTGCTGGTATTAATGTAATTTCGAAGGTATAACCTTCACGTAACCATAGTAGCTATGATGGTGTGTTCTTAGTAAGTCTAGGACTTTCAGTTCGACGCAGAACCCTGTTGAAGAATGCAAACCACAATTAACCGCGAGGTGTGGGCGTTCACGATATTTTTGATCGTTCCCTATTTTAAGTGGACCTTTAAGTGTGAATACTGTATATAACTCAAACCAGTGTATAAATACAACTTGGACCTGTAACAGTGGTTTCATAAGTGCGGTACTATTGGCTACCCTTCCTTTCAGAAACCCCAAAACCCGTACCTGTGACCGGCCTACGACACGAAAGACGGCAAGGAGAAGTTACCGGCTGCTGACGCTGCCCGAACCTATCCACCTTCCGTAAGGCTCTCACCGGCAGCCATCAGCATCTACCCGGCTGTTGAGGGCCTGACTGGATCGGCGACGGTGCGAACAACAATTCACCCTGAGTTCTCGCCTACTGAGGAAGTATCTAATCTATCTAATAAATCTTAGTGCCGGAACACAACCATAATTCTGCATTTCTGCCATTGACAGACTTCGGTAAGTTGGTGGTAGCTCATTCGGCGGACTTAGAACAAGCCCTGACCGTCCAAATCTATTTCAATATGTACCTACCTCTGTGATTCGAGTGACCGGTGGTCTAACCTAGAAATCTTGATAACAGAGGCAGACCTCCTCACACATATAAAGAATGTGACTATCTGTCTCATTCCGATAGACATCAAAGTACCTATATCATACGCTCTATCGCCGTTAGTTATATAACAGCTGCTTAGCCTAATAAAGACGTCTAATCAGCGTTTAATCAGTATGCAGTTTCGCAAAGGCACCCAGTAACAGTTGAACGAGCACGGGGCATCGCATGCGCATAGTTGCATCGTTACACAGGGGTTGCGCAACGTGGGTATATGGGTCAGTAGATACAGTCACGATTGCACTTTGTCGTAGCTTGCGATATTTAAAAACGAGTATTTGAACGGCGACGCGCTGGTTGGCGAAGGTAATTACAGCTTTGAGATGGTCGGGTTTGTAAATTGAGTTACTTAAGAGGGTTGACGCTTAACAGTGTCCTTTATAAAGTTTAAAGCTTTATATCTGTAGAGTTAAGATGAAGAAGAAGTTACCTATGTTGCGGTATTCCCTACTAACTTTAAAGTTTTTTTTCGAACCAATTAGTCGACTCTAATAAAAGCATATGAAAAGCTCAAGGAATATTAAAGAGATCTAATTATCAGACAATACATATAATTAAAAAAATGTACATTTTGAGAATGTTTGAGAGCTTTGTAATTCAAATTCAAATTCAAATTCAAAATCATTTTATTCAGTTTAGGCTACAAGTAGCTCTTATGAATGTCACTATGCCATCGGTTCGTAAGTCTACTCTGGGCGGGAGATCTTGTACTGAGAAGAACCGGCAAGAAACTCAGCAAGTGTCCAGATCTTTTCTCCCTTACAGCGTCAAAAATATTGGAAAATGCCCGATCATAGCAGGACACTTTCCATTACAAATAAACACAAAACATACTTATAGAAGACAACCACAACATGTAAAAAAAAAAAAAAAAAACAAAAAATAAAAATTCTAGGTTAACACATTTACATCAGGAAAAAGTTTCAATTTCCACAATGTCATACAGTACCACTACAGCATTCTAGTAAAAGTCAAAAATTGTTTTAGAAGAACAAAGTCAAACTATAGTGAATAATACTAAAAATAAGATAAGTAAGTAGCAAGAGCAGACCAGCCTCTTCTTTCTTAATAAGCCAGTCCTAACTATTGAACTTTCTATGCTTATAGTAAATAGACAGATGCTAGTGCCTTATTCAAAAAGCAAAGCTATTCAACAAAATCATGCGCTTCAAAATTTGCTAGATATAAGTACTTAGTTTTTTTATCGAGCGCGCGCGCCCTATCCTCCTATATATATAGCACCTCTTACAAGTGCTAAAGAGATATAGCTTACTCAAAACTTCTTGCACTTTGAGAAGTCAGCGCACCGCTTACAATTTTTTAATGACATATTACATAAGTTAATTACTTGTAATGACGCTAAAAGTACTTAAAGTAACAAGGTCTTCAGCGTTACGGTAATATCGTCCCTTTTTTGGGCGATGCCGCTCACATGATGCAATTACAATTCTGTGTAAATATGTAATTATTTGTAAATGTCGCGAGATCTCAGATCCAAGCCGCTACAGTTTATACGATTTCAATGAGGTTATTTGGTTATCTACCTTATTTTTACACCGCATACTTTTATCTTAAGTGAGAAAGTGTGGCAGTAAAGACCAAGGGTCTAGGCATAGTTTTTCAAGAAAATAGGATTTTACAGTGCCATCACAGTTACGTCTACTTTAATCTAGATGTTTTGTGTCAGACCGCTGCTGTGCAGTCTCGACATCTACACAACTGTTTTAATATGGAACGCAGTGTAAACGTGCAGCTGCCGTCCGACAACAAACGTCTAAATTGAAAGAGCCCTTTGAGACCCTGAGCCCGTAGCCAAAGTAACATTACAAAAACGATAGCGAAACGATAGCGAAGTTAGAAAAGAATAAATATATGGGATTGACATGACGTGCGTTGACCACGTGATTTAGCGCGGCTTATGTCAATCCCATACATTTTGTTCTTTTCGAACTTCGCTATCGTTTTTGTAATGTTACTTTGGATAAGGGCCCAGGTGTAACAAAAGTCTTATATGTAATCGGTTAGGGCTTGGATTCAGCTATATTTTAAAACTGACGTTTCTTCGTAGTCCAATTGACAGACACGATTGTGGACGTTCAATGTTCACGTAAAATAGCTGATTTGAGGGGCAGACATGCTGTGTACACTAGGCGGGATCCAAAGAGTGTATCAGATAATTACATTGTAGGCATTTCAATTATTCATCACCAGCCAATACTAGTGTACTGCTGGATATAGCCCTCTCCAAATGCATGTGCACTGAGCACGATCCGCGGCTACTCTCATCCAGCTCTTGCCCGCCACTTATATTTGACTTATATTTAAAATAATAAGAAATTACAAAAACACAAATGTTGAAAAAATTTCTCAACCTGCTCGTGGAAATTTTTTCAACATTTGTGTTTTTGTAATTTGTTCGCAACAAAATTTGCTTTAAAAATCATTTTGTCAAACAATTTTAAAAAAAATGTTTAAAACGTTTAAAAATGTTTAAAAATTAAAACGAGACGTCGAGAATTCGTTTACCCCAACGGTTCTCGGTTTTGCGACTAATATGGCCGGCCTACTGCCACTTCAGCTTGCTAATCCAATAGGGTTAAAAAAAATATGTGGGTTTAAATTTTTGAACAAAACTAAGGAAGTTCCAACGATTACTTCTTAGTTAAAACGCCGGCCTAGTTGAATGAGTCATATAGTGATCTCAGGTAAAAACAGTTAAGATTTGCAACCTTCCTTAAATGAGCATGTGTTCCGAATGGCTTTGTCAACTTTGAGGCCGCGTGTTTGCCGGAGACATTTTAAAATTAAATGTTTTGTAGTTTTATGTGTTTATTTTAAGTAAATAGTTTTAAAGAAACTGCCGTGCAATAAGTAAGTAGGCCTAAAAAATGTGGCAAAAAAAAATATGGCATAATCATCTGATGATGATTGAGAGGACATAAAATGAACATCAGCCCACTGCTGGGGCACGAGCCTTCCCTATGGATGGATAGACGGGACATAAACGCGGGACGCCACGTGGTTGTTAGCAACTACTAATGCAGCCGGGACCAACCGCGGGTCACAGAGGAGCTTGAGATTATATATTTTTGGTCACCCATCCGATGAACGGCCTTTGCGAAAGTAGCTTAACCTTAGCAATCGCAAACTGGGCCATCGAGCCATAATGCGTTGTAGTAATTGCAAATTGTGTAGAGCGCAAAGTTAATTAAACAATCATTATCAGCTCATTTATGTCCCCACTGCTGGGGCACGAGCCTTCCCTATGGATGGAAAGGGAGAACGGGCCATGAACCACCACGCGGGACCAGTGCGGATTGGTGGTTGTTAACGACTGCTAATGCAGCCGGGACCAACGGCTTAACGTGCCTTCCGAAGCACGGAGGAGCTCGAGATGATACATTTTTGATCACCCATCCGATGACCGGCCTTTGCGAAAGTTGCTTAACCTCAGAACTCGCAGACCGGGCGCGTTAACCACTGCGCCATCAAGCTACTCAAATCTAATTCTCTAATTAAACAATAAAATTAAACAATTAACTAAATATTTACAAGATATGATTTAAGTTACCAATACATGTAGCTACGTTTTACCAATGTACTATGATCTTGAATATGTAACCTTTAAGTAAGCAGTTACCGATAACTCAAGCCAAGGTTAGTTCAAGACAATATATTATTCAGGATGCGACGAAATAATATAAGTTTTATTATGCTGCTTGCTATTGTAACAACAAATTTTAATATCAACGATTTTCAAATAAAATAATTTCCTGTGTTCTTTTTGAAAAAGCGTCATTATAATAATAATAATAATGTTTCCCACACTCACACCAATTATCTAGCCCCAAGAAAAGCTTCCTTAAGAAACTCGTTATATGGTTAACTAGACAACGGATAAACATACATAATATACTTAAATATATACTTATTATACATAAGAAACACCCAGACCCGAAACAATTTAGAAAAACAGGTATTTCTAAATTGATCCGACCGGGGATCGAACCGATCATTGTCATGACTTTCGTTTTAATTTCGCTAAATGTAGGTACAGCCCGTTGCCAAAGTAACATTCCAAAACGATAGCGAAGTTCGAAAAGAACAATCCCATCAAAAACAATACTTGTCAAAAAAAACCAAGTCTCGCAACTCAGTTGTTCTGCGGTAAAAAGTTGTGGGATCCATGTAATACCAAGTCGGTTATTAATTTATTCAGTCTCTACTTAAGCGACTTTCTGTCTTAATACGTCCAGTCTCTAAGACCACGATCGTGGTCCATAACATTCTTTAATAGAGACTGGACGTATTAAGACAGAAAGTCGCTAAAGTAGAGACTGAATAAATTAATAACCGACTTGGTATTACATGGATCTCACAACTTTTTACCGCAGAACAACTGAGTTGCGAGACTTGGTTTTTTTTGACAAGTATTGTTTTTGATGGGATCTCATTTCTTTTTGTATTTTGTAGAGACAGTTCTACTTTTTTCCTTTCGATTTGGCAGGGGCACTACCATGCGCCTATATTTATATGGGACTAGCTTAAACCCGCGGCTTTGCACGCAATAATAATAATTGCCGTAAAATAAATAAAATAAAACATCGTTACGAATAAAGCCAATATTGAAAAATTTTACTGAACCTATTATTCCATTATATTATACATGAATCAGTGGATTCATTAACTGCAAATGTAACTTTGTAATCCTATACATTTATATGGGATTACAAAGCTATTTATGCAGTTGGTGTATCTAGAAAACTGGACCGAAATTGCAAAATATTTTAGTTTTTCCTTGATTCATTCACCAAACACTACTTATATTCCAAATTTGAAGCTTCTAGGTCTGCTAGAAGTGCCTTAGAATTTTGATGATCGGTGAGTCAGTCAGTGAGTGACAAAATTAAGAAATTTGACCCGTTATAATTCTTAAAATATTGGTTCAAATTGAATGAAATTTGAAATATACGTGTCTTTACAATGCCTGCATGGTTACTGAAAATTTCAGTCTTCTAGTTTTATCCACAACGAAGTTACAGGGGGTCGAAAATGGTCTGAATTGCTTCGAGAAAAGGATGGTACGGCCGTGACGCTTTTTTGCTCGACTTGGTGGGGGCACGGCCGTGCCCCCAAAAATGTATGGGATTGACATAAGCCGCGCTAAATCACGTGGTCAACGTAATGTCAATCCCATATATATATTCTTTTCTAACTTCGCTATCGTTTCGCTATCGTTTTTGTAATGTTACTTTGGCTACGGGCCAGACGCCCTACTCACATCAACCTATCCAAAACTGTCAAATCTCTTCAATAAATGTACAACCGTATGTCATTAGACATAAAGTTCAAAATCTATTGAGGACATTTGACAGTTTGTGGTAGTCTGTGTGCAGGCGTGTGTGTAAAATAAAACCTAGATTAAAATGGCTGAAATCGATTCCTGTTAATTCTTTTTTCTCAATTATTGGGGTTAAACCAACTTCCACCAGCCTTTGCCCAGCAGTGAGATAGTAAATAGGATTTTTACTATTTTACTTGTTTGGATACTAGTTTTTATTAAATCATCTATGTATCATTTTTGTATTTGTTATTGTTACGTGTTATGCAGGTCAATAAATGTTCCTTATTCTTATTCAGTAGCCGATTCTTATAACAAACTACACTTTAAGGGTGTGCGTAAACTTTGTCACACGTTGTACAGATAAAACAAGTAGGTACATAGCTCGAGCATTTCTTATTATATTTTCGCTAAACAGTCGCTAATTATAAACACCTTGGTAGACGGCTCGCTCTCGTTAGCACTACGGAATAGGAACAACAGAAGGTCTAGAATAGATTTTTATTTTATTTTTTATTAGCCTGTTGTGTGTCCCACATCTGGGCAAAGGCTTCCCTTCTGCGACTCCACTCATCTTCACTCCCGGCAGCCTCATACCACTCCGACGAACAAATGGTCAAGTATTCCCCTTCTCCGCTCTGGCCTGCCGCGTCTCCGGTGTCCATCATATGGAACCCAGTGAGTGATTGCATGCTTATTACTTATAACTGTGTGTGTACATTTAGTTAGAAGCATAATTCTATGGACTATCTGAGTCATTCGTCTCGAAATAATATAACGAGTCTAATGGCGTTAAAGTTGGCAACTATATTGATTTGTAATAGTATTAGTAATTAGCTTTAAACTCTAACAGATGTAGTTAGCCTCACATAGAGATGTAAAAGAAAGGGGGAAAAGATAAAGTGGAGATTCTAAGAGTGAAATAGAGATAGGAACAAAAACTAGATAATCTATATATATATATATTTCCCTTGGAAACGGCATCACGCGTGAACGGCTGGACCGATTTCGCTAATTCTTTTTTTGTTGAGTTTGTTATTGTCCGGAGAAGGTTCTTATGAAAGAGAAAATTAAGGAAATTGCGCGGAAAATTAGAAAATGTAAGAATACTTAACCACCATATTAAATTATTTCTAATGTAACCTTTTTTGACAATTCAAATTTTTTTAATGTAACCTTAACGCGTTATTATTATTCATAGTTAAGACAGGTCAACGTCTGTCGGGTCCGCTAGTTAAGAAATAAAGATAGAAAAAGGCCCTAAATTTTTAAAACAGGAGAACTCATATAGTCACAAAAAGAGATAATTTTTTTCCTTTTTTTTATAAAGGAGAAAATGCATAAGGCGTACCACTTCGACTGAGAGTCGAAGATGTTACGTTTATAGGACTCTCCTCCCGACTGCGATAAGCGACGGAGGGTACATCCACTACAAACTCCTGTACTTCATGTGCCGCCAGGGTGATCCTGGACTACCACATACATTTGATATAGTTGTAGAGGCCAAACATCAGACCAACTGAATCCCTTATAAATTCCTCTAACTTGGTTGCGATTCACTCGATAAAAAGGGACGGGAGAGTCGCTACATAGCCCCCTCTGATGGCCGGGAACTGAGTCAAGGGGCGAAGGCCACCTTGGAAATTATAATTATTTTTAATGTGGCCATCAGGACCAGGACCGGTGGTCCCGAACGCTACCTCGAAATTAATCTACAAAAGGACTGTCTGGGTAAAAAAGCAGGGTGACTACATAACCGTGCTGCCCCTCTGGTGGCTATAATTACCCTATAATTACCATAAAGAGGAGTATTGGAGATTTTCAGATTTAAAAAAAGCAGAAATATTTGGGACCGAGCAGCGAGCTGCCCTACTGTTCTGCAGCGAGTGTGGTCACGGCTCGGTGGCCCAGCTTCCCGTTTACTTTCACCGCGCGACCTTGACTACGCGACCCCACACTGTGAGTCGCACCGCGGATGTGCCCTCGCAAAGACTTGCTACATGCCTTGCATTGGCACATGTATGCACATTAAGTAAGTAATTATTTATTCAGTGCTACCAATACATTAAAATTACAATAGGTTTCTTATATCTAAGGGCTCTTAGACGTTTCGTGTCGAACCGCTGCCGTGCGATTCACGACAGCCGCACGACTGTTTTAATATGGAACGCAGTGCATACGTGCGTTAGCCGTCCGACAACAAACGTCTAAATTGAAAGAGTCCTAAGATATAATTAGAAACAACGGAAAGAGCTGAACTCAGGTCATGTTGTAACATGTAGCCACAACGCTGATTTTCAGTTGGAGCCATAAAATAAGGCATTAGGCACATGAGGAGCTAGATGGCTCAGTGGTTAACGAGCCTGGTCTGCGATTGCTAAGATTAAGCAACTTTCGCAAAGGCTTGTCATCGGATGGGTGGCAAAACATTTTTCAACATGAGCTCCTCCGTACTTTGGAAGGCACGACCGTTGGTACCGACGGCATTAGCAGTCGTTGACAACCACCAACCCGCACTGGGTCCGCGTAGTGGTTTATGGCCCGTTCTCCCTATCCATCTATAGAGAAGGCTCGTGCCCCAGCAGTGGGTACACAACATGAGCTGGTGATAGGTGATAGGCACATGTATGATCGAAAGTGGCCAAATTTTCTATTTTTTAAGGCAGCATCGAATTGATCGTATCTATTTGTTAATCTAAATATATAAAAGAAGAAAGTGACTGACTGACTGACTGACTGACTGACCATCAACGCACAGCCCAAACGGCTGAAGCTACAATCATGAAACTTGGCACGTAGGTTCCTTTGGTAGTGTAGATGAGCACTAAGAACGGATTTTTGGAAATTCTAATTTTAAGGGGGTTAAAAGGGGGGTGAAAGTTTGTATGAAAATCCGTCAGTTTTGAAGTAATGATCTTATAATTTTGTGTTTGGACTGAAGATTAAAAAATAAATTACACATGTCTCAGCGATTTTGATTATTACATCCCCATGAGGGTGAAAAGGGGGATGAAGTCATGGGAATAATGAAATCGTCTAGAGACTTGAAATTTTGCACATATATGCTTTTTATTGTGCAGGCATCTACTAAGAAAGGATTTTTGTGAATGCCACCCCTAAGGGGGTGAAATAAGGGATGAAAGTTTGTATAAAAGTCGGTCAGTTTTGAGTTAGTATCTTCGAATTTTGGGTTTGGGCTGAAGATTAACGCAAATTAAGGTTTTTTGGGAATTCTGTCCTTGGGGAAGGATCATGCGGGATGAAATGTTGTGTAAAAAAGTCTTTACAAAGGCAAAATTATTAAAAATACTTTTAAGTCTTTACAGTCTGTTGGTAAGTATAAAATGGCTCAACGCATAGATATAGGAATTAAATAGGGACGGGATAGGGATAGACCTAATTTATCAATGTTAAACATTGACGTGTAACAATTTTACCGAAATAATTTTAAGAAACGCACGTTCAGATTACATTATTTTTATCATCATCATTTTCTACTTTTTCTCTACATACTGTTAAAATAATGTTAAGGAAAAGCATGTAGTCCACGCGTGCGAAGCCGCGGGCAAAAGCTAGTTGTTTATATATTGTCAAATTGAATAGATACTTTTGTAAAACCACTCATCAATAGAATTGTATTATGTCGTGAGGTGACACTAATCTAGTAATTTAGTTATTTGCACTAGGAACTCAGCTGAACGCAGCCAGTTTACGATACTAACCTTATTACTCCATGATCCGATCCGAACCCTTCGGAGAATCTAGTAGGGCACGGGGACGCGCACTAGTGCGTGATGCCGTTCCCTATAGAAAACCTCCGAAGGTGAGTCGTTTCACACGGCTTGAGGAACCCTTTAAGTTTCTCGCCGCCCCCAAAAAAGCCCGGTGAAGCTGAAAATGCCGTTTGAGGCAATCAGCAAACTCTCTCCAAAACCTTATTAACCTTTTTTTATTATATTTTAAAAGAAATATTTATCTTTGCTCTATTGTACAACGTATTTATTAAAATACTTTGCGGTCTGTTTGAACTGTCAAGTATAGCTCGGCTTTAAGTAAAGTTGCCTTGATTGAAGGTCTTAATAGATGTTGCGGACCAGAGCGTGGGCGCGCTTCCTACACGACAGTGGCATATGAAGTATTTGTATGACGTCAATCGCGTTGTTATCGTGTCTCAGACATATACCTTTTTTCTTAAAAACTCTTAAAATCTAAAATCTTTTTATTAAAAACGTAATGTTGCCAACTTAAAAAAAATATCTGAAATAAAATAAGTATTTAAACTGGCAATGCTTTTACGATTCACAGAATGATGGACTTTTTTTGACTTTGACTTTACTATAAAAGATTTGCCTCTAAATATGCTAACGAGACATTTATCAGTCGGAAGGCATGTCACCCAAATTGCAAAAAATCTATCTTCTATCTATGTATCTATCTAATCATCTATACATACTTATAATAAAGCTAAAGAGGGTCGAAAGTCTGTACATGGAAGATATTCAAAAAAAAAGTTAGCTGGGGATACTTAGAATCAATAACAGAACACGTTCCAACAGTTTTTAGAATTTTCGTCTGTTTGTCTGTTTATTTGACCGCGCATCACGTGAAAATGGCTGAACATCGCGGGCGACAACTAGTATACAGGGTCTAACAAAATCAATAAGCGAACGTTTAGCTCCGCGGCTCCAGTTTTATAGTGATTTTTCAAAGTTATATTTTCTAACAAACTAAATCAATTAAAATAATGCACATCATAAAAACATGCTGTATCTTTACTAACACGCACGGAAGTGTTAATAAAAAGATTGTCTTTTGTTTATGTTAGTCAGCTCAGTGTGCTCCGAGTTTAGTGTGCATGTTCGGCTATCTTTGTGTGCGTGTAGTACAGCTGTACGGGTTTGGAAAGGGTGTATTTTTTGGTGAATTATGTATGATAATGTTTTGTTGATTATCTCGGTAACGAGCCTGTAGTTTTGGACCAAATTTGGTGAGCATGCTCAGTGTGATGTATAGATGCTCCCCTTAAACGTACGCTTATTGATATTGTTAGACCCTATATAATATAGCTGCCATCTAAATCTTAAAGATGTGCATAATTTATTAAAATTTTGTATTCAGACCTAACTAAATTATGTTTAAAATACAATATTATTTTTCTTTTGAAAAAGACGATAATTTAGCAAAATTTCTCTTAATCCATATTTAAGTACTTCGATGCACGCTACTGTTTTTAACGCATTCTATTGTAAATTGCATAGCTTCTTCCATTACTCGGAAGACGTCACAAGAAAAAAATACGACTAGATCTTATCTCGCAATAGTAAAGTGTTATCTGTCCCCATGACATGGTGTATTGTGTTACAAGCGACATCCGACGTGCGAGAAAGTTTCCGTGGCGCTGTGAAACGAACAATGGGCTGCGGCTTGCGGCGGCGGCTGTGCGAGAGATAAGATTCGCACCTACGACTAATGGTGGCGTTCCAAGCGACGCGACATGCGACAGCCAGAACTTTGGCGTTTTAAAATGTTTTATTGACTTCTATTGTCTTGTGGTTAGACTACCAGTCTTCCGCAATGCATCCGATCCTATCTGATAATCTAGTAGGGTACGGAGACAAGTTTGCGTGATGCCATTTCCTTTAGATAACTTTTGACGGTGTTTCGATCAGTCAGCTTGAGGAACCCTTCAAGTTTCTCGCCGCCCCCAAAAAAGTCCGGTGACGCTAAGAAAGCAGTTAAAGTAAAGAGCAAACTCTCTTCAAAAAACAGTCTTCCAAAGGTCAAGGGAATAAAACACCAGGATTCCGCGTAAAATGCGTTTAAATTTCGTCGCTGAAAGTCGGTTTACCAATTGTGAAATTTTAAAAGTGATATATTATATATTATTTGAAAAAAATTAAGGCAATAAAATTTTAAAGTGCTGAACTGCCGGGAATGGCTGTATATTATTATTTTAGGGCTGACTTTGGTTATAATAGTCGAAATCCTAAATCGTGATTCGTAGGCCTTGTAACGTACGCAAAGAAGCAGCAAGAAACTCGACATAAATAGTTAGCTAGATGCAGACAGTTTCAGCTGCCTATCACTGTCGCAGCATTCGAAACGCTACTTTACAACTACATACAATCACTCACTTCGTCGATAAGAAACTATTTACACAACATAACTAAACTGCTAATTTAAACGAGACAATTTGTTAATAGCGTCCATGTTTTATTACCATTTATGACAACATACATGAAATCATACTAAGACTTAATTTATGAAACACTATGTGTTTCACAAATCTCAGTTTTTGTGTTAATTAAAATGATTTAACTTGAAACATTTTTCTTTAGTTACGTCATACATATTACGTTTTGAATACCAAAAATGATTCAATTGAGAGAACAGAAAAAGATATTTCGATAGCCTAATATAGTAATGTTAAAGATATAAGTACAATATTATCCAGAGGGGCAATGTTACCAGCATTCATGGGACGGAACGGTCCCACAGTAAAGGAGATCTTTTATTTATCGGTATTTAGTTTTTAATTTGCTTTTTATTTTTCTTTGATTTTTATTTAAAGTTATGTTACTTTTTGTTGTATACTGATATCTAAACTTCAGTACGAAGTTTTTTTGACAACATCACATAGGTACATTGTTCTGATCCCAAGATAAGTAGCTAAAGCACTCGTTTTATTTGGCAATTAAAATTTTTAGCTTTACCAATTCCTGTAGGAATGCATCGTGCCTGAGTAATAACTGGAATGTTACCCGTTTTCACTAGAAAAGTGTAACAAGTGAGTGATAAAGCGGCTTAAGGTCAGAACTGGTTCGCAGCCATCGATACAGATCAACTTTCGCGGTGTGAAGCGGTCGCAAGCGTTGTTGCCTACATCTGCAAGTTGATCGAGTTTTTGCAACTCGCGACTGAGCAATACTTTAACAAATTAAGTTTAAGTATTATAATTGGGTCATCGTTATCATAATCTTTGTGAGTTTTGTGTACTTTTTTAGTGTGAAATTTTTACAATGCCAGCCATTACTGGCTTTTATATTATAATCTAAACGATAGTCCCTCTAAAGCTGTAATTTATTTAGTTGTTTCTTTAAATTTCTTGAAGCTTACAGAATTACATCTAAGACAACTATAAGACTCTTAATTAACAACATACTTAATGCAATAATAATAATATTTAGTCATGCAATTCATAAATTTATGCTAACTCTAAATTTTCCATAAATAAAGTTTATTGTTATCTACACCGTAGATTTTCCATTAGGTTTAACTCAAGCATTGAATCAACTGTATTCTAATTACATCAGTAAATTACGACAGATACATATAAAGTAAATCGAATTATTCTGAAAACGCACTTTGTGAGAGAGTTTGCCCAGCAGTGTGGGACCAATTGTGTTAAATAAAATTTAAAAAAATTGACCTAGAAAGAACAGAATAATCTCCTTAACAACAAAATTAAGAATGTTTAAAAATATGAAGTTAATATCTTTACGCTAATTTAAAAGATAATAAATACATAGCTGTTGATAAAGAAGTAAATAATACAGCTCATACTATAGGTAGGTATGCGCAGGCGATCCAAAGTGCAAAGTACCAACATGATACTTATTTTGAACAACACTGAATCATTCTCATTAACAGATAATAACACGATCAGAATTCATTTCGGCAAAAGTAGGTACAATATTCGAAAATCATTTATCGATAAATCGTTATCTGGTTATACTGACAAATGATTATAAAACCAATGATCGATGGTAAGCATATTTAATGCTTTATTTTCACTTCGATAAAATAAGAAAGTTTGTAATACCGTTCAAAATCACGCTACGCTTCACCGCTTCTTAATAACTGTCAGATAGTTAAACTAAAACGCTTAAAAATGACTTAAGTACTTTTTCCAAATGCGGGTTGGTGATAAACCCGGGTTATGTATCAAAGTATCCGAAACTTTGTGAAACCCAGGACTTACATATGTGGTGGAGCGACTTGCGAATCGGCCACCGAGCTGTGAAGAGGTTCTAATTAGTATTAATCAACTCTTAGTGCGGAGTTACACATTGAAACGTATAATGTTCATTAACGACTCCTAGTGCAAAATTACACATTTAAACGTATAATGGAGACTGAACTTCTAGGTAGGCTAACTGACATTGGACGTTAGGTAATAAGATTGAAATGAAAATCGCAAATCACTCACCCCTGAGTATGGACAGCTTTATTTCATCTTGACATAAAGTTATGACTCTCTCTATTTTCTGTGGCGCGGTGGGCGGGTTTCTGCATCTCTTCTCCTGTAATAACGAAAATATAGACATAAATACAACCACATACATTAAGACACACCAGAATAATTTACGATTAGGTAACTAGTATAAGCTGATGAACATGAAGTAATAACTTTCATATACAAAGTTACAACTAATGTAGAAAAATTTCAACACTATAAAATTGGAGTTGCGGAAAATTCGAGCATATAAGAACGATGTGCAAGGCATTACATAAAGAAACATAATATATACAATAACATACATAGAATATATATTAATGTAGAGGTCACGTCCGCCTTAGGACGGAGTAAGTTCATATGCGGAGGCAGTAGAAGGCAGGCCCGACTAACCATCGGTGCCTTGACAGGGCACATGCCACAAAACAAATGCTTCACAGAATGCTTGTGTAGAGCATGTGGAGAAGAAACGGAGTCAATGCAGCACATACTGTGTGACTGTGACTTTGTGGTTAGGAAAAGAATAGGACTATTGGAATTGGCTTATCCGAAACCAGAGGACTTCAGGTTCTCCAAAGACGTTGCCAAATTTATGGCATCTATCTTTGCAGAGGAAGAAGAATGAAAGGATGGGGTTGCACAAGAAATCCCAATAGGTCGGAGTGCTACTGCGAGAGGGAACCTCAGCAGGCCCCAATCAGATAAGAGATAGGATAAGAGGCCAAGTCCAGCAGGGGCCTAAAACAGGCTTAATAAAATATGTTGCGGAACTAGCTATTGCCTGTGACTTCGTTGGTGAGGACTGCACTATCCCACCCCCCAGGAACCTGTTACCGGGATATAACTCATCCTATGTCCTGATCATGGTCTGTCTATGTGCAAAATGACGTATGATAATGTTCTGTTTTTTATAAGTTTTGTAAATTCATCTGTCAATTTATGTGTAACTCCTGGATAGCGGTGTGGACTGCATTATTTCTTACTGTCTTTTTTTACTATTGTTTATTTGTTTTTATAATGTTGTTTAATGTTTATAATAAATTTAAAAATATATAGGTAGGTATATCATCCAAATACGCTATGGCTAAACCGTTCTCAAGTAGTGCGTTTACCAACGCCAAATCTATTGACATTTTAAATTGGAGGACGACCTACCCAAATTAGAAGCTTGATACGACATTTCTATGAGCGAGATTCTGTTCAAATGTCAAATTACACCATACTGGTTCTAACAACCGGTTGTGTTGTAAATGACCATAAGAACGCCTAAAAATAAAATAGATATAAAAAAATTTTTTGCAACATTTTGTAACAGTTGCTACATCCAAATTAAGCTTACCATCATCATAGCTAAGCAGCATGATTTAGAAATGTAACAACAACTACCCATGCACCTTATAATTTCATTTCCTGTACTACCATTGTTTTTATTTAAGTAGTTACTTCTATATTAATTTGTTTTTTTTCTTTCCTGTTTCGTGCCATGATGTCACTACTGTGTACAGCAGAATACCAGTGCAGCAGGCCCCGCTTGCTGCGTATACTGAGCTGTGCACAGTGCCAACACTGTGCACAGATGCCAACATCACATAACGGGGCACATGTAAATTGTTACTATTTTTTATTATTTTTGTTACATGTTGTATGTTTAATTGTGTGTTTTGTTATGTGATTCCAATAAATGTCTTTTATTCTTATTCTTATTCTTATTCTACCATATCATACAGTAAAGGACAAACATACATACAAAATATTTTGTGTTTATTACACAATTCTAATCTCCTACCGGGCATTGAACCTTGGACCTATGAAGTAGTAATCACTATCAGTAAACTAGAGAACCGTAAAAGTACACGGGGATACATACTGATGAATAAACTAAGAAATAGGTTTAACAACCCAATTTCAATATCAGTGATCTTGTTTCAGGATTTTTTCAAGTCCGGTACAAAGGTTGAATTTGATAGGATGATATAGTAAGTACAAAGATCAATCAGTGACGTTTATCTACGAAAGATAAACGATTGAATACAATTCACAGCTGTTTGTACACAACGTTTTAAGCGTCTTATCTATTCAAAAGGAAAGAAAACGCAAAGCACTACTGCAGACCGCACCAAATCATTAAAGAATATTAACCATCAGTTTGTGGTGGGTTACTCTTGAAACACAATTGCAATAATCAATTTCCAATCCCAAATCTAAAAAATTCAAATGACACTCTTAAAAGCGATAATTACACTACTACTACATTGCAACATTGAAATTAAATTGCGTGGAAATTGAGTGAAGAAATTATTATCGAAATGAGGCGTTCCGAAATTGCTTAATAAAATGCTGAAACTTATCCCAAAATCGATGAATTGTATTGAGATTGAGTTTGCGTCAAGAGTAGCCTACCAGTAGTTGAGAATTCCAAGTGAAGTACTAGAACGTTCAATAAGTCCCGAGACTTACTTGGAGATGGCGCATATATTAAATACTCTTTTGATTATTAGAAAGTACAGGCCATCAAATGATATGTTTTAAGTTTTTTTTGAAAATCGAACAATTTCACTATTGATTTACAGACATTTAAATGACGCTACTTTTTAAATTCCGAAAACAATGGAAAAAGAACGAATTTCGTGTGTTTAAAAAACACCGTTCAAGCACAGCAATGACTTATAAAGTGTTATCCGAAATCTGCTCCATCTTAACCAACCATTTGTCGGTGGTAGGTATGCCGATTTCAAACGTCGTATGGACACAAAAGACCCTGAACGCTCTGGTCGTCCAAACGAAGCAGTAACTCAACAAAACATCAACCTAGTCCTGAAAATCGTTAAGGAAGATTGAAAAGTAAAAGTGAGCGAGATAGCTGAGATAGTGAAGTTTCAACTGGTAGTATTTTCACTATTTTACATCGAATTTGGAAAAACGGCCAAACTAAGCGAATTGAGCTTCGAATTACTTCCTCATCCACCGTATTCTCCAGATCTGGTCCCCAGTGATTACTGGCTATTTGCAGACTTAAAATGCTCCAGGGCAAGAATTTGACTCAAATTAAAAAGCCAAAGATAAATCTTTTTACACTCATGGAATAGAAAAGTTAGAAAAGCGTTGAAGAGACTGTATTGCAGTTGATGGAGACTATGTTGTTGAATAAAAAATAATTTTATCAAAAAAACTTCAAAAAAACTTTGTTTAGTATTTAGTCTCAGGACTTATTGAACCAAGTGTTACGCTTCCACCTTCGGCCTTATCATCATATAACATCTGGGCCCTTAGCCAAAGTAACATTACAATAACGATAGCGAAGTTCGAAAAGAACAAACTGTATGGGATTGACATAAGCCGCGCTAAATCACGTGGTCAACGTCATGTCAATCCCATATATTTATTCTTTTCTAACTTCGCTATCGTTTCGCTATCGTTTTTGTAATGTTACTTTGGCTACGGGCTCAGGTGAGACGTAGGCCAAGTGCTTACCTGTAATGTAAGGAATGAAAATATATAGTTATTAAAAAACTTGATTTTAAAATAAAGTATAGACTATGTTATCCGCAACGAATGTAGTATTCTATCTACAAAAGAATTTTTGGAATTGGACCAGTAGTTCCAAAGATTAGCCCCGACATACAAACAAACAAACAAACAAATAAACAAACAAACAAAGTCACAAACGTTAACTCTATTAATAGTATAGACGTTTGAAAGGAAATATTTTATTTTTAAAATTCAAACTGTAAACTACTCTCTCGTCAAGTTAGCTTAATGTCGCCTAGTCAATATTTCCTTTTAAGCGTCTATCTATATGTACATAACTATAATTTATGAAATTGAGACAGTGGCGCGTCTAGTAGCCAAACGTTGCAGGATTATCTCCTATTGATAGTATTCAATTGGTAATCGCGGTAACCAACAATGGCCGACCTTAGCACTGACATGGGAGATTGGGCAACGTCCAAAATGTAATCGCTTCGTTCACCATTGCGGAATTATGCGGACGTAAGACAATGCTGGCGGTAACTTCAATTGTTTAGTTGTTTGTGTTTGTGAATGCATTTCTTTTTAGTGTCCATATTTCCTGGGTCTCAAGTCTGTTAACTCAATAATGTCTCAATAGTGTGTGGTTTGCTTGTTTTAGACATTAGGACTAATTATGAGAAAAAAATATAAATCCATTAGTTTCAAAGTAGATGTCAAAAATAACAGAACAGAGACCCTGGTTAGTTTCATATTTTCGGGAATAGTCCGGTAGGTAGCGCGTTCAAGTTATAGTCGTGAAAGTCAAGTATCTTTAAGATTTCGGGTTTTCTGGATGGGTGACCAGGTTTGCAATACAGTTTATCACTCAATCACTCTAATATGTGAGCTGAAGCACACGGTCGCAATCTTATCTTATCTTAGTCGGGTCTGTAAAAGATTGACCAAATCGACTCATTTAGGCGTGACCAGATTCGACTATGACGAATGTGGAACAACCCGTTCCTAACAAATAAACAGAGTAAGGGTCTTACAAATAAGTGCCTTACAAACTAACAGAGAATAAGCTTCGAAAAGTTATTCCGTGTTTTGTCTCTAGTACTCTAATTTGTAATGAAGTTTACATGGCCGGAACAAAACACAGAATAACTATTCGCAGTTTCTTCTTTGTTTAAGTGCCTTACAAATAAACAAAGATTAACGTCCGAATAGTTATTCCGTGTTTTGTTTCTTTTACTCTAGTTTAAAATGACGTTTAGATGGCAGGAACAAAACACTGAATAACTATTCGGACCTTATTCCTTGTTTATTTGTAAGGGGCTTAGAGTTTAAACTGGGAATAGATATTCCGTGTTACCGTCATGGAAACTTCATTTCAAAAGTAGATTATAAGAAACAACACACGGAATAACTATTCCAACTTACCTATAACTACTCTGCTTATTAGTACGGGGGCTAATAAAAAAAATCAGGCAATCAATCAATATTCATAAAAGTAGTAGTTTTAAGCTTCAATCTATGCACGTTCATACAACATGTAGGTGCCAATATGTTATTATAAAAAATTGTTCCACTTCCACATTAAGCAGATGCTTAATTAAGTAATAACTTGCGCGCATGTCTAATTCGTCCTAGACCCGACATTAGTTATAATATTTTCAAATGTTACAAAATTATTTCTCAGTGTTGCGAGTTTACAGGTCAAGTGCACTTCCATCTTCGGCTTTATTTCCATCAGATGTGGTAATGACCAAACTCCTTTCCATTGTGAAATAAAGAAGATATATCATCATCATCATCAGCTCATTCTATGTCCCCACTGCTGGGGCACGAGGCTTCCCTATGGATAGATAGGGAGAACGGGCCATACCCACCACGCGAGCCCAGTGAGCCCATTGGTGGTTGTTAACGACTGCTAATGCAGCCAAGACCAACGGCTTAACGTGCCTCCCGAAGCACGGAGAAACTAGAGATGATAAATTTTAGGTCACCCATCCGATGACCGGCCATTGCGAAAGTTGCTTAACCTCAGCACTTGCAGACCACTGCACCATCGAGCTCCTAAGAAGATATATAATCATCATCATAATTAGCCTAGCGCTTCCAGCAGCGAGGCTGGCGAGCAGAGATAGGCCTCTCCGAGATAAAATAAATGAAAATAATTGTCAAAGATTTTGTTGCTATTACTTACAACTAATCGTGATCAAATATTGCCTAAATATTATAGATGAAAATTTTTTGGTCACCCATGCGATTACCGGCCTTTGCGAAAGTTGCTTGACCTAAGCAATCGCAGAACGGGCGAAAAAAGTCGATATAAAAATTAGCTTCTATAAAAATATGCTTTTGTAAAAATGATCTAACAAATCGCTATAACCACTGCGCCGTCGAGATCCTCCTCCGTGTATGGAATTATTACGTCATTGAAGCGAGATTTGCTGTTAGTTGACTCTAAGTATCCATTCCTTCAGTTTATTGAACTAAACCTACTAAACTTTTATGGTTTCTTAGGAGCACTGATTGTATGTAAGCTAGTAGTATGAAGGTATAACACCATTGTTAGCTACTAACAGAATTTTATAGGCACCAAAAAAGGGAAATATTATGTGAGTAACTCCATGTGTAATGAACTACAATAATCCCACTCAATACCTAGCAACACTGACACGATACTTCACTCACTTTGTGTCTTTGGATTTTTATATACCTGGTATCACTGGGTTTTGAAAAAATAACTTGTCATGGCGGTCGGTTGTTCGAGAGAGCACTATTACAATTGTACCTGCGCTGTTACCTTACCGGTCATGTAACTTATTAAGAATAAAGAAGGTCAAATAAACGTAAATTGTGTGAACCCTGTTTTGGACAAGAAGATTTTTATTTAATATCCCTTTGAGCGTTACAGCTCAGAAGTGGGATTACCGCAAATTTCTTATTTTGCAACGCCCACCGACAGATTTTGGTAAGTTACAAATGATATTCATAATAATTTTACGACGACCTGACTGAGCACGACAATAAGTTAAAACAATATTAACTTACTTTCAAAGTTTATGTTTCTTTCTTTTTTTACTCGTTATAAAGCGAACAATGACGAACAATGACGCAATAGGCGCATGGCGGCTATTTCAACAGACTGATAAATACATATAATAAGATGAATATCATATAGATCCGATAAGTTAGTACTGAACCTAACAACATGCATGCTATTTTATTACAAGATTGAATAGATATTTTAAGATTTTTATTAAGTAATTTCCTCGTTGACAAAATGGCGTACGATTGAATATTTTCGTCGTTACATTGTATGCCTACCCTATAAATTTACAATGATCTTGATTAAATTACAGCAAAAATCGGATAATTTGTACACAACTGCATTAAATTAGACGATTTATCAATGATTTCATTATACGATTGATAAAATAATTGCAGATTTAATATAGATTCAACACTTAATTGAAAAATAAAACGTTTCATAAGTCTCTTGCCGTATGTTACCTATTTTGTTAAACGATTGTAGTGAAATTTGAACATTAATTAACGACAGTATTTGTATTATAGTTTTATGGAACAATTTTTTTTTCTTTTTTTCTTTCAAGGTCATTTGAGTAACTTTATTACTATCTTACGCAAATTGCCTATTTCCTCGACAGTCGTTTATTTTTCTTTTTGAGCAACTACATATACGAACTGTTGTGAGTTCCAGAATATGGGAGGCGAAGACCATCATGATGACCGGCATAGACGAGAGACTCCGGCGCGGAGTAAGCAGCCGGCGGATCGGAGCCCCAGTCAACATGACAGTGATCGACGTAGTCGCAGCCACACGAGACATGGCAGTCGTCGACGTCCACGGAGCCGTAGCAATGGCAAGGAAGTATCACAGCATCAGGTACGTGGAGACAGCTGTACTTCACGAACATGTCGACGCAGTCATAGTCGACAGGCGTCAGACCGTCGTCGTCGTAGTCGTAGTAACAATCGTGATTATCATGAACTGTATGAAAGACTATCGTTACTAGAAAATCAACTACTAGTAGAGCGAGAGATGAGGACGCGTGATTCTATCGATAGTTCACATAATAAAAGAACGTTAGCCTCTCCTACTCACCCTGTAAGCTATACAGAATCTCGCGGACTTTCACATCACAGACGTCAATCAAATATGGAGCGTAGTCCCTCGCCTCGCGACACTAGCAATCCAATAAAAAAAAAACCTAGGTACAATGACTCTGTAGATTATTTTCATGAATTTGTAAAAATTTTTAAAAGTCGGGAACGTGAATCCCTTCCGTCGATGAACAATGTTATCCCAGAGTTCGATCCTTTGAGTAAGGAGCAAACTATTGTTTGTTGGTTGAATAAAGTAGATGAGTGCAGAGACATTTATAATTGGAATGATATACAGACCGTACATTACGCCTTACCTAAATTGATTGGTCACGCTAAGACCTGGTACCAGGGCCTTCCGTCTATCAAGCATACCTGGGATGAATGGAAGCAGTTGCTTTGTGAATCATTCCCGTCAACTGAAAATTATGGCCAGTTATTAACCGATATGCTTAATAGACGGACACGTCCAGGGGAACCTCTGGAATTGTATTATTATTCTAAGATAAACCTCCTGAATAGATGTAAGATCTTCGGGAAGCAAGCAGTCGATTGTATCATTTTTGGGGTTGAGGATAAAGGGGTTCGTCTTAGTGTGCAAGCAGGGAAGTTCAATAGGCCAGAAGAAACTCTAGAATTCCTCAAAACGGTTAAAAATCAGCCAAAAGAATTCACTGAGCTCAGGAAGGATAACCATTATAGAGATAGGCATATTAACACTACGGCGTGGCCAACTAATCAACGCACTCTACCAGGCACCTCTAAAAACCAATTAAAGGCACCTATTGTTTGTTTTAACTGTAACGGATCCGGACATCCAAGTTTTAAATGCCCCAAACCAATTAATAAGTGTGGTTTATGTAATTTCATCGGTCATAAGGATGATGATTGTCCTCGGAAAAATACAATTAATAGAGCTAGCAATGATACTAGTAATAATAACCAATCTAAAAATAAAAGCGTTCTTGAGGTGTCTATTAACGATGACAGTAATGATAAGTATAAAATTCTAATAAAAGTGAATGACAGGGATATTCTTTGTCAAGTTGATCTAGGCAGCCAGGTGACATTAATCAAAGAATCTAATGCCCAGAGTCTGGGTCTTAGTTGGCAGCCTGTAGAGGGTCCACTATTGAGAGGATTAGGTAACGTTCCGTACCTGCCTCTAGGCAAGGCATCAGTGCTAGTAGAGGTACAAGGAATAATCGAAGAATGTGTCGAAGTCTTTGTAGTAAACGACAGTCTTATAAATATTCCGATACTATTAGGGCACACGTTCACTGAACGACCTAATCTCAAAATTGTGAAAACGGCTACTGATCTACAATTTGAACGGACTGATTCAAATAAAGAAATGAAATTGGCTCTTATTGTCACCGTCGATTCAAACCTAGAGCTAGGCCAATTACAAGCTATCCCTGTTTTATCGGAAGTAGCTTATAATGGTAGCATATACGTAGGCGGGTCAATTCGAGGTTACCCTGGAATGGAGTATTACCTCTTACCTGGAGAATACCAATTAAAAGATGGCGCTTGTAATCTATTAGTACAGAATGTAGGTGAACAAATAGTTACCTTTAAAAAGGGCGTCTTGCTGTCTAGAGCTCGAACTACTTCTAAAAGGAACGTGTTGGACGTCCTCAGTGTGGAAATAGATTCGAACACTGGCTTCGACACTAATAACATCAATTGTGGTACTCAGCTTACCATGACGGAAAAACAAAAGTGTCGTGATTTACTCTCGAAATATAAGGACTGTTTTTCGAAAGGACTCCATGACCTAGGGTTTACTGCGGTGGCGGAGATGGAAATACATCTAATGGATACTACGCCAGTTGTCTATAGGCCATACAGACTGTCACATTCGGAACGTAAAAATGTTCAAGACATGGTCGGACAAATGATCAAAAATGGCATAGTGCGTGAATCAAACTCACCATATGCAAGTCCGATCGTACTCGTCCAAAAGAAATCCGGCGAAAAACGACTCTGCGTGGACTACAGAGCCTTAAATAGCCGTACCAAAAGAGATCATTATCCTCTACCACGTATAGAGGATCTTTTGGATGAACTAACTGGACAATTTTTATTTACTACACTGGACCTAGCTTCTGGATACCACCAGATAGCTATTTCAGAAGAATCTAAAGAAAAGACGGCGTTCGTAACACCTGACGGGCAATACGAGTATAATCGTATGCCCTTCGGGTTGGCGAATGCACCTGCTGTATTCCAACGCGCTATACACAAAATCCTTAGCAAATCAAAAGTGCCTTATGTCATAATATACATGGATGACATTCTTATTCCTTCTAAGACGTTTGACGAGGGGTTACAGCGACTTGAAGAGGTATTACAACTACTTAGGGAGGCAGGCTTGACCCTCAAGATGGAGAAATGTAATTTCTTCCAAAAGAATATTTTGTTTCTTGGTTTTGAAATCGACAAATATGGCATACGCCCCGGAGAACAAAAGACAAAGGCGGTATCTCAATTTCCAGTACCACGTAACCAACATGAGGTGAGGAGATTCTTAGGGCTGGCAGGATTTTTTCGCAGGTTTGTCAAGGGTTTTGCAGTGATTGCCAAACCTTTGACGAGCCTCCTAAAGAAAGACACACCTTGGCGATGGGAGAGCTCCCAACAGTCAGCGTTTGAAAAACTGAAGAGCTCTCTTATTGAAAGACCTGTGTTAGCACTTTACGACAACACGGCAGAGACACAAGTACATACGGATGCCAGCAAGTCTGGCCTAGGAGGTATTCTGTTGCAGCGCACCGGGACAAACCCATGGATGCCAGTGGCATATTACAGTCGTCAGACTAGTCCAGACGAGCAAAGACTCCATTCTTTCGAGTTGGAAACTTTAGCGGTAATATGTTCATTGAGCAAGTTTCGACCTTATCTCCTAGGCATAAAGTTCACAATAGTGTCCGACTGTAACGCATTAAGATCAACATTCACTAAACGAGACTTAGTCCCTCGCATATCACGGTGGTGGATTCAATTCCTTGAATACGACTGCAATGTCGAATACCGACCTGGAGAGAGAATGGCACATGTAGACGCTTTGAGTAGAGGAACCACTTTACAAGCGCAAGAACCTCTGCACGTAATCGATGTCCTCACAGTTAACGCAAGTGACTGGATTTCGACGGTACAGTCTGCTGATAATGATATTAAACGCATAAAAGAGATTCTGGAAGATCCAGAAACACCAAGGATAGCTGCAATACACAAAGAATACCAACTCAAAAATGGTGGTATTTATCGTATTATTAACGATGGTGAACTCAAATGGTTGGTGCCTAAAAGTGTACGATTCCAGTTATTAAGGAAGAATCATGATGAGGTGGGTCATTTTGGTTTTAACAAAACTTTAGAACGAGTAAAAACTTTATTTTGGTTTCCAAAAATGCGCAAATTTATAAAAAAATACGTGTCAGCATGCTTGGAATGTGCCCACCACAAGTTACCATCGGGGGCTAAGGAAGGGACTCTACATCCAATCCCAAAGGTGGATGTCCCCTTTCATACCTTACATGCTGACCACCTTGGTCCATTCCCAAGGAGCAAACGCGGTAATATGTATATACTAGTTCTCGTAGACTCTTTCTCAAAGTACGTATACTTAGCACCAGTTCGCAGCACTAGATCTAAAGCAAGCATCAAGGTTTTCAAAACGTTCTTCAGCTTATTTGGCTCACCATCGAGACTTGTAACGGATAGGGGCACTAGCTTTACGAGTAAGAAGTTCAAAACCTATGTGCACTCGGTAGGGGTGAAACACATACTAAATGCTGTCGCTACACCACGCGCAAACGGTCAGGTTGAGCGATACAATCGCACAATCCTGGCCTCTTTGGGATCAATGACCCATGGCCATAGTGATGACACCTGGGATACATACTTGCCACATGTTCAGTTAGGGATAAATACAGCCGTACATGAAGTAACGAAAAGGACACCCACAGAGCTGTTGTTTGGCCATAAGGTAGGTAACCCATCTCAAGGTATTTTGAACGGCATAAGTGACGAGGTAGGTAATAATAAACAATATGGAAACTTAGAGGATATTCGCAAGGAGGCTAAAGTTCTGATAGAAAGAAATCAGGAAAAAAATAAACAGCGTTTTGACAAAGGTAGAAAAGAAGCGACGAAGTACAAAGTAGGCGACCTTGTTAGGGTGGTTAGAGCGATTGCGGTAGGGTCCGGCAAATCAAAGAAATTAGAGTCTAAATGCCAGGGTCCGTATCGGATTAAGAATATTTTGACTAATGATCGGTTTGTTATAGTCGATACACCACTCACACGAAAAGGAAAAAAATACGAAAATATAGTTTCCATTGATAAAATATTCCCGTGGATGAGTTTTGATGCGCCTGCTTGCTCCTCGAGTGATGAAACTGATAGTGAGGATGTAACTCCCTCATCACACAAATGAATGAGTTATATTTACATTGTACTACTATATTAGACTAAAGCACTATGTTTATACTTAATTAAGTTGTTGTTAATTAGATGTACTCGTATATACCTAATATAGTACTCTAATAAAAGTTTTAATAAAACTAAATTTCGTGAGTTGATTGTATACAAAAATCGTAAATTGATTGACACACCCTAGAGAAGACAATAAAGACTAATAAGTACATATTTGTGTAAAGACGAACGGGTGATATATGAAAAATTATGATTTGTGACATCTTAATCAACAAAATTGAACGATTATAATGCTTTTGTGATGTTGAAATAATGATCATGGTGATGAAACAATGATTATTAATGTACTATTATTAAATAATGATTAGTGATATTTTAATGATTATGAAACGGAGTAAAAGGTATAGAGATACTTTCGAAAGTGAGGGTGTTGTCATAACAGGACATGAGTGGCAATGAAATCGCCCGTCGTCACGATTGTTATGAAACACGCAGCTTAGTACTATGGAGGTGAAGGAAGTAGCCACATGGTCTAGCTATAGCTAAGAATAAAGTGAGGATGTACTCATGACAGTGGCTTGATTGGCAATGATATGGCCGCCCATGGATGTTATGAGTCATGCAGCCTAACAATGCGGCGGTGAAGGAAGTAACCCCGGTTGTCTAGCTATAGAGTAAGGCTAATTAAGTAAAAAAAAAAAAAAAAAAAAAAAAAGTGTATGTATCGATATAGATTACTAAACTAGAAGTAAGTTAAACGATGGGACTCGTTTATGTGACGGATGGCCGACTGTAATGAACTACAATAATCCCACTCAATACCTAGCAACACTGACACGATACTTCACTCACTTTGTGTCTTTGGATTTTTATATACCTGGTATCACTGGGTTTTGAAAAAATAACTTGTCATGGCGGTCGGTTGTTCGAGAGAGCACTATTACAATTGTACCTGCGCTGTTACCTTACCGGTCATGTAACTTATTAAGAATAAAGAAGGTCAAATAAACGTAAATTGTGTGAACCCTGTTTTGGACAAGAAGATTTTTATTTAATATCCCTTTGAGCGTTACACATGTGTTACGGTTATAACTGGTTTCATTTTTAATAATAACTGAAGAGCTTCTATATTAAAAAGTATGGAGCGGCTAGGCGATTTGATCACAATTATTTAAAAAATATAATTGAGAATGAGAATTATTTTCACCGGATCATTAATCACTGTCTGTTTCAATACTTTTATTTAATACTAGCAGACCCGGCGGACTTCGTACCGCTTTGACAGTTTCCATCATTGAGTTAAATATATATCAATGGTTTCCATGACAACAAAACAAACAATTCATTTTGTATTGAAAAATTAAATTGTCGTTTTTAGTATTTTATTAATTTTTTTTTAATATAGCCTATGTTATAAAATGTTCAAAATAATTTTTAACGCAAATTTTGTTGCGAACAAATTACAAAAACACAAATGTTAAAAAAAATTCCATAGCCTATGTTACTCAGCGCTAATGCAGCATTCTAATGATGAAAGAATTTTTTAAATCGGTTTAGTAGTTTTTGAGTTTATTCGTTGCAAACATACATACATACATACATACAAAAATACGAAGGCCTTCATACAAAATTAGGTATAGGTATATTACAGAGGTGTAAGGGGTCTCAACCAACACCATAACCGATGGGGAAAACGAGTTCTTGAGTGGAGACTCAGACTAGGTGGAGCGACGATCTTGCTCAGTGGCGTGCACTTGGAGAGGCTTATGTCCAGCAGTGGACGTGTGTGGGCTAATGATGATGATATTACCGATGTATAAACATTAACCCGACATTATTTAGAAAAAGTAAATAGCTAGTAAGAAGGTTGTTCACTCCCGAGCAGCGCCGTTTGCTGTACAAGACTCAGGTGCGATCGAGTATGGAGTATTGTTCCCATCTATGGGACGGCTCCGCCAAATACCTCCTCGATGCACTTGATAGACTGCAAAGGCGAGCGGTACGCATTATCGGAGATGCTGAGGTTACAGCCTCTCTAGAGGACCTCCAGCTGCGAAGAGACATTGCTTCTCTTAATGTCTTCTACCGGAATTACTACGGTGAGTGTTCTGAAGAAATTTTCGATCTAATCCCGCCTTCTCCTTTCCTCTCCCGGACTACACGTGCTGGTCTTAGGAACCACCATCATACTGTACAGACAATCAGTACTCGTACCAAAAAATTTGGCAAGTCGTTCCTCTGTAAGGCTTTGGAATTCTTTGCCGGCGCATGTGTTTCCCAGCTCCTATAGTCCCGGGTCTTTTAAGCGGGGCGTGAAACGGCATTTATGCAAGCCGTCATGAATGGGTGCGCTTTTTACCGTGCTTGTTCCACGGTGAGGAGCGCTCTCATTAATTTGGACTGCATCGGCTGCTTACCATCAGGCAGGATGTGGTCACTATGACGTGTCAATATAAAAAAAAGAAGTTATTTAGTAAAACCTATAAAGTTCCTCCTGTAAAGCTCAATGGCACTCTTCTTAGACAAGTACAGAGCTTTAAGTACCTGGGACATTGGGTCACCGAGTCATTAAAGGATGACCTTGACTTAGAAAGGGAAAGTAGGGCGCTGTGCGTTAGGGCTAACATGCTTTCCCGGAGGTTTGCGCGTTGCACGAAGAGTGTAAAAATTGCACTCTTCAAAGCATATTGCCAAACCCTGTACACTTGCAGCTTGTGGACAAACTACACCCAAGGAGCGTACAGGGCCCTACGTACCCAGTACCATAATGCATTCAGGGGGCTGATGGGGCTGCCGCGACACTGCAGCGCGTCAGGAATGCTAGCTACAGCAGAGGTTGATAGCCTCTCCGTTATCATCAGAAAGCGCATTGCGTCCCTGATGCGGCGTGTGCGTGGCAGCACCAACAGCCTCCTGAAGACTGCCTATAGTAACAGTGCTATAATGCAGCACTGGACTCGCGTCCAGCTCGCCAAAGACAGTAAAATTACGTTTAATAAATTTTTGTACTAACATAGCTTATAAGATTATTGTTACTAACACTATATGGACCCTGTCCGAAATAAATGATTTTATTTATTATTATTATTATTAAGTTGTAAACTTTCATGCTATCTAAAAATTATTATAAATATATGTTTTTAACAAGCTAAGTATATCTTGGCAGAGGACATTTTTAATTCACGTTTAATAGCGCTTAGCATTCAGCATCAGCAGCATCTCACTTAATTACAAAGTGACGATAACATGACTAACATACTCATATAAAATTTTCGGCAGGTGATAGATAGACCTTATTGTTCTAGCAATAAATGTCACAAGCTCTCCAATAAGGACCCGAACTGCTAGTAAGTATTGCGTGTCATATTGTTAAGTGTCAAGTTTCCTTATGGAGCGCTAATTACCTAACCTCTGTCTTAAAACGTGTCGACTTTACCCAACGCTGGGTAAGACTCGTTATGTAATACCCGTTGCAGTCTAGCGCAATACCCGAGACGTTGCTATATTCATAGGGTTTGTATGTATGTATGTAATTCTAGTTTTGTTATAAAGTTATAGCATTTACTATGTGTTTATCTAGTCAGTATCAAATTGATGGAAACAATCAATTTAAATTGTTGTCTACATTATAAGATCGGTTTTAAATTTTTTGATAGATTTAAAATGTTAAATTAGAAAAAAAATACATTGAAAAGAAAAAGCTTATGAATTCGTTATCTGACACATAGTAGGGGGGTATAAGTGGTGATCTGGCCCTAAAAATCCAGACAGAGCTACGTAGATAACTTTATTTATTTACATATCTATATATTATAATACGTGAAGCAAAAACTTTGTACCCCTTTTTACGAATACATAAATCAATAAAACAAACATTACACACACTACCATTTATTTGACACACACGCTTATACGAGTACCTACTTATACTCTTTTCAAAAATTTCAAAAATGGAAGAGGAGCGGCCGACATCTGTCAATGCCAATCCAAACTCACATTCTATCTTTTTTAATTTATCATTGCTTAGGATACAATCCGTGCAGCCTTAATAAAATTACGGTCAAATTTCGACCACTGGGCGACCACTAGTTTATATAATTACTTATAAAATATATTTACAGGTTTTATTTTGTTACCCGATACAATAGTGCAGCTATAATATGACTTAAGTTCAACATATATATGTTTTATTTACTCCAACCGAATTGCACTACATCCAAGTATCTACTCCATTCACTTATGACATTGAAATTACTCTAGCATTGGCTACGATCGCTTTCCGTTTCGTTTAAAAACATGACGTTCGATTCTGAATTGCTCGCACGCAGTTAACATTTGGCTATAAAGGATTGATTGTAATGGTTCCTACAATTGTTTTGTTCAATCCATTAGTTTAAAGTGGCTTTGCAGTTAGTAAGCTACGTAATTAGACAGACATACTCGATGTTTTAATCTGTGCATGATCTACACCATCATAAAATTTTGATTGTTTTAATATTTATTGTTTGCTAGAGTTTACGCGAAGACTACACGCATTGAAATAAAACAAATACGGATCTACACGCAGGTACCTTTGCATTTTTTTCTCTTAAGAATAATTCTTAATTGTTACAGGGCGTTTGGTAATATGTGTATAATCCCGAAACATAGCCATGCAAGCAAGTATAAATAACACCGTGGTAACATACAAAATCATATTTATGAAGATTTAATTTTCCATATAAAAACTCAAATTTATTTTATTAAGTACATACATTATTTTTATTCAACCCTAACATGTTTTGACTTCTGTTTCGTTTGGACCGTGAGGTTGTCGACCAAAAACATTGTATAAGGTAAACCTAGGGTTGTCACTTTGCAATTTCACTAAGTAACAAACAACCTTAATATATCTGCCATATGGTGCTTTTCAGGTAAGTACTTGTGTTTATAATATTCAGGGGTCCTATGCTCTGTGCCCTATTTGCCATATTCGGGATTATACAGGTTTTACCAAACACCCTGTATTAATAAAAAGTCCTGCCATCCCACCTAGAAAGCTAATGCTTGTGCTAAGAATGGGTTCACGTCAGTATAGTCTTACAGACCTATGGAGATTGAACCACGATTTCTCGCATTCATTCTGACCACCTATCCGATCAGCTACTGACGACCGACGTTTCAAAAATGCATGGCCTATTGCAAAACCAAATAAAAATAAAACATATTGATGGTGAAATTAATGTCGAGACCATCAGTGTTTTTGACTACGTAAATAATGTATTTTTCTCACAAATTGCTTAGTTTTATTGGATACAGTCGTGCTTTAGTATTTACTTCGCTACTACTATTGCAACTAGTGAAGAGGTCATACGCAAAGGTTATGGATGAGTTTGTATTCGGCTATGGGAGACTCTTTGGTCTGCAAACGGAGCGAGCGGCGATGACCACACTTCGTTTGGTACTGGACCTTGCTTTGTTTGATCTAAAAACATTATCTGATGTTACCCATGAGCTATACAGATAACTGTCAAATGATCAACACTCTACTGTTAATGTGTTATAGACATTAATAAGATGTAACGTTAAAATCCATATTTGCAATCGTTCGTAATCAAAATTTTCCAAATTAAAGAAAACAAAAATGTTGTTGTTTTTAATGTAACTACAATTTAAAAGAGTTTACTTTTACAAAGGAATAGTGAATTAGTATTGAAAATTAAGAGTCCAATCCAAAAACCTCTAGTTCTACGAGTTCTTAAGGGCTCCTAACAACCAGACGAGAACTTGCTTGACATATGGTTATCAACCGTGACACTTTACAACAAACTTCATCGGATCGTCGGAGACAGATGCAGAACGCCCAGGGTCGACGGACATGCTCGGCCAGAGACCTCGATCCCATTTCATATTACCATATGACACAGTGAAGTAGATAAGCGCCTTTACTACTAAGGTTATCAACAACGACAATTTTGTTTTGTTTCAGTTCTCGAAACTGATAACAATCTTTTTGGCATGGCCACGTGGCATAACGCTCGGCTTGATAGCAGGACAGAGTTTCGGATCCCCAAACCGCATTTGGTAAGCGTGGGTATCAAGCCAATTACCATTAATTGTAGCGAGGATTTGATTCTAATGATGGCGGCCTTTGCTCAGTGGGACAGTATTTTGGTATACTTATTATTGTTGTTTAAAATTGTCAGAGAAAGAATTTCGTTTATTTTACTTATTTTACTATATGCCACTTACAAGTTTGAGTGTTTTTTTATATATATATTTCAATATTATTTAACAAAAACAATGTCAGTAAAACTATAGACGTTAAAACTTTTCAAAACTAAATGATGCATAGTATTATGGAGCGGTGGACTGTAGGACGTGAGGATGATGAAAACACGGTATTTTCAAGCATAAGTGTATAATCAAGTTTACCAACGAGACCTAGCAACAATACAAATACAAAGAAAATAAGAAACGGCAGACAACGTCAATATCAAAAAAAGTATATAAAAAAGGTTAGGTTTGGACCCGCAGCCAGTCGCTAACACATAGAATTCTGCATAGTTTTTCTGTTTCTAGCCCAGTTGAGTCATGGCTGCGTAAGGCTTTTGTTGAAGAGCGCTAATTGAGTCAGAGCAAGTGGGCGCAGCCTTGCTAATGTTGCGTCCGAGCGACTTATATGGATGTACGTAGGTCGCGAGGATTTTTAAGTCTCCGTTATTTAGGATAGCATGTTGAAATAATAATAATAAAATAGTGTACACACAGTCTACCCGACACGGGGAAATGAACGCAGGGCTCTGGGTTTTGGGCCGAACGAATGTCAAAAATAATAATAATTATAATATTTATTTTTAATATTGTATGTATCAAGGTATTAATGTTACTAAGGACCATTGTTGCCTGAAAATTGGTAAATACATATATATTTAAAGTTAACTGTCCTATTACATGAAAACATTAATCAAAATAATTGTTTGCCTGAGACAGCTACCCGTTGGTCTTATAATATATTTTTTTAATTTACTTTTCTGTGTGATTTATGTATTTTAAATTGTTTTTATTATTATGTTACCTACTTGTTTTTAAACTCGTCAATGTATACTTTTTATGTGTATTAGTGTTATGCGTTGTGCAGATCAATAAATGTTTCTTGATTTGAAAAAG
The DNA here is from genome assembly GCA_963082485.1 of Eudonia mercurella. Lineage (NCBI taxonomy): Eukaryota > Metazoa > Arthropoda > Insecta > Lepidoptera > Crambidae > Eudonia > Eudonia mercurella. The sequence continues at coordinate 17,439,761 of OY720026.1, forward strand.
ATTGAAATTTGCGATACCTTTTCATGGGTCATGTTTATGGGATTTTGTTTTTTTATGATCTATGTACATACCAACATGTGGCAATAAATGATATGAATATGAATAAGAATATGAAATGATATGAATATTCTTTTTAAATTTACTGAACATTTTTAGGCTTGAATTCCAAGTTACACGTTGAAAGCTGTTAAATGAGATGAAGTTAATATATAAGTATGTATAATTTATAAGTAAAATTATATTTATAAGTTAATATATAAGGTCACATTTTATCAACCGCAAATATTTTGACAAAACATCTAATTATATAAGAGAAATAAGACCAAAATGCTAGATTTTTAAAAAAATCAGCCTAGTTTTTATTTTTACTTTTCTTAACACAAAAATTGTAATATTTTTAAGAGCACCTATTGCGGCCTCTCTATTTCAGGTCCTTTAAATTGAAACTACCGAATGTGCGTAAAGGGGTGTTTTTCAATTGAATTGTCCTTTGGCGTTTTTCTTGAAAACTAGCGTATAAAAATTTAAGGTTTTTTCATAAACATAGTTTATTTATGTTGTTGAATTTATCCTCAAAATATTTGCGGTTGATAAAATGTGACCTTATATAAGGAAAACCGATAGAATAGATGCTGTATAAATATATATAAATTAAAATGCATACGCAACGACAGCTTTCCGTAATTATTATTGATGTTCACCACGAGAAATAATATGTTTTGAAAGTGAATGGTGTCAGTTACTAATAACTTGTTACGCCAGGGGTTAAAAACATAAAGTTGCTTCTCCGCCGGTGAATTATTTATTACGTTACAGTGATTACTTGATTTACACGCTTACCGCAAACCGAGCCATAGACAACCTTAGAACAAGTTGTATAACCGTCCAATGAAATTTTATGCAACAACAGTAGTTTACCTTTAGGAAAATATTATTATAGCGTTATTATAACTAGGTATTGTGAAATCGAAATTAGTTTAGAATTGGCAAATCCACAATTTGTTTTGGCAATCAGAACGACAAACGGTATTATTGCGGTCTGTTTATTTACTAATAGAATAGAATAGAATATTTGCTAAGAATATGGTTGGTATTTTTCACATATTCTGCCATAAATAATAAATAAATAATAAATAAAAATAAATGAATAATAAAATAATGTTAATAATTAATAATGCATAATAAATTATGCTAAAAGAAAACAATGACAAATAAAAATCTGCGAAGGGTTTGCTGTCAAATCAAAATAAATGCGTAACGATATCAGCGTAATGAACGTCTGCCAAACTGCCAATAGATACAACTTTTTAATCTTGGTAGGTAGTTTGAAAAGTTGTACCTATTTTCTATGTTTGTCTATACCATTTCATATCATCTTTATTCTCCTCTAAAAGTAATTTATCTCAGGAAGAATAAATGTTTAATAATATAATTATTAATATAGGAATTAAACAATAAAGTGCAATTAATTGTAATAATGTAAGAATGAAATAGTCGTTTGTATTACTTATATTGTTATGTAAATTGCTATGCCCTTACGGGGAACTACATTGTATATAACACCCTATGTAGGTACGAATTTTATAAGATACTATGTACACCAGCTATACTCTAAGTGTGTTCCGCGGAACCCTAGGGTTCCATGATACCTCTGTCGGGGTTCCGCAAGAATTTAGAAAAAAAAATCAAAACACCTCTCTCTGGTCGCTCCGCGGCTGCGCGGACTCCGCGGCCGCGCGGGGACAAAACGCTATGAACGTTATTTATTTATTTATTTGTATTTGTATAAACATGTGTTACAATAGCTGGTACAATATCTCATAAGTTTGGTATCAACAATTTTATACTTGTACAACCCGTTCGCTCTAAGTTTGACGGTCTGTGGAATGCGCGTACCCTCCCCCACGTGACAACAAAACTTATGATGTGTCATAGTTTTACCCAAATATGTACGTACACAATTTTTATTGTTACAATTAAATAAAAAATATTTTTATATTATGTTTTGCTGACGCTACTTTTCGAACGTCATACCTATCGCCAGCGGCAAACTTAAAGCGAGCGGGTAGTATACTTGTGAGCGCGCAGTCTCTTTGATAAAAGCCGTCTCTGAATTAGACGCTATAGTTGTCAACAAGCGACTTTCGACTCTAACTTCAAAGGATAAAGTCGATATTGTTTAAATTTCTGTTTTTATTTTTGCTTTTTGTTTATCAAAGGTGCCGACTCGAGTATTTTCGAGAATATTTGAGATCGAGTCTAGGACTAATTATAAAAGCGGCGATCGCGCGTCGCGCGTCGTCAGTTGACGATTAGCGTTCAGAGCGATAAGTTACTACCTACTTACAAGCTCGCTAGCGAGAAAATAGTGTTCATTGTTTTACTGCCTGCTGTATTCTGTTGTCTCAGTTTTATACATTTCTTCACTGTAGGTACTAAATTTAGTCTCTTATACGCAGTAACGATTGTGCATTATTTAAACCCCACTATCCTGACGTGTAACATTATAAATAAAGAAGAATGAAACGTTGGCTTAAAGGTGTTAAACGTGTTGCAACAACATCTTCTAATGACGCTGAATGTTCAAAAGCAGTGCGCGCGGAGAATATAGCAATCACCGATCCAGAAGATGATGCCACGACGACAAGCTCGACGGTTTCAAAGACGAAAAGAAGGAAGTATGATGAATCTTATATCAGTTTCGGATTTGTTGATTCCAACGGCTCACCTCTCTGCATGCTCTGTAGTAAACTGCTTCCTAATAGTTCCATGGCACCTGCCAAATTGCGCCGACATTTAGAAACTGTACACCCCGAGTCTAAAGACAAGAATAAAGAATTTTTTGTTCGCAAAAAAGATCTGTTATTAGAAAGTCAAAAAAATATGATGCATGTAACACAAACTATCAACGAAAAGGCCACGGAGGCATCATATTTAGTTAGCTATCGCATTGCACAAGCAGGTGAAGCGCACACTATCGCTGAAAATTTAATAAAACCATGTGTATTAGACATAACAAAATGTATGCTCGATGAAAAATCTGCAAAGCATCTTTCTACTGTTCCGCTATCAAACGATACTGTTTCACGACGAATCCATGATCTGGCAGGCTACGTCAAACAAGAACTAGTTACACGTCTACAAAATACACGATTCGCCTTGCAAATGGACGAGTCGACTGATGTCGCTGGTTTGGCTATCCTGCTGGTTATTGTGAGATATCCATATAAAAGTTCTTTTGAAGAAGACATGCTTATGTGTTCACCGCTGCTTGCAAACACTACCGGGGAAGAAATTTTTAATAAAATAAATATATTTTTTGAAGAAAATAATCTCAGTTGGAACAATTGCATTGACATTTGTACAGATGGGGCCAAGGCGATGACAGGTAAAACAGCAGGAGCAGTGTCACGAATGAAAAATAAAGCGCCTAATTGTAGTTCCAGTCATTGTATTCTGCATAGACAAGCACTTGCGATGAAGCAAATGCCGTCAAATCTAAAATTAGTTATGGATGAAGCGGTAAAAATAATTAATTTTATCAAATCACGACCACTACAATCCCGATTGTTCTCATTATTGTGTGAAGATTATGGCAGCAAACATAAAACGCTGCTGCTCCATACAGAAGTGCGATGGCTGTCTCGGGGTAAAACTTTAACAAGGCTATTTGAACTTAGAGCCGAGTTACAAATGTTTCTTTCAGCAGATACTTCTTTTAATTTGAAGGACCGTTTGTATGATAAAACTTGGTTGTTCCGATTGTCTTTTATGGCGGATATCTTTCAAAAACTTAACGAATTGAATTTATCGTTGCAAGGTAAACAGACAACAGTGTTTCAGGCCTATAATAAAATAACTGCTTTTAAAAGAAAATTAGATTTTTGGATCATTTGCATTGGTAAGAAAGAAATAGAAAGCTTTACGTTACTCAGTGAGTTTGTTAGCGAAAACGACTCAGAAATGTTTGAAGATGATGTGTTTGAAGAATTGGTCCAATATCTCAGTTCGATGCGCGCATCTTTTGAAAAGTATTTTCCCGAAGAACACAATACAAAAATTAAAGTGAATTCATGGATTTATAATCCTTTTTTACCCAACTTAGAAAAGCCTGAAAACTTGCCAAACGAGATATATGAATCTCTTTTAGAAATGTCATCAGACACAAGTATGGAGTCACTGTTCAAAACGACGCCTCTCAATGATTTTTGGTGCAAAATCCAAGATGAATATGCAATGCTTGGCCAAATGGCTCTGGAAATTCTTCTCCCGTTCCCAACTACATATTTGTGCGAAACAGGATTCTCTACCTACGCAGCCACGAAAACAAAATATCGCAATAGACTGGACGCCGAAGCTGATATGAGACTCCAACTTTCTTCCATCAAACCTGATATCAACCAATTGATGAAAAATAAAAAACAGTTTCATACCTCCCACTAGTTAGATTTTTTCTTTTTTAATGTTTTCTATTATTGTCCTTGGCAAGTGGTGAAGTAAATAATAATTAGTAACTGTTACATTGTACTTTTATTATGCTGATTAATAAAGAATACACTTATAAAAACAATTGTTTTATTGTAGGGTTCCATCAAGTATTTTGCTTCCCAAAAGGGTTCCGTCATTAAAAAAGTTTGAGAACCACTGATGTACACAATGTTAGCTTGCAATAAAGATATCGAATTGAATTGAAAATCAGCGTTGCAGTTTCTTGAGACTGCAACTTATGCGGGACTCCTCGTAGTATTTTCATTTTAATCTTATTTATTATAGTGTTTGCTACGCCAAATAAATATTTTGAATTTGAATTTGCATTAGATTAAATACTAACGGGATTCTTATCATCTTTTTAACAAAAAAATTGTAAGAATGCCGTTTATAATTACCTAATGCCAAAACATATTTAAGGATAAATCAGAACACTTTTACACTGTTAGAAGATCTGTCGCAATCATCAGTTTTATATATAAACCATAAAAAAGGTTTAATATTTTAAAAAAAAGGTTTATATGAAAATGAAAATGAAATGAAAATAGTTTGAAAATGAAAATAGTTTATTTCATTAACATTAGATAAAAAATCATACATTTTTTTTGCATACAATGGCCAGTACCAACCTTATATATATACCTAAGCCTTTTAAATTATTTTTAAAACCCACCTACTCGATAATTGACGACTTTTCTCGTAATCTACGACCTTTTGCAATCTAGGCATATACATAGGTGCCGTAAAATTTCCTAACGCAGAAATCGTACCACACTAGGTCGTCTTGAAGTTTACGTCAATTTTATGGCAGCGAGCCGTGAGAACCTTATTACAAACGGCACCCACCATAACATACGCGTATAGCAACGCACTATGACGCTTCACTTTCTCTGGTTTCTACGCACCAATTGTTGACTACCCCTTATGTTGCCGCTTTCGTATACTTTTAGTTGATCTGTTCATAGGTACATTTACAGTTTTGAAAATTGACTTTATGAAATTTACGTTTTTTTCTCACTCATTAATAGGTATATTACCTTATTAGGACTATGTTCCTTAGGCTTCAGTAATAACAATGTTAATTCATTGTGTCTTTATGGCCCAATTTTTTTTTTAAATTGACTTCTTTTTTGTTTCGCGGAATTGTCTTTTTGTTTCATTGTAGCTTTGAAGGGACTTGATTTTTTTTTCTTTTTAATGTCTGCTATATTTAGCTAGTGAAACAAACACACTACCCTTAAATTTTTATAGTGTTAACATAAATAGATGCTAAGAAAATTAAAAAAAACGTTAGTATGAAAAATATAATTTTATAAAAAATCTTCATACAAAACGTCAATTTCATAGGTAAGGACCTAATAGAATAGAATATACTCATTGTGGTCTTACAAAGAACATGCCTACATTTAAACTTTTTCGGAAGTCTAGAATATTTAATGTGTTAAAAAGATAAGATAACTATGTACATTAATATTTAGACGATTTTTGTGTTTGTGTATAAATGTGCGTTTAAATATTATCTACTGTGCGAACTGCTTGTGATTTTGATACTTTGTTGTATATGTTTTGGTAGATATTTATTTTTGTTTTCATAAAGAGATAGCTCGAGGAGCTCGATGGCGCAGTGGTTAACGCGCCCGGTCTGCGATTGGTTTGATTAAGTAACTTTCGCAAATGCCGGTCATCGGATGGGTGACCAAAATTTTTCTAACTCGAGTTCCTCCGTGCTTCGGAAGGCATGTATAGCCGTTGGTCCCGGCTGCATTAGCAGTCGTTAACAACCACCAACCCGCACTGGGCCCGCGTGGTGGTTTATGGCCCGTTCTCTCTATCCATCCATGGGTAAGGCTCGTGCCCCAGCAGTGGGGACATAAAATGAGCTGATGATGAAAGAGATAAATAGAGATGGAGCCATTGTTGCTCCCGTAGGAAAGCTGTTGGTTTCTCGCTATTTGTAAACTATCGGTATTTAAGACAGTAACGATACTAACTTAATTTACTACTTCTTGTGGACACCACTACATTTGTAGTGTAAATAAGCATTCAGGGAGACGTTAAGCGGATTATAGATAAATACATATTATCAATTAGCAAAGATTTCCTTAGAAATTTCGATTTCCTTGTAAAATTCTTGCATTGAAATTAGGACATAAACCGACATATTTATTGTTAACTAGCATAAGTGATGATATGCGCAAGAGCTCATTGCTTTCGCATAAGCTCATTGCTTTTCTCCTAAGCTTCAAAGTACCGGGGGTAGTAAAAGCTTAATAAATAATGTTAAGTAATGCCTTTAACTAAGCCATATGAAAAAAAAAAAACAAATTGTATTCTTACAATTAATTTCAAATTAGAAGGTAAAGGGGAAATAGGCCCGAGGAAGGATTTGGAGTGTGTCCTTTGCTCATTAATAAAATTATGAAAGTTATAAAAAAAATAATTTAAAAGGCGGCATAAAGGCATTATTTAAAACTAAACTTTTGTAGTGAAATGGCTACTATTAAACCATAATTTAAGTTATCAAGGTCGTTTCCTTATGATAGTAAAGTACTATTCACTTTTAATTGGTGAACTTTTGTTACATTTTGTTTTATTTGGTGACGCTGTAAAGACCTCCTGCAGCCAAACTTGAATACAATGCCAAAACAATTGTACTAGTATATAGGCATATGAATCATATTGTGCCTAGCTTGTGTTCGCATCTAGTCACCCTGCTTTGTGTACGTAACCCAGCTTGACAAGAAACGAGATATCGGCGTCAAGGTCTTAAATTAAGTCAGTAAGATTTGTTTGCTCTATATAGGTATTCAATATAGTAGATAATTGTTGTTAAGCTATTAAACAGTACCTACGCTAAATACTGTACAAATGTTTATAATTAGTGCATAGTTTACAAGTGTTTTACAATTGTTTACAATATATTTCGTATGATCTAGTTTATCTAAATTATTAGTAAATTTTACTTAGATACCTACTATACATATAAATGTTATGAGCATAGTATAGGTGGTATAGTGTTGTACTAATGTTTACAATTTTAAAGTTTGTTATTATAGTTTTTAAATTAATTAATTTTTTTTTTTGGAATTCTTGTAAGTTGCGGATAGATCATCCGAGTGAAGTGTTTTGTTGTTTGCATTAAATCAGTTCTGAGTGGACTATCCAACATTTATCAGATAGTGGTCTTTTATTAAGTAGGGATCGAATATTTTATTACTTTTTAAAGATACTGTGTTTCGTTAGTGTCTACTTTTTCTCATTGAAAAAGTTTCTTTGATTATGCTACATTTGTTAGTCGCAAAGTGTCATAAAAACTTACACTATCAGCTGATATAGCGCTATCACTCAACGATATACCGAAAACGCAGAAGCAACACAGCAGTGCACTTATTTGGCGAACCATTTTACCACAACACTTTGGACCGGGAATGGACACTTTTCTATAATACGAGTATAATACGTATGTTATATATACGTATATGTAGTGTATTGTATATCGATCAGTTTTCTGTAAGCCACGTGCGGCGAAAGGTGCGCGACTGATCGCGTTGAGGTTCGCCCGCGATGCCAACTTGTGAATGTCGCCATTTTTGAAAGGCGCGCGTAGGAGGGTTTCGCGCCTACTCGGACTACGTTCCGTTTCACGAAGCCGCCGACTGGACTGTTTTACAACAAACAATTTCTTAAGTCGCATGAAAGTAATCCCGCTATTTACGTAGTATGCGTGTAATAGTAATAATGGTGTCCAATATGACATAAGATAGACTTAAATAGGTCTATCATCACAAGGTATCACAGTAAATACATTAAACTGTTTTTTTAAATAAAAGTGTGACCTTATTATTTTGAGTTATTGTTTATACCCTTAGAGCATTAAACCAATAAGTTTATACCCATTTATAATTATACTAATATGAAAACTAATATGAACCGATTTCAAGAATTCTTTCACTATTAGAAAACTACACTATTCCTAAGTAATAGTTCCAAATATAATATAGTTATAAATATAATGTTCCCAAAGACATTTGCAGTCTTTATTGACCGAACGAATCAAGAGAGCGACGCGACCCGACGCCGGCCGCCGCGAGATTAACTAATAAAAAGAAACAAATAATTATACAAAATGATGCTATCAATTAATAGCAAAATAAATCGTCACCAAGTTACTATCGAAGCGTCGTCGTACGCAAATAATAATAAAACGAATCAAACAAGTATTATATAATCTGACAGTCGCGTTGTCGTGTGCTTAGAGATTGTGTGCTTATTGATAATACCTTCGTATTAATTATCTTTCATTTGTGACTTATAAACAGTCTGTATCTAACTGAGTATCGCTGTGGTTGGTTTGAGCAAAATGAGTGGAAATATGGATGACGAAGTGATAAACAGACTAAGGGAGTATTTGAAAATCCGAAGTGTGCATCCTGATGTTGATTACAGTGAGTATCGCAGTTAACATTGATCGAAGAGGTTAAAACATTTTAATGCTGAAACTGTACGCAAGAAATTGATAAAATGTGGTCTCGATTATTTATTTATTGAGTAGTCAATAAAAACAACGAAGCTGTATATCTACAGCTTCATGTTTGATGTGCATGTCTGTACTAAGTACCAACCAGAAACAGTAATGAGTGAAATACAAGATATACTTAATCTAAGTGAAGTTTTTCATTTATTTCGGATTTGCATCCATAGTGTTAGTAACAGTTTACTTAATTCTATGTTAGTAGCTAATAAAGATTATTGTAACTTATCCTAGTGTCTTTAGCGATATGGACGCTTGTCCAGTGGTGCATAATCGCACTGTCCACGTCCAGCCTCGCCGCGACCGTCTGCAGGAGGCTGTTGGGGCTGCCACGCACACGGTGTATTAGGGAAGCGATGCGCTTTCTGATGATAGCTGAGAAACTTAGAATATGGGAAGCGATGCGCTTTCTGATGATAGCTGAGAAGCTTCCGCTAACATACCTGACGCGCTGCAGTGGCGTGGCAACCCCATCAGTCCCCTGAAGGCATTGTTATACTGAGTGCGCATGGCCTTGTACGCTCCTTGGGTATATTTCATCCACAGGCTACACGTGTACAAAGAGTTTCAATAAGCTTTAAGTAGGGTAACTTTGACCTAATAATTAATAACTATTAGGTAATATTTTGATAGGTATATCGAAATGTGTTTAAAATTTATCTGTATAAGATTTGTATTTTTTGCTGTAGGTAAGCGTATCTTTTAATTTAAATAAGTGTAATAGCACATTTTTTTCCAAAAGTAACTAAAACTTAAGTTAAAGGAGGGTTACAAAATATCACTGAGATAAAAAAATTACTAAGGCCCGATTTTTCAATCCTCAGCTAAGTTTTATCTAACGAATAACATTGTCATTGTGACATATTTTCTAAAAAGAATCTGTCATTATGTCAAAATTATTCAATGAATAAACTTTAGCTGACGATTGAAAAAACAGCCCTAAGTATGTTACTCTACCGTGAGATAGTGTATTTTCTTCTGTTACTTTCTTGATATATATCTTGCTTAATGTAGGATAATAATTAATAACCCGAGATCGTTCTACACTGACTTATTCACAAAAATATTAAACTATGAATACGAAGTGACTATTTATTTTGGGCGTGTTGAAGTGAATTTGTTCAAACAGATTGGGACAACCAAGGCTAACGTCATTAGTTTTCTATTAATAAATAAATCAAGTTATTATAGTCTAAGAGCTCGAGCGCGCGAATACCAGACACAATAGAATTTTAATTGTTATCGGCCACCTGGTGGTCAATCGACGCTCAAGGGGCTATGATCGATTACCCGGTAATCCCGGTATATATATCTTGGGACAATGACCGTAAAAAGAAGAGTTTTAGCAATACCTAGGGCTTAAGCTTTATCTCTTGAAAAAAGAACAGAAATATAGCTACTATAATTGATGCTAAATTTGATACTGTTGACAAAACTAACTTTTATAAAGAGTTACCTAGTAAAATTTTTCCTTAAATGTCATTATTGGGAAATAAAGTACAGAACTTATTAGTCAAAGAAAATATCATAATGAATACAACAGTAGCTCGTTTATAAGTGAGTCGTATATAATAATAAAACAATGTAACCCACATAAATATGATAGCGCCTGATAAAGCTATTGCTACAATATTGACGTAAACAGTTTTTTTGCTGCCATTAAATGATAAGGCACTTTTCAGGCGAGTGTGTTAAGTTCCTGGAAGCACAGGCGGCGTCCTTGGACCTGCCTGTCGCTGTGTACGAGTTCGCTCCTGGAAAGCCTGTCGTGGTCATCACATGGAAGGGAACGCAGCCTGAACTGCCAGCGATTCTCCTTAACTCACATATGGACGTCGTTCCTGTGTACGAGGTATGTATACACTAACCTTTGGCATTATTTAATTTTGCGGTTTATACTCAAAATGCACTTGATTCATTGCGACATTATATGTATAGATTAGTCATGATCAGACATAACAGACAATATCAGCATAATTATGTGCCGTTGATACGTTTAAAATACTACTTATACTAGTATTTATCCTCTATTCAAATTTTAAGCTTATCCAGAGAATCGATTCACGTCAGTTAAATGGCTTGACTACAGTGATTCAATCTTCAAAACAATCTTCTGGGACTTAATATAAAATTTATGTCGTGACCACTGATAAACTTGAAAGAAAGAGAGAGATAGAGAGAAAGATATATGTTTCTGTTACTACTCTAACACAGAAAATGCCACTCTCATAAAAAAGACTATCTGAAATGGTGAATATTATTAGCTTTTAATGTTTAACAATCATTTAAACAGGATCACTGGTCACATCCCCCGTTTGAAGCTGTAATGACTGACGATGGATGGATTTACGCACGAGGGACACAAGATATGAAAAGTGTGGGCATGTTGCATCTTGAAGCTATCAGGCGGCTAAAGAATGCTGGCGTGGCGCTCAAAAGAACCATCCACATAAGCTTTGTTCCAGGTAAGTAGACTGGTGACAGATTTAGATCATTACAAAGTCTCTGTGCAGTGCAACCAACAGTAAATATTGAAGGAAGATGTAGAAGCTTCGCATTTTACGAAGAAATTTCCGTTATTTAAAAATTAAGTTTCTAACAAGCTTTGATGAATATTTTCGGTCGTTTGTAATAACTTATTAAATAACTACCTACCTATTAATCCCTTTACTTTAATCTAGATGAAGAGATTGGCAGCGACTACGGCATGAAGTTATTTTCGGAGTCCCCTGAATTCAAAAGTCTCAACATTGGCTTCGCGTTAGACGAAAGTCGACCCAGTGTCAATGACATTTTGGTAGCATTCAACGGAGAACGAACTTCTAGACGTAAGTAAAAAAATGGGAAAGCCCCGAGAGTCTACTACACGCACCGTTTAGAACCCACTATGTAGTTTAGCCGAAACTTAAGGCTGTACCAGCTAAAATGTATGAAAAACAGTAAGTTTTATATTCAACACTGGAAAAGTTTTTGGCCTTTTCACATGAGATAATGATAAGGCCAATGGTGAAAGCGCACTTCACCCAGAATCCTAAACTAATGAGGAACTGGCTAGCTATGTTATTTCTACTTTTAAGCTACTTAAAGCAAACTCTTCTACCTAACGAAATTAAGTAATACTGTAAGGGGTGAAGTCCGGGTGACGATAGAATGACAACGCAGACGGAGTGAACGGTTGGAAGTTATTTATTTTGGCAAAACAATACAATATGCGTAGGTACTAATTCCTTACTTAGGAGGAACCTAGGATAACCTGCTAGGGGCGGACTACTTGTGAGACACCGAAACTGGACAGTGTGCTACACAAGGACCTCCGTCACCGTAGTAGAAAAGTTCTTACTAAATCAAACTATCGCAGCCTACTTATGTATCTCCGTAACAAAGTCGATAGCGCGATTCAGTGAGAGTGGTACAGCGCCATCTAGTAACAACACAAGGAACTACATACATTATGAGATGAATGCTAAAGTTTGTTTTGCTTATAGTAATTATGCGGTGTTACAGTCCCCCCCTTCAGGTTTCGACGTCGTCCCGACGAGGAAGTTGGTTATTTCTTCTTTGGTCTCCCCCTCTTCCTGATAGGTTGTACTGGGACGGGCAGATCAGAACTTTGGCCATGGTAAGGTGCCAGGGCAGAAGTATGATACGTTCCTATTGGTTCATTGAGTGACTTAGGGTTGCCAAGGACGTATGATGTTGGACCCTGTTGTTTTAGGACTACGTAAGGTCCGTCTCTACGTGGTGCAAATTTTGCACTGAAGCCTCGAGAAGTGCTACTTATTGGATGTAGAGTTACCAGGACATGATCCCCTGCTTGAAATGTTTTACTTGGACGACGACTTTTATCGTTATATTCTTTTCGTTTCACCTCTTTGCCTTCTTGAATATCTTTAGCCCGGTCCATTGTGTCTGCGATCTTTAAAAGCTTAGGTGTAATCTCAGGAATGAAGTTCTCCGAAATCACAATAGCTCTGAAGTCAGTTTCATTGTCATTGGGAGTTCTCAATTCTCTTCCAAAAGTTAGGTAAGCGGGCGTATACTCAGTTGAAGAGCAGGTTGCAGTATTCATAGCAAAACGAATAGAGGGCAGCTGCTCTGGCCATTGGCGGTGGTCAGCTTCTAGGAGAATGGCTAGCTGTGTTTTAAGGTCTCGGTTACGACGTTCCACGGGGTTAGCCTCCGGGTGATATACCGGGGTGAATGAGTGCTTGATTTGCAGACAAAATGTTACTTGCTGCATGATTGCACTTATAAACTGGGTTCCGTTATCGCTCGTTAGTCTCCTAGGTATACCATACCTAAGGAACACTTCATCAATTAATACTTTTGTACAATTCTCTGCTGTTGCGCTTTCTAATGCAAACAGTTCTATCCAACGAGTTGCAACATCTTCCAATATAAGGATCCAATTCTTTCCATCATGGGAAGTTGGTAGAGGTCCAAATAAATCAACCGCGACAACCTCGAATCTTTTATTGATAATGGATGTCTGAAGAAGGCCAGCGGGTTTCAAGTTAGATGGCTTATACCGTTGACAAGCTATACAATGTTTGACATAGCTGTCTATGTATTTTCTCATCCCTTGCCAGTAGTATCTCTTAGCTATCCGATCATAGGTTTTGTCTGATCCATAATGACCTGACAATGGATCGTCATGATAGACTTTCATGACATTAGCCCATTCATGCGACGGGGCTACCAACTGAGCATTATCAGTATCTACAGAAGGGTTTTGACGGTAAAGTAATCCATTGTTCATACAATAACCCTTATTACTCCAGTAGGTGGCATTGTCTATGTAATCATTATTCTCAAGAGCTCTAATAATTTTCTCAATGTTCTCGTCCTTTAATTGTTCTTCTCTTATTTCCGCGGGATTGCGTGTTGGCATATCAATAGTAGTAATACAGACTTCACAATCTTTAGTGTTTTCATCAGAACACGGTGGGCGAGATAGAGTGTCTGCCACCACGTTTGTTCTTCCAGGCATATATCTTATAGTAAGATCAAAGGCTTGAAGTCGCAACGCCCAGCGAGCCAACCTGCCGCTGGGTGATTTTATTGACATTAACCATCGCAATGCTTGATGATCAGTGATTACTTCAGTAGGCACACTCTCTATGTAGCTTCTAAACTTAGTGACAGCCCAAACGACGGCTAATGCTTCTCGTTCTGTGGTAGAATAATTTCTTTCAGTGCACGTTAGAAGTCGACTAGCATACTCAACAGGGTGTTCCTCATTACCCTCTCCTTGAGTCAGTACTGCTCCTATGGCATAACTGCTAGCGTCCGTTTTGATTCGATATGGTTTAGTACCATCGGCCTGTCTTAAAACTGGAGCTGTAGTGAGACATTGCTTTAACTCTTGGAATGCCGATTGTTGTTCCTCCGTCCAAGTCCATGAAGCACTCTTCTTGGTTAATCTAGTAAGCGGCTCGGCTATTCGAGAAAAATCCTTAATAAAACGCCGATACCAAGAACAGGTTTGTATAAACGACAGCAGATGTTTTAGATTCTTTGGAGCAGCTAGACGAGTAATAGCGTCTGTTTTCTCTGGATCCACCTGTAATCCTTGTGGTGTAATATGGTGCCCTAGATATCGTATAGTTGTACGCACAAATTGACACTTCTGTGGATTCACGGTGAGGTTATATTCTCTCATTTTCTTGAATATAGCTTCCAAATCATCTAGATGGGAACTAAATGAAGATGAGAAGACCACTAGGTCATCCAGGTAAGCCAGTATCTTTACATTCTCAAGACTAACACGAAATTGATCTATTAATCTTTGAAATGTGGCAGGCGCATTGCGTAGACCAAAAGGCATTCGGTGAAAAATGTATATTCCGAATGGTGTTATGAAGCCAGTCTTCTCTCTGTCCTCCTTCTTTAGATTAATTTGCCAATAACCTGCTTTGAGGTCAAGAGTAGACATGTAGAGCGTTGGCTTGGCTTCATTTAAAAGGTCATCAATTCTAGGCATCGGATAAGAGTCCGGCACTGTGACTGCATTAAGTTTTCTATAGTCGATACAAACTCTTGTTTCGCCATTAGACTTTGGAACTAGTACTACAGGAGCTGCCCACGGGGTGAAAGAAGGCTCAATGATGCCTTTAGAGAGCATTTTATCTATTTCATTTCGCAAAACATCTTTGCGAGCCGGGGACAGACGGTATGGAGGCAGTGCAATGGGCCTATGATCTTTGGTGTCTATATGATGTTCAATGTGTAAAGCAGGTTTACCATTATCAATAAAAATGTCTGCATACTCTTGTAACAATTTATTCAAATCCGAGCGCTGACTTACAGATAAGATACTACTGGACAAAAGGGAAGCAAAATCTACTTGGAGTGCGCAAAGGTTGACATCTTCTGCAGAATAAGGGTTAATGCCAGGGAAGAGATCCCTAGAGTGTGGAGACAATTCAACTTCAGAGCTATGGATATTTAACTGCGCATCCCGCATCATGTAGTCCAAATAAGGTGAATATCCATCAAAAACAGTTCCGGTTTGAGTTGTTTTCTTCACCTTTGAAGTATCAATGGGGATTACTTTATAATGTGAGCATGCACTCTCCTGGGGTAAGGCTGCCTGTTTGGGTTTCGTTGGAACTTCCCATACTCTAGCTGTTTCCAAATAAGGAACGCTAACTTCCTTAAACGCACCCTGAGCTATGAGAGGATTTGGCTGCACTGACGGTACCGGTTTGTCAAAACATAGGAAGTCTTCTCCATAAAGCTCGTACTTTACTTCGGGCTCATTGTTGAAGTACCATGTAAATTGAGGCACGTCTAGAATCATTCCGGCATCTGCCAAGAATCCAATGCCTAATAAAGTTTTATTGTCCTGGGACTCAGGTAGGACAATAAAAGTTGTGGGAATGATCCGTCCACACAAAGAAACAGGCGCTGTCACCACCAATGTAGTTTGCCTCTTCGAAACGCCATCAGCAAGAGCAATGTTCAATACTTCCTGTTTGAACTGATATCCTTTCTGTTTGAGGGCGGTATACAAAGAAAAGGAAGCAACGCTTGTCTTCGCACAAGTATCTATATAGGCAACCCCATGCAGATCTTCAATCTTTACAGATATAACTGGTCTAGGTCGAACATCAGTCTTGATGGATACGGCGCAAAAATCGACTTGTTCTGCCTTGATCTGTTTCTTCGCACAAGTTGGGCAGTTTGTCCTAACGAACCCAGGTGCCCCGCAGCCATAGCAAGAAACCTTGGGTTGAGACGGTGATGGAGCCTGTGTATCCATATCGACGTAAGTAATTTGTTTAACAGGTGCCGATTGTAGCTTCATGCTTTTATATTTTTTTAAACATTTTGCAGTTGTATGTCCGAAAGCTTTACAATAACTGCATCTCATTTTAAAACCCCTTTTCTCATTTGATTCAGCATTGTCTAGATGTTCAAATTTGACGTTTGCTGTCAGACGCCGCTTCTCTATCAGGATTTGTTCAATATCCCTGGCTGCACTGAGGAGTTGATCATAAGTCTTAAAGGCAGTTCGGGGCAACTTTTCTCTTAGGTCGATACGAAGGAGGTAGTAAATCAAGTCCAACTGTACCCCTTCGTCGAGTTCAGCCCGTTTGTACAACGAAAACTGCATTCTCTTCGTCCTTATGAACTCCTCGGTGGTGACTGTTGGGTGCTGTTTCTCAGTCATGATCTCGTAGATGATCAAACAATCTGGTTTCTTTGGAGCAAAGCTGCTTCGCAAGCGATCTTCAAACTCGACCCAAGTAGTGACGTTCTGTTTTATACCTTGCCACCATTTGCCAGCTTCGTCACGCAAAAGAAGTGGGAGACCTGCGAGTGCTTCAGTATCGGTTATATATTCAATTTCTTTGAACGTCTTGACAGCTGCCAAAAATGCTTCCAAAGATTCAGTATCCTTGTTGCCGTCATATGAGGCTTGACAAAATGCCAAAGAACTTCGTCTACCCGTACCAATCGAAGCCAAGAGTTGTTTAAATTGGTCGTCTGACAACGTCGTCGCCATATCTGGTTTCGCAAGCTTCTTTACAGTTGTCTTGCGGCCAAACCTCGTAACGACGAACTTCGGAGTTGATGTTGTTGTGGGATTATCGCTGGAGTGGGCCGCCACCTTGTCAGGAACGCTTGAAGCAGTTTGTTAAGCCTTCTGAGCTCGTAGGTATACGTCCAGGTCTTCCAGGTGCCACGAGTTGGAGCGCCAGATCTAAGGGGTGAAGTCCGGGTGACGATAGAATGACAACGCAGACGGAGTGAACGGTTGGAAGTTATTTATTTTGGCAAAACAATACAATATGCGTAGGTACTAATTCCTTACTTAGGAGGAACCTAGGATAACCTGCTAGGGGCGGACTACTTGTGAGACACCGAAACTGGACAGTGTGCTACACAAGGACCTCCGTCACCGTAGTAGAAAAGTTCTTACTAAATCAAACTATCGCAGCCTACTTATGTATCTCCGTAACAAAGTCGATAGCGCGATTCAGTGAGAGTGGTACAGCGCCATCTAGTAACAACACAAGGAACTACATACATTATGAGATGAATGCTAAAGTTTGTTTTGCTTATAGTAATTATGCGGTGTTACAATACGAGTATAATCACCTCCGCTGGAAAATGAAACTGACATCTAAAGATAAGGATACAGATTTGCACTATCAAATATAATTGTGTGATGATGATGATAATGTCCTCCACGATATATCCGCATCCTCATTTCCTGGCGTGCACCCTGACGTGGCTTGCAAAGCCGAACTTGGTCTTGAAATTTCGGTTACGAGCTGTAAAGCTGACCACTGTCATTGTAAATATTGTCGTTTTGAAACGATGCTTCAACAAAATGCATCGTTTCATTTGTATATTTTAAGTAGATACTTAGTTTCATGTAAAATTAATGCTGGTAATGCGAGTTTATGCTACAATTGCTAATACGGTTCTGATGTGTTAATCAAATAACTAACAAAAGAAATTGCAAAACTGTGGAAATAAATAATTAGCTCTAATTTGTGCTAGACCATCACTTAGTGATTGTTGAGCTTACGAAACAATTGTAGTGCTTCTAGCCAAGACAGTAGATACTATCGCTGCTCAACAGTGTGTGACTAGGTAGCAATAATGCGCAACGCACGACCATTAATCTTTATGGCGACATCATTACTATTCTCATCCTCATCTACAGAAATACAAAAAACTTAATTTTATTTAGTACGAATTTTGAAATCCAGTAAAGTTTTAAATCGCTTTGCTCGTTTTGCTGCGCTTGGTCACAAGTCTTACTTATCAGACAGCTGTAGTTGAATCTTATCATTCAAATAAAATAAAAATTACTAATTCGGATTTATGGTGTTCGGTTTGTCAAAAATCGGAAATTCGAAAATTTTTGTCGCTCTTTTTTTGTATGTAAATGTACCTATTGTTACAAATAAAAAAAAATACGTAAAGACCACTTTTTAATAACTTCTTGGTCTTATCAAGATCATTGCGATATATTTTAGGCCCTCTACTGAATTGATAATGTGCTACCTCTTCTAGCAAACTTAGGTGCCTTCAAATCGATCAATATCCTCAGAACAAAAACTAAAGCGTCAATATCGAAGTTCAAATACATCGTTCATCTGTCAGCATCAACATCATCATCTCAGCCAAAAGACGACCACTACTACAGATCCCACAATCGGTTTAGTGCTGCTCACATCCAGCGGGCATACGACTCGCATACAACTCATTAATTACATTTTATCGTGAAACGAGTTTCTATCGTGAATGCTGGTTTATGTGTACAAAGATAAATTTGCTTTATTGTTTGCTTTCACTTATACCTTCTTCTTCTCCCAATTTCTAGAAATCAAAGTAACCTGCCTCGGGGTACCTGGACACGGCTCCCTACTGCCAAGCAACACAGCAGGTGAAAAGGTGAATGTTTACACATATACTCAGGGTATTACTTGTTACTGTAGGTAGCTTATGGTCTGAGGATGGGGCTGTTAACAAACTCAAATAGACAACTCCTACTTCTTCCCTTGTGGTGTTTTATTATTGCATGTTAAGGGGGTGCAGCGCGGAATTTGAAAATTTACGTGTTTTTAAGTCACTGGTGCTAGGCGCTGAATAGGTCTTATACATTAAAAGGACTAGTGTAGGTTAGCTTGATCCTTTCACAAGGTCATGGTTGTCTTGGAATTTGAAACAAACACCCAGAAACTGCATAAACATTACGTAAAATAATGATATCTAAAAACTTATTTCTTCAGAAACTTTGTAAATATAGCACAAATGAAACAATGATCCTACATCAAAATGTTTGTATTGATATTCCGCAGGTCACTGTTGTCTTATTTTTCAATTAAAAAACATGAATATGAAAATATTAAGACTTTTATAATTTTTTACCCTAACGCCTATGATTTTACGAAAGTAAACATTGCTCTAATTAAATCACCAGCCTACTCTGTACAGATATTAGTGTGCGTGCGTATTCGTAGTCGTGCCCCGTTGTCACACCACTCCACGCGCCGCACACGAAAAAATTCTACGAGCGGTATTCAAGCCCGCACCCCATGACATGCCGGGTCAGGTGCACTGCCAACTATGCTATCGTGGCTTTACTCTTTAAGCCAATTCAATGTCGACAACTACGTCATCAATTTTCTTATTGTTATTCTTATTCACATATCTAAGGTTGCCTGGTAATCATTACGGTGTGGCGTATGTTTGGATAACTTTGCGCAGCATATAAATTGTTCAGCATAAGTACTTCTCTTTGGCAATGCAGTGATATTTTAAATTAATTACTCCCGCAAACTCCCAGGGATTTTCTAATCTCTCCGGTGATCTCGACATTAAAAGTGTCATAACATTTTTTCATTATTTACAATTTGATTATTACGATACATACTGTGCAAGAATTTTCATCGTCAATAACTTTGTTACTAATGACTTTGAATAAGAGAAAAAGGAGCACTTGTAAATAATATCATAGCGAGCGTTAGAAGTCGCCCCCCTGGACTGTCTGGACAAAACCTTATTATACGTTAGTTCAAACTACAGCTAATATAATTATTATGTTAGTAAGTTTATATATTGTAGGTCTCGCTGGCAACATACTAACACAGAAATTATATTATATAAGAGTACTTAACGGTGTCTTCGACTTTTTTCTAAGGCTACTTTTCAATTTTCAGCTTCACTACATCATTGACAAATTCATGAAACTGCGTGCAGTAGAAAAGAAGAAATATGATTTGGGGACGCCGATGGGTGACGTCACCACCGTAAATTTGACAACGATTGAGGTTGGTTGGTAGAAAAAATTAATGTTCTAAGGTAACTTAATTTTCAGAATTCAAAATATTTTAAGCTTATTTTTATTATAGTGGCACCGGTGTTTGACACAGAGCCCACGTCCTATAATCGATGACCGATTTTTTAGTCGGTGAAAATGAAACGTATGTAGCAACTTTGCCTTTGTTGCATGCAACGCTCACGTCCTACAAAAAGTCGGTCACAAAATCGGTACTAAAACTTCCGTGAAAAGGTCGGTCCGATTATTTATCGGTCTTACAAAAAGTTGGTAGTGAGCGAGAGCCGTAACCCAGTGTTCGACACCGATTTTCGTTGTCAAATAATTATTTAGAATTTTTTGATTGAAGTTTTCTAGATATTTTTATTACTTTGAATTTTGCATTCAGGATCACTTTTTTATCACCGTCCAAACCTTCTGAGATGACTCCCGTGATATAAACGAACAACTCTTACTATTGGACCAATCCCCTTACTCGAAAATAATATTCAGCTGTTCCATACAAAACATCAATATTCATTCGACCAAAATGTACGGAACAGCTGAATTTTATTTTCGAGTAGGGAGTTGGTCCAATAGTAAGAGTTCTTCGTTTGTATCACGGGCGTCATCTCAGAAGTTTTGGACGGTGATAAAAAAAAATTACCAGAAAAATTCAATCAGTCTCAGGAAGCCGAGTGGGAATCAAACCCACGACCTTTGGATAACGGGTCCAATGCTCTGACCGCTGAGCTACCGAGGCCCCAGAAGACTCGTTGAATTTTTCTAGTTGTTTGTGATTTACGCTGTAAGATTTTGTGGTAAATTTTTTCTAGTAAAATTTTGATGTCAGTTAGGAAGTAGGGGGTGTCTATTCAACTGTTGCTAAAATGAAAATTCTGTCGCTGACCCCTATATTTTTGATGATTAAAGTAAAAAAGTGTCAATCACTGTTTCCCGTCGAGCACTGGTGCCTAGTGCAACCACATTAGTTATTTTTATATTACACTTATTGTTTCTATAGACATCATTTATATTTATTTTATAAATAAAGATAATTATTCAACTTACGTGAGGAGCTCGATGGCGCAGTAGTTAACGCACCCGATCAGCTATCTCTGAGGTTGAGCAACTTTCGCAAAGGCCGGTCATCGGATGGGTGACCAAATATTTATCATCTCGAGCTCTTCCGTGCTTTAGAAGGCACGTAAAGCCGTCCCGGCTACATTAGCAGTCGTTAACAACCACTAATCCTCACTAGGCCCGCGTGGTGGCTTATGGCCCATTCTACCCCTGTCCATACATAGGGACTGTCGTGATTATTAACTTACTTACATATTATACAGAATATCTTTCGCTCATTAACACACTGATGGTATATCTCTTTTCCTCAGGGTGGCGTGCTAGTGAATGTTTTGCCTGAACAGTTGTCAGTCTCATTCGACATCAGGATTCCACCTGACGTTGACCACCAGGAGTTCGAAGATTTGGTAATCATACTATGAACAAAAAATTTAAACAGATTGCGGTTGCGGAACTACAAATTAAGTACCAGCATAATCCATGAAATTTAATAACTTTTAGACAATACATCAAAAAAACAATATCCCTCTCCATACAAAAGCATTTCCTCTAGTCTGGTGGTCCGAATTTCGGATTAAATTAATATTTATTATTCGGATAAAGTTGTTCGATTTTAGGGGTGTAAAGGGTCTCAACCTACAACATTTGGGGCCCAAGCCAACCTCTCCTGCGCGTGGTGCACTCTGCTGACCAACCGACGAGGCTCTGGCGACCGACCGAGATGTGAGAGTGATGAAAGGACTCGAGGTTTTTAAACCTTTTCAATCAAAACTCGCCTCAATTTTTAGGACTCGACTCAAAAAATACGACTTGAGGCTTTTTACTAATGTGAGATGACTTCAGTCATTAGAGTTCAACTCTGAAATAAAACGACTCGAGTCTTTTAATAACAGTTATAACGACTTAACCACAAGCCTTTTAGTAAAGAACTCGAGTCGTTTAACATAAGATAAGCTGTTTAACATGAGATTATAAAATAATAAACTTCAATGCTTGGTCATTGCATTTTTATTGAGTTTTCTAGTTTTGCATCATCAAATATTTTTGTTATTACAATTTAAAGATAATTATCGTAATTATAAATTATTACAAAATATTTTTTAAATGAAATTTTAAAATTAAAACGCCGACTAGTTTTTAATTTTTATCAATTTAAAAAAATACCTATGCAGAATGTAACACGTGACAATTTTAAATCCAAAAATAAATATGCCTCTTTTACCTGTAATAATTAGCGTGTGAATACGACATACATACATATCCATATTAATTTTAGTATACGAGAATGAGCGCGCCTCACGACTCAAGACTCCCGCGAACCGAGTCGTTTTAAAAGGGTTCGAACCTTTTCGTTGAGACTGAGTCGTTTAAAATTCCGAGTCATTTCAATATGACTCAAGTTTTAAAATAGACCTCGAGTCCCAGTCTTGGACTCAAATAAGGCTTGGGGTTCAGGGTTTAAAGACTCATTGAGTTCTTAACCGTATGACTTGAGTCGAGTTCCTTTTAAAGAGCTTAAAAACCTCAAGTCCTTTCATCTCTAACCGAGATGGTGGGATACCCATCACATCCCGAACGTCGCTAACTAAGTGCACAGACCGGTGTCGGGCAGTAGCGACACTGGTGCGATTAGCTACGCACTGCGATTGCCAACTCGCATGCCCAGCATGGCAATTATGGGCAAACCCTCTATATGACACACGGCAGCAGCCGCGGATCGTACTCAGTGGCGTGCACTTGGAAAAGCCTATGTCCAGCAGTGGACTAGAATAGGCTGATGATGATGATGTTCGATTTCATGAATTGAAAGAACTAGTTATGTCTTTAATTGTTGTTCTTAATGTAGACGAAATTTTATGTGAACCCATAATCCCTAAAGTTCTATTTGAATTTCTAGATAAAAACGTGGTGTAAGGAGGCCGGGGAGGGCGTGTCCTTCGAATACTTCGTCAGGAACCCAGAAATCAAGAGCACTAAAATTGATGGCAGCGTAGAATTCTGGAATGTTATTCAGGACACTATAACCGGCATGTAAGTTTCAAAAAATCAGCCTAAAGTACAAACTTTTTTAGCCTTACAATTTTTGATAAACTTTCCGATTAAGTTCGCCTTCGCCACCTATACAAAGCCCGAATGACCTGGCTCTACTTGCAGAAAAAAACAAAATAAATAAATATTATAGTAGTGCTTAAAGTCACGTATAGTCACGGTGAGGATCGAGCCACGGCCGTTCTCCCTTGGGTTCGTGTTTCCATTCATAGTGAAGCCTCGTGCACTATCAGTGGGGACATGAAAATCGGTTGGTAATGATGATGATTCTTTTCTAATAAACTTCTTTGTCTCCAGGGGCTTCACTGTCAAATGCTTGACATGCTCCGGGGCCACGGACGCTCGCTTCATTCGCAAACTCGGCATCCCCGCCATCGGTCTGAGCCCTCTTATAAACACACCACTCCTGCTGCATGCCCACGACGAGAGGATACACGTGGACAGCTATAGAACCGGTCTTGCCATCATGGAGAAAACTGTCGCGGCTCTTGCTAATTTAGTTACCTAAATATTTATTAATAAAGTTAAAGTTTTACTATAAACCACTACTTATTTTGTAACTCCTATGGACAGCAATACTGACATCGATGTCATTGACAGAATAATTGGCACAGTTGCCAATTGATTAAGAAAACCCGGGAAAGCTAGCCTAGTTGAAGCAATATATATCTATACTAATAAAATAAAGCTGAAGAGTCTTTTTCTACTTTGAACGCGCTAATCCCTAGAACTAATAGTCGTTAAAATACTTTTTGCATTTGATAGTCTAATTTTTGTTGAAGGCTAGGCTTTTTTAGGTAATTTAACATCACGCTATGATCCTTAAAAGAAAAAAACGCTAAGCAAATACATACGAAGACTAGCGCATTCGGGCGACGCGATGCGACGCGGTGGGTCGGGGAACAGATAGTGGAAGAATACAAGCGATGAATCGAATTTAAGTAGTGTTATCTCAGCGCTCCATAAACAGAGCAACTTTGATCTCCGTGTTGCGGCAACAGGCAACTAGCTGTTTTCATATAACCTAAAAAAAACTGCGCAGACACGGTTGTCGATCATAGGAACTCGCAACTAGAGTAACTGCAGTTACTCTGTCTCGATCGACAACCGTTTTCAGTTACTGCAACTAACAACTGTTAAAGGAGATGTTTAATTTTATGCCAAGACCCTGTACATTTACTAAGAAAATTAAAAAATACATGTATTTAGTTAAAATAAGTAATACTTCAATAAGCTTTATCGTTTTTATGTAAAAAATAAACTGTTGCTGCAACTGCCTTTAACGAAAACTTTTAAAAAGTTGATAATTTCTGCAACTAAAGTTGCTCTGCCTACGGAGCGCTGCGCAGTGGCAAAGTTACACTTTATAATAATTATTGCAATTATCAATTACTTATGTATTTTACTGTTACACAATCTTGTATTACAGAAACACTTAAATTCAAAATAAAAATCGGGATGTTTAAAACAATATTCAATATATATTTGCAAATACACAGTACATAAAGTACAATTAGGACTAAATTGAATTACACTTCATAGACTATTTACAAAATAATAAAGTAGATAATCATTTGTATAATAACTTTGTTTTTTCTCAGTCATCTACATAAAATACCTGTACTCAATGCTATTCAGCAAGGCACCTAAATTGATCAAAACTCTTACCAAGTAGTTAGGTATATTTTTTAACGATTTCCCCGCAACACAATGTTATTATTACTGACTTTCGCAATTGTCTTGTCGTTTCCATGTTCATTAACATCAAAGACTATATTTCTTTTTCTGTTTCGATCAATTATGTACTAGATTCCTGATATGCACTTGAAAAACGGTACGCGACTTTGAGGCCACGGAGCCACAGTGACGTTTGTAGCGATGACAGTAAATATATTAAGTACGAATATTTTGCAGCCTTAATTTAATCTTTATTTTGAAGAGTTAAGGTTCATAGTTAGCTGAAGTTGTTGATGCTATCCAATCTTTTTCAGATATTGTTATTCGAAATTTAAATGTAGGTATACACCTCAGAACAATAACTAAAGCAATAGAAGGAAGGTTAAAATAAAAAAACGTGCTACTATATTAAGTTCCGTTCTATCTTATGGCTAGAAAAGGAGATTGGAGTGCGACAAATGGTTGACACTTAGTTTTTATTTTTTGTATTGTTGTGTCATCCTTCAGTCATCAGATGAACTGTCAAAATAAGATCTCTGAGTAGGGTTGCCAACCGTACTATAATATATAGTATTGTACTATATTTCGGGTCTGCGTACTATATACTGTTGAAGAAATATATAGTACGCAAAAATACTACATTTTAGACCGAAGCATATCTAAAAATCATTTATATAACAATATTTAATGAAATCTTTGCAAAAGTAAAAAAATTGTACCTACTGTAGTGAGTTTACTTTTAATTTTTATTAAGAAATAATCAATAGCACAATTTGTGTGGTGGGTGATTAAACGAATTGTTGAACCTAGTTGAACCTAGATTCTTGCAGCGCATATGCCGTCAAGTCGTAAGAATTTTTGGATATCATTTTGTGGAGGATATAGGTTTAAAAAAGCCCTCTCTTAGAGATTTTGGATTACTTGCAAAATATTATTTCTTTCCAATCATCATAATTTTGTAAGCGATTAGAATCGAATGGACGTTTTATAGCTTAAACGGCACTAATTACAAAATTGGACAGAAAAATGACAAAAGTGACTGTGCCTCGAAACTGACGCGAAGTACGTATGAAACGATAATTTGATGTTCATTGCTCATTTACACAATACACTACCCACATGTATAGAACTAAGTAAAGTCGCAATGTATGACGAATATGCGACATACTCTATATTTTCTCAAAACTGTCATAAAATTAAAATAAATCATTTTAAAATTAATTACGAATATTTGTATCATAAAATTACTTTTCGGCGGCACTTATCGTGTTCTACTTATTGGCTACTTACAGATGAAGTGTTCTTACAATTTATAACAGAACAATTGAAGCATTTTTCGTGTTTTTGACAGATGTCTCCCTGGGTAAATGTCGATCGCGGACAGAATATAAGCAGCGTTCAGTTGAGCACAGATAGGCTCATTCGAAACGCTTGAAGTAGGTGTACTTGCGTAATCTATGTTAATATAGGTCTGTGAATGTAAAGGTATGTATGAGTTAACAGAACCACTTTCGAGATGCATTTTTGTTCTGGATCCTTTGTCTAGTACATTATTGATCGAAATCTTTCTTCATTTTCTTATATCAATTTTCGTTTGGCAGTATAACACTGTTCGCTTCTTTGCGGGTCCCCCTCTTTTTGTAATTCTCATCAATCGATGGTGCTTTGGTGAGTGCTTTGGAACTACTGTTCCTGGAAGAATTGGATACCATAGTCTGCTGAGCCGCTAGCACGTTCCTCTGGGAGACCAAGGTCGGCCGGCGCTCGTTGAAGTATTCCTCAATTTCTTGAAGTGTCAAACCTTTCGTTTCCGGCAGGAAGAGATATAGGAACATGGAACCTGTGGAAACGAACAGTCGATGTTTTAGCTGAAGTTATTACAAGTTTTATATTTGGGTTCATAACGAGGTTTCAGGATCCTCTACGATGAGAGATGCGATTTCACTATCAATATATTATGGTTTCATAAATAGTGGAGTTCTTACTGTTTATGTGAGTATACCTTCTCTTCCCATCCAATCCTAATTTCACTGATACCGCCTTCTCCCGACGAAGTCTTCTCTCTTCCCATCATCAGCTTATTTTATGTACCCACTGCTGGAGCACAAGCCATCCCTATGGATGGATAAGTGGAACGGGCCATAAACCACCACGCGGTCCCAGTGCGGATTAGTGGTTGTTAACAACTGCTAGTGCAGCCGGGACCAACGGCTTTATGTGCCTTTCAAAACACGGAGAAGCTCGAGATACTACATTTTTGGTCATCCATCCAATGGCCGGCCTTTGCGAAAGTTACTAATCCTTAGCAATCACAGACCAGGCGCGTTAACCACTGCGCCATAGAGCTTTCTCTTCCCAAGCCTCCACATCTATATTTCTTAGACGAGATTCAGTTCAGACCAGCTATAGTGGGTCGTTGCAGCGTTGCTAGTAGGTACAATTTAGGTTTAAGTCACTAAAAAGTTGGAGATATAAGTACTTACCAAGCAAAGAACACACGCCAAATATTAAAATGACGTTGGCATGACCAACCAAGTTTCGCAAATAAGGGAAAGCATTATTTACTCCGAACATCATTAGGTTCAGAATGGAAACCGTAATGCCACCTAGCAAACCACGCACCTGGAAATAATAGTTGTTATCATACTTAATGGCGTATTTCTGATAAAAATCTTAATTCTCCAGAGCAGGTAAAATTTCAGTTAGGGTTAGCTGAACGGATAGATGCTTGGAACTAACAGTACGAAACCGGTCGTTGTGGAGATCTTTGTTGAAAGCATTTGTCTAGCAGTGGATATCTTTTGATGATGATGATGATGATTAATAATAGAGATAGAAAATGGAAAATCTTTACTTTATTTTGATACAATTTAATATTTCTGACCTCAGCAGGGTTCTCTCAACAAGTGGGTCTTAAAATGAACATGGAGAAGACAAAAGTTATGTCAACTCACGAGTTGTACCCACTTCTCTGAAGGTTGGAGACTCTGTCCGTGAAGTTGTGGACGATTATGTTTACCTGGGACAAACGGTCCAGCGAGGTAGGTCCAACTTTAGCAAAGAGGTCAATCGTCGAATCCAATTAGGCTGGGCAGCGTTCGGTAAATTACGAAATATCTTTTCGTCCGATATACCGCAGTTTCTCAAGACGAAAGTCTTTGACCAGTGTGTGTTGCCAGTGATGGATGACATACGGAACTGAGACGTGGTCGCTCACTATAGGCCTCATAAAAAGGCTCAAGGTCACTCAAGGAGCAATGGAGAGGGCTATGCTCGGGGTTTATCTGCGGGATCGAATCAGAGATGAGGAGATAGAAGAACCAAGGTAACCGACATAGCCCGAAGAGTTACTAAGCTCAAGTGGCAGTAGGCAGGGCACATTGCTCGCAGGACTGATGGCCGCTGGGGTGGAATAGTCCTTGAGGGGCGACCGCGTACCGGAAAGCTCAGTGTAGGCAGGCCTCCAACAAGGTGGACTGACGATCTGGTGAAGGTCGCGGGAAGCCGCTAGATGCGAGCAGCACAAAACCGATCGTTGTGGAGACCCTTGGGGGAGGCCTTTCTCCAACAGTGGACGTCTTGTAGCTGAGATGATGATGATGATGATGATGATGAATGTTTTTATGGTTATAGAAATTGTGCACTAACTTGTAACGGGTACAGCTCGCACATCATGAGGAGGGGTAGTGTGCTGTAGCCCAGAGCGGCGAACATGACGTATAAGATGTAGCAGAATAGAGGGAGCGTGGACGGCTCGTCCTTGTACCGGACTACGGAGCTCAGCAACAGGCAGACGAACCCCACCCCGAGACCTGGAAAAGAGTTGCATAAATCTCTAAACGTAAACTAGAGTTACACTCACAAAACACCTGGCTTAAAATCATAGCCTTTATAGAGATCCCAAGGCCGCCAGACCACCACAAACTGTCAAATTTCCTCATTGGACTTTGAACTTTATGTATATTGCATAATGGTTGAACATTTATTGGAGGAGCTCGATGGCGCAGTGAGAGGAGCTCGATGGTGCAGTGGAAGAAGCTCGATGGCGCAGTGGGAGGAGCTCGATGGCGCAGTGGTTAACGCGCCCGGTTTGCGATTGGTTTGATTAAGTAATAAGTAATAAGTAAGTAAGTAATAATTTATTTTTCATATAAAATCACACATATAAACAGAAACAGATAAATTCTTATAGATAAACATATTGAATTTTTGCCTGAACTAGGAAATACCTGTGATTCAGGCGACCATAGTGCTAGTATATTGATAGAAAAAGAAAAAAAGAAAAATAAAATAAAATAAAAACGCAATTCATCACTTACAATTAAATCCACAAAGTATATGTATAATTAAAGTTTTAACAATTTAAAAGGATTTACAAGAGAAACAAAACTATAATAGTACCTAATTCTAGCCCAACATATTATAAAAAATAATTATAAATTAGACATCTTATTTTGATACTACAAGTAACTTCTCTGTATCTTCATAGGACATGGGTTGCAAAATATTTTTTACTTTGTTCTTACAGTTGGTATAACTAAGGGGAAATATGTCACCGATTTTATTTAATCGGTTGTAGAGAAAAGGACCTAGGAAAAAGTAGAACCTTTCTGTGAAAGAGTATTTAATGCATGTTTTTTGAGTACATACGATATCTTTCCGTCTTTTCTTTGTTAATTCAGTGCTAAATGGAAGGGCTGCGTGCTGTTTTAGAACAATGTGCATTATAAATAATTGTCGAACTGATAATACGTTGCATGACTTATATAAGAGGTTAGTAGGAAAGAGATAGGGACGGCAAGTCGACACCTTGAGGATCGCTCGTTGAGCTCTTTCTGTGGTTAGTAGTAAGGTTTTATTTACACCACCCCAAGTAGTAATGCAGTAGGTTAATAGTGATTCACAAAGGGCAAAATAAACTTGCTTTATTAAAGCTGTATCTGCAATATGTCGTATCTTTTTGAATACAAATATTAACTTACGCAACCTGTTATTTAAAGCCATAATATGTGGTTTGAAAGAAAGTGTTTCATCTATTAAAATGCCCAGATATTTTATAGTTTCCGTTTGCTTAATTTCGGGGCACTCACAAGGGTTTAGTGTTGGCCCTTTACAGTAATGAGCACGAAGTGTTGAGTCTGTCATCGACACCGATTTTTTACTTAAACAGAACTTAATATATTTAGTTTTTTCGGCATTTAGTGTTAGTATATTTTTATGAAGCCAGTTATTTACAACATTGAAACCGCTTTGTGCATACATATAAACTTCTTCTTCCGAGTTAGCCGCAAAAACAAGGGCGGTGTCATCAGCGTAGGATATGATTTTTCCATGATCTAGCTGTGTATTACACAGGTCATTAATGTAAATTGAGAACAGGGTGGGTCCTAAAATACTTCCTTGGGGAATTCCGAAGGATGTGTTATCCTGCTCATCACTAAGGACACTGTCAATCTTCACACATTGCGTTCGTTCTTTTAGATAACTCGTAAAAAGGTCTAACTGGGTGCCTCTTATACCCAATGCTTCAAGCTTGCGTAAAAGGATAGGGATGGAAACTGCATCGAATGCTTTTGCAAGGTCGAGGAAGATACCAACAGTATGCTTACTTATATTAAGATTTTGTACAATATATTCAGTCAGGTGGTGTACCGCATCCGCAGTAGACATTTTTGGCCTAAAACCAAACTGAAAATTAGACAAAATAGAATTGTTTTCCAAAAAATTTACTAATCTCGAATTTATAATTTTTTCTAAAATTTTTGACAACGATGGTAATAATGATATAGGTCTGTAATTTGATATTTGTCTTTTATCGCCATTTTTATAAATAGGTATAACAATGGCTTTTTATAAACATTTTGGAAAAATGCCGATAGACAGACTTAATTGAAAGATATATGTTAAGGGAGGTATCAGAATATGCCTGAACTGCTTAATTATTTCATTAGATATATTGTCCCACCCAACAGCACAATTATCTTTTAAACTCATAATGATTTTCTCAACTTCGCCTTCATCAGTATCTAGCATAACAAATGATTTAAGCAGTGATTTAGTGCTACAATCAGCAGAGGTGTACACCGGGGTCTGTAAAAGTGTCTGTTTTTTATCTGCCAGATCTTTACCAGTGTTAATAAAATAATTATTTGCGTTATTAGCAGTTATTTGATGAGTTGGGTGCGCTTGAAGTAAACTTAATGAATCATGTTTTTGTTTCGAAATATAAGTGATGTTTTTAATATGTTTCCATATCTTTTTATTATTAGTTCCAGCTGCTTCTAATGATGATTTTTCGTAATTGATTTTTATTTTTTTCAATAGATTATTACAGAAATTTCTGTATCTTTTATATGATAATTGCAATATTGGACACTGAGGATTTCGTTTAGCGGACATATGCAATTTGTCTCTATGTTTCATACAACGAATGAGACCTGGAGTAATCCAAGGTTTCAAATTATGCAATTTCTTACTTAAATAATTATTTGATGTATTTTTATGAATAGCTTGTTGTATATTTTCTACTAAGTATGACATGCAAAAATGCGGATCAGCGGAATTAAAAACTGGGTCAAGATCGATATGACGTAAGTCTACTTCAAGTTTGTTTAAGTTTAGTTTAGCGATTGTGCGAGTATTATTTACTTTAGGTAATTCACAATTTAAGGCTAGTAGGGCAGCAGAATGGTCGGTTATTGTTGAGTTAGTAACAAGTGCAGATGATGAAAAGTTAGATTTGAGCATGACATGATCCAAACATGAACCACTTTGGTGAGTAGGCAGAGTGTGCGCAGGAAGCAAGCCATGAAAGGAGCATACATTGAGGTAGTCTTGGGCATTTGAATCGATTTTTTCAGGTCTAATATTAATATTTATGTCTCCAATCATAATTAAATTTCTATAAGAGGATAAATTTTGAAGTAAACTGCTTAAAGAGTCTATGAAGTTTTTTGGGTGATTGAAGGAGGGTGGCCTATATAATCCTAAAATTGCAAAGTCAGAACCAATTTTTATTAGTAAACTATTGCAATCTATTATTTTAAGTTCCTCCGCAGTAACATTTAGATAGTCCTTACTATAAATTACAATGCCATCGTTTTGGTTATAAGTTTTGCTACTCTTAAACATATTGTAACCTGGTAATTGAGGTATATTATATTGTTTGTTAAGCCAACATTCGGTCAGAATTATTATATCTAAATTAACTTCTAATCTCTTTTGAAATATAGAAAAATCATCAAAATTTTTAAATATACTGCGAATATTTTGTGTAAGTATAGTTAGTGGATTATTATAAACAGAAAGATATTGTTTGCAATTCTCTACATCACACAACTTAGCCTCAGATACAGAGAGGTTGTCTAAGTCTTCAATTAAATTACTTGTCATTTATGTAATATACAAATAATGGTAATTCAATAAAATAGATTTAAAATGAAAACTAAACTAAGACTAAAGTATTTATAAATATAAAAATATAAAATTGGAAAAGGGCTGAAAAAACACTTAAAAGGCGGCGCTCTTAGGCGCCTCCATAGTCAATTGAGTTTAAATACCTCCTTTCCGCATTTAACTTCGCAGGACAATCAGCGGCACCTGTGTTATGTTCACTAGGCTTTTTGAATCTGGAACATGTGGCACATTTTGGGGAGTCAGCTTTCTTTGCGCACTCTTTTATGGAGTGCCCCTGATCGCCACAATATCCGCAGGTAAAAACAAGCTCCCGACAGGACTTGGCTGCATGACCGTACTGCTGGCATTTAAAACATCTCGTAACTAACGTAAAGTCTTTGACCGGGCATGAAGACCAGTTCACGAACACTCTGTCTTTTGAAATTAGGGCTTTTCTAAGTTCTGCGGTTACTTCTATTATGTAATTGCTGGTTTCACTGTCCTTCTTTCCTGACTTGTGACTTAATTTGGTCGAGGCTAGAAAAGTCTCCAAGTTAATATAAGCTAGTTGGTCGGCTAAATTCTGACGGTACAGACAGGTGAAAACTTCTTTTTCCTGCATATTAGAGGGCACTCCGATCACTACAATTCTTGGCTTCCTCTTTAGCGGTTCGTCGATTGATAGGCCTGATTTAGTTATCTGGGTCGATTTTTTCAACTTCTCGATGTCTTCTTTGGTTTCTGTGCTTATTATAACCCCACCATTTCTTGTCTTACGCAGACCTCTAACATGGAGATTCATCTCTTCGGGACAAATTATTTTTTGGACAAGGGTTTTTGTCTCCTCGCTAGATTTTGCCTTATCATTCGGGTAAATGGCCACGGAACTTATATTTATGGGCTTAAAGAAGTTATTCGGTCCCCTTTTTACCATGTCAGAAAAGGAAGGGCTTGTAACAGTTTTGGAGGTTTCTTTAATGCTGGTTTGGAGGTCTTGTAGCTGCTGCGTCAGATCTACTTGGTCTTGGAGAGTTTGGATGGAGGAGTGAGTAACTTTCGCAAATGCCGGTCATCGGATGGGTGACCAAAATTTTTCTAACTCGAGCTCCTCCGTGCTTCGGAAGGCATGTATAGCCGTTGGTCCCGGCTGCATTAGCAGTCGTTAACAACCACCAATCCGCACTTGGCTAGCGAGGTAGTTTATGACCCGTTTTTCCTATCCATCCATAGGGAAGGCTCGTGCCCCAGCAGTGGGGACATTAAATGAGCTGATCATGATGATGATTTGATTGAAGAAATTTGACATTTATGGACAGAATGATGTGCTAGCTTGGGTCGATGACCAATTTACAGATACAAGGTGCTAAAGGGACGCAAAATCATTACTCGCTTTTCTTATAGACAAAAGTAAACGCCCACGGGAAATGTCTGGCAGTAGTTTTTTTTTTACAAATGTTTCTAAAAATATGAAAATCAGCACTGAGGCTATAAGAAAAACGTTGATTCTGTAGATTGGTCATAATTTTTTTATAATTATCTTACGGGTAAGCACTTGTCCTATTTATCCGTCGGAACACAACAATGCTACAAACATTGATGTTACGGTGACATATTTAGATAAGACGGTGGTAGCAAGCCAGGCGGATAAACAAGCCACCAACCAAACACAAACATATTCCTTCGCTGGGAATCGAACCGGGACCTCTGGGTATGAACCGGCGGCCTTAACCACTAGACTACAGAGGCGGTGAAATTAAAACAATTGTTATGTGTAATATGTGGTCTGCGGGACGATGAACCAGTGAACTATAATTTACGCCGAGTAACAACAGGGCAAAGATACCAAATATAACTTAGTTCTATGAAGGCGACACACTGAAAAAATGCACCAACTTTCGTCGTCGAATTAAGTTAATTAAGTTTAAGACTGATATGACTTACGAATCTGAAATGTTGATATAAGTATTCATGACTTAATCTTGAATTTGCTAGCACGATAATACACGATTGTATAATTTTGACTCCATAATAATTATTAGGTATTATAAAAACACAAATGTTGAAAAAATTTCCACGAGCAGGATTTGATTCTGCACCCTTCTGACATACCGGGTCAGAGCTATCGTGGTTCTAACCAGCCCGCCGAAATTATTCAACACTATTTACTTTTAATTTGAAAGCCAAAGGTTCACAACAAAATTTGAAAATTATATAAACAAACAAATTTTAATAATTATTATTTTCGAAAAAACCACCAAAACAAACTATTGTGAAAACTACAACAAATTTACTTAATTTTTATGCTACCAAAACCTGAACCTGCTGAAAACCACTCGAATAGATTGATAACATCAATATTCGTAATTTAGTAGCTGCATATTTTGATACTAAATCCAATTTTTTTTTCATATGTTTAGATTCGGTCAATATGCGGTCTCAATTAGGCGTTATGTATTTTCGACCTTATGATAGCGCCAGTAAGGATCAGCCTTTTTGAATGTTCACAAATCGAGGTGTCGTCTTAAGTACGGGATAAGAGTGCCTCAAGGTCAAACTTGATCTCGGCCCTTAATGTGCGGCCGCCTGTACAAACTAAAAAAATATCTTACTTGAGATGAGCGCTTGTGATTTCCTCTCCATTCTATACATCAGGATTGAGTTTATAACCGAAACTACAATTCTCGTCAAGCCCATCAAAGTGTTAACAAAATATGAATCCTCCGATAATTTTGACGCCTGCAAAAGTAAAATCTAAAATTAATAAACATCACTTCCCACTCATTAGAAGTCTAGGGGTCTTACAAATAAACAAAGAATAAGCTACGAGTAGTTATTCCGTGTTTTGTCTCTTTTACTCCAATTTGAAATGACGTTTACATGACAGGATCTAAACACCGAATAGCTTACTTACTTACTTAATAAGTTGGCTCAGCGACCCAAAGTGAGTCTTGGCCTCCGATAATAAGAACCTCCATCTGGGTCTGTCCTGCGTCACCTCCTGCCAGTCGTCAGCGTGGAGCCTGCGCAAGTCCTTCTCAATCTCATCCCCCTAGCGGTTCCTGGGACGACCAACTGGACATCGGCCACTATGCCGTCCCACATACGCTCGCTACACCGCCCAATTTTCTCCCATCCCCTCAAGGTGGCCGATCCAGCGAAGTCTTTTCAGGCTTTTATCTCGGAATAGCTATTCGGGGATTATTCTTTGTTTATTTGTCAGGCACTAGGAGTTGATTTATAATACTCATTTTAACTAATCTCTATTATGGTTGGCACTATTCATTATTAATGGAATTAGGCGTTATTTTGCGGTAATCCTCGGTAGAAAAAAATGTAATTTAAATAATATGTAGTGTTAATTCGCTAACTCACTCGTTTATCCAGCTTGGATGCAGTACGCATGCACCGCCCTCCCGCCCGCAAAGAGTATGCACATGCAGGGGAAACAATGAGTGCAAGCGAACATGCACACAATAACCGATACCCGACACGTGTTTCACCCCTCCACGGGGCATCCTCAGGAGCTGTTGACTGGTCGAGAGCTGTAGTACTATCGGTGTTGGTGTTTTTTTTTTGGAGAGAGATTGCTGATTGCCTCAGATGGCATTTTCAGCTTCACCGGGCTTGTTTGGGGGCGGCGAGAAACTTAAAGGGTTCCTCAAGCCGTGTGAAACGAATCACCTTCGGAGGTTTTCTAGAGGGAACGGCATCGCGCACTAGTACGCGTCCCCGTGCCCTACTAGATTCTCCGAAGGGTTCGGATCGGATCAGGGAGCGGAACCACCCGAGGGCGCCTCTAAAGGCTCGGACCTCGGCTCGGGTAGACCGGGCCGTGGAGGAGGAGAGAAGCGCCCAGGTACATGTCTGTACCTGGTATAGAGCGCGTGTGAACCGGTTCTTCGTACCCTTGTTCTACGAGTACGGTGTCTTGGACCTAAACTAGTGTGCATGTTTAGTGTATTCTGTAAATGTGTAGTGGCATTTATAGGATCAGGCGGGGGGGGTGTTGGTGTGCGTGCATGTTGGCTTGCACCCATTGTTTCTCCTACATGTGCATACTTTTTGCGGTGCATGCGTACTGCATCCAAGCCGAATAAACGAGTGAGTTAACGGAATTAACACTACACATATTATTTAAATTAATTTATTTTGGATTACATTCATGTTTTTTTGAGAGAGTTTGCTGATTGCCAAAGGTGGCATTTTCAGCGTCACCGGTCTTTTTTGAGAGCGGCGAGAAACTTAAAGGGTTGCTCAAGCCGTGAGATCGAAACACCGTCAGAAGGTTTTGTAAATGAAATGGCATCATACGAGCGTGTCTCATTTCTAGCAGGTTAACCTAACTTA
Source organism: Eudonia mercurella (assembly GCA_963082485.1). Lineage (NCBI taxonomy): Eukaryota > Metazoa > Arthropoda > Insecta > Lepidoptera > Crambidae > Eudonia > Eudonia mercurella. The sequence goes on from OY720026.1 coordinate 17,476,612, forward strand.
AAACTAAGAGTAAAATTTTAATTTTAATTGTGACTATTAACTGTAACAAGAGCTCGTTAGCGCAGTGGTTACCACGCCCGTTCGCGAGTGCTATGGTTAAGAAACTTTCGCAAAGGTCGGTCATCGGATGGGTGACCAAACATCTCGAGCCCTACCGTGCTTCGGAAGACACGTTAAGCCGTTGGTCCCGGCTGCATTAGCAGTCTTTAACAGCTACCAATCCGCACTGGGCTCGCGTGGTGGTTTATGGCCCGTTCACCCTATTCCATCCGTAGGGGAGGCTCGTGCCCAGCAGTGGGAACATGAAAATGAGCTGGTAATAATTTAAATGTTTCTGTGCTGTAATAAAACAATAAATTGGTATTTTGTATTAATATTAATAAAAGTCACCTCTAACAAGTCAATCGCCCACACAAACAAGACAGTTACTCCGGACAGTTGCGTTATTAACATAAACGTGATTATTATCCAGAAAGGCTGGCACACTGCTTTTGTGTAAAAACGACTAAATTGTTGTAGTAACGTCAGTCTGAAAAAAATCAATCATGTTAAACAATTGATAGATGATATTTTATTTTATTATATCCAGTTTTATTATTTTAATATTTTAATCACTAAGAAAGGATTTTACGGAAATCATATCCTAAGGGGGTCAAATAGCGAGTGAAAGTTTGTATGAAAGTCCGTCAGTTTTGTAGTAAAATACATGAAAATTGGTAATTTTGTTCATTTTCCTTTAAAGGAGTAAAAAAGGGAAGAATTTTTTTTGGGGATATCTTTATTTTTGAAGTAAGAACTATAAACATGAATAAATTAATCGATCTTTAGATTTATCAATAAAAATAAAGAATGACGTGTTTTAGCATTTATGAAAAACCCCTAAAAAAAGAGGTGAAATAGGGGTAGAAAGTTAGTATGTAAATTGTAATTTTAAAAGTTAAATCCTTCGGTATTTGGACTGGTTAGAAATTATGAAGTGGTTCAGGATTATCCTTATAGATACTTATCATTAATAAATTGGCTTTTTTTATTAAAAACTATTACAAGTCGTTTAGCTCATGTGAGCAAAGCCACGAGCAAAAATTATCTTCTATATATATTGTTAACAAAGATCAATAACCTACGAATGTTGTTTATAATCTTGAACTCTATTAAATCTGCCATTTCATTGTCTATGTTATATGATGCTCCTCTGAAATGCCGCAACGCAATTTTCGCATTCTCCGGTGTGCTATTCTGCAGTATGAAGTACGGCGACTCTTGCAGAAAGAAGTACGCCGAGCCAACCGCGGCCGAGAAGACTCCGCATCCGTAGCAGATGTGTTTCCATGGCAACCAAATGCCCAATAATGCCTAAAGAGCAATGATATTATATAAGTAAAACTAAATAAATAAACAGACATCCTTGCGCAGGCACAAGGGACCATCTACGTCAGGTCATAACGCCACATTAGCTGTGATTAGATGTGCTGAGACAAAGGACAAACCCAACTCAACACGACTTTAAAGTTTATACTGGCACCCCCTACCAACCGTTAGGTTACAAAGTAGGTGTCAGACATCCTTGTGCAAACACAAGGGACCATCTACGTCAGGTCATAATGCCAGATCAGGACGCGCCGAAGCGCATTCTTCACCCCGTACTTTTCTAGTGGACAAGGACAAAGGACAAAGGACAATGAAAAGAAACGTCCCCACCATCCAATAGGTTTGAAGTGTCATTTGAAACATCTGTTAGAATAGAGAACTTTTTACCGTGGTGATTATATTTCAAATATGTTGGGTTAGGTAGGTGGGATGTTAGGTAAGGTTAGGTTAGTCTAGGTTTTTAGTGGGTCGGGCAGACCACCGCCCATCCCCACACACCTCCCGGCCCTTGCAACAGCCTGGTCAAGACGGTGTGAGATCAGATTTCCCCAGGGTAAAAAAAAAGGTTTGGTTAGGTTTTTCGCAGAGCTTTTAGTGGGTCGGCCGCACAACATCTCAGGTCAACCCCACATACCCCCGCGGGTAGCCTCGACCCGCGGGATGATTCCGTAGAGAATTTTCCCCAGAATAAAAAAAAAGTTAGGTTCGCTTTTTTTATATATTTTTCTTTTTCACTTACACATTTACTTAGTGTGAAGGATGTCATTTGTTTACGTGAAATAAGCATTTTTGTATATGGAAAAAATGATTAAGTATTGTTTAAAACTAAATACATTTTTGCCGAAAAGTTATTTTTTTTAATTATTATTATTAAACCCAATAGTTTTTGCAACTTACACAGGTACTTTAGACTTTTTTGGGTCCCACTGAACAAATTGACACGTATCCCATGATTGTTATAGGGTGAGGACGGTGTTCATACAAAATCCTTCATGGTCCTTTAAATTATATGGGTATTGGCTTAATCAGCACGCTTGCCAAATGCGGGTTGATAATCACAAACCCGGGCTGTGCATCGAAAAATCCGAAATACATTTTGCCCGACCTGGGAATTGAACCCAGGAGCTTCGGGTATCGGGCCGAGCGCTCTGCCACTTGGCCTCGGGGTTGTGAGCAATCGCAGACCGAGTGCGATATAACCAATAATCGGAGTAGATAGAACTATTTTAGTTCATTGACCGTAAACGTTGATGTTATATGGACATTCCGCGAGATTCTAACTGAAACTTTTTTTATAAACATGATAAAAGAAGGCTTGTCTTACGTATTGGCAGTGGGCACACGACGCTGTCAGACTTACATTAGCGACGCGTTTCCAATTTCCATTGCGCACACGCGCGACGTTGCCGCACGATTTTGCCGCGCAACACGGCTTTTGGAAACAAAAGAATACAATAGCGGGCTCCGCCGCTAGAAGAACGCACCAGTTTTTGTCTTTACTCTTTTCCTACAGCATTCAAATTGTTTATCGACAATATTTCTAATCCCGGCATTTCGGGAATGTCCATATCAATACAACGTATCGCAAATACAAAAAATTGCTTTACCTACTCCGATCACTGGATATAACATAAAAGTTTACTGTAATTGTAATTACATAGTAATAAAGAAGCCATACTTTAAACAGAAATAAGCTACCTGCATAGCGAGACCGATGGACATGGCCAGATTAGGGAACACCCCGACAACGCCGCGCATGTTGGGCAGAGTGATTTCGGCGATGTAGGTGCGGGGGGTGCCCATCGACATGCCACAGCCCACGCCCGTTATAGCCCGACCTGTAGCGGATCAGGACAGTTATCACTTAGCGTCTGCTGCGTCAAGCGAGTGCACGGCGCGTACTAGAGTAATTACTTATTAACGGGATTCTTCATCATCATCATCATCTCAGCCAAAAAGACGTCCACTACTGGACAAAGGCCTCCCTCAAGGATAAATAATTTTGAGAGGAATTTGCCATAATCGCCACGCTTGGCAGGCGGGTTGGCGATCGCAGTAAGGTGAGAATAATCACAGAGAGACGCTGCTGCCCATCCTCTGGAATGGTCCCATAGTCGCATTCTACGACACCCACGGGAAGAGATGGGGTGGTGCAATTCTTACCCCCGGCACCACACGGGGAAATTCTTACCTATTTATTATTTGTGAGTATCCGATAGTTCAGCACAGTTGCATGCGCCATGATCACGGAATTACTGAAGTTAATGCTGGTGGGTTTTTTATGAGCAGACAAAATGATCTACCCTCTTTCTTAGTCGTTTTTGCGCTCGATGTCCGTACCACTGGTTTCTAGGTCAATATTCACTCGAAATTTCTCACGACACACTACACTTACAGTATCGGAACGCAAAACGGCTTTATTGTTGTTTTTGCGGTTTTTAACAAGACTAATCACTGGATCCAGACAGGTAAGAATCCTGTTAATAATTACTCTATTGCAAGTGACCATGATAGTTTAAATAGTTACGACGCGTACTGTTTCATGTAAATTCATAGAGTAGCGCTGCGTGAGGCGGTTCGCCCGTCGCAAGCGGGGCGGCGCGGCATACGGGGCCCTATTATTTTGAGTGAGTCTGCCGATTGCCACTAGGCATTTTCAGTTTCACCGGGCTTTTTTGAGAGTGGCGAGAAATTTAAAGTGTTCTTCAAGCCGTGTGAAACAAAGCACCGTCAGAGATTTTCTAGAGGGAACGGCATCACGCACTCCGCACGCACTCGAGATTCTCCTAGAGGTTCGGATGGCATCTGAAGCGGAACAACCCGAGGGCGCCTCTAAATGCTAGGACCTCGGCTTGGGTTGACCGTGTCGTGGGGGTGGAGAGAAGCGCTCAGGTTCAGTGCGATTCAAATAGGATGGCGGCTGTGAAGTATGCTGCGAGTGCCGGTGCGCGCAGGTGTGCCTCGTTCTCCCCGCCCTGTAACGTTCCGCTGACACCTTAAATTTGCTTCTGCGACGCCACTTGTGACTAACTTCACAGCCGCCATCCTATTTGAATCGCACTGTACATGACTGTCTGTATCTGGTATAGAGCGCGTGTTAACCGGGCCGTGTCGTACCCATGTTCTACAAGTACGGTAATCTCTCTTCTATGGTACGGTGTCTTGGGCCTAAATTAGTGTGCATGTTTAGTGTATTCTGGTAATGTGTAGTGGCATAAAGTGGGTTTAAAGGGTCAGGTGAGGCGACGGGGCACGCTTGTTCGTTCGCGGGACGGATCACTGATATGCTCTTTGACGTCATGACAGCTTCAAAACCATTTTAACTATTTGTCCGCGACGAAGCACAGCCCGCTTAACGCAGCGGACGCCTTTAGTACGTTCGCAGATGAAATTCACCTTTCTGAGTCAAAAATTTCGGTTGATAACAATAGACTTTACGACGAGTTCCTCAGATAAAACTTACTAGAGAAAATATTAAAATATTTTATGCAGCTGTTTAAAAAAATCATTATTACTGATTTTTCCCTTGAACTACAGGTGACATTTAATCTAATCCGAACCCCTCGGAGAATCTAGTAGGGCACGGGGACATGCTCTATCTAGTGCGTGATGCCGTTCTATCTAGAAAACCTCTGACGGTGATTCGTTCCACACGGCTTGAGGAACCCTTTAAGTTTCTCGCCGCCCCCAAAAAAGACAGGTGAAGCTGAAAATGCCCAGTGGCAATTTGCAGACTCTCTAAAAAAAAATTTGTTTTATACTATGTAAAGAATACTGAATTACAAAATATGACTCTTTATACAGACCTGTAATTATATGGAATGATGAACTTGCTAATCCTGTGTAAATCCAACCGACACACAAAGGGACTGCGCACAAGATGAGAGAGATTTTACGCCCGTATTTGTCCATCACATAGCCACTTAGGAGGCAGCCCAACGGCGCAGACAAAGTTAGTACACTGGCTGAAAAGTAACGAACGTATTGTATACATTTATATAATAGCTAACTAGATAGTAAATAGACCGCGCGGGAGATCACCAATGCGATGGACCGACCAGATAAAGGCGAATCCTTAAATGAGTGCAGCCGAATACGATCTGCCCCCTCCAACAGTACTACGTGACGAGCACGACCGCTCAGCCTCCCCGATCCGATTTAAACCCCTTGGAGAATCTAGTAGGGCACGGGGACGCGCACTAGTGCAGGATGTTGTTCCCTCTAGAAAACCTCCGAAGATGATTCGTTTCACACGGCTTGAGGAGCTCGATGGCGCAGTGGTTAACGCGCCCGGTTTCCGAGTGCTGAGGTTAAGCAACTTTCGCAAAGGCCGGTCATCAGAGGGTGACTAAAAATGTATCATCTCGAGCTCCTCCGTGCTTCGGCAGGCACGTTAAGCCGTTGGTCCCGGCTGCATTAGCAGTCGTTAACAACCACCAACCCGCACTGGGCCCGCGTGGTGGTTTATGGCCCGTTCTCCCTATCCATGGAAGGCTCGTGCCCCAGCAGTGGGGACATTAAATAAGCTAATGATGATGATGAGGAACGATTAGTAACGATTGGTAATGCAGTCAGGACCAATTTTACGTGCTTTACGTGCCTTTCGAAGCACGGAGGAGCTCGAGGTGATAAGCTTTTTACCACTCATCCGATGACCAGCCTTTGCGAAACCTTAGCAATCGCAGACCGGACGCGTTAACCACTATGCCATCGAGCTCCTCAAGAATACCTAAGTAAGCTTTTACAAATAATTTTGTGATGTTTGCATTGCATAGATTTACTCACAGAGTTATTTCCGGAATCCGGGATAATTCAGTTACCTTTATATATGAAACTAGCACTTTTCCCGCGACTTCGTCTTCGTATTCATATTTTCCGTACAAAATTAAATACTTTGATTCTCAATTAAGAAAATAGAAACATCATAGAACCTTTCTCTATGAAAATCAAATATCAGCGAAAGATTTTTGGAATCGGACCAGCAGTTCCAGATATAAATAAACATCCTCAAACAAACAAAGTAACAAACGTTACCTCTATATCGATAGATCAGATAGGCTAGCTATCAGCTTTCAGATAGGATATCTATTAGATAGGCTCTCTCCCAATACAGGTTATTGTTTAATTTAAAAGGAGTCCACCTGTATTTACCAAACCTGTATTTTTTGTTTTGATTTATTTTGATTTGATTTTTAAAGATCAGATAATGTCGCTTCTTCTTTAAAATGATTTTGAAATGAAAAGTGCTATTAATAAAGTGAGAGTTACAACGAGTTTGACTATTTAAATTAAATAAAACTGGTGTTAACGAAACCACTGACCTATCCATGCTTCGTCACTCGTCTCAACCGGGAATGATGGATCGTTGATAAGTTGTGGTATGGTAACTGACGGGAAGGCAAAAGCCAGGCCCATGGTGACGTTGTTCAGGCTAGCCCACACGCCGTACCCCAACTGGATCCAGGAAGTCTTTGACCAGAACTTGGGGTCAACGTTAACCTCATAGTTCATTCTCAATCTACATCTTTCTATATCATTGATACTATTACTTCATATTTGTGTTGTTGATAATAAAAACAATAGCTTTCTCAACTTTTTGTCCTTTAGGTTAATTGGTTAATTGTTTGTATTTTTCTCCACTTGAGACATTGACATGGCTATGTCAATAGTTAATTATGTTAAAAAAGTTCAACTAAGAAAAAGAACTTACTCAGAGATTCTTTGTTTATGCCTCAGAAGAATAACTATTATAATAGCTTTAGTTATTGTTCTGAGGTTATTGCAGCTATAAATAAAGACAATGATGATTTTTATGATATCATTTTCGATAGCTTAATGAGAAGCTTTGGTGTCGGAGTAACTAAATGTAATTAATTTAGTAGAGCTTGGCATATCTATCAAGACATTAACCCTGTCCCTTAATTTAGATAAAAACACATAAATTTAGTAAAGTTATTAGATTTTGCATTATTTTTTTTAACTTGGCGCTTGATGCATTATAAATTTACAATTTGATTATCAAGATACATACTTTTCGAGAATTTTGAGTGACACAAATAAGTTACTAGTTACTTTGAATAAAATTCAAAACATTCAAAATTCAAAATTATTTATTTAGTTTAGGCTACAAATTAGCTCTTATGAATGTCACTATGCCATCTTTAAGAGTCAATAAGAGTGGGAGAAGAAATCGTAAATGATATCATAGCGTGATAAATAGGTTTTGGTAAATAGGTAATCTGTGCATCGGTGCTGAGATTTCTTTTTTTTTTCGAGAAAGTTTGATGTTGGCCTCAGTCGTTCGTAAGGCGTCTGAGTTGGTAAAGCCATCCGGAAAAGAGAGTTGGAAAGTCATCCATACGAATCATGCGGACCGCCTTCTAGATGCTGGCGTGCCGCTATTGTAGGATCATATTTTAGTAAGATAAGTTTTGTTGAAAACAAAGCATAACTTACGAAAACCTTACTCATAGTACCATTCGAAACAGGCGACAGTAAAAAGAAGAATCTCTCAAAAAAAAAACATAATTTTTTATGCAGTTTCAATTTAATTTATTTCATGAAGCTTTGGTTCTTCATGAAGTTTTGGAAACCTCTGGGTATATATGTGGCTTGGTGAACTTGTTGTTAGCGAAAGAGGCAGTGAACACTGGCCTCTTTTTCTTGTACGTCACTTTGTTGTTGATGTTCTCCTCGATGGTGGCCAGGATCTTCAGCAGGGACCCTCTCGAGATGGAGGTGAACTCCACACCGTCAATGTATTTGCCAGCTTTGTCATCTGCGGCGAAATTGAGTTGACATAAATGATTCCGGCACAAATTAAGGCTGCCTTTCCACCAGAGCTGTGCAAGGTATCTAAGCTGTGCGGTAGGAAAAATCCACCAATAGGATCACTTAAATTTACAACGCCAACAGAGTAAGAAAACCTATTGATGGCAATTTTCCTTGAGGACATCGCTCCGCACATCTTTGGTGGCAATGCTTATTACGAACCGGGTGATTATTTCGTTACCAACGGTACGTCAACGTAGCGGTTTCCACTTAAGTTACGATCGATCGTGCAAGTAAAGAAAGTTTTGCAATGTAAGAGCCGCGAAGGTGACCATAAAAGATAATCTTAAGTCCTTCCGTGCTACTGGTCCCGGTTGCTGTCATGCAATGGCAGTCATCAAAACTCGTGGTGACTCTGCATTGTGCTAGCTGCTAGCCTAGGGTCTAGTATGGTCAATGTCAAAGTCAAATCATTTATTCAATTCATTTTTCACAGGAACTTATTCACGTCAAAATTATAAAAATCTAAATATTAATAAAAAAAAACTGAAATTTAGTTTTAACTGAACCACTGAATCCACCACCAGTTTTGATTTTTGGAAAGCCTTCGACTGAGAAGAGCTACCAAAAATCTAAGGAGAATTTTTTCTTTTTCTCCATCTTTTCAACTAATTTACAATCATGCAAACATTTATAGTTTAAATTACGTGTTTTTACACCTATTTAAAGTTCTTATTTTAATGCGACCAAATTTAGTTAAGTCAAATCTACCTCGAATCGACGTCGAATCCACATGAATGGGAAAATTGGCACGTGCCGGTTACCTCGAATCGCCGTTGCTCTAGAAATTTCAACCTTTAAGTCGCAAGACAAGTAGCCGATGCGACGTTGTTACGACATATCCTTGTGTTGTATCCTTCTTTGGTCATTGCGAGCTCAACATGATGTTGATAAGACGTAAATATTTCTTAGAAATAACTTATTGAGGTATAATTTACCTATCATTTTTAGTACAACCTTTGCATAACATTTATTATTTTCTGCATAATGTCTATTTTACTGAATCTTTAAGCATGCATTTAGCAATTGCGACTAACTTCATTAAATTTTACTATTACTTCAATTAATAATTACTGGTGAACCTAGGGCTAAAATCGTATGCGATGAAAATTTCACTGTATTTTATGATAGTGGTAATTAGAAAAATATCTTCGGGCCTTCTATGTTATAGCATTAGCTGTTTTATCATATTATTATCATAAGATAAGTTTGTCGCATTTGCTAAATATTATATTTTTTAACCGACTTCAAAAAAGGAGGATGTTCTATTATATTTACTCATGTGGTTCTATGTTCGACATTATATTATTATTACGCGTTATATATTTTTTATGTATGTCCAACGATTTCTCCGTCATTTGTGAACTGATTTTAAAAATTCTTTTTTTATTAGAAAGAGCATATCTGAGGTGGTCCCATTGCCACCAAGTCAGGATCTGATGATAGAATCCCAGGGAAATCGAGGAAAACCCTCAAATTTTATAGGCACGTACCTATGTATTTCATATAATTTCTAATAATAATCATATATTTGCTTCTTGTAGTCATCATCTGATGACATTGCTGATCTAATGATGATGGGAGACACAACTCCTCAACTATTAGAAGTTAGGGGATTATTCTTTAAAAATTATAGGGACGTTTAAGAAAGCTAGTTGTGTACTATCAAGTTATTCATGTAAGCTGATGATGGAAGGTATAATCCTGACGGTTAAGGAGTTGTGTATTTGTACTTGCCTATATTAACTTGTATTTATTTTGGTTTATTGACTTTACACAGTTATTTATGTATACTATCCGATTACTCGAAAACGACTGAACCGATTTGGAAATTTTTTTTTTTTATTTGAAAGTGTTGTAAAAAGAAAGTCGGTTTAAGTTTCTAAAAAGAGATTCAATGTCGATTGGCCGCTTATAAAGAAAATAGGCTAGGTTGTCAATATTTAAAATAAGGAAGTTTTGTCTTTTGTTGTTTTACTGTCTTTATTTTGAATACATCTCAGTTTTTATCATAATATAAAATAGATCTATTTTATTATTATTCTACGTTGTGTTAACTACAGAGAGCTTACCTACATTACTTCCACAACGCCACCCTTAACAAAAAGGGTATATTTCCCAGGTGGTCCCATGGTCATCAGGTCAGGATCTGATGATGGAACCCTGAAGAAATCGAGGGGAACCTTCGAAAATCGTAGTGGCGACTAGTGCGTTTGTTAATTATTTTCATTACTATTTAATGAAGGTCTGGAGTCGATCTGATGATGGAGCCCAATGACAGTCGAGAGAACTCCTCAACGATTTACAGTAATTATCTGGTGTTTGGGCTTGATTAATTTGTATTGGTGAGAAGTAACACTTCTGCCAATTCACCTAAGTGAACGGCGCGAATTGTACAATTGTCAGTACTTACCGGTTGGCATACATTGAACATTATTTTAATAATTTTATCTAAATAAAATTAATGGAGAGGAACAGAAACATTAAAATAATAAAAAACAAAATAGTAAACAAACAGAACCAGTTGACAGATGCGGTTTGACAGTCGCTCCGTTCGGAAACGGAGACGTTCCACGTTTCGTTTAGCAATATCACCTACAAAAGACTTTATCAATTCGATTAAATAAATATACTACTCAAAACAAAATAAGGGCCACGAGGTATTTTTTCATTTTGGTGTAAATTATTAAACATTTACATATTGAAAGTAGTAAAATATTGAGTATACAAACTCTTTGATACCTAAACTTTTTAATATTGTAGTATTCATCTAATGCTGGCAACAATTTTAAATAAAATTTGATTTAAAATTATTTTTGAAAATTTTGATTGCATTTTCTTTGACGTTTTGCTTTCCTTAGCTTCTTGGTTTATTAGAAATTATCAGAGTTCATTGATATCTCGAGTCAGAAACATCTTTTGCAATATGCCACAAGCACGCAGGCGTCATATGGACTCGCTGACAGCAACCAGAGCCGTTACAATGATTGAAGAAGGTCATTCGCAGCGATCTGTGGGTTTGCAATTAGGATTTTCTCGAAGAGCTATTCAAAATCTATGGAATCGTTTCCAAGAGACCGGCAGTGTTAGAAGAAGACCTGGTTCGGGCAGAGTTCGCATTACAACAGCTCAAGAGGATCGTTACATTCGATTAAGTGCGCGCCGAGATCGCACAACGACGGCCCGCAAGCTGCAAAATCGTTTACGGCTCACAACGGGTACTCGTGTCAGTGACCAAACTATTCGTAATCGATTGCATGAAGACCAGCAGGCATCAAGAAGGCGAGTTGTCCGTATTCCATTAACCAGAAATCATCGTGCAAATCGTTTAAGATTTTCCCGTCAACATTTGGACTGGGACATAAACCAATGGGGCATGGTGCTCTTCACAGACGAATGCAAAGTTAAATTTTTTAACGACGATCGGCGTATTAGAGTATGGAGAAGACGCGGCGAGAGATTTTCAGAGGCCTGCATCCATGAAGTCGATCGTTTTGGTGGTCCAAATGTAATGATTTGGGGCGGGATAAGCTTACACGGCAAAACTGAGCTCGCTATTTTAAATGAGGGTACTGTTACTGCTCAGCGGTATATTGAGGAAGTCGTCAGACCACATGTGATCCCATTTGCCCAGCGAGCGGGTCCTGGGTTCATCTTGATGCAAGACAATGCTCGTGCACACACGGCTCAAGCGACTCGGTTTGTACTGGAAGCGTCTCAAATTTAAGTCTTGCCGTGGCCGGCGAACAGTCCGGACTTAAATCCAATAGAGCACATGTGGGATCAGTTGAAACGAAGAGTTAGAGACGGTGATCAGGAAATCCACAACCAACAGCAACTCATCAACGCTGTTAAAAGAGCCTGGGAAGAGATTCCAATGGAAAATGTCACGCATTTGATTGAGAGCATGCACTCCAGGCTTCAGGAGTGCGTAACGAAACGAGGGGGGCATACCCGTTACTAAAAGATGAGCATGGAGTATTTTCTTTTGTTTTCAGTAACTTTACATTGTTTTTATTTTTAACCTTAAATGTGTTTTTTCTTTCAAAAGCAAATAAACTTTTTAATCATTATTATTGGAATAAATTTATTGGTCTACACGTTAAAAACAACATTAGTTTTCGTTATGGAGACAAAAAAATTAATATTGGTTTTATTATTTTCATGGTACAGACAAAATACCTCGTGGCCCTTATTTTGTTTTGAGTAGTATATAATAATAATAATAATAATAGGGTAGGGAAGGCGCATGTAAATTAGAAATTTTTTATAGTTTAGTGAAACCACAGATTTATTTGGTTCATTTTTTTTCTCTTTGTCAATTGCTATCATGTTTTCACTCGCGGCGGTCTTAATGCTCTAAGGCGGCGGTCGGCCGATTCAGGCCGATTCAGGCCGGCCAGTATTAATATTGAACCTAGAAGACCTGGGTCAGTTCGGGAAGGTTCTCGTCCTGATGTCGGTTATATAAGGGTGGTAGAGGGGTGAATACCCTCTTTCGTCTACCATCATTCCAGTCAGACGGGCTGTTCGGCTGTAGATAGTTTACTACCAGTTTTAAGCCTTTTAAGTGATTTTCGCTTAGCTTTGTTAGACCTAGATATTTCTGATTATTGTTCAAGTTACTATTTGTGTCCTATAATATTTCAGAATGTAGTTTATTAATTGTTCAAATCCTTTTGTAATAATGACGATTTTAAACTCATACGAGTTAAATCGTTCTAATGTTATTTTTTCAAAATAGATAATTGTATTAAGGCGAAGCGTGATTCTTAATGGATCTCGTGGACGAAATACAATTAACATTTAATTTTATTATGTAAAAATCTCTAACGGTTTATTAGTTTTTATAGAATTTCATTGGGACCGAGTAGCCGTTACTATGGCGTCGGTACCTAAAAAATAATAATAATAAAATAAACATTTATTACTGAATGTTATTTCTTTGGGAGTTTTTACTAAGCCATTCAGTTGTAATCAATCATTAATGTTGTTCTCTACCAGAATGACTCCCAAATAAATTTCTAAACCTTACTTTTTCTGTGTTGCAATTGCTTAACCGTTAGAGGTCAATGCTAGTGAGCCAGGTTCAATTGCAGCAGCTTCTACCCTAATATCGGACCGCGTGACGGCCGGAACATAAAAACATCTGTTAATTTCCTTTCATTGATATTTACAGGGTTCTCCTACCGGGCAACGTCTTCACCTACCCTCTACCGGGCAGCGGAAGTACCGGCACGCACTCTTCCCGTCTGCCTCTAGCAGGCGGCCGTATACACCTGCGCACCCCCTACCGGCGTGCATTTCGGAGGCGGTTTCCTGCGGCGGATCCAGACCACCGGGATCCAGATCTCACCGGCGCAGGCTCGGGTCTAGGCTGACCTAGGCGCCGATCTGCGCTCGCGTACCCCTTTCCACAGAAGCTAAGTCCCCCTTATAAAACCGCGCGACAGTACTGAGTTGTATAGCGACCGACGAAACCCATCCCTGGGAAAGAAATTGATTGTACCAGTTTACATCTTTTATTTCTACTAACTGTTTTCTGAACCTGGTGGTGCCTAACACCCCAGCGTTTCAGAGAACTTTACACCGAGATGGGTTGCGACTGTCATTAGGGGTCTCATAATGAAGACAAAGGACAGTCAAGGGAACTCCTCAACGTTTTTCAGTAGCTACCATGTGTTTGGACTTAATTCATTTCTATTGATGAGAACTTTGCACCCACATGGGTTATAAGTGCCATTACAGGTCTGATGATGGAGACCATAGACAGTCGAGGGAATTCCTCAACGATTTACAGCAGTTACCTTTTGGTGGGCTTACTCCATTACTATTCAATATCCCAAAATGTTCAGTTTGTACAAAAATAATACGTAATTAAGATTGAAGTTTTACATAGGAATACCACTACCTATTAGGCCGTCGATTCCTCATCCGAGAAGCATCCTTGTTAGGTCTACCTATCACTAAAAATTGTAAAATAAAATACTTTTTAACAAAAAAAAAACCGACTTCAAAAAGGAAAAAAAAATTTACTTAGCACTAAGTAATTCGGTTTGTTGATATAGTTAATCAGAAATTATTAAATAAGTATAAGTACAAAAAACAGCTCTAAAAAGCAAGAAATAATATTTAAATCATATTATTAATTACCTAGATATGCATATCATATATATCAAACAATTGAATAGGGAAAAAGATGACATGAAAAGGACTGCTGGAACTGCTTGGACTTGCTGGAAAGAAATAACAAATTGAAACAAGAAATGTCAATCGTAAGAAAAACTGCAGTTGTTAGTAGACAGGTTCGACCAATGCAGTGATGAGCAGGCCATTGTACGCATCTCCATGGTGGAAAAGCAAATGCATGAGGCTAATTAATATAGTATAAGTAATTTAGAATCTGACAAATTACATGTAACTGCCAAACACACACAGTTTTTACGATGAGTTAGTTAGCTGTGCACCTGAGGTTGTTTCTGCTTCATTTAAGGGGGTGCCGCGCGGACGCAAAACTGCGAGTTTCAAGTTTCTATAATATGATAGCGAGCGAGCGGCGGGTGGCAGTGGTGTGACAACAGCCAACGACTACGAATACGCACGCACACTAATATCTGTACAGAGTAGGCTGGTGATTTAATTGGAGCAATGTTTACTTTCGTAAAATCATAGGCGTTTGGGTAAAATATAATAAAAGTCCTAATATTTTCGTATTCATATTTTTCAATTGAAAAATAAGACAACAGTGGCCTGCGGCATATCAATACAAACATTTTAATGTCGGATTATTGTTTCATGTGCTATATTTACAAAACTTCTAAAGAAATAAGTTTTTAGATATGAATACTTTTACGTACCTATTGTTCATGCAGTTTCTGGGTATTTGTTTCAAATTCCAAGACAACCATGGCCTTGTGAAAGGATCAAGCTTACCCACACTAGTCCTTTTAATGTTTATGACCTATTCAGCGCCTAGCACCAGTGACTTAAAAACACAACGCCGCTAAAGAAGTTTTCACTTCAAAAACGACGGGTTGCACTCTGGGAGTGCCGGCAGAAGTGAAAACTTGAATTAACGTTGTGCATTTTTGATATTTTGGAATGGTTAGGGAATAATTTTGCACGAATTGCTTTAATTATCAGTATAAAAGTACTCTCATTTATGTGGTAGAATACAATATTTATTTATTGGGCTATCGTACACAAACATGACAATTTATATTACATTAAAAAGTTATATTAAGTTATAATTAAAATTTATATTACGCCGCGCCAGCTGTCTACTCTCCATCCGTCTTACGAATTTTCGATCAGGACACGTGACCTGACGCGAGTTTAACATTTTTTACCCATTCCAAAAAAAGTGCACAACGCCGCTAAAGAAGTTTTCACTTCAAAAACACTTAAATTTTCAAAATTCTGCGCGGCACCCCCATAATATTAATCCTTTATATTTACCTAAAGTTTTCTTCTTAGTTTTCCAGCTGATCACAGTCGTGATCAACATCAACACTAAAACGGCACAGAGCGAGTGTTTCACACTCATGTTTTGATTTCGACCTTTTAGTCTGCCCGTAGAGTTGCGTACGAACACTGATAAGCGGTTACGAAAGAACGTGTAACATACCTAGACCAAGACTTTGTGGTATTGTGTGTGATTGTAAACAAAACGTTCATTTTTTTTATTGCCAGCAACGAAACAACCACATTGAGTGACGAAGGGTATCGAATCATGATAACTTAGTTCACCACTGGTTATTTCAATCTTTATAAACCACAAGAAGTATCTTTAACTGTACTTTTAGGATAAAAATAAAAGTTGTACTCATGCGAAGGCTTGTATGGATGTAAGAAAAGTTGGACTCCTGAGAAAGTTGGAATCATGCACCATATTATAGACAGTGCCTTGTGTGAGTTTGATTTACTATCCGTATTCATTCGATTACGTTAACGAAAACGTATGTCACCAAGAGGTGCTGCTTCAGTGCCATACCAACCTTCGTTTTCGTAAACGTGATCGAATCAATATGGATAGTAAACAATACTCACTTGTTTCAACACGACGACATAGACATTCGATTACGTTAACGAAAACGAAAATTTATGTAGCAAAATTTTACCTCTTCTTGTATGTCGCTAGGAGGCGCTGCTTCAATGCCATGCTAATTCTCGTTATCATTCATCATCATTATCATCAGCCCATTTTATGTCCCCACTGCTGGGGCACGAGCCTTCCCTATGGATGGATAGGGAGAACGGGCCATAAACCACCACTCGGGCCCAGTGCGGATTGGTGGTTATTAACGACTGCTAACGCAGCCGGGACCAACGGCTTTACGTGTCTTCCGAAGCACGGAGAAGCTCGAGGTGACAAATTTTTGGTCACCCATCCGATGACCGGCTTTTGCGAAAGTGGCTTAACCTCCGCACTGGCAGACCGGGCGCGTTAACCACTGCGCCATCGAGCTCCTCGTCATCATTAACGTGATCGAAAGTCTAAGATAACTCACACTGGCTCTCGAAGGCACCGGATTAGATTCACAGCCTATCAAATCAGCCTGACTAACAACCACAATAATAGCGCATGAGTTTGCTATTTTTAGGGTTCCGTAGTCAACAAGGAACCCTTATAGTTTCTGTCTGTCTGTCTGTCCGTCCGTCCCCAGCCTAGCTCATAGACTCTTAGTACTAGAAAGCTGTAATTTGGCATGGATATAGGCACATATTAATCACGCTGACAAAGTGGTGAAGTAAAATTTTGAAAAATATATTTTTGTAGGTTACCTCCTCTACACGTGAAGTGGGGATGTATTCTATTTTCTTGTCTACCCCATAGTGTGGGCTGTCATTGGATAGCAATTTCAAAAATATTGCGGGTTTGTGGAAAGAGTTTTTTGATTGAGGCATCCGTTTGTGAACTATTAAGCTTTAAAGTGCAAAATTTTGACGATGCTCGGGAACCGCTTTCATGGCCTGTGTATTTTATGTGTACACCGAAAGATGGTATGGTAAAATATTTTTGTAGCGAACGTATTACTTTTACTTGCCTGCCCCCTGAACTAAATCCTGGCTACGCCCTTGGTAATTAATCTAATAATGGAATAGCGATATCGACTAAACTAAATATTTATATAAAATACAGTGAAAAAATTAAACGCCCACCCGACCCGGCCAGGAATCGAACCTAGGTCTTCCGCAATCCGGGCGGCTGCACTGAACGTTATGCTACCGGGAAGGCTGACGTAAGCGCTGAATTTTTGTCACTGCTTTTTTGATTTTTGAAATGTTTTAGAGCGACATTAATTAAATTGGTATATTTTTTTATTTTTTACTGTATTTTATATAAATATTTAATCCAGCCTAAGTGTAGCAATTAACACTTAAAAATAAAAGTAAACAAAAAAATCGACTAAACTACATACAATTTGAAATACCTGTAAATTGTTACTAAGTTATTCTACCCATGTAACACTTACTTTGGCAAGTAAATGATTTGTATTTGTACTTTATGGTGACGAAAACTGGTGTTACTGCGGCTTACTGTGTCGAACGCTGGTGCCGCTAGGATACCTTAATTAAGCAAAAACTTAAAAAAGGTAATTTGAAAAAGAGACAATGCGTTGAAAAAAATCCACGAGCGGGATTCGAACCCGCACCCCATGACATGCCGGGTCAGGTGCACTGTCAACTATGCTATCGTGGCTCAATCCAACTCGCCGAAATTAATCAACACTATCTACTCAAATTGTAATTTGTTCGTAACAAAATTTGCGTTGAATTATATAATACTAGCTGACCCGGCGGACTTCGTACCGCATTTCTTTTTTTTTTCTTTTTTTTATAAAGCCTATGTTACTCAGCGCTAATGTAGCATTCTAATGATGAATGAATTTTTGAAATCGGCCCAGTAGTTTTTGAGTTTATTCGTTGCAAACATGCATACATACAAAAAATACAAAGGTTTCCTCTTTATAATATTAGTATAGATATGATAAGGTATTTATATAAAAGATAAACAAGTACGCTGACGAGTACTTGCACACAAATAAAAAAAAGTTTTTTAAAACCATTTTATTTGTACATATTTAACAAATTAAACATTTATAGTATTGACTAAACTTAATCATTAATATCTACAACACTATCACAAATGCTTCCTTAGAACTAGGTTAAATTGCGCTAACGTCTATAAATCCTAAAAATAATTTTTAAAAAAAATCGTGTTAAAATGCTTTCATTATTCTCTGTAGGTTTTGCCTACATTTTTACGCTTATTTTTTATGCATAAAACCTTTTTAACTGCATCGGTATTTTTTTTTAAGTTTATTAAAATTTAAATAAATAAAAACCAGATCTAGTTTAAATATCAAATGATATGTAAAAAATTAATAGCCGAAAATATTTTCATAAATATGTAGAATGTAGATATTTATATTAATTTGTTAAGTTATGACGATAGTTTAGTGAAACACAAATGTTGAAAAAATTTCCACGAGCAGGAATTAAACCTGCACCCCACACCAAATTATATTAACAAAACAAAAACACTTTATAAATAGCTTGCCTACTTCTTACCTGATCTTTAGTATTTGTAAAAGTATTATGATCGGATGTTAACGACGGTAGTTGTTGACATTGAATGGGCGCCTTTGACTTTCAAAGTAAAAAGAGTTGAATAATTTCGGCGGGCTGGTTAGAACCACGATAGCTCAATTGGAAGAGCACCTGACCCGGAATGTCAGAAGGGTGCAGGTTCAAATCCTGCTCGTGGACATTTTTTCAACATTTGTGTTTTTGTAATTTGTTTCGCATCAAAATTTACGTTAAAAATTATAAAAACAAAACAAAAACATTTGATAGTTTAGTGACTTAAACTTTGTACTCATCTGTAGGTAAACATAGACATATAAATTTATATTATTTTCAATAAAATTTAATCTTTGATATAAATGGCACATCTTAATTTGACTGTTAAGTAATAAACAATTTTTTACTTGTACAAAATAGTAATTTTTCGCGTTATAAAGTACCTACTATTAGTTATATTTACAGAGATAGATATTTTATACATTAATAATACTTTTCAAGTGTAATATCTTTTTATTCGAAAATACATTCTATGAGTCCATTCTACAGGATGTTCTGTTATTACCAAACACCCTGTAGAATCCCGAATATGGCAGATGGGTCGTAGAACCTCGGAGAATTATAAACATACTAGAAAAGCACCATATGGCCAAGATAAAAAGGTTGTTTGTTACTAAGTAAAATTGTAAAGTGACAACCCTATGTCCAGCTGATACATAGTTCTTCTTCGACAACCTCATGGTCCAAACAAAACAGAAGTCAAAACAAGTCAGAATAGAACAAAAATAATGTAATAAAATAAATTTGAGTTTTTTGTATGGAAAAGTAAATCTTCATAATTAGGATTTTGCACGTTACCACGGTGTTATTTAAACGTGGTTGCATGACTGTTTCGGGATTATACACATATTACCAAACACCCTGTATAGGTTGTTCCCAAAATATGATAAGGTACTGATCTTAGCAAAATAGAACCTACTTCTAAGTAGATAATCCAAGTAAATGACGAATTACAAAAATATTTATTTCATGATCGCTGGCTAATACGTTATTTGAGACAGATTTAGCAAAGGCACATTTTTATACATATTTTGAATTTGCATTTGTTCTCTATCAAATTCAAAAATAGATATATTTAATATCATACCGCTGATGCTTTACATTGATATTGTAACAATACTCTATACAAATTGTTTCGAGAATAAAACTAAATCTCAGAAAAATGCATTGCGAAAATATTTGCTCAGCTTAAAATGTACTCATCAATTTCACAATAAAGTACAAATTCCAAAGTGCATTACACAAAAGTTTCACGAGGCGTTGGTCAAGGAGGCTTTCTTGAGCGTCTTGGTTCTGCCGCAGAAGTAATCTTCGATTTCTTGCAGAGTGCGACCCTTCGTCTCCGGCAAGAAGAAATAGTAGAAAACAGTGCCTGGAAAAGAAATTCATTGTTATTATTTTTCTTCCCCCCACCCCTGGTCAAGCCGAACCGAGATCCTAGCCTTTAGAAGCGCCATTAGATTGTTCCACTCTCTATTCCAATTCAAAGACCTCGGTAAATCTGGTAGAGAACGAGGGACATGCTTTCGTTACTAAAAACTGTCTGACAGTGCGTGTAACATTAAGTTCTCCCTGCCCACTAAAGTTCGGTTACTCTTTAAAGGTAGTCGGCGGCGAAAAACTCTTTAAAAAATATATTTTCTAGTAAATCAAATAGTTAACACTTGATAGCCGCACAAACACGCGCATTTTACCAGGTATGGATCGCGCCAAACTTCCCCTCTGAAGTTGCTTCGCGCAGCTGTACACAGTCAGGCCTTCCCGCTCGTCCCCGCCTTCGTCCTACTGGCGCCTATCTTTTACTACTGCGACGCGAATCGCGCCAACTTCAGAGAGGACTGTACAGACATGTGCCTGAGCGCTTCTCCCTTTCCCCACAAATCGTTCAACCTGAGCCAGGCCAGAGCTAAGAAGCGTCTTTCGGTTTTCCACTGACGTCATCTGTCTCAAACGCCTTGAAGGGGTATCATTATCATCATCATCGGGTCGTCGGGTCATCCATCCGATGAACCTATGATTTTTTGGCCGGCGGATCAAAATTCAAAAAAATTCAAAAAATAATTCAAAATCATTTATTCCTTTTAGGCTACAAGTAGCTCTTGTGAATGTCACTATGCCATCGGTTCGTAAGTCTACACAGATGTGACCAGACATAGATAGACAGAGATAGACACAGATCATCTCGATGTCCTCCGTGCTTCGTAACGCTGCTGTTGATCCTGGCAGCTTAAGAATTCGTTAACAACCAATCAAACCAATCCGCACTGTGCCCGCGTGGTGATTTATAGCCCGTTCTCTCTATCCATCCATAGGGAAAGCTGGTGCCCCAGCAGTGAGGACATAAAAATGAGCTGATAATATGAAGAACGGTGAAATGGTAATAACAAGGGATGAGCAAACAGTTACCTGCTATAGACATGGTGCCGTAAAGCGCAAAGGTGCCGTAATCGTGCAGCGCGTGCTTGAGCAGCGGGAAGGTCTTCACCACCGAGAACACTGACAAGTGCGCCGCGCACGTCGTCAACCCGCCCACCACGCCGCGCACCTGGAACAAGACATCAGGGTTAAGTGGGAGAACTTACAGACCGTTCAAAGAAGCCATAGGCTTGACGGAACACCACTAGCGTCCAGTAAGGCAAGATACAAACCACCAGATTCAAGGAGACTTTGTATATGATCACATAATGCCCCCATTCACGGGCACACCACTTCATCGGTCCAAAAATCATATAACTAACGTGGATTGCATATCATCGTTCAGACTGTTGGATTGCCAAACCTTCCAATATCCATTAATTTGGAGTGATGGAGTGGCCGTGAGTGGCATAAGAAAGCCAGTTCCTCAGTAGATGCTAGTAATTGGAGAAACCAATTTTTAAAGTGGGCTCTTGAATTTAAATTTCTTGTTTCACCAACGGCTTCATATAGTCTATACTAATATATACCTAGATGTGAATTACTTGTGAATGTGATAATATTTCTTTTAGGAATATTTTTGACCAGACGTCAACGAATGTATTAATTTAGGCTATAGTATTTACAAGATTCTTTGTTTAATTGCCTTCTGCTTCTATGAACCATCGTACCACATAGTTTCATTCTTGATATTGACGATCATTTAGCATACCCCAAACTAGACGGATGCCTAAATCACAGATCATAATTATCTTAACAAGACGACATGTTTGAGACAATATGACGACTATTACCTGCGTAGGGTACACTTCACCGATCATGACCCAAGGTACGATGAGGTAGCCCAGCGTGCACGAAATGGTGAAGATGAAGATGCTGGCCACCGGTATCCAGGAGTGAGAGGGCGGGATGTTGTTCTCCCTCCAGTAGTGCACGAAGTACATGTAGACGGAGAGCACGATCATGGTGGTGCCGCAACCGATCGCTGTGGAAAATAAATCTTCATAAGATTTTGTTATTTTTTATTCGTGGTAAAATGCTGGCGCATAGATTTGCTCGTTGTACCGCTGGTGTAAGGCTAACACTGTTTAAGTGTTAGTGCTAGTGCCAGTGCTAGTGCCAGTGCCAGTGCCAGTGCCAGGTGTCAGTGCTTTTACAAAAAAGCTTCTATTCTGACGCAGCAGAGTACCAGCGTGGTGGACGTGTAGTGGACCAGCTTTACCAAAAGATCGTATAGCGGTCTACGAGAATAATATCATAACATTTACTCTGTTGAGGCTCCCGCGGTATTGCAGACGCCGATGTAGATGAATTATTAAAATACTGTCTTGATGTTGGCTGCGAGCGCAGGGGAGTGCGAACAGTCCTAAAGATCATTGGTGGTAATCATCTTTGCGGACGGTTCACTGAACTACATGTTTTCAAACGTAACGATGAACAGATCAATAATTTATTTTCATTTAAATTTAATATTGTTAGTAAGATCGTTTTGAAGTTTAAATTGTTACAATGGATCCAACATAAAATGAATTGATGATGATAAATCAGCTTTTATTAAATATTCGTGCTAGGAACAAGGAAAGTCACTGGTCCTTATAATGTCTAGGGCTGAGACCGGGTGCGCCAAAGTTCACCTAAATTTTCAACTCCTTTTAATTGAAACTCCGAAAATGTTCTTCCTTACATTTTTCATCCTATCAATCACAATTCCTAACTAGGTACTCTGTTTCTAATGTTCATAATTCCGAATCATTCAACTTCAAAATGTCAGTAGCAATAAGCATCTATTATACTATTATTTGTTTTCTTATATTTTCTCGACATAACCGTCTTTTACACTATTATTCAAAGTCGTATCTTTTTTATTTGAAGCGACTTTAGAGCGTTCCTCACATTATTATACATCACTTTACAATGGAAATTATGTTTAGGGATAAAAGCGTGATGAAAACAACAGTAGGAGATATATTTACATTAGTGATATTATTACTTACAATTTTCGGAAACAAATTGTATGAATAAAAACTTTAGGAAGAAAAATTTTAGGCATTCGAATGACAAATCGATAGGAATAACAATTTCGAGTGAAAAATCTATGTGAGCCAATATGGACCCCCTTTTCTAAGCGTTAGACCTTCGGTAAAATCAATGCTTACCAGACACAAAAGTAAGCGGACGCCGGCCGCAACGCCGGCAGAGAATGCACCCCACCACGGTGAAGATAACGCGAACGATGCCCATCGATATCGTCAGCCAATACTTGTCCAGCGCCGCTCCTGAGGCCTGCAACATAGACGATATTGCTTAACTACTAGGATGCTAACCAAGGACAACCAAACATTGAGCGTCACTTATTTCGAGAAGCCCAGTGTTCTATGGTCTGTGGTTCTGACTGAATATGTTAACAGAAGAATATGTTAATGACAGAAAAGGTCTCTAGGAATTTAAGTACAGTCACAAAATAAGGAGACTTAAAAGGTAAGCTTAATTCATACTGCGCATGAGCAAAGCACACATAGACCCTCTCACTGAGCCTCTTAATAAATGTCTTTTCTTTCTTTCTTTCTCACGGACGCGGAATCTCGGACCAGATCAGACCAGTATGAGCGCAGATGTTTCGAGATTCCGTGTCCGTGAAAGGTTGGCTACTGTGTGCGTTGCTTGAACGCGTTTGTTTGAACTTTACCTTCTGCAATCTCGCAGTTATGATTTTAACCATAGCCAGGCAGTGCAGGTTGTAATTTTGTATTGGTTTTCAATGTCATCAAGAGTGAATAAGGTTCAATTTATAGTGGACACTATGTGTCCACTATAAATTGAAAAATATCACCAAAAAGTTCTTACCTCAAATACTTCCACAGCGTAGAACGTAATGGTGTTGACGCCACACCACTGGTAAAGGAAGAAGTAGATTGCCAGTATGCTGAACGGCTTCAGAGCTGATGGGGATAGAAGTGCTTTAATCACTTCCCGAGGTGTTTTCAACCTGCAACGTATATGTTAAGACTTATTTAGAGTTATTACAAGTTATTGCGTGGGTGCTAAACTTTCATTTTACTGAAGAAAACATTAATAGAAGTAAATTAATTCGAATAAAATAAACAGAGGTTTAATTAAAGATAGTAACAAAGGCTTTACATAGAAGAGCATACACCAAATATTTTCTACGCTAGAAAAAATGGATTTCATGCAGACGATCTGAACAAGTTGAATTGCGTAGTCCAGTTATCCAATAGTTATTATTATTATTATTATTCTTTAATTATTTTCTTTCTTAAAACTAGATTTTTACAATATTTTAATATAAAAACAATAAAACATTATAAAAACCTAATCCTAGAGTACCACCAGCAGCGGGGCAGATTAGCCCTCGCTGTCCTACTAAAGTAGTAAAGTAAAGAAAAAAAATTCTGTTTCTTTAGAAATACCTTATAAATATGGGTTTGCTTTTAGTACAATTGCAAAGTGTATTTTAAAAAGTTAAAGCTTTCGCCACACCACTCAATAATTAAGAAAAATTAACTCACGGCTCAACATGATTCTTCTCCTTAAACGTGATCATCCTCTGTATCTCCTCATTCAAGTTGCAAGTAGAGCCTCTGAGTATCGTCAAAGATTTCTCCGCCTTCTCCGCCTTGCCGTTGGTGAGGAGGTAATTGGGAGTCTCCGGCAACAGCAACATACCCAATAGGGACAGTATGGGGACGATGGCGCTCACTCCCGCCAGTACGTTCCATGTTGTCATACTGCCTATCACGTACTGGAAAAGAAAGGAAATAGTTTATGGTTTGTATTGTTTTTATATGCCTATCTTAGTAGAGGCAGAAGTAGAAGTTAGAAGTTTGCCTGGCGACCACACTAATATTTAATTCTACTACTATTAGTTACTATTAGCTATTACTACTAAATAGGGTGCTACAAAATTCTACGATAAATCTTTTACTGTACTGGCTGCTCGATTGTGGAATGCATTGCCTATAACAATCAGTAATGCTAAAACGTTAGCAACTTTTAAGAGGCTACTGAAGAATCATTACTTGTCCCAAAAACCATTGTCACTGTAATATGCTTTTATATTATATTATGCATTCTTATATGTACTTATAATTAGAACTGTTATATTTTTATTATTATTTAATGCTGTGTTAATTTATGGTGCACCGACGAGACGACAAGCCCACTTCAAACTCTAATATTTTTTGTCCAGCCAAAGGTTGTCTGGAAGTGATCACTCTTAGTGATAAAACCGCCCTTTGTACGTATTTTTATGTAGTTTTTTTTGTCAAATGTTTTATTTTTGGTATTCAATAAAGTTTATTTATCTTATTTATCTTATAGGGTAATTAATGCATTAGTGTTCGACACTTTAAGCCCAGTGTTGGACAGAGTTTTCGTCGTCAAAAAATAACATAGATTTTCATTGAAATATTACGCAGCAAGAATTCAAGGCGGTGTGTATTAATTGTTGCTAATGACTAAAATCAATTGCTGACTCTTTTTTTTAATGATTAAAGACGAAACTGTCGATTACTGGTTCGTGTTGATTACTGGTGATATAGGGTAGTGCCATACCCTACCATTGCAGTATGTGCTGGTTTGAAGGGTACTAGTTCCAGTCGTGTAGAGCATGTTTCCCAGCTCCTACAGTCCCGGGTTTTTTAAGCGGGGCGTGAAACGGTATTTATGCAAGCCGTCATGAATGGGTGCGCTTGTTACCGTGCTTATTCCACGGTGAGAAGCGCTCTCATTATTTTGGACTGCATCGGCTGTTTACCATCAGGCAGGATGCGGTCACTATGACGAGTCAATATAAAAAATATATTAAAAGAAGCTTTAAGAACTGAAGCTTCAGTGTATGTTGTATGTAAGCCTTACAATGGCAGCTGTGACAACTTTTTTTAAATTCTTTTTAAGGATAATCCTCCAGATCGGAGGAGAGAGGAGGTGAATACTACATATATAGATAATATACTACATATATGTAATACTACATATATGTAATACTACATATATATATAGATAACTCAGGCGGCTGAGATAAATTATGTCAGACTATTACTAACTAAAGCACCGCCTAGGAATGCCTATAGCATTGATAAGGGACGATATAGCACGATTAGGTGCTTGAAATACTTGCATAGCGTTTATAATTGCATAGGGTTTGTTGAAGCATTTTGTTTTTTTCTTTGTGTTTTTTATTTGTAGGCTTTGTAGGCTAGGATCGGTCGCCTCCTTTGTGTGTTGTTAGCCGTATGCTCGTTTGCTTGCTCTGTAACGTATGAATAGATTGACTTCTAGTGAAATATGGGGACGGCGAAAGTTAAACGGAAAGTTGAACATGGTATCATCAAGAAATTGTCGGTAGATGTCGAGTGTTGAACAATATTCGAAAATCGACCCAATATACATAATCTATGGTTTAGACCACGTAACATGCAAAGGGTTTACCTGCAGACGTCAGGATAAAATGATGAGTAAAATAAACACGAGGATATCGGTCTAAATTGTTATATTTAAATTTGTAGTGTTCGCGTAAACTTTTGAGATCGTAAGCCAAGTGCTAAATGTTAACCATTTTACATATACACCGTTGATTTACTAAATAAAATAAATAAACTCAACACCTGGAGTGATACACAACATGTTATTGTTTGTACTGCAGGCGACACATCTAATTTTAAACATAAATCAACATACTTGCTCTTCAATTATCGTTCATCACTCGCTTTGATGTAATGATAAGAAATTTGCAAAGAGTATTTCGCGTTTCTACTTTGAAGTCACGAGACCATACGAGAAATCTATTTTAAATCTTATAGTGACGTTTTGTGATGTATTGTCGTGAATTCGTGATAGATGATCACAATATTGACCGTAGAACATTAACTATAAAGGAGGAGCTCGATGGCACTGTGGTTAACGCGCTCGGTCTGCGAGTGCTGAGGTTAAGCAACTTTTGCAAAGGCCGGTCATCGGATGGGTGACCAAAAATTTATCATCTCGAGCTCCTCCGTGCTTCGGAAGGCACGTAAAGCCGTTGGTCCCGGCTGCATTAGCAGTCGTTAACAACCACCAATCCGCACTGGGCCCGCGTGGTGGTTTATGGCCCGTTCTCCCTATCCATCCATAGGGAAGGCTCGTGCCCCAGCAGTGGGGACATAAAATGAGCTGATGATGATGATACGGTTATTTATTAATAACATTTATTAATTATTATTAGTAATAAAATAGCTTAACATATCTATATATTAATACGTGAAGCAAAAACTTTGTACCCCTTTTTACGAAAATTGCGAGGACGGAGGAGTATGAAATTTCGCACACTTATAGTTTATAATAGAAGGATTGCAGAATGTTATTTTTTTTTAAAACTATGTATAAAAAATACATAAAATCAATAAAAGAAACATTACACACACTACCATGTATTTGACATACACGCATCTTTTCAAAAATTTCAAAAATGGAAGAGTAGCGGCCGAATTGTGTCAATGCCAATCCAAACTCTTATTCTATCTTTTTTAATTTTTCTTTGCTTAGGATACAATGCGTGCAGCCTTAATAAAAGTACGGTCTAATTTCCACCACTGGGCGACTAGTATATACTATGTATATACATATATTATTAGGCTTAAGCGCATAGCTGTTGCGATAAATAGGCATCCCATTTAATGTTATGGGCAGGCCAGAAATAAATAATTGAAAAGATTTAATGACCACAGATATAAGGATTAACTCGGACGTTAAACGTACTGGCGTTAACCGCGGTGTCACGAACTTTAAAAAAGGCAATAAATTAATACCCACACGTTAAAATTCACAAATCAATGTTCATTGGCGCTAAAAAATATCTGGTACAAAAGCAGTATAAAGTGAAGTCGTGATCGAAGCTAGTTAGTAAAATAAATAGCCTACAACTGTCCCACTGCTGGGCAAAGGCCTCTATTATTGCAATTAAGTCAAATTGGGCCGAGATTTTATTTGAGTGAATTTGCTGATTGTTATTGTCACTGGGCATTTTTAGCATCATTGTTTTTTATACCACAAGTTACTTTTGAAATACACTATTACAATAAGGGTGGGAACTGATGTTTTTTTTCTATTCTATTAAATTCAACTCAAAATATGACATTAATTTTACTTCACAATATTGTTTCAAAAATTTTAAAAATCACCACGTGGTTTTGTTTTTCCGTAAAGATCACTCACTATGCGGCTGTCGGATACGGTGACGTCACGTCATCCGATATAAGCCAACTGCCAACAAACTTAGCGTGTGTAAGTACAATAACTTTGTAAATACTTATCGTTCCGAAGTGAAACAAAAACTATACGTTTTGCAATAACGTCTTCTATAATGGTAAGTATAGGGTATAAATAAACTTTTTTTATCTTTCCCGAGTGTAGTATCATTTTTGGCGTCCGCTGAACGTGTGAACCGGGTCGTTTTCGTACCCTTGTTCTACGAGTATGGTATCTTGGGCCTAATCTAGTGTGCATGTTTCGTGTATTCTGTATATATGTGTAGTGGCATTTAGTGTATCGGGCGGGTGGGCGTTCGCAACTGTTGGATCTGTGGGATCATCAGGGTCAAAACGGGCCGAGCGTTTTGCTACTCGGCCACTAAGCCGTTTACGTTTTAGAACGTACGAAAAACGTAAAGTAAATTCATAAACGAGTATTACTGTCTTTTTATATGACATACTAGCTTTTGTTCGCGGCTTTGCTCACGTGGGCTACACGACTTGTGTTTATTCGTAATAAAAGCCACATTTATTAAAGGTAAATATCATAAGGTTATAAGTAAAAAGTGTCTAACACAAAACAACGTAATAAAGATCACTCTGTATAAGTAATTTTGGTCCGTTTTGAAACCTCCTGTACAAATTGTCATCCCATACTTAAGGGATCATTTTCCAAAAATCCTGAAACACTTTGCAATTTCTTACCAGGAATGCTCTAAGCCGAATACCGAAATTTAAAGAATGACAGAATTCCATACAACTTTCCAAGCTTATTTCACCTCTCTAGGGGATATTTCGAAAAATGCTGAAACACGTCCTTCTTTATTTTTATTGAAAAATCTATAGATCGATTAAATTATTCATTTTGATAGTTATTACTTAAAAAATAACGATTTCCCCAAAAAATTATTCTTCCTTTTTTTACTCTTTTAAAAGAAAATAAAAAAAATTTTTGAGACACGTCATTTTTTATTTTTTATAAAGAAGCCAAATACCAATTTTCATGTATTTTACTTCAAAACTGACGGACTTTCATATAAACTTTCACCCCCTATTTGACCCCTTAGGGTGTGATTTTCGTAAAATCCTTTCTTAGTGGCTGGTTACGTCACTCAATTTACCCACAAACCCGCTTAACACTACTTTAAAGTTTATACTGACACCCCCTACCAACCGTTAGGTTACAAAGTAGGTGTCAGACATCCTTGTGCAAACACAAGGGACCATCTACGTCAGGTCATAACGCCAGATCAGGACGCACCGAAGCGCATTCTTCATCCGGTACTTTTAAGACTAGTGTCTCAAGCTAGTTGCCCCGTGGACACGTATAGTCCACTACCTATTATCCAGATGGGTTACCGGAGCTGTAAGCTCGCTCACTTCTCGTTGCACTAAGAGCACAACTCGCAGATTCCACTGCTCGGGTCGTCAACTCTGAGTTGACTACCAAATATCCTCTTTGGTGGCGGAGTTGTAAGCCCACTCACTTCTCAGTACCCATCCAGGCACCTTGCCAATTTCAACATCCTACGCGGTTGGCTCAACCGGAGGTTTTGCATCTAGCGGGCACCTCTACTAGTCATCCAGACTAGTGCCGGAGATGTTGGAGTTCTGCTCAGTGAAAACCACCGAGCATGACAACCAACTATGGGCAACTCACGTGCCCCGCAAGTCCTTTCGCATCGGGCCCCTCGAGACCGCTACTTGGACCCGCTCGCTGTGCACGAAATGGAAGCCTGGCCACATCAACCAGGCAGACGAACATTCCCACTTCTACAGCTAACCACATGCCACCACGAGTCCAACCCATGTCCGGAACCTGTCGGAGACGCCCGCGAAGGCATAACCGACAGAGGGCCTAGGATCCGGAACTCCCGTGGTACCCTTGAAAAGACAGCCGGACCCGTAGTTCCAGCTGCCATACCCTACCTATCAGGGTCAGTAGATAGGGATCAATTTACCCACAGTCCAAATTTCATCTAATTAGCTGTTCATCTAATCGCCGAGCCTAAACCGCTGAGGTTTAGGCTCGGCGATGATGAATCAGTCAGGCCAAGTCATTATATGTATATAGATCATTACGTAAATAAACTAAACTGTGCCCATTGAGAACTGAGATAACCCACTAACCAAGAAATAAGTAGAACTTACATACGGCATTTACAGAGTCACCGGATTTTTTTGAGGGAGCGACGAGAACCTTAAAGGTTCCATAGTAAATTTTACTTCTTAGTTTTAAGTGCTAATACAGCTTCAGTGCAGCAATTAGCAATAAAAATAAAAAGTAAAATTTACTATAGCGTTGTATTATCAAATTTGTGGTATTTCATCTGCAAAGATGAATCTGCATAGCCAGCGGTTGCAATAACCTTTGGATAGATGGCACTGTGCCGCTATAAGCACTCAAAAATTAAAAAGCAGTGACAATATTCAGCGCTTACGTCAGCCTTCCCGGTAGCATAGCGGTCAGTGCAGCCGCCCAGATTGCGGAAGACCCAGGTACGATTCCTGGCTGGGTCGGGTGGGCGTTTAATTTTTTCACTGTATTTTATAAATACTTAAAGGTTCCCTCAAACCGTGTGATTGAAATATCGTCAAAGGGTTTCTAGAGCGAACGGCATTACGCAAACGTGTCCCCGTTCCCTAGAAGATTCTTCCAGGGGTTCGGCTCAGATCAGGAGGGGAACAGCCTAAGGCCTGGACTCATATTGACCGGATCGTGAAAATAAAGGTTTCGCAAGTGTCTCGTATTCGCTTTGAGTTGGACGAACGTATAAGTACGTCCGTAAATTCTACTTAATTCTTGGTTGGTAGGTAAGTACTTATCTCAGTTCTCAATGGGCACAGATAAGTTTATTTAGGGACATTGGTCCCTGCATTTATTTTGTGGTCCTTGTTCGAAATCTCTTTAAAAGATAATTTAGGCAGACTAGCAATTCGTCTAGTACGAAAACAAAAAAATCTTGGAGAATTTAATATCAACCTGAACAAAAGCAATGATGCAGTCTACGCCTTTTACATAATTTGAAACGCCTATCAACTCACAACCACAGTCATAAAACAAACACATTATACAAAATAATATCCGTAACCATTTAATTTGCTGTATAGGAACACCTATGAATATACATACGTTTATATTTATATATTAGTTAGTAATTTTAAATCAATTCATAAAATAAAACAGCTAATTAATAATACAGTATCAATACAGTTTCTTTTATTATTTATTCTTGCAATTAAAATATGTATGTGTAGTAATTATTGTTCTTTTCAATATTAAATAAACTGCCTTTTATTTTCAACGATTTTCCCGACAAACTAGCACATACGTTCGTCCAACTCAAAGCGATCATCGCAGAATACGAGACACTTCGTCGCTTAAGTTCTAACACCGCAGAAGTCAAAAATGACAACTTTTCAGGAGAGCAAAAATATCGTGCCTTTTATATATCGCGATCATAGTAATTATGTTTTTGTTTTCAAAATAAAACGCTTCCATTGGTTAAAATCCCTATGGTGCGTCTTTCTATTCTCTATCGAATGACATGCAAAAGTCAAAATGACAAAATTTTGACTTCCGCGGTGTTTGCAAAACCTTTATTTTCACGATCCGGTCAATATGAGTCCAGGCCTTAGGCACCCTTAAGTGGTTCCGCTCCTGATCCGATTAGAACCGCTGGGAGAATATATTACAGAACGGGGACACGCTTGCGTAATGCCGTTCCCTCTAGAAACCTTTTGACGATGTTTCAATCAAACGGTTTGAGGGAAACTTTAAGGTTCTCGTCGCTCCCTCAAAAAATTTGGTTACTCTGTAGATGCCGTCTAAGACCAACAGAAAATTGTCCCAAAAAGGGCAGTTTTGCACGGTACTGACCCAGTAGCCTTAGATACGTTATTTTTAAAAAAGACAACAACTGCTGCTTTAGCTGCAGAAATAGGAATGTAGATGATTTGATCGAAACAGTGACAAATAAAAATATTGATGGAGATATTGAAAAAAGAACTAAGATATGATAAGTGAGCCACTTTTGAGATGACGGCTGATAGAGGAGAGTGAATGGAAAATACATCTTGTACTTACTCCAAGTAACATGGCACGAAGGCAGGAAAAAGAAGAGAAAAGAAAGTTTGCCGTGTAGAAACGGTAAGGATCGGCTAAAAAACCTTGAAAAATATAACCTCGTTATAATAGAATAAACGTATAAACCACAATGAACCGTCACTTAATGGTTGAATTAAGCAAGAAATAAACCTTATCGTTAGGTAAACAAGTCACATTATAAAGTTTCCCTTATCATGTCTTAACAGACAACCTGATTAATTGGCTCTTTAATCAATTAAAGCATGTGATTTTTTGAAATTTTCTTTTACTTTCTAAGTGATGAGGAAGTCTTCTTGTGTTTTCTTTGTCAAGGGTATCTTAATTAGATCTACCGTGACTGTTAAACATTTGTTTTTGTTACTTTGCGATCTTGCTCCTAGCGGGAAGCATTCCACTGACATTGAAACGGCGTCTCCCAGTAGAAAACGAGGCAAGTTCAAAATTTTGCCAGACAAATTGTCAAAAACACAAATGTTAAAAAAAAATTTCACGAGCAGGATTTGAACCTGCACCCTTCTGACATTCCGGATCAGGCGCTCTTCCAATTGAGCTATCGTGGTTCTAACCAGCCCGCCGAAATTATTCAACACTTTTTACTTTGAAAGCCAAAGGCGCCCATTCAATATCAACAACTACCGTCACTAAGATCCGATCATAATATTTATACAAATATTAAAGATCAGTTAAGAGATAAGCAAGCTATTTATAAATGCTCAAATAATTTTTAACGCAAATTTTGTTGCGAACAAATTACAAAACCACAAATGTTGAAAAAATTTCCCATTTAAATATTATGATCGGATGTTAGTGACGGTAGTTGTTGACATTGAATGGGCGCTTTTAGCTTTCAAAGTAAAAAGTGTTGAATAATTTCGGCGGGCTGGTTAGAACCACGATAGCTCAATTGGAAGAGCACCTGACCCGGAATGTCAGAAGGGTGCAGGTTCAAATCCTGCTCGTGGAAATTTTTTCAACATTTGTGTTTTTGTAATTTGTTCGCAACAAAATTTGCGTTAAAAAATATTTGAACATTTATACAAATTGTCGTTTTCGTTAACGTGGTCGAATGGTGAATGAAAATTGCGCTAGGCACCAAGAATTTTGGGAGAGCCTTCGATATAGAGAAGCAGGCAAGAAATTCAGGGTTTTTTTTTCAACTATGTTACATTATTATATAGACACTATATTACAATTATATACGCATTGTGATAATATTTAGGCAATAGATATAGCAATAGATATTGTTTTTAGGATGATGATTCTTGTTTTGTTTTTGTCCTTATCTGAAACTGCTGCGATAACAGGAATGTTATTAGCACTGTTGTGTTCGACAATTTAGATGTAAGATAGCTCGTCCTTCATTGATGAAGGACGCATGGTGAAGTGCGCTTCCATTTTCAGCCTTATCGTCTCTTATCATCAGGTGAGTTTAAGGCCAAACGCATCCCGTTCCCATCTCGAGGCTGTTCTTCCCCTCACGTGCCGCTATTGTGACCGCATGGTAAACTTCCTATTTGGTAAAACTCATTTTTAACGTCTCCAAGCTGCGTTTAGTAATATTTTTTTTCTGATCCTAATCCAATTTTACAAATAGAAAGTTCACCAAAAATGGAAAGTAGCCCCATTCTGATCTGTTGTAGAATAAAATATTAAAGCCTTCTCTAGTCTACAATCTCGTTTCAAAGCCTTCCCTATGGATGGAAGACCGGGCCACAAACCACCACGCAGGACCAGTGCGGATTGGTTGTTGGCAGAGATGCACGAAGGAGCTCGAGATGATACATTTTTGTCACCCGATTTGGTCATCCGATGTCCGGCATTTGCGAAAAATGCTTAACCGTAGCAGTGGCACTCCCACTACGCCATAAAGCTCCAGTCTACAATCTATAGGTATGCTTACAATGTCACGGCTCAAATCGCTGTATCACGGAGGCGCGGTTCCAACTAATTTCTAGTAAATCAACTAATTAACACAACGTGGAAACAGAGTAATGTAACGTAAATGTACGACGCTTAACCGCGTGATATTTGTACAAGCGGCGTAATGATCACATGCCTTTTGTTCAAGCTCATGGTTTGTTAATTATCGCAAATTTGTAAGCTACGCTTCTCTATGACGTCACGGAGGAGTGCTCATGAGGTATAGTTAGATTTTACGATCTGTTATGAGTTAATGTTTATTGGAGGCTTTTGGGTGGACTCGTATATTGTTTTAGAGATAACTACTACTAACTTTTTCTCTAAACAAGTGAATGCTTAACTGTTTCACTGCAGAACTTTTTAATTATTACATGTTACGCTTTTATAAAACTTGTAAAGGTAGAGACTGACATTCGCGGCGAGCTTGATACGCCATTGCTGAACTTCAATCAATCATCATTGATCAGCGAAGGCTCTCAAGAAGTATATGACTTTAAATGGCAAAATTTTAACTCTTCTTGTTTGTCACCAGGAGGCGCCGCTATAACATGCCAATTCTCGTATTCGTTACGGGATCGAATAGCGAAAAAAACTCGCACTATGAGCTACACCCTGAGCTGGCAAACGAGCTTCTAAATATAACGAAATCACTCTCATTACGCGGACGCACGCACCCACACCATAGGCTGGACGTACGCACGCCTACGCTATTGCTAAAAACGTTTAACGTTTGTGAAAAAATCTCTTAATGTTGTTTTTGGTATAAAAGTTTTGTTTTATTTTTTCAAGTATTCCGTATAAACGTTATGTGCTAAAGTTAAGCCGCTTTCTCAAAGTCTGGTTATTGGATAGGATGAGTGACCAAAGATTTATCATCCAGCTCCTCCGTGCTTCGGAGGGCACGTAAAGCCTTTGTTTTAGTGTCTTTAACGATAACCAATCCACACTGGACTCGCGTGGTTTATGGCCCTGTAGTATTTCCATTTGTAGAGAGGGCTGGTGCCCAACAGTGGGGACATACAGAGAGCTGGTGATCTTATCTTATCTTATTGGGGCCAGCAATGGTTTCCCTCTCGCAGCAGCACTTCGACCCGTGTCGGGATCTTTTATGCAAGAGAGCTGGTGATGTTTCGACTTACTTGTATGAGGACGCCAGTGGAGACGCCGACGGAGGCCAGCGCGCCTAGCATGCCACGCAGATGCGGCTGCGACACCTCGGCAGTGTACACGCGGGCCGGCGCACCCACCATACCCGACCCGAAGCCGATCATCAGCCGGCCTGCAAGGAAGCAGAACTAATAATTACTAACAAACGAACGAACTAACGAACGAACGTATACTAACGCACTATAACCAACTAGCTAACAGAAGGGATGGTACTAGGTTTTATAGTGGGCAGGCATCCCCCTTCCGATGTCAGTCCCTGGACCCATGTAAACTCAGATTAATTGGTTGCGATTCCCTAAGGGTAAACTCAGTATGCCCCCATCCCACTCACCCAGCTAGCTTTTGTAGTGGTAAAGGGGAAGGAAGGGGGGCGATGGGAGAGCTGTCACATAACTGTGCTACCCTTCTGGTGATCAGTATCCATAAGGAGGAATCCCTGGGTTAAAAAAAGTCATCCCCTCACACGTCTGGATTTTCGTATCTGGGCGAGGGAAGAGGAGGAAAGTTCTACATTACCCGGGGTTGTCCATGGCCCCAGTGTATGTGTAAAACAGCATTTGCCCCAGCATCGTACTGCAAGATCACAAGATACTGAAAGTTTCTTTTGATTCTTATTTTGAGAATTAATTTAAATTTTTTGCCATATACGACTACGGCATCGTCTTGGTACCTAAAAACTGTGCAGTTTTTACAAACATTCGCATACACTTTAAATTTAATCTTCGTTTCAATTCCATCGTAGCTTTTTGTCTTTAGCCATCCTAGTGGCACTCCATACTAAGTAACACTTTACTATCCTACTGATAAGTTACAAACTTACCAACATACATCATAGGGACGTTCTGCGCAAACGCAATCAAGATCCAGCCAAGTATGAGTGGAACTTCGGTCACGATGAGGGTCAACCTTCTTCCGATGGCATCCATGAGGTAGCCGCTGATGAGGCATCCCATGGGAGTGCCAGCAGCGCTCAAGCTGGCTGGAACAAGACAACCGGGGTATGTGATAAAAAAATAAGTTAAAGTTTACATGTTAGGAATTCATAGGAATTATGCCCCCAGACCACATATTACTTAATAGTTATTTTGTCCCAGACTCGAAAGAGATATTCTGCACGAGGTAACAAACCAGAAACCCTAACATTACAATTAATACGTACTTACTAACCAACCTTCTATTTACACCTTATTTTTATTATTGTTTTTTTACTTATTTTTTTTAATTATATCTAATATAGTAACTTTATAGTTACTTTTGTCGATCAAACCATTCCCATGAGCCCACAGCTGGAGGACATCTTTTATTTATAAGTTCTATTTTGTCTTACATAAAGTTATGTTTCTTTTACTTAATTTTTTATTTATTAAGTATTTAAAGAATTGTAAATATCGAGTAATGTTAGGAAAAATTGTTATTTGTCATAACGTCGGAATCCCCAACCTTGAAATGCATAATGGTCAACATGCCAACATAAAAGTCAAAATGTGTAATTATCGCTAAACATAATAACTAGTAAATTAGTCTATGTTAGAAATATTTAACTGCGCACATGAATGCCGGCTTTCAGACCAACCATTAGAGTCTACGTCTGTTATCGTCATGGATTTCAGATTTTTTCACTTTGAATTTTAACACATTATGACGATAGACTTAAGCAAGATAGTAATATGAGTTTAGAGACTAAAAAGGATACAATTATGCGTTTGCTAATAAAAAAAGAAATAGTTTAAAAAACATAGTTAAGGCAAGTTCACTAGCCGTTACGCAACGTTACGACCGATCCGAACCCCTCGGAAAATCTAGTAGGGAATCTAGATGCCATTCCTTATAGGTAATCTCTGACGGTGTTTCGTTTCAGGCAGCTTGAGGAGTCTTTAAGTTTCCCGCCGCTCTAAAAAGTCCGTAACGCTAAAAATGCTACGAGTACCTGAGGCAAATAGCAAACACTCTCAAGAAAAAAACGCGACGCACAGATTGAGTAATAAGTTCTGGATCAACTGGACTACATTTTTGGATAAGGGCAGCGAGTGCTTAGTACATCGCCTCCTGCTGGAAAAAGCACAGTAATAAAAAGTAATTTATAAAATAAGCGCGAGTAGATCCGTAAAGGTTGTTTCATTTCAAGGTGTAGTTTTCGCGTAAACTTTAGAAAACAATATGTGATCCAATACGGACTGGAAATAGCCAACAAAGTGCGTCGGTTGGAAGATCTGAAAACTAAGCGCGCAAGAAAGGTTACATCTTTGATATTTATATATAATAATTAGTGAAAAATCTATCATCTCGAGCTCCTCCGTGCTTTGGAAGGCACGTTAAGCCGTTGGTCCATTAGCAGTCGTTAACAACCACCAATCCGCACTGGGCCCGTATGGCCCGTTCTCCCTATCCATCCACAGAGAAGGCTCGTGCCCCAGCAGTGGAGACATAAAATGAGCTGATGATGATGATGATGATGAACAGTCAAAACTAGTCATAAGTGTTTCCATGCTAATGCTCGGGAATGTACGAGTAGGCACCTTAATAATTTTCAGTGATATAGCAACTGATGTAGCTGGCTACACGAGTCGTGATGGATAGTGTGAAGAATTTAGCAGTTTGGCTTTAGTTTGGCAGACGTGTTAGGCTATTTAAGACTGTAAATGCTGAATAAACAAAGCTTACTCCATCTAGCTTCAAGTGCTTTACAAATCGTCTTGTACATATGTTGTAAGCTGAATAAATATGATCGTAAATAACTATTTGCGTACATACAACATACTTATTTAGTTTCTATTTGAGATTGAGATGAAAATCAGAAATATGTGTACGTACTGTAGTTATTTTGAGTAACAGATGTTTATTTAAATAAAAAGTATTACAATATATGTTACAAGATAAAGTACTTTCAACCTTTTCGATTAAAGCTAATGTTTAGGGCACCAAGGCAGATATTGAATATCACCATAACAACAAAGAGAAGTTTAAAATATGTTATATTCTAACATTATATTTGAAATAGCCAGTTTATCTGAGGTTGACGATAACTTTTAAAGTCCACTTTCACCTTCATTGACAGTTAGCATCAGGTCAGATGAAGACTCTCATCATCAGAGACCATATATTATGAATTTTTTTTGGTAGGCATTTGATTTTTTCACTTTATTTATAATTATTCATATGTTATGATTCCAAAGGACCAAAAGTCAATTCCAATATGAGAGCACGTAGAGCACGTTGAGCACGTTGTTTTACCCCCCACCCAATTCTCTAAATTCCACTACAAACACATGATACACTAAATATATAACAAGGGTACGACGACCCGAGGTCCTTCAGAAGCGCCCTCGGGTTGTTCCGCTCCTGATCTGATCCGAACCCCTCGGAG
This sequence comes from Eudonia mercurella, assembly GCA_963082485.1. Taxonomy (NCBI): domain Eukaryota; kingdom Metazoa; phylum Arthropoda; class Insecta; order Lepidoptera; family Crambidae; genus Eudonia; species Eudonia mercurella. Next base: position 17,515,676 of record OY720026.1, read on the forward strand.
AAACTAGTAAGGAACGGGGACAGGCACACTAGTATGTAATGCCATTCCCTATAGAAAACCTCTGCCAGCGTTTCGCACGGATTGAGGAACCCTTAAAGTTTACCGCTCCCGAAAAAGTCCGGTGACGCTGGAAATGCCTTAAGCCATCCTTAAGCCCAATTTCCCTTCAGTTGTCCAATGCCTCAAAGGTTGTTTTTTTTAAATACATGATGTTAAATGGAAATGGAGTCCAGACGCGAAGAAAACTGGTGCAGCGTGAAAAAAAACGTAGAATCAGTTAACCTCATTCTGCCGGCCCACAAAGTGCTTCTTCACGCCTCTTTTGAAGGACCCCATGTCATAGGAAGGAGAGAAAACGTGTGCTGGTAGACTATTCCATCTTTTGGAGGTACGACAAAGAAACTGAAAGGCTGTCTGAAAGATAACTGTATTTGTACCTATTAAAAGTCAGCATCAGTGTTCTGTAGTATAATATGAGCAATAAAGAATTTTATCCATCTAAAACTTACCTATCCAACTGGCTTGATTCTCCGTGATTTGTATACTGGATGTGTTGCTCTGCAGCTGAGGTAGTGCCGTGGCTGAGAACCCAAAGGCCATTCCCGTATTGATTGTGCCTAAATTTGCAATAAGAGCTGCTATAATTTGTCTAAACGCCTTCCCCCTGCCCGCTTTGCTTGGGTCCTTGTGCTTCTCAGGGTGCGAAGACTTGTTCTTCGATATAACTGGTTTTGTATCGACTTTGATGAACGGCTTTGCGTCATTCCTGCAAAGATTTAAAAGAAATGTTATTATTTACAGGAATTGTAAAGATTTGTGGTTTGAACAGTTATTTGGCGTTATCCTCCTGCCCTGCCCGATCGTCTAATTGCCACTACACATTTACAGAATACTCTAAACAATTCGCACAGGCCTAAGACTCCGTACACGTAGAACAAGGGTATGACAACCCGGTTCACAGGCACTCTATACCAGGTACAGAACCAGTACCAGATACTAGTATGGTACATGATTGTGTACGTGGTTTAGTTGGTAGTAGGACTTGTTTGTCCGCCTGGCTAGCTACTACGATCTGTCACCATAACATCAATGTTTGTAGCTTTGTTGTGTTCCGGCAGCTAGAGATAAGATAGCCAGCCAGTGCCTCAGTAGTTGCGGATCAGGGGTGAAGTGTGCTTCTATCATTGACCTGTATCATCACTTAACATCGAAAGCACTGTGCTTACCCGTAAGATATTTAAAAAAAACCTGCTCGTAGAAAAAAAGTTACTTAAAATCTCTTCAGAATGCCTATTTTCTTTACCATTCATATTCATTCGATTACGTTTACGAATACGAAATCGCCTCCTGGCGACATACGAGAAGAGTTAACATTTTGCCATACAAATTCTCGTTTTCGTTAACGTGATCGAACGGCAAATGAAACTCGCATTGGCACCTTGATATCACTATAAACAAGGATTATTTACGTTTCGCTACTATCATCACTATCATTGGCTTGATTATTAAATGTGAATCGACAATAACAACTACATAGCAGACGTTCACTTTATCTCAGTTCAACAGCGGCGGTGTCAGCTTAATCACTATTATTTATTAATTATAAATAAAATGTACACGCTGAAGGTTATATTTTACATATTCCTTATGAATTACTTTAATTTAATTACTTTAATGTCATGAAAAGTTATACAATACGAAAGTATTTTATTGTAATAGTTATTGTAGTAAGTTCAACCCTATGACATTTTACTTATGTAGATATCATCATCAGCTCATTTTATGTCCCCACCGCTGGGGCACACGCCTTCCCTATGGATAAATAGGCAGAACGATTGGTGATTGTTAACGAATGCTAATGCAGCTGGGACCAACGACTTTACGTGCCTTCCGAAGTACGGAGAAGCACTAGATGAAAAATTTATAGTCACCCATCCGATGACCGGCCTTTGCGAAAGTTGCTTAACCTAAGCACTCGCAGACCGGGTGCGTTATCCACTGTGCCATCGAGCTCCACTAATAATGTAGATAAAGAGTTTTCTAATCTATAAATTTGTAAGCGTTACTAGCTAAGTATAACTTTTTAGGAGAATGTCAGTAAAATTTCTCGGACTTACGCTTTTTTTACAAAATGGTGATCTCAAAGTTCCATTGTCTTGTTTTGGATTTTTATTATATCCTACCAAGACAACAGCTCAATTTAGAGTTAAAGCTCATAGTTAGATTAGTTGTGTTTTTGATCAATTGCAACAAATACACTTTGATAATAAATTGCCAATACCCAATCGTTAATATTTATATTGTAATCGAATAACAGTAGGCCTAAGAGACCACCTTGTGGTACCCCGAAATGGTTATGTTTTACCAGTGATTTGCCTAGTAAATTTCTTGTTTGATCAACTTTTTACATGATTGTGTACATGGTTTAGTTGCTAGTAGGACTTGTTTGTCCGCCTGGCTATTTACCACCATATTATCTAAATATGTTGCTTTAACATCAACGTTAATAGCATTGTTGTGTTCCAGCAGTTAGAGATAAGATAGCCAAGTGCCTCAGTAGTTGAGGATTCCAGGTGAAGTGCTCTTCCAAGTTAAGCTTTGTCATCACTTAACATCCCGTGAGATGAAGGTCAAGTCCTTACCCATAAGAAATAATAATAAAAAACTTAAAATGTTTAACAGGTTTAATGAATAAGAATACAATCAAGAATACGCTTAACTTAGAATTCTCGACGAATATCTAATTTATAGGCAATGCATTGTAGGTCTCGGTCAAAATAGCCTAGGCATTGAAAAACCGACAATTAATATAAAATACAATTTTCCTGCGTCCTTACATCCGCGGTCGAGGTATATTGCATTTCCAGGCTCTTTTACGACATTATCGTTTAATATAAATACATTACAAATCAAATTAAAATCTTTTACTGGTCGTAGTATTAAGGTTAATCTGGCCATGGTCTAAAAATATTATAATAACTAGCCGTCAATTCAAGATAAACATTTCAGATTCGTTAGTCATATTATAGTCTTAAACTATTCGACGAAAATTGGTGCATTTTTTCAGTGCGTAGAGTAACTTACAAAACACATAATTATATTATTCAATTGTTATAATTTTTTTTTTAAAGTTTTCTAATAAATGATGCATGTATGTAGTATTTACCTGTAAGTGTTTATTACATTTAGATAAGTATTTATCTAAGTATTATCTTTTTGGAAACGACGTAAACAAACGTTGGTTAATATAATTAATTAAACAAATAAAAATATAGTATTGGGTCTTTACCTATGAAATTGAAGAAGCAACAAATATACACACACACAAACTTTCGCATTTATAATATTAGTGTGATATTAGTGTGATGATAACTTTGAAAACTTAGTGTCAAAACATAATTGTTTTACGACAGATCATCAATAAAAAGCCTGTTCTGGCTAAGAAAGTAGCTCCTGTGTAAGTGTTAAGGGTTATCTCCTGATAAAGTAATTATCCGACCTCCAGACTCCCGATGACCTTGGCAGTCCTAAGAGTGAGGGGTTCTCAACACTTTTTATTTTGAATTTTATTTTTTTGTATATTATGTGGCAATAATTCAAACAATTATACATCAACATAATCACCAATCAATCAATTATTGTTGTTTACAAAGATTATGACGCCATGTTACAAAACTTGTCTTTTTTTTTCAGTTAGCGTCAGAAACTCATTTGGTGACTCTCACTCTTTTGATGTTTCTATCTCCTCGAAACTTCAAAGATAGGTAAAACCCACGCGCTACCGATATGACCCTGTTATTATACCTACAATTACGATTCAATCAGAATTGCTGCTATAATTCAAAGAAAAACGAAGTTTTCGTTTTCGAAATTTCGTTTGCACTAATAAGTATGTCATTTAATTTCGTGTTTAGTAACCGCTATCATTATAATTTGAACGAATTGCCAATTAGAGATCATCTCGTAAACACGTGCTAACGATTTGTAAACAAGTCATAATACATAATTGAGATAATACTATATATTATACAATGTAGTGTCGATGACTCCTCCGATTGATAAAGTGTTCGTTAAAAATATATTAACGTCACTTCGTATGAAGATAGGCATATTGTTATTGTAAACTTGTTAGATATACATATTGTAGTATATATATATAAGGTCACTTTTTATCAACTGCAAATATTTTGACAAAACATCTAATTATATCAGAGAAATAAGGCCCTAGCATTTAAAAAAAAATCAGGCTAGTTTTTTTTTTACTTTTCTTTTCACGAAAATTGTAATATTTTTAAGAGCGGCCTCTCTGTCAGTTTTTTTAATGAAACTAGGGTGACGTGTAAGCGGTGAAGGCATTGCGACCTCTCTGTTTCGGCTCGTTTGAATTGAAACTACCGAAAATGCTTTATTTTTCTTTTTCATTGAAATGTCTTTTGGCGTTTTTCTTGAAAACTAGCATATAAAAAATTAAGGTTTTTTCATAAAAATAGTTTATATATGTTATTGAATTTATCCTCAAGATATTTGCAGTTGATAAAATGTGACCTTATATTGTTGAAGATTGATATTTCATTGATTAGGTATATCGGGCATGTGTGACGTAAAATTCCTAAAACCTATAAGTTTATTGCAATGTCCCGATACGCGAAGGTCCCATATTATATTGACGACATTGTCATGATTTCAATGATGGAGGCCATTGCCCAGCAGTGGGAGTCATAGGCTATTTACTAGTTGTAATGTTGTGGTAGACTACAAGAAGGACAAAAAAGTCTTTAAAATGTCCCACAGCAAATACACAGAAATTGGAAGTCTTTAGTAGGTACAATAATGGAGGCACAGGTCTCCGTCATTGATTTCAAGTCATCGCTATAATTGATGGGTTCTGGCTTGATAACCACGCTTACCAAATGTGGGTTGGTAATCAAATCCAAGCATATGCATGGCAAAATGTGAAGCACTGCCCGACCTGTAGGGTTACTCTTGAAACACATTTGCAATAATCAATTTCCAATCACAAATCTAAAAAATTCAAATGGCACTCTTAAAAGCGATAATAGCGCCACATTGGAATTAAATTGCGTGGAAATTGAGTGAACAAATTATTATCGAGACGGGGCGTTCCGAAATGGCGAAACTTATCCCAATATCGATACATATTAATTGCATTGGAATTGTGTTGAGATTGAGTTTGCGTCAAGAGTAGCCTACCTGTAGGGTTACTCTTAAAACACATTTGCAATAATCAATTTCCAATCACAAATCTAAAAAATTCAAATGGCACTCTTAAAAGCGATAATAGCGCCACATTGGAATTAAATTGCGTGGAAATTGAGTGAACAAATTATTATCGAGACGGGGCGTTCCGAAATGGCGAAACTTATCCCAATATCGATACATATTATTCGCATTGGAATTGTATTAAGATTGAGTTTGCGTCAAGAGTAGCCTACCTGGGCATTGAACCTATTATAGGGCCTCAAAATATAAAGCCGAACGCGTGTCCTACATACCACATATTAAATAGATCTGAGTTGAATCTATACTAATATTATAAAGCTGAAGAGTTTGTTTGTTTGTTTGTTTGTTTGTTTGAACGCGCTAATCTCAGGAACTACTGGTTCGAATTGAAAAATTCTTTTTGTGTTGAATAGTCCATTTATTGAGGTAGGCTATAGGCTATATTACATCACGCTATGACTAATAGGTGTGGAACAGTCGCTAATTAACGCGGGTGAAACCGCAGGGCACAGCTAGTGCATATATATATATATGTGAAACTCTAGATCATGGGGCAGCTTTAAAAGCAATTAGCACACGAGAAACCAGCTAATAAAATCCTACGTGGTTGTTTTTAGCTTTCTATGAATATAAGCAAATAGAATCTCAAGGAAAATTAGACGATAACCTAGGTTTAATTTGTATTCTAACCTTAATCTTGCATTAACGATGCAGGAAAGCATGTTTGTTTGGCATACCACTTACATACATCGGCTTGCGTTAGAACATTGTTGCTATGAATTCAGAGTTCTTCTATACTAATATTATAAAGAGGAAAGCTTTGTATTTTTATATATATGTTTGCAACGAATAAACTCAAAAACTACTGGACCGATTTAAAAAAATTCTTTCACCATTCGATGCTACAGTAGCGCTGAGTAACATAGGCTATATTAAAAAAAAAAAGAAAATAGAAATGCTGTACGAAGTCCGCCGGTTCAGCTAGTCTATACATATATTATAAAAAGGAAACCTTTGTATTTTTGTATTTTTGTATGTATGTATGTATGTATGTTTGCAACGAATAAACTCAAAAACTACTGGACCGATTTAAAAAGTCTTTCACCAATAGAATGCTACATTAGCGCTGAGTAACATAGGCTATATTAAAAAATATATATAAAATACTAAAAACAATGATATTATATAAAACGACTGAAAACGACCATTTAATTTTCAATACAAAATGATTTGTTAGTTTTGTTTTCATGGAAACCATTGATATGTATTTAACTCAATAATAGAAACTGTCAAAGCGGTACGAAGTCCGCCGGGTCAGCTAGTATTTAATGTTTTGAGAAATAAAATAATCACTCCCCATTGTAAAAACCATGGCATAATAGTTCATCATCATCACCAGCTCATTATATGTCCCCACTGCTGGGGCACAAGCCTTCCCTTTGGATGGATAGGGAGAACAGGCCGTAAACCACCACGCGGGCCCAGTGAAGATTAGTGATTGCTAACGACTCTTAATACAGCCGGGACCAGCGGCTTTACGTGCCTACTAAAGCACTGAAGAGCTCGAGTTAATACATTTTTGATCACCCATCCATCCGAAGACCGACCTTTCCGAAAGTTGCTTGACCTCAGCAATCGCAGACCGGGCGCGTTAGCCACTGCTCCATCGAGCTCCTCGGTATAATAGTTATTTAAAGATTTAAAAGAGTGAAGTAGATATTTAACGATCATATATTTTTTTTTATATTTACGGGTAAGCACAGTGCCTTGATCTCACCTGATGTTAAGTTATGATAAAGCCAATGATGGAAGCGCACTTCACCCGGGACCCTCAACTAGTGAGGTACTGGCTATCTTATCTCTAGTTGCCGGAACACAACAATGCTACAAACATTGATGTTATGGCGACATATTTAGATAAGATGGTGGTAGCTAGCCAGGCGGACAAATAAGTCCTACCACCAACCAAACCGAGTACACAAAGATGTACCCCCCGCTGGGAATCGAACCCGGGACCTTTGGGTCTAAACCGGTGGTCTTAACCACTAGACCACAGAGGCGATATTTTCTGATAGACGGTCATATTATATATACTCTAAATATTTCACTGTAGTTATCAATATCATTTTGTTTTTATTAAAACAATTACTAAAGCTAACTAAAATTACAATGACTATTATAAAAAAACTATCCTACCTAACTATTCTTTTGATACGATAAACTTTAAAAAGATCTATAGACTTGTTAGTACCAATCGATTATGCAATGCAAGCAGTAGTGATTCTCGACTCATCAATGATGGGAAGCGGCAGAAATACCGAAACTGTTATTTCCAATTGGCCTAATTGTATGTTGGACGGTTACAAAAGAACTGTAGACGCTGCACAAACTTTTATGAGACACGTATAAAACAGGAGGAAAGTTACCAAAAATATCAAGATTTTTTTGCATTTATTAAATTATTTTAGACAAATATTAGAGCTCGATGGCGCAGAGGTTAAAACGCCCGGTCTGCGATTACTAACGTGAAGCAACTTTCGCAAAGGCCGGGCATTGGATGGGTGACCAAAAATGTATTATCTTGAGCTCCTCCGTGCTTCGGAAGGCACGTAAAGCTGTTGGTCCCGGCTGCAGTAGCAGTCGTCAACAACCGCCAATCCGCACCGAGCCCGCGTGGTGGTTTATGGCCTATTCTCCCTATCCATCCATAGGGAAGGCTCGTGCCCAGCTGTGGGGACATAATGAGCCGGTGATGTGATGTTCAAAGTTCAAAGTTCTTTATTGCATTCATGTTGTACATATACAGGTGTTGAAAATGATAAAAAAGAAACAAACATGACCCTGCAATAAAATGTGATGTGATTACGAGAAAATATTTTTTTTTAAATAAAAACAACATGTGTCTTCATATATTATATGTTGTATAATATATTAGTTTATTTGATTTTATACAATATGTATATTATGCATTATTGTTTAAAATTATATCAGAATTTTTTTTAAATAATTTAATCATTGCTTTTATAAAATTTTAATAATCGGGATTATAGTTTTATGTTAGTAATATATTCATTCGTCTATATTCTGTGGTTGTATGTACCTTTAAGTTAAAAATAAATTCTAGAAAATACTTTTGCGCCTACTATTAACTAGTTAGTCCTTCTATCAGTTCTTAACCCGTTGCCATAGTTAGCAAAACAATTCGTTGTAATTGCATTTTAAATATTGAATCCTAAACACTATATCCCATCTATACCTCTTTATTTTAAGACAGCACCACAAAAATGTGACATGGTTAATGGCTATAATATTTCAGCTACAACAACCTGAAATACTGATATAAATCAGTATAAACATAATAAGTATAAACTTTATACTAAAAACAGAAATCAACACGACATTAATTCAACAAAAATAATAGAAAAACCACATGCAACCCAAAAATACCACATAGAAATCCTGTCCATCCTTCCATCCACCATTGCATTCCACTCCAGACACCATAACGTACGACAATCACGTTCTAACATCACTTTATAAACACCAGACTTACATGGATGAACTGTCATCGTATACCGAGGTAGAACCGTAACCAGTGATCCGCTGAGTGGTATCTGGAGATTCTTGAGTCGGCACCGCGACCAAGAAGGACCTGAATATTGTATAACCAATTTTTTATGATATTTAGCCTTTAAACGCGTATACGGAGTGTGCTATCGAATTACACGGGCTGATTACACCATCTCCTTTTTATACCGGGGGACTAGACGCGGGCTGAGATCACAACCTTAAGTCTCTAATCGCCGTGGTGGTCACCGGTGACCGACAAACAATAAATTTTCTATTGTGTCTGGTTTTGAGGCAAAGTGTTAAGCTGTCAATTCTATACTGTCAACATACCGCCGTTGCGCACAAAGCGCTTTGCGTCATTATTTTTGATGCGGACTTCTGAGATGTGTAATTCCCTTTCGGTGGATCTGTTTTTTGATACAACCAGGACCTTTTTTTTTATATAAAAGAAGGAGGCAAACGAGCAGGCGGGTCACCTGATGGAGAGTAATCACCGCCGCCCATTGACACCCGCAAAACCAGAGGAATCGCAGACGCGTTGCCGGCCTTTAAGGAAGGAATAGGCTTTTCTTGAAGATCCCAAGGTCGTAACGGTCCGGAAATACCGCCGTCGAGAGCTGGTTCCACAACACTATAGTTCGAGGCAAGAAATTTCGAGAAAAACGCACAGTAGTAGACCGCCATCCATCAAGGTGATGTGGACGGAATGACAGTCGATTGCGTGTATTGCGGTGAAGGAAAGCAGTGGTAGGGATCAAGCCGAACATTCCTCAGAACACTCCTCATGATATATGCGGTACAATATACAGAGAGACGCAACGTCTCTCCGAAGAGCCAGTGGATTGAGCCGACCTGAAATAACCATGTCGTCGACAACTCGAGCAGCTCTGCGTTGAATGCGGTCAAATGGAAGGAGTTCATACTGGGGTGCTCCAGCCCAAAGATGGGAGCAGTATTCCATATGCGGCCTGACCTGTGCTTTGTACAGTTGTAAGCGGTGGGCCGGCGTGAAATACTGACACGCTCTAGTTTATATTAAGTAGGTATATTAGTGTGAATTATAGCATATTTATTTGGATTTAACAGGCAACACCGTAATAAATAATTAATATAGAATATTTTTCATACCGGACTTCATTATGAGTTCCCTGAGGATTGTATAGATTTTTATTTATTTTTAAGAGGGTAATATGGAAATAAGAAACCTGTAAGTAGAGTAATGTGATTTTCGTCTGACCTTGGTTATTTTTGTCGATCATCAGCTATCTTTCTATACTAGTGCAAAAGTAAAATCGACGCAAACTGAATGATTTTATGAATGTTACGTACACATTAACAGTACACATTAACTTTGATCTCTAAAAACAACGTGGGTACAGACAGTTTTAAATTCATGAGATACTGGACTTTTCACGTCCAATTACTGTTACAGAACAAGCTACCGTAATTACTGTTACGTTGCCACGTTTTCAGAACTTGGTCAGCAAATTTCAAAAGTCGGTTACTACCGACTACTTTTAAATGGTTTCAGTAAATAACGCAAAAAGCGATGATATATCTCTTGTATATCAAGGGCCTAATTCAGAAGGCAGTTCTCCTCGATACGGCACGCATTGTGAGGAGGTTCCTGTCTCTGGAGCCCTAACCACCGGTAGTTTGGACCGTGGTCCCGATGCCGGCGGATCCCTTTTTTTATATTTTTAAATGTTTTATTTATTTTGTTTTTAGAAAATAATTAAAAATGTAAATTTATATGAAAAAAAATAAAAGACAATAATAATAATAATAATAAAGCGGCCACCGCAAATACTGGGCAGACTCCTCTAAATGTTTTAAATTGTAATGGTTTTTCGTAATAATATTGTAATGTTTTAAATATATTGTAATTGTTTTTGTGATATTGTAATAATAAGTCGGTTACTACCGACTACATTTAAATGGTTTCAGTAAATAACGCAAAAAGCGATGATATATCTCTTGTATATCCGATTTTACAGCTAGATACTGAAATAGTTGCCTACATATTTGAAATTCACAAAACAGAATTCATCGGATGCCTAGTGTGAGCTTTGTTTAATATCCGTATTCATTCGATTACGTTTACGAAAACAAAAATTAGCATGGCATTGAAGCAGCGCCTCCTGGCGACATACGAGGAGAGTTAAAATTTTGCCATACAAATTATCGTTTTCGTTAACATAAACGAATGGTGAATGAAACTCGCATTTGGCACCCAGTAGAGCTTTTTACGGGGTTTTGCACAATCTACTTAGTATCGATATCATAGGCATTTTTATTTACCCAAACGACGTTTCGACAGAGTTGAACCGGTCAGGCAGAAACTTTGACTTCGACTTTAAACCCTCAAGGCTTGGAGTCAAAAGACTTTAACTTGACGCTTATTTAAGTCGAAAACTCAAGTTTTAATAAAGTATTAAAGAACTGAGTCTCTTGCATCACTAGTCACGAGCTGACTATGATTAGACGCTCTTATGTCTCAATTAAAAACTAAGAGAGGGAAAAGGACGAACTGCGTAATGGACCAAATGCATGTATGACGAACTTCGATATTGACCAACTGCTACCAAGTCGATTCGCTGTTCGTCCTAATTTTAAAATGAAGTGCGTATTATACCAAATGCGTGTAGGACGAACGCCTAACAAATCGAAGCGAGTAACAACAATCCACTACACTATTTTTATGCAAACAATCAATGTTTTTGCTTGTATTCAGTTTAGTATCTTATCAAAGTCATAACAACGAGTCCGTCGGCTCTGTTATCAATGATATTGCCGGCACAACGAGTATCTGTTTAGTAATAGAATAATAAGTCCTCAGTAGTTGAGGATTCCGGGAGAAGAGCGTTTCCACTTTTGGTCTTATCGTCATACTTACTGATGAAGAAGGGTAATCATCGTCGTCATTATCATCAGCTCATTTTTGTCCCCATTCTGGGGCACGAGCCTTCCCTATGGATGGATAGGGAGAACGTGCCATAAACCACCACGCGGGCCCAGTGCGGATTGGTGGTTGTTAACGACTGCTAATGCAGCCGGGACCAACGGATTTATGTGCCTTCCGAAGTACGGAGGAGCTCAAGATGGTAAATTTTTGGTCACCCATCTGATGACCGGCCTTTGTGAAAGTTGCTTAACCTCAGCAATCGCAGACCGGGCGCGTTAACCACTGCGCCATCGGTTTGGCTCTGGTTTGAGAAGGGCAAACGTTTCCACAATGTAGGGAAGAACGCATGAAAAAAGCAAAAGAAATAAAAGAATAAAAAACTAATCGTGGCTACTCTGTGTTCTTCCAAAGGCACATTAAATCGTTGATTCGAAAAAATTACTTTTCTAACGGCCGGTAATTGCTGTAAAACTTGAAAGTATTTAATAAAGAAACAAAAATAAAGAGCTTATTGTAATCATAACACAGTTATGTAAAGAAAAGTGGAAGTTTCTACGCAATTGATTGATAAGTCTGAGGTAGACATTGTGATGAGAAGAACCAGCAAGAAACTCAGCATGGTCATTTTTCTTTTCCCCCTTTAAGTTTGCAGCGCCAGTAATATTGAAAAACGCCCTCTTTACTATTTATGGACATACTACACGTTACCAGCTCATTACCAGGAGAACCGCCCATAAACCACCGCCCGGCGGGCCTAGTGAAGATGAACGGAAAAAAAATGTTGTCTATCAAATTACATTTACCAACATGGGACCTACCTATTAGGCATTCCGGAACAAATTAATTAGTAAACTTATAGACCATGACAAATTATGTAGAATTAGAATTATAAGTATTTTTTTTAAATAGTTAAAATTATTACAGAAACAGCGTAGCAACTAAGATTTTTGACATTCTGTGTGTATACGTTGCCAGGCGTCCGGATAAAGCCGGACATAGTTAGCCTTTTTGATTGCGTGTCCGGCCAAAATAAACGGTGTCCGGCTTGTCCGGCTTTTGTTAGACTTTTTAAATTTTTACTTTTTTTGACTGATGACTTTATATGACTGATTAATAATAAAGCACAGACTGATTTGGCATTCGATTTTTTTTACATTTCATTAGAATTTAACAAAATGTACATGGTAATAATCAAAAAAAGCTTGATTTTACATACAATTATAAAAACATAGAAAAGATCTGGACACTTGCTGAGTTTCTTGCCGGTTCTTCTCAGTACAAGATCTCCCGCCCAGAGTAGACTTACGAACCGATGGCATAATGACGTACATAAGAGCTATTTGTAGCCTAAACTGAATAAATGATTTTAAATTTTGAATTTTGAATATTGAATTCTTTTTTCGTACTTATTAATACTGAGACACAAAATCCTCAATAATGTAGAGTGTCCGGCCTTTTTACCCAAATGTCCGGCCAAACAGGCTGGTCTGTCCGGTTTGGCAACCTGGCAACCCTATGTGTGTGACAAACAGCAGCAGCTTAAGGCGAAGGGTAAGGCACACTAGCGCCATCAATTGATAATTTGACAATTACTAACGGACCGGATCTTTTTTAAACATTACGTACCGTCCGATAACAGGAAAGCATCCATAGTATTTATTTAATAATTGTGCACTACTTTTTGTTGCGTGGTTTATTCACAAAACGGGCTATCGCATTTATTCACAAACAATGGCTACTTTTGGTGTTAGCGAATGAATACAAAAACAAACCTAAAAGTAGTGCACAATTATCAAATAATAGATGTTTGCCTAGTGTCGGAAGTTCCGCAATGTTTGAAAAAAAATCCAGTTTAGCAGTTATCAAATTAAATCCATCAGCGGCGCTAGTGTGCCTTACCCTTCGCCTTAAACAGCTACACGCGGACTGTTCCGTCTCCTTATTTTGTGGGCACGTGCTGTGGTGAGATTCCGTTTTGGTGAAAGGGTCCATGCGTGCGTTGCTCGAGCATTGATGGAAGCTTACCTTCTACAGTTACCATATTTTGTGGTATTACGGAGGTATACGTATTCATTTTTGTTTTGCTATCGCCGCTTCGTTCAAGGGCTCGGGCAATGACATCGTCATGACAACATGGCCCGCGTAGATGTGCAAATAATTGGGCGAAACCATCCCAAATCGCCCCGGCTGACGTCATCACTCAAATGATTTATTGATTCGATGGTCGATGAGTTTATGTACTAGGGCGGTACATCGAACGTTACACTCGACTTCGTTGTTACGACGGATGTTATTTACGTGATGGAATATTTTTTGTTAGGTAATTTTGGAGAATTTTTATATTCTTTGGATTTTCTTTACTTTACGGGTAAAATGTAACATAGATTAAACGCTGAATTTTTATAAAAAAATCTAAAAAATCGCTCATTTTTTTAGCATAAAATAATACTGTGGACTACGTAGGTATTCATAAAATACAATAAAATGAAATGGAATGAAATGAAAATCCTTTATTCAATTTAGGCATACAAATTGCACATAATGAACGTCAAGTACCTAGTTACATAAAAAAAACACAAAAATATATTAAAAAATAATACAAGTACACACAATAATACTTAAAATGTGAAAATTATTAAACAATACATATAATATGTAATGCGATTCTACTTCTGATTCGGAAGGTTGATTCTGCTAAGAAGTCTCCAGCAAAAAAATTAAGCAGCTTTTCTTTTAAACTAAGACTTGTATACAAAAATGTAACTACTTACAATGTGAAATAACATGTGCAGGCGAGCAGACTAACATGACCACACATTCTTAAGAGCGTTTACGACGCACACTAGCGCCGCCAATAAAAAAAAACATATTTAGTAATTAGAGATAGAAAATAAAATTATGCTCAACAAACTATTTGAATGAAGTAATTTAGCATTTTTACGTCACCTAATGAACATCTGACATGTTATGGTTTAGTTAAATAAGACGTTACAGCTAAAAACGGCCACTTTTAACTATAACGCAGTATTTAACTAAACCATAACATGTCAGGTGTTCATTAGGTGACGTAAAAATGTCTTCTTAAATCTATCTAATCGATTAGTGATGGTGGCCCGTACAAAATATTCTTTGAAGGACATTCATATTGGTGCTCAAATCTAACTATCTGACCATCCAGATAAGAATTTATAAAATTTATTATTGATTTCTCAATAACATTACAATTAGAAAAAATATTTTCTAAACAGGTAGCTGATGTGGCTGTAACTCTTGTAGGTTCATCAAAAAGATTTTGCAAGTTAAACGATTTGAAAAGATTAAGAAACCTTACCGAGTTTTGTGAGTCATCTAAAATATTTATATTAAAGTCACCACATACAACTATCCTCTTTTTACAATAGCATACCTTTTGCAAGGCTTCTTCCATAATGGACTCAAATAAGGGGTAATTACCAGAGGAAGGCCTATACACACAAATAATAACATTCTGCTCGAGCTCCGCACATGATAGTTCAATATTTCGTTCAACTGAGAGAGATACCTATATCGTTTAATAATATCAGTGACCCACCTCTTATAGCAGACTCTCTTGTGAACGAACTAATGACTTTATAATTATCAATGCTTACTTACTGTTCGCATTTTTTTATCCAGTGCTCGGTTAAGCATAAGACATGTACATTTTTTCATTTATATATAATTCCAATTCTAATTCTTTTCCAGAAAAGCCCTGAATGTTTTGATGAATAATGTTTATAAAGGTAGACCTTTCATTTGTCTTAATATTTAAGTCGCAAGAGTCTTAGAGATCAATTTAAATGATTGTAAACAGATTGATTTGGAACAGATTCCAAAGTACAATTAACAATAACAATATTCTGCCCAATAGGGGCAGATAGGGTAGCCAAATTTTTGGCTGAGTATTTTATATAATATGATAGCGATTATGCTATCTGTCTCTTAAGATATATAAAATGTATCTTTAGTCAAATATAATGTATATACTTATTTCGTAATCTAAATACATATTTAAGTCAATTAAATGAAATTTATTCATATTATTAAATGTCAGAATATGTAATGTCAGATTTATTTTATGCCTTTATATCGTTTTCAGTCTGTGGCAAGCTTTCGCTGAAAGGATGTGTGAACAAAATAACATTTTTAACATTTAATTAATACAATAAATCAAAACATTTTAACAGTTCAATCTTGTCCATACTTCCCCTGTGTCCCACTAAAATCAATAGTGTGGTGTTTTCATTGAATTTGTAATTCATATTTTTTTAATAATATCATCATAGTTTTAACCAGGCGTACAATAATTAGTAACAGTTAGTCCCAAATACGTACTTAATAATTGGCCCATGGATATCCCAAGTTCATCACTATTATAAACGTGATAGTCTCAGATTTTACAATGATGTTCGCGCCAGAAACGCGACGGTCTCATTTGCTGTTCACTCATTCAAATAAAAGATACGCCGCACAAGCCGACGACGGCGGAGCGAATGTGTTGATTGGACCGCGCGACCTACTCTCAGCCCCAAGGACGTGCGGCGTGCATTTCGGTGCACTGAATTCCCAACGATCGGCCCGCCCGTGACGTCAAATATCATCAGCTGTCTGTCGCTGTGTCGGCTTTGATTCCCGGCAGCCGATACAAATGTTATTCTGAGTGAATTTGTATTTTTTCCTATTGGTATTTTTATTTTTATTCGATACTCTTGTTATTATATGATTATATGATTTAGACTCACAGACTAACTGAGGGCTGCTAGATGAGCTATTTTGGTCTGACTGGTCACAATTAGACTGAATGAGGTACTTTAAAGCAAGCATGTGTTCCTCGCACTCATTTTTAACACTACTATACTTTTCGTCATTAATTCTAAGGATTTGTGAAGGTTACAAATCTCAATTTCCATTTTCTATAGGTCACTGTCATATTCGGTAATATTATTTTCTAATAGTAATGAATTATCAAGCTCATCACCAAATTGCCTTCCCTCTTTTTTGTACATATATTTTTGCCTTTTATTAAGTTTTTTAGTTTTGGTTACCTATATACTTATTAATGTTAACGTTTCTACTGCACTGAACAATCCCCACCTCAGTATTAAAGTTTAAGGTTTTTATTGTTTCGAGAATTGTGCAGTACAAACCAGGCTGGTCGCACTACTGACTAACTCATCAATCAAGCTGTAGTAATGAGAAGTCATGGTGTCTCGTTTCTCCACCTCCAGGGTGGTAATGTGGCGGTGGGCTTCTTCCTGCTCCAGGACCGACATGCGCTTGAGGCCCTGCTCATACACGTCACTGCATTCCCTGAACCCTACCAGTATGCTATGCAATTTGTCTCGCTCATCTACTACTAACCTATGCTCACTGTGCAGCTCAGCCATTAATCTGTTTTTTTAAAACAGCATTTTTTTAACGAATCTCATAGTTCCGTCGCATTATCATCTCTTTCCCTATGCAATTGTTCAACCAACCCCTTGGAAACCTCTAATTCCTTCAAAGCCAAGTCCAGTTTTCTCAATGTAACATCGAGCTTACCCTCTTCTTGGCGAGCTGACGACATACTACGTGTAGCCATCGGCATTTTATTTACAACAATAAAGTATTACAGGTTATAAAGTTAATCACGAAATAAGCTCAACGCGAAAGTGATCAAATATCACTGTAAAACGATAAAAAATACGGTACTGCCTAATGATTATTATAATTATATGTAAAATTTCCCACACAAAGAGATGACAAAGATTTATAATTAAAAAAATGCAGTGTCATTGACAGCTCGCCGCACGCCAGCCGGTACGTACGATACTAATAATCTGTGCATAAAACTGTGTATTGTGCGTGAGTTAGTGAATTGCAGGTATGTATACCTGCAATTCACTAACTCACGCACAATATACCTGCAATTCACTAATACACAGTTTTATGCACAGATTATTACGTAAAATCACTTATAATATACTTACTTAAGGGGGTGCAGCGCGGACGCAAAACTGTGAGTTTCAAGTTTCTTTATGATAGCGAGCGAGCGGCGCGTGGCAGTGGTGTGACAACGGCGCACGACTACGAACACGCACGCACACTTATATCTGTACAGAGTAGGCTGGTGATTTCATTAGAGCAATGTTTACCTTCGTAAAATCATAGGCGTTTGGGTAAAAAATAAGAAAAGGCTTAATATTTTCATATTCATGTTTTTTATTGAAAAATAAGACAACAGTGACCTGCGGAATATCAATACAAACATTTTGATGTCGGATCATTGTTTCATTTGTGCTATATTTACAAAGTTTCTGAAGAAATAAGTTTTTAGATATAATTACTTTTACGTAATGTTCAAATTCCAAGACAACCATGGCCTTGTGAAAGGATCAAGCTAACCTACACTAGTTCTTTTAATGTACAAGACCTATTGAGCGCCTAACACCAGTGACTTAAAAACACGTAAATTTTCAAATTCCGCGCTGCACCCCCTTAAATTATGTTTTGTGATGAATTTTGGCACCAAATTATAACAATAAAAATAAATTCGAGACAAAATGCAATCAGATGTTAGCCGTAGTGTTTTACTTTTTATTTTTAAGTGCTAATTGCTGCACTGAAGCTGAATTAAAAATTTATAAAATACAGTGAAAAAAATCATAATGGTAAGTAATCAAGTGGGCCATATCACCCAGGTTCGATTCCTGGCTGGGTCGGGTAGGCATTTAATTTTTTCACTATATTTTATAAATATTTAGCCGTAGTATTGCCACAGAGGAAAAAAAGTAAAAGTGGTATAGGGAATAGGTGGGTACCTATCTACATATATGGAAGTGTTAGATAAAACTTTTTTAACGGAGTTACTCAAAAGTTAATAAATAGCCTATATACTGTCCCACTGTTGAACAAACGCTTAGAACAATTATGTACTAGATTCCTGATGAGCACTTGAAAAACGGTACGCGACTTTGGGACTAAATTCAAAATTCAAAAAAATTCAAAATTCAAAATTCAAAATTATTTATTCAGTTTAGGCTACAAATAGCTCTTATGAATGTCATTATGCCATCGGTTCGTGAGTCTACTCTGGGCGGGAGAACTTGTACTGAGAAGAACCGGCAAGAAACTCAGCAAGTGTCAAGCTCTTTTCTCCCTTACAGCGTCAAAAATATTGGAAAATGCCCTATCATAAAAGGACATATCATAGGATCTATCATAAGAGGACTAGGGAGCCGCAATGTCGTTTGTGGCGATGACAGTAAGAACAAATATTTTGCAACCATATTTAGGGTATTTTCCGATATACACTGCGAGCACTGAAAAGGTGTGACGTCAATTTAGTATACTGCGAAACCGTTCCTTTATAGTTAGCTATACTGGTTACTGTTTAAAACGGAACGTAATCCAGTATACTGTCATCCTTGCTGTCATCCATGTCATTTTTGGACGCTGTTGATCACGTGGTCAAAGCACTGAGAGCACCTTACCTCGAAAATGCCAGTGCTTACGGTACAAAAATTGCGACGATTTATGACGTCATATATTTCCCTAGGATACTGCGGCAGTATACTGTCAATCCATAACGGAAAAAAATTCTCACCAGCAAGAGCACAGGACAGTGCTCGCATTGTACATCGGAACATACCCTTAATCTTTATGTATGTTTAAGATTTGAGGTTAACACTAAGCTGAAGTTGATGATGCTATTACAATGTTTTTTCAGATTTCATATATTCGAAATTTAAATTTACCTATAGGTACATAAGAAACAAGACCACTTTCGAGATACAAAGTTGTTACAATTAAAAGATAGAAAGAAACACATAATTTTTTGCTCGCATTGCAGTACTAGTATGTCATAAAAATAATATAATCTCAACGTTTTAAAGAGCTTAACCTCCCTACAATATTTATGATAAAATTTTATTTAACCGTAATAAAATAACAAGTATAAAGGTGCATCGCCCTCCAGCGTGATGCTCGTTACATAGTATATTAAATTGTTATCAGTAAGTACCAACGTTTGCGGTGATAAGAAAAAATATAGTAAACACTAATTTAATCGAGACCTACTTAAAACAAAAGTTCTAGAGAAGAACATTATTTACTTAATTTTAGAACACACATAATCAGACATGCAAAAATAAGTTATAAATATTGTTTTCTAAAGTTTACGCGAACACTACACATTGAAATGAAACAACTTTTACGGATCTACTTGCGTTTATTTTACACATTACTATTAATTTACTGTACTTCCATATATGAAAGGTGTCACTGACAAGATTGGACATATCTTAAAGCGAGCTTCGCTTCGCTTCGAGCGAGTAAGTGTTGATTAACACTTACTTCAAGCCGCCGAAGAAGATCAACCAATTTTTACGACCTGTCAAGTGTACAAACTGAACTGCGACTGTGGGCTTTCTTACATCGGGCAAACAAAGAGAAATGTAGGAACTCGCGTTAAATAACATAGTCTCGTCGTCAAGCATAGGCGCGAAAATAAGTCTGCTGTCAAACATCAAATTCGATAAACCATAAATACTCGCTAGAGAACAACAATTCATCCCTAGGATGATACGCGAGGCTATTGAAATTCAAAACATCCTAATTACAATAGAGAAGATGGTTGGAATCTACTACCAGCCTGGGATCCCATCATTAAATCGCAGGCCCAACACCACACTGCCAGACCAAAAGATACTATAAGCTCTTTCTGCGTAAAACGGAACGCACCTGATTAAATTTAAATGAGTGTATACAAGCTACTAACAATTATGAGATGACCAACACCTCAGTCTCCCTGTGACCACGGACCCTGCAAAGGGTTCGAAACGTCAGGATAAACATTGATTAAAAGTAATGTGTAAAATAAACGCGAGTAGATCCGTAAAAGTTGTATCATTTCATTAAGTTATTAATGTAAAAGAAGTCAAACTCCTTGCTTGTTGATAGTGTTGATGTGTTTCCTAAATAGGTAACGGTGCCTCTTGTTTCAAGGCCAGAGTGAATATAAATAGGTATGTAAATAAAATAAATATAGATATGATTTTTTTACGTAATAAGCATGTTCAATCAAAGTTCACATCTGCACTTAACATCACGTGAGATAGTGAGTGAAATGTTTATCTGTTTGGTAAAATAAAAAACATCATAAGAGTAATCACGTTAATGCTCATGTTAAATTAAAATATAAAAACCTAGTCGTTAGTTATCATCAGTTACGTTACTAAAATGTGTATATATTTCAATCATTCTACGTGTAATCTAAATGGAGTTTAAAAATAAAATTAGCCATCAAATAATTCCAGTAAAACTAAAAATGGGCGCTGGGCCATTTCACTGTCGTCTAACAATTCATAATGAAACAATTAACGTACTGACAACTGTATAATTTTTTTAAGTATGTCATTATCACGTGTGAAGACGTGATCTTTGATGATAAACAAATGAAGATAAGAGATAGCTCGATCACGTCCCGATTATGCATTCATTTGCCACATGATCGATAGATACCACTGTTAATAGATTCGCAAGGAGCTTATCGATGTGATAACGTAACTGCTCCTTTGTAGATCGATAAATTAGATAATGTCCTTCCGATTGCCTATACTTAGATGTTGCCGAAAACTGCTGTTTGATATGATACAGGACTCTGTTTGACACCCTACGTGACAATGACATGTGAAGTTCAAGATATAAGTATAATATTTTGAACAAAATATTACTTACCTAAGGGTAATATAAGTATTACTTTGTTTTTGTTATTGATTGCATGCGCTTATAGGAAAGCTCTTTTGTTTCAACAAATATTTTTTTAGGTAAATATGATCTATTATAAGAATACATTAATAAAAAAATTTGAGGAAAAAATTACTTTTTTAAAACAAACTTTTATTACTTGTTAATAAAAAATGAACTAAAAAGTTAAAAATAATTTAAACCTGATGACAAGAAATTATAAGTAAACAAAAGCGGGTTATACTGTGATTACAAAAGAAAAATAATGAAGGTGTAATAAGTAAACTAAATGTTCTTTAATGTTCCATCAAAATGTAACACGCTTTTATTTATAAAAAAATATTCTTATTATCAGGTTTAAATTATTTTTAACATTTTAGTTTTTTTTTTATTAACAAGTAATAAAAGCTTGTTTTTAAAAAGTATTTTTTCTTTTAACTTTATTTTTAACTTTTTAGTATTTTTGTAGGGAGATAAGGGCTTCAGTACAACAGTGTTCGCCCTGGTACCCTGAGGCGCAACGTTAACGATATGATATATCTAGCAACAAAGTACTCGTCAAGACGAATCATACGAGCCCAAACTCGAAGGGTTTGTGTCGTTCAACTACTGAGTTCCTATAGCCATCTTCCAACTATAATCTTTAATATTTTGTATCATCAGACCCTGATGATACAAAATATTAAATCCCAGGCCCAACACCATAGTGCCAGACCAAAAGATACT
This sequence comes from Eudonia mercurella, assembly GCA_963082485.1. Lineage (NCBI taxonomy): Eukaryota > Metazoa > Arthropoda > Insecta > Lepidoptera > Crambidae > Eudonia > Eudonia mercurella. The sequence continues at coordinate 17,537,862 of OY720026.1, forward strand.
GTAAGCTCTTTTTGCGTAAAACGGAACGCACCTGATTAAATTTGATTATACGAGCCCAAACTCGATGGGATTGTGTCGGTTAACTATCGACTACCGAGTTCCCATAGCCATCTTCCAACTCCATCATCAGACCCTGGTTACCATCTAGCACCAAAGTACTCGTCAAGACGAATAATACGAGCCCAAACTCGATAGGGTTGTGTCATTTAATTACCGATTTCCTATGGCCATCTTCCAGCTCCATCATCAGACCCTGGTTACCATCTAACACCAAAGTACTCGTCAAAACGGATCAAACGAGTCCAAACTCGAGGGGGTTGTTTCGTTTATCTACCAAGTTCCTATAGCCACCTTCCAGCTCCATCATCAGACCCTGGTTACCATCTAGCACCAAAGTACTCGTCAAGACGAATCGTACGAGCCCAAACTCGATGGAGTTGTGTCTTTAATTACCGAGTTCCTATGGCCATCTTCCAGCTCAATCATCAGACACTGGTACTCATCAAGACGAATCATACGAGCCCAAACTCGATGAGGTTGTGTCTTTAATTACCGAGTTCTTATGGCCACCTTCCGGTTCCATCATCACGTCAGCTCCATGTCATAATAATTTTGCATTGTCATCCGATTTACACATGCATGCAAAATTTCAGCTCAATCGGTAACGGGAAGTGGATCAAATTTAACTTGAAGGTATGAAGACAGAGTAAAAAAACGGCAGTGAAAATGATTAAGTTTTAACTATATTAACTCCGAAAGCACCTCACAACACGAAATTTACCGTCGTTACATAAAAAATCTGTTACTATAAATCCATCTGCATATTCTAAAAGTAAACGTGCCAAAAGATGAAAGCTAAATTATACAAGTCATAAATACCACTGGAAAAGTAAATCTATTTTGTATGTTTCTATTACTAACGTCAATATAGTAACTAAAACAGATGTCTGTAAATGTATTTAAAAAAAATTACAGTTTGATAAAAAATAATAATAATTTTTACAATTATTATAGATTGTAGAGTAAAAATACTTATAATATGCAATACCTCAGGGTCAGGTGTCGTCTACTTTACCCAAAATTCTCGACTGATAATGCCAATAACTGACAAAATAAAGTTCTTATGGTAACATTACAGCTAGGCGGACTTATAACAAACCATACCGTCACCCGTGGCCCAACTAACCGGGTACACTGCAATAAACAATGCGTCAATTTTCATAAAAGTAATTTACCTAAATAAACTTTATTCATAGCTGTAGTAAAAATTGTTTCTGTCAAAATTGAAAAGCCATGGATCTCTGGTGCACGCTGCCAAATCCCAAAACGAGAAAATATCTACGTTTGCAGTAAATCTATGTAGATCTGGTGTAAATCATGCTTTTCTCACGTGAGGCCCATATTTTTGGCGCGCAGCCCGCCCGTTCTAAAGTATTTGCAATGTACTAGTAACGAGAAGTTCTTGGTCGATTAAAATGGTAACTCTTTTGTTTCATCGAATGTTTTTGTTTTAATATAAACAGTACGAGGTGCTTTGTGTTAAAAGTGCATAAATAATTCAGGACAGTATTTTGTTACTCTGTTGAAATTAAGAACTAAAACTCTTCCTTTGTTTTTACCATTGAAAATGGTTATCAGATGCAAATCGCCTGAGACGTATTTTTGGCCATAGCTCCTATAATTTTGGGAGAATCGAGATGGAAATAGTACCAAGAGTTAAGGAATTTATCGAGACACGTGTGAGCATTTGAATTTTGAAAATGAGCTCGAAACTTTTTTTGGAATTTTAAAAAATATAAAAAACGGGTTTTTTGGAGGGTGTTTGTATACTAAATTGTAAATATTTCAAAAAAAAAACCGACTTAAGAAAAAAATTTAAAAAGGGTCCTAGTAGGGTATTAGTTTAGCTACAAATTGCAAAAAAAATTTGAAAATCGGTTAATAATTGTGACCTGTAGCCACCTACAGGGGCCACTCCCTTTAGATTTGGTATTGTAGAAAAACGGGTATTTCCGAATATAAAAAGTGATGTAGCTTCTTTGATTATTGATCGATCGTCATGGTAATGGTGTTAAAAGATACGGATGCAGGCGAGAAGTGTATTCAGGTTGGATTTGTGTTGTTTAAAATAAAATGGTTTTTTTTCGTAAATTGTTGTATTCATTTTCAATGCACCGATTCTTGCGGGGACTGCGAAATTTGTGAATTTATTGTTTTAGAAGTCAAACATATGTACGTATTCTTGTAAACATAATCCGACTAAGAATATAGGTAATATGGGTAATTAAATGAGTAGCAAAAATCTATATTATTATCAATGAAAATGGTTCAGACTAAACTACGGGTCTTTCGCCGATTCATACCATGAGTGGTTCATACCACCAAAATAAAAATACCTAGTAAACTTCAAACGTGACTGACCTACTCGCGTTTATTTGATATATTATTCTGTAATTACTTTGTTACTAAATATAACATTATTTTTTGCTGTAGTTCGTATTCGTACACGTCCTATAGAAATCGTGAACATAGGTTTATGAAGCGGATTATTTTATTATTAGATACACGTGAACAAGACGTGAACAGTCTATTTATTTATAATTATTTATATTTGAAATGGAATAACATATCCATTACCATACATACAGCTAATGTGAAAGTCGTTCTACCCCGTGGTTCTACCGAAAAAAACACAATTAAATATTTAATATTTTTTTCTGACAAAACAATCACACTAATTTTATGTACACTGCTTGGGGCACGTGCCCTCTATAGGGAACGGGCTTTAAACCACCTCGCGGCCCAGTGCGGGTTGATGGTTGTTAACGAACGACAGCCGGAATCAACGGCTTTAAGTGGCTTCCGAAGCACGGAGGAGCTCGAGATGATAAATGCAAAGCCCAACCTGGGAATTGAACTGAAGTCCTCCGGATATCGGGCCGAATGATTTGCCAGTGAACCACCGGGGCGTAATTGTAGTTTCTTTAATCAAATTTTTGATTATAATTTAGCGATGCCCTAACAAGGTTTGTAACGGGTCATCATATACTATTATAGTGGCCCGCCCCGGCTTCGCACGGGTGTACTTTTTTTTTTTTAATAAAGCCTTATAGCCTTTTTCACTAAATGACTGATCAACACAATGACTATTCAACAAAAACACAAATGTTGAAAAAATTTCCACGAGCAGGATTTGAAACTGCACCCTTCTGACATACCGGGTCAGGTGCTCCTCCAATTGAGCTATCGTGGTTCTAACCAGCCCGCCGAAATTATTCAACACTATTTACTTTTTACTTTGAAAGCCAAAGGCGAAAAATTTGCGTTAAAATTATTTAAACATTTTATAATAGCTTGCCTACTTCTTAACTGATCTTTAGTATTTGTAAAAATATTATGATCGGATGTTAATGACGGTAGTTGTTGACATTGAATGGGCGCCTTTGGCTTTCAAAGTAAAAAGTAAATAGTGTTGAATAATTTCGGCGGGCTGGTTAGAACCACGATAGCTCAATTGGAGGAGCACCTGACCCGGTATGTCAGAAGGGTGCAGGTTCAAATCCTGCTCGTGGAAAAATTTTCAACATTTGTGTTTTTGTAATTTGTTTCGCAACAAAATTTGCGTTAAAATTATTTAAACAGACTATTCAACACAATAATATTTTTTCAATTCGAACCAGTAGTTCCTGAGATAAGCGCGTTCAACCAAACAAACAAACTCTTCAGTTTTATAATATTAGTATGATTATATACTGAGGTGGGATCATGATTGACTCTTATGTTATTTATGTTTTTTTTTTGTGTGTTAATAAATATTTCTCTTTCTCTCTCTCTCTCTCAAACTGTATACATATTGCAACATAAATAAATAAATAAATAATGTATAGCGCACTTCCTTAGCCACTTCGAAACTGAAATGACAAAGGTTGTCGACCGCAGTCACGAGCAGCAGAGATGGGATGCACTAATACATAAGGAATTAAGAAGTTGGCTGCCAGCCCAGTACCCTTCAACTTGCCACACAATAAAGAGACTACAGAAGGTAAGCTTCATACAAACGTGCTCGATCAACGCACACATAGAAAATCTCTCACCGACACAGAATCTGCCAACAAGCTGCGCTCGGACTGGTTGTGGTTCAGGTCCAGGTTCGATTCTTGACTGGTTCGGGTAGGCGTTTAATATTTTCACTGAATTTTATAAAAAAATTAATTTAGCTTCAGTGCAGCAATTAACACTTAAAAATTAAAAGTAAAATTTGCTATAGCGTTTGTGTTATCAAATTTGTGGTATTTCATCTGCAAAGATGAATCTGCATAGCCATCGGTTGCAATAACCGTTGGATAAATGGCGCACTGTGCCGCTATTTATTTATTTATTTATTTATTTCTAGGAAGATTTACAGACAAATAACATCTAAAGTAAAGGAGAATAAATAGACTTATGCTATTAACAAATCTTCACAATTAAGTATATAAACAATAATGTTCAGAATTTTGTCACTGCTTTTTCAATTTATTAACACAATAAATTGAAAAAGCAGTGACAAAATTAGCGCTGACGTCAGCCTTCCCGGTAGCATAGCATAGCATTCCTGGCTGGGTCGGGTAGGCATTTAGTTGTTTCATTGTATTTTATAAAAAAAATAATTTAGTTGTGGTTGTCGAGTGGTTCCGAGCTTACCTTCTGCGTCTCCTAATTTTATGACCTTGCACTCGGTGGGATGGTTAGGCAACGCCGCCGCCGCCGGAATAAACTTTTGGCACCCATACTATTTGACGTGCAAACTTTTTTCGATGATTTTTTGTTTAGTTTTCAAAATTTCGACTGGAATTTTTCGTGTGGGTGTGGCTGAAAGAAGAATGGTTGTTGATGCCTAGGCTAGAATGAAACGCTAGCCAAGTGTGGTGTGTGGGATTCGCGTAGTATAGGGTTCTGGGTGCCATGTGCGAGTTTCATTCGCAATTCGATCACGGTAACGAAAACGAGAATTTGAATGGCAAAATTGTAACTCTTCTCGTATGTCGCCAGGAGGCGCTGCTTCAATGCCATGCCAATCGTAAACGTAATCGAATAAATACGGATAGTAAACAAAATTTACACTAGGCACCCTGTCGTCTAAAGTAACTGTCATTTCTTGCAATTTTTTAACATAATCTATACTAATATTATAAAGAGGAAACCTTTGTAGAAGTTTTTGGAGAAGTCGTTATTTTTTTGGTAAGAACTATCAATTTTATTTAATCGATTTTTTTAGATAATTTAATAAAAATAAAGAATGACGTGTTTTAGCATTTTTCGAAAAACATCCCCAAAGAAGGTGAAATAGGGGAGGGAAGTTTGTACGGAAATCTGTCTTTTTAATTTATGAGTTTCGGTATTTGGCCTGGTAAGATATGATGAAGAGTTTCAGGATTATTCCACCGATACTTACCTTTATTAAGTTTGGCTTTTATTAAAAACAATCGCAAGTCGTGAAGCCCTCGTGAGCAAAGCCTCGAGCAAAAGCCTAGGTAATCAATAAGGCCTTAGGTAATAATTATGATAACACATTTTTTCAACACTTTTCCAATTGTAATTTGGGTGAAATTAATTAAAAACCATAATTTTATTGTAATAACTATGTTTTCCATTGTTTAAGAAACTGTTTTAACACCGTTGAAGCGAATATTAAGGCTACAACAGTAAATTATGAAAATTAAAAAAAACCTGTCTTGTACATATCAAAACACTTTTGTGTTTACACACAAACGTATGTATGTAGGTAGGTATATTTCTAATAGATTTCACACTTATAAATATTAATATGAACTAAGTTATCTAGTTTCTAATTTAAATTCTATTGAATATAAATATTTAAAAGTATTCGCGTTCCTGTTTCTGTTACTGGAATGTGAAGATAAATATCTAAAACTTTTTATACACACTTCTATAAGTGCCTAGGTATTTTACATTTTGGTAAAGTCAATCTAAAGTCTTATCTTAATATTAAACAAACGATTAAAATCTCAGGCGAATCTCACAAAGTGTTGATATCAAGGTAATTAGTATTAATAATTGCAGAAGATTAAAGCTTTTAATAAATCGCTAGTTGAGTACTTTATTTTGCCCGTGGACTATGGTCAGTGCTGTCATGTCTCCCGTATAATAGAAACTGGATCACAGAATCTCTTCTGTCCCTACTATCTAGTATCCGAACCCCTCGGAGAAGATTCTCCGAGGGGTTCGGATACTAGACAGTAGGGCATACTACTATCAAACATTTAAAAAAATAGTCTGTTTTGTAAACTGAGGGTTAGAAAACGGTTATGAAACAAGATGATGGAATTTAGCCGTTATTAACTTGATTTTTCTTTGGAGAGAGTTTACTGATTGCCTCATACGTCATTTTCAGTTTCTCCGGGCTTTTTTGGGGGCGGCGAGAAACTTAAAGGGTTCCTCAAGCCGTGTGAAACGGACCCGCCCGATTCTCTAAATGTCACTACACACTTACAGAATACACTAAACATGCACACTAGCTTAGGTCCAAGACATCGTACTCGTAGAACAAGAGTACGAAGAACCGGTTCACACGCGCTCTATACCAAGTACATACATGTACCTGGGCGCTTCTCTCCTCCTCCACGGCCCGGTCTACCCGAGCCGAGGTCCGAGCCTTTAGAGCCCCCTCGGGTGGTTCCGCCCCCGGATCCGATCCGAACCCTTGGGAGAATCTAATAGGGCACGGGGACGCGCACTAGTGCGCGATACCGTTCCCTCTAGAAAACCTCCGAAGGTGATTCGTTTCACACGGCTTGAGGGACCCTTTACGTTCCTCGCCGCCCCCAAAAAAGCCCGGTGAAGCTGAAAATGCCGTCTGAGGCAATCAGCAAACTCTCTCAAAAAAAAAAGCATGTCCTGGCAACCTATAAATAAAAGTCACTACCAAAATACGTCATTCTAGATAAATGTGCTTAAAAGCTTGTTACATATTCAAATATAAAGTTTGTTTATATTCCTTCCACTGTTTTTTTCTTACATTTTACGGGTAAGCACTAAACCTTCATCGCACCTGACGTTAAATAATGATTCGACGACCTCCTTGGTCGAGTGGCTTGCACACCGGTTTTCATGGTGTCGCCATCTCTGAGGTCCCTGGTTCGATCCCCGGCCGGATCAATTTAGAAATACCTGCTTTTCTAAATTGTTTCGGGTCTGGGTGTTTCCTATGTATAATAAGTATGTATTTAATTATATTAAGTATGTTTTATCCGTTGTCTAGTTAACCATTTATCGAGGTTCTTAAGGAAGCTTTTCTTGGGGCTAGATAATTGGTGTCAGTGTGGGAAACAATTATTTATTATTTAATGTAAGGCCGAAAGTGGAGGCGCATTTCACCAGGAATCCTCAACTGCTGAGGCACTGGCTATCTTATCTCTAGTTGCCGGAACACAACAATGCTGCAAACATTAATGTTACGGCGACATAATTAGATAAGATGGTGGTAGCTAGCCAGGCGGACAAACAAGTTTTACCACCAACCAAACCGAGTACACACACAAATATGTATGCTGTGAATAGACCGGGACCTGGGTCTGAGACCGGTGGTCTTAGGTAACCACTAGAACATAGAGACGGTCAAAACACACACACAATGTGATTGTTTTGTTGTGTCCTTAATAAATATAGTAAAATGAAGATTGTGCCTATAAAGGTCACTTTTTATCAACTGTAAATATTTTGATAAAACATCTAATTATATCAGAGAAATAAGGCCCCAGCATTTAAAAAAAAATTTGGCTAGTTTTTCGCTGTCAGCCGCTGGGTCAGCTAGTAGATTATAAAGCTGAAAAGTTAGAGAGTAGAGAGTAGAGTTGTGAGAGAATAGTCCATTTATTGAGGAAGGCTAATAGGCTATATTACATACGCTATCTAATTAACGCGGGTGCAACCGCGGGGCACAGATATAGGTACATATAGGAATGCATAAACATAAGTATGGGCACGGTAATAATATCTATTACCGTGGTATGGGTTAACGTCAGTGTCACAAAATAATGAGACCCAAAAGGTAAGCTTATTATATACCGCGCTCGAGCAACGCACGCATAGCACCTTTGTACTAACACGGAGACTACAGGGTGCTTAGAGTGACTTTTGTTTACTATCCGTATTCATTCGATTACGTTTACGAATACGAAAATTAGTATGGCATTGAAGCAGCGCCTCCTGGCGATATACGAGAAGAGTTTTTTTTTTTGCCATACAAATTCTCGTTTTCGTTAACGTGATCGAATAGCGAACGAAATTCGCACTTGGCACCCTGTCTCCTTATAGTGTGTCAGTGTAGTCTGACGGAGCAATAGGAATAACCACAATTTCTCACATTCAACCCGACCATCTACACTCTACAGTTTACTTTAAAAGTTTTATTTTAATAATACGCGTAGCCACTATTCCTTACTCAACCCTTTTTTGTGAGAGTTTGCTGATTGCCTCAGACGGCATTTTCAGCTTCACCGGGCTTGTTTGGGGGCGGCGAGGAACAAGCCGTGTGAAATGAATCACCTTCGGAGGTGTTCTAGAGGAAACGGTATCGCGCACTAGTGCGCGTCCCCGTGCCCTACTAGATTCTCCGAAGGGTTCGGATCGGATCGGGTACTAGATTCTCCGAAGGGTTCGGATCGGATCGGTCACTCAACCCGACCATCTAGAGTCTACACTTGGTTTCAAAGTTTTTATTTTAATGATACGCGAAAGTTTGAAAGTGAATATTAAATACCTATCTAATTTTGTCTTCGCTGCTTCGTTGTAATGTACAGACACCCGCACATCAACCGATACAAAACTGTCAAATTTCTTCAATAAATATTCAACCGTATGTCATATACATAATGTTCAAAGTCTATTGAGGACATTTGACAGTTTGTGGTACTTACTCTGACGTGCAGGCGTGTGTACAATTTAAATAAGAGATAAACAAACAAAATTATCATCTAACTAAACTTTTTATAACTATGGAGCTAATTAGAAAATGGTTTCTTTTAATTAGGTAGGTTTCTTTTAATTACATTGTTTATTAAGTATTTAAAAAAGCCATTAATTTATAATATCATTATTAAATAAGTACCTACCTAATATATTTTTTCATTGAGGAGCGAGTGCGAGTGCTGAGGTTAAGCAACTTTCGCAAGGCCGGTCATCGGATGGGTGACCAAAAATTTAGCATCTCGAGCTCCTCCGTGCTTCGGAAGGCACGTAAAGCCGTTGGTCCCGGCTGCATTAGCAGTCGTTAACAACCACCAATCCGCACTGGGCCCGCGTGGTGGTTTATGGCCCGTTCTCCCAATCCATAGGGAAGGCTCGTGCCCCATTAGTGGGGACATAAAGGAGCTGATGATGATATTTTTTTCAATTCTTTCGTATTCCTAGTGATGCTACTTAGTGATCTTTGAGTTTATTATCAGTATTTTTTTCTATTGTTAGGGTAGTTTTTAAAGTTGACACTTATAAATACATACTACGCCTATTCTCTATAGCAATAAAGAGGTTTTCAAAAAGTATTTATGTAAAGTTTGGAAAACAATAAACAATGGTTACCTAGGTGAGTATTCTGTTACTTTTACAAAAGTTTAATGTAAACATTTAATGATAGACAGTTTTGTTTACATTAAAAAGTGCGTGGGACCTAATACGAGCAGATTCCTACATACTTACAACTATCAAACAAGTACAAAAATAGGTTTTAGTATACACTCTTTTATACACCTAGTTATTTGATAAATTAATGGTAACAACTTACTTTTCGTCCGACATTTTCTTATATATTATTATAAGTATTAAAAATTTAATTTGTAACACAATATCACAGTTTAATAATGACTTAAAACTACTATCACATATTTTTGAAACGTAAAAAATATATACAATCACTTTTATATAGTAAAATTATATTTTTTAAACGTCGCGATCTTTTATTAACATGTTGGTTATTATTCGCGCGTCTGTACTCCGCGACGGCGTACGTGAACTGACTGTCACTGTGTGATAAAGTTTTCACAAATACTACACACAAACCACAATATAAGGAGACTGCAGAAGGTAAGTTTCTCACAAACGAGCTCGAGCAACGCACACGGAATTTTTGGAATAGTCCAACCGCTGCAGGGTGCCTAGTGTGAGTTTCATTTGACATTCTATCACGTAATTTTTTTTTTGATCCCGCAGATGCGGCACTCACCTGCTAAAACTATTTTCTCGACTCGTTTCTCTGTCGCACCTCCAAAACATGGAATAGTTTGACAGCACACGTTTTCCCTCCTTCCTATGATATGGGGTCCTTCAAACGAGGCGTGAACTGGCACCTTGTGGGCCGGCAGAGTGTGGGTAACTGATGCTGCGTTGTTTTCACGCTGCACCAGTTGTCGTCGCATCTGGATTCCATATTCGTTTCCATATAGTGAAATGGAGTCATTTCACCTGATGCTAAGTGAAGGCGCAACTCGCCCCGGGTTGAAGGAGATGAAAACTATATTTTCGGTTCTACCTCAAGCGGTTTAGATAGCTTGTGTCCGACTCCTACTGACTAAACATCCCCTGGGAATGCCTATAGCCTTTGAAGGGCTTTATAAGCTGACGGAACGGTCGCCTCCCGTGGATGGGAGGCGACATTGGCATTACTCAATCAGAGTGCATGCCGTAGTGAAGTCGACGCGCCCTCAATCTGCAGTGATGCTTCCTATGTTGGCTGACATAACTATGTGATGAAGTGTCCTGTGCCGCAAGTAGGCAATCCAAGTCACGTGATAACTGTTTTGGGGGATCCGTTAGAGCGTGTTTGGGCCTACGGAAATTGGGGATGAAATCACGTTAACGAAAACGAAAGTTAGTACATATGGCTTTGAAGCAGCGCCTCCTGGCGACATGCGAGAAGAGTTAAAGTTTTGCCATACAAATTTTCGTTTTCGTAAACGTAATCGAATGAATACGGATAGTAAACAAAACTCACACTAGGCACCCTGTTGCGAAAACCTGTGACCGTGAGAGGTTTCTATGTGTGTGTTGCTCGACCGCTTTTGTATGAAGATTACCTTCTGCGGTCTCCTTATATTGTGTACAAACTGTTTTCTTGTATGAGCTGTTGATGATAGTGTGATAATTTTATGCATGTATAAGAACACGTCATAAAGATAATTGACAAACATTGAGTAACTAACAGTTAGTGCAAAATGTTATCTAGTTTGTTGGCTAGTTAACTTTAGTTAGTAAATTTTATAGTTAATTCAAATGAGCCGGTCTTAAATATTTAAATAGGTAAGTTAATAAGCCAATTAACTGATCAAATTCATTAAGTTTCTTAATAATATTCTCAGATAATAATTCATAAAAAATTCATAAAGTCTCATAATAATATTATACTTAAGTGTAAAATTTTTCAAAATCCAAGCTACTCATCACTTACTAGAGAAACGTTTTTACAGACATTTAATAGTCGGAAGAGATATTGGTGACTATTGCTTGACTAAGAATTCAAACTTTTGACGATTCCAACTTCATCGGTTTACTAAAGAATATAAAATTTTACTTAAGCAATTACTTTGCTTCAGTATGAGCTTTTACTCGTTTATAAATACGGGGGGTTAGTTGGAAAATATGTCGCCCCGATTAAGAGGTCGAGGGATCGACTCCAATCTGAGGCCTTCCATAACTTATTTTTAATCAAGAGCTATTCTTTATTTTGATATTAATGTATGTAGCATTGAGTATTGAAAAATAAACAATTTAAAAATAAATATTAACGACTGTTTTTTTTTAACTCAGGCAACAATGACCCATAATTACATAAATAGCGTACAGAGTAACTTACATACAATGTTTTAATGCTCAATACTGATTACTTGGCTCAATCGTCGCCATATATCGTTTTATAGCGATTAACGCCCACAATTAAACTTATTAATAGTAAGCTGTGAATCAACTTAGCGGCTATCGATCTATCGGCAGCACATGATGTGTGAAATTTTACAGTTTGTGGTAGGTTTCCTATAGGACTTTGAACTTTATGCCAAAGGTATATGTTTGAAAATGTGTTAGAGATATTTGACAGTTTTGTATAGGTTGATGTGCTACCGTCTGTACCTAATGGGAAATTGGTAGATCACGCCTCCTTTGTAAACGACAAACAAGCCATAGAAGAACCGCTTCGTGACATTTATCAATTCAATGATTTTTATCATACTGCCCATCCAAACCAAATATTTAAAACCTTTTTTTTTGTTGCCATCTATGTAAAATTCACTGTGTTAGTGTGCAACAATATTGCATGCCTAAAGAAATCTACGTCATCATCATCATCATCATCAGCTCATTTTATGTTCCCACTGCTGGGGCACGAGCCTTCCCTATGGATGGATAGGGAGAACGGGCCATAAACCACAAAGCAGACCCAGTGCGGGTTAGTGGTTGTTAACGACTGCTAACGCAGCCGGGACCAACGGCTTTACGTACCTTCCGAAGCACGGAGCACCTCGAGATGATAAAATTTTGGCCACCCAGCCGATGACCGGCCTCTGCGAAAGTGGCTTAAACTCAGCACTCGCAGACCGGGCGCGTGACCACAGCGATATCTACGTAAAAGTAATCTACGTAAAACCATTCAATGTCGGTGTGTCGGTTGATTCACAGACCGCTATAGGAATCATGTTAAGCATGCATGGCCATTCATACATTATTTTTGTAAAGATCAAACTTCTGTTCCGCATGACCGTTGGATACGTGCCAACTTCACACATTCGGTTTGGAAGTACCTACCTAGTTGGTATGTTTATATAGCAGTTTATAGTAAATAATCTGACGAGCAGAGATCGAATTTACTGCAAAAATTCTTTAATAGATTTTTTTTTATTTCTAAAGTTATATATAGGCTTAGGAGTTAAATGGTAGAGCGGCTTACCTACATAACACGTTCCATTTGCGATCTTGCGAGGCAACTTTTTATTATTACGGTTATGACGATGAACGGGTTAGAAATTTTAAAAAATACCTATATTTTTTTTAAAAACGACAAAGTGTCGATAAAATTCCACGGGCGGGATTCGAACTATGCTATCGTGACTCAATCTAACTCGCCGAAATTAATCAAAAATAAAATGATGATAAATAAAAATAGATGCAAATTACCTATTTGTTAAACGGTACGATACTGATACGTATGCCTGTATCACAGGAGCACGTATCAGGGAAGCGTAACAACGGCACAATACATTTTGTTGATTCCTAGACAAAACAAGCTCTGTTAAGCTTGTTACCGAAATAGGTTAAAGTTTATCAATAATTGATTATGCTGATAAGGTTAACTAGGTGGATAACTGTATAGTTATAATCAATTAAGTAAATTGATGAATGAACACCATGGTGACCGAGTGGCAATCCAACTAAAAACGACAATTTAATTTTCCAATACAAAATGATTTGTTTGTTTTGTTGTCATGGAAACCATTGATATATATTTAACTCAATGATGGAAACTGTCAAAGCAGTACGAAGTCCGCCGGGTCAGTTAGTTAAAGTATAAATCTACTTAATGTGAGAGAATTAACTCAAACTTAAAGATAATCTTATTCTTAAGTTCAGTTCAGAAGATTGTGTCGCGGTGCTTCCCAAATTTGGACCATTGATCTGAGATTGAAACCAAAATTTCACTGCCTATTTATATCACTACTCGCTCGAAATTAGACATTCCTTATCAACGACATGTTGCTCTTAAATTTGAGAGAATCCAGATGACAATGACAGTGCAATAAGCTCCAAAGTCCAATGCGGCGAGTGTCAATGTACACATGGATGATAAATCATAAACGTCACAGCTTCGTTATTTATTTATTATTGCTATACAAATAAAGCACTTAGGTACCTACCTAAGTAAATCCCACTATCACATGTCTGCTGTTAAAGCTATTTAGTAGGTAGGATACGTACTGGTATTGTTATTCTTGTGCCGCCACTCAGAAAGTGCACGCATTTGTCCCATGCTGGTGAAGGTCGACCTTTGCTTAACTGATAAGGTAGACAATAATATTATTTTTATTGCTGAGGAAAAAATTGCGAAAATATTACTAAGGTTTTTTACCATTGTTTCTTGTTAATCTGGTATTTTATGTATGTAAACAGTTTGTTACCTACATTTAGTTTTAAGTAAAAAAACCAAACGTTTAGGCTGCTTTTGCACTAGTGCTCTCAGACCAAATAAAAAGTTAAGACAGAACTCTGCGAACAGCGAAGTGAGGCCGGGTCAAACTACGCCTTGCCGTGTACATACACAATTACACGCACACACGTACAACGAAACTACGCCTTAACTTGTCAGTGTAGGTCCGCGGCTCGTGGGAGCAAGTCGTTTTGAAAAATCATAAATTTATCTGTGAAAATGCCGAATTGTGTTGTGAAAGGGTGTAAGAATCAATCTTCAAAAGATAAAAAGCGGGATGGAATCATATTTCACACGTAAGTAATTTGGAAACCAATATTTTTCAATAAATCAAAATAAAATTTAGATGTTATTGCTTGAAACACAAGTGTTGCCATTATGAAGTGTTTTTGTTTACCCTATTATTGGGTACTGTGACGTCTGTGACACGCAACGTAACGTTACTTGTTTCTTGTAATGCTTATCAGTAAATTTTTACCGACGTTATAAAACGAGGAGGTAGGTACTCAATTCGACTGTATTTTTTAATGTTTATGAATACGCGATGCGATATCTTCGCTGTTGGTGAACTGTAGGGCAAGCACGAACATTTGCGAAAAAGTATTCGTATCGTCATCGTCAACAATTTGTATGAGAATTGAGCAGCGCCCCTATCGGACGTTAAAGGAATCAAATATGGAACGTGACCGCGATACGCTTGCGATACATTCACTGTCATAATTTAACGTCACTTGATATTGTTTATATTAAAATTGGAAGCACGAACAAACGTCAAACAATTTTGACGTTTGATATCGTCAATGACGAAGGCTGGCTATCGTGACTGACGAATGTTTCTTCACGTAGAATTTGTTGGTGTAAGAAGCTGCGTTATAATAATAAATTTGATAAAAAAATTGTTTTTTCGTTGTTACTTACCTCAAGACTTTACATAAAGATTAGTGATATTATATATGTATAAGTAAATAAAGATGCAAGGAACACATAGCAATTATAATAGTGCGTTATATTATTATCTTGCTGCAAGTTTAGGTAATTTAAAACGCTGAAAATGAACAAAGAGAAGCTAGGTAGATTATAAAAACTTATATGTACATAGGTAGTTATTTTAATAATATTCATAATTAATTATTAACCATTAAATCAGTTTTTAATTGCTATTAACCTTATGCATAATGGAGTACCCATAACCGACGAGCATGTATGAAAGGAGTAATGAGAGTGGAGGAGGCGCAAGAGGTGTGTCAGGACCGTAGCAAGTGGAAGGATGTGGTCTCTGCCTACCCCGTTAGGAAAAAGGCGTATGTATGTATTTATGTATGTATGTATAATGGACTATATGCACTTGAGTTTGTGTGAGCGTGTGTGTGTGCGTGTGTGCTCGTTTTTGAAAGTTGATTCAACCTTACCAATCAGAAAATTCTCGGAAATATTTGTGAAATAATTGTCTTGTGAAGACTTTAAAGTTTAAGTTTGGGTCAAATAACTTCAATCTACTCGTCTAAGCAAATGCCTTAATTTGTACCTTTTACCCTACTAGATTTGTTTATCGGTTTATTTGGATTTTATAAGGCTTTGTTTGTAACACTCAATCCACATGCGCCGCAGACGAAGTGTTCCTATTTTTATTTTTCCTCAGGCCGAGTCTCCAGTTCCATCGTTATTTAATTTATTAGTACCTTCCTTCCATTTTAAATGTATGAAATGGTGACCTCGGGGGCACCCAGAGGATTTGGATAAATCACCATTTCAACAAAATAAAATCACGTACAATCCAACAAAAGTAAACAATCGTTATCGAAAGTCACAAACACAAAAATAGATATGTATACTTAGCTTACCTTTCCATAAACTCTATACCCTATATTGCATATTGTGTATGGCTTGTCCTCATTGTATTCAATAACACTTTTAACTTTGTTTCCTTTTAAACGTATCACTAATTCACTACGAAGTTACTTTGTGAAGCTTTGTGAAATTAAACAACTAAACAAAGTCGGCTTTGCCGCGTCAGCAATGGGGAAGAAAACGCAAAACTTTTTCACAGAGGGCGCTGTGTGTTTGTTACTTGTCAAAAATTCTGTATAAAAGTCGGCTTGTTTTTATTACGATTTTTTTGCTATTGTGTCTTTTATGAGGTGCAAGCAAAGTTTTAAGCAATGTATTCTATCTGGCGAATCGCAAATTTGAAGGAAGAATTGTAATATAGCCTGGGGTGCCTAGCGTCAAGGAAAGAATGCTGATCTGATAGAAAGGTTAGTTTTGATATAAATTCCACGCCTTTTTACCATATTACCATAAGTATTTAAATTAAATAAATCACACACTTCTGTAATAAAAACTAGTAAAATATTGTTTTTTTTTTCACCTTACAGACGAACTAACAATTTATTAGAAAACGAACATAACGTCAGAATAATTCCACTATAAAGAAGAAACATTTTATTTCTGTTACAGATTCGAGGTCATTACAAAAACTTAAATTATAAGAGCATCACGAGTGGACTAAACGTCTTTACAATCGCTCTGTTCGGGCTAAAGTAGAAGGTTTTGCTGTGATATTCCAGGAAAATTGTGTCGGCACCGCTGATTTCTTTAAAAAATTGCGCCTATGTAAGTGGAAAACCTGTAACAACAAGTAACTATTAAAATCTATAAATAAATGTTATAGCTGGATACTTCGATTCATATTATAACATAATACTTATACTCTGGCTTTCACACAATGTTTATAATACAATTAAAATAAAAATCAACATACCTGTTTTCTTAGTAATTGTTTAAAAAACTGTTTCTTTGAAATGTTTACTACATAACCTAGTGTGTCTTTTGCTTTAAAGTTTCTTCTTATTAAAGTACTTTCCCATTTTTTCCTTAGAGTAGGATTAGAAGAAAATTTATGTGAACTTATTTCTTCACATCCAAAGGCCACACATTCCTTAGAGTAGGATTAGAAGAAAATTTATGTGAACTTATTTCTTCACATCCAAAGGCCACACATATACCCATTATTTAATAAAGTTATGGAATGATAATGAAATTCCATTAAATCACAATAATTTGTATGGAGATTGACAGCTGGTAGGCTATTTGACAGTTTGCTTCCCCTTTCTAAGGGCCGTCGTTCAGAAATCAAATACAGTCAAAATCATTATTTAAAATTTTAAGAATTAAAAGGTGATTTATATTTTTTAATAATAATGTTTAATAAAATAAAATAAACTTCTTCAACTATTATATACCATTTGACTAATATATTCATACAAAATGATTGTGTTATGTTTTGTAATACCACTTCAACAAATTTCAGAACGTATCATTGGAGGTCACGATACGATAGCGAACTCTTCGTGCTACAGTACTAACGTTGAACGATACGCCACGATACGTTTACGTTACGAATTCTTTAAAAGTTCGTGCTTGCCCTACTGATTAAGTATATGTTTTTTTCGTTAAATAAAGGCCGGCGGCAACGCGTCTGCGATTCCTCTGGTTTTGCGGGTGTCTATGGGCGGCGGTGATTACTCTTCATCAGGTGACCCGCCTGCTCGTTTGCCTCCTTCTTTTATAAAATAAATAAATAAATAAATTATTATCTTAAGGGTGGGTCTCATCCCTTAATTATGTTATCAAAATTGGTTCGGTATATTAGCAAATTGAAAAAATGGACCTGACATGAAGTCAACGATGCAAAGCGATTAAAGAAAGTAAAAGGCAAGCACACAAGAAATTAATTAAACATAAAGGTTTTTAATTAAAACATTTGAATAAATAATGACAAGTTTTATTCCTGAAACACTTTTTCCATTTCTTTTCTCTTACCGCCATCACTTTTTACCACAGCTTACGTCGGAATGGATCACTTTTATTTATTAGTTAATAACGTTATCATATGATATGATAACGTTATTAACTAATAACGTTAAAAATAATGTTACTAATTTTTAACGTTATTTTTGTACTTTGGGGTAAATGAATTATCATGGCAACACCCGTTTAAACACACACATTGAAAAAACCGGCCTCACTTTGCTGTTCGCAGAGTTCCGTCTTAACTTTTTATTTGGTCTGAGCTAGAGCTGTGTGAGATAGATAAGCGGTGCGCGAACAAAAACATCAATTTTCAACCGCAAGGAAAGGAAGCAATCTTATTGGTGGATTGTTGCATGTGGCTACCTCGCATAGTTCTAGTGGAACAGCAGCCTTAAAGGTAAATCAACTTTAAAGCGTAAAACTAACGTTTAATGTTACAACTTGACACTGTGTTAAAAACACAAGATAAAAACATTCGCAAATGAGAGGATACATACAGATGATGACTCAATACCATACTAAGCCCGATCTGATCAGAACCCCAGAATCTAGTAGGGCACGGGGATACGCACTAGAACCCTCTAGAAAATCTCTGACGGTGCTTCGATTCACACGGCTTAAATAACCCTTTAAGTTTCTCGCCACCCACAAAAAGCCTGAAAATGCATAGTAGTAAGCAGGCGCAATTAAAATTAGTCACATGATTAAGCTTTCTGGGTGCCTACTGCGAGATTCTTTGCCATAACACTAATGAAAACATGAATTTATATAAATTTTACTTTTTATTTTCAAGTGCTAATTGTTACACTTAAGCCGAATTAAATATTTATAAAATACAGTGAAAAAATTAAATGCCTACCTACCCAGCCAGGAATCGAACCTGGGTCTTCCGCAATCCGGGCGGCTGCACTGACCATTATGCTACCGGGAAGGCTAACGTAAGCACTGAATTCTTTCACTGCTTTAATTACGAAAGCAGTCGATTCCTGGCTGGGTCGGATAGGCATTTAATTTTTTCACTGTATTTTATAAATATGACAAAACTTTACCTCCGCTTCTTTGTCATCAGGATGCCTAGCGCGAGTTATATTTGGCATTCGTTTAAGTTTACGAAAACGCAAATTAGTATGGCATTGAAGCAGCGCCTCCTGGCGACATACGAGATGAGAGTAAAAATTTTGCCATACTAATTTTCGTTTTCGTAAACGTAATCGAATGAATACGGGTAGTAAACAAAAGTCACACTAGGCACCCAGAGGGCCTGTTTGAGTGCGAGTTTTACTTGATGTGGTCCATGATATCATGACTTTTTTCTTTTATTTTATTCCGCTACAGATGAACGTTTTGAAATTGGGGAATAACCAAACAGTAAAAACAAATTTCATACGATATTAAGTTTGCGATATTCAAGATACAAAACAAGTATGGTTAGATGTAATAATAGATTTATTTCTCACTAAGAACAGTATAAAAAGGGTACATGATAGTTAGTTATATTATAAATGTCAATATAATATTATACAATAGGTAAATACTTATTTTATGTGGAAGGTTACACAATTAGCTAGCATTATCTAGAATATCTATAATATTTATAATAGCATCTTTTTATAACATAAAGTCCATACATTTCATGTCTGGCTTTAAACTTTTAAAATTAGTTATTTATCATTAATATTTAGAAAAAAAAACATTGATAAATTTGTAAAAACAAATATTGTTGAGTACAATAAATTGATTTAAGGCTGTCTTGTCACATAACCAGAGATCGGAATAGGCTGACTGTATTTACCTAAACTTCGGAGAACAGAGACAAAAAGTGGAAAATAACCTTTACCCATCTTTAATAAAGCTTATTTTTAACTTATTTAAGATTTTTCCCGAATTCCGAGAAAAAAAATGTAGTCGTAAGGAAGTCTCCTCTTTCTGTCTCTGTTCTCCGAAGTTTAGGTAAATATAATCAGCCTATTCCGATCTCTGCACATAACATACTATTTAGGACAAGCGCT
Organism: Eudonia mercurella; assembly: GCA_963082485.1. NCBI lineage: Eukaryota > Metazoa > Arthropoda > Insecta > Lepidoptera > Crambidae > Eudonia > Eudonia mercurella. The sequence continues at coordinate 17,557,869 of OY720026.1, forward strand.
ATTTTATAAAAATGATTTCTGAACATTGTTGTAACAAACAAAAAGACCGAGAACGATGTATTAACTATGGTTAAGATGGCCGAGAGATGGACTGAGCATTATTTTTTCAACTCAATTCATTCACTGCCAACTCAAATATTTAAAAAAAAAAACAGCCGATTAGTTCAACGCGCTACCTGCGTACATGTTCACTGTTCACTACGACCTTTCATCAAATCAAGAGTGAAAGGGCTGTGACAGTGATGGTATATCTAAACATGTACCATCTTAGGCCACATCCTGCTCACTTCCAGGCTGGTTGGTGGCCAAATGTGTATACAGTACTTATAAAAAAACTTAGACATTTTTAAGGAAATAATTGATGGTTGACCGCCTATAGTGGCCTTTACTGCGAAACCGCAAGTCACTGAAAGATATTAACTATTTATAGGTACATTCATATTATTTACTAAATTATGCTAATTACAAAATAACACATAAGTATCACATGTGTGCTTAACTGTTTATAACATAATATAAATGCAACATTTATTGCTTACAGTAGTTTCCTATAAATAAAGTGATTCACAAATAAACAAAGTATAAGCTCTGAATAGTTATTCAGTGTTTTTTCCTGTCATGTAAACGTCATTGCAAATTAGAGCAAAAGAGATAAAACACGGAATAACTATAAAAGCTTATTCTTTGTTTATTTGTAAGACCCAAAGCGTGTTAGTACATTTAACTTAAACTTAATTATTGCTGTTACCGAAATATTGTCGTCTGTCATATAGGTACTCGAAGAGATTATATCATACTAATATAACAATTATTATTATAAATGCGAAAGTTTGTGTGTATGTGTGTATATTTGTTGCTTCTTCACGCTGCACAGTGGTTCCAAAATCGAGTTTCATACACATCAAACAACATCAAACAAAGCTTAACTTACCTTATCGTCCCACTGCTGGGCAAAGGCCTCCATTCCCTTTTTCCAACATTCTCGGTCTGTAGCTTTCGGGGACCCTTCGAAAATGAGTCCAACTCGTCTCGCAATTTCCGTCTAGGTCGGCCGCCTTTCATATCGGTGTATAATGTAAACTAGGAACCTCTTTCCAAGTCCAATAAATAAATGCAAAAATCATAAAAGTTGAAATCATTATAGCGCGCGAAGCGGGTCCTCGCGGGTCATGTGGCGTGGTTGGGGATGTTCGCCTATATCGTGACAATACACCCTATCAATTGCAGCTTGTCAGTTTCAGTCAGTCTCGAAAAAAACAACATTATATAATTTCCTCCATACAAAAAAAAACAAAATGGTTTTTCTACTAATTAAGCGGTGTTTGGTCGATTGTACCTAAGAATCCTTCGATGAATTGGTTAAACAAATAACCTCTGACACATAAATGAAAAGAAATACCAACTTGAAATTTGTAAAATCCTATGTGTATGAAACTCGATTTTGGAACCACTGTGCGCTGCAACGGATGGACGGATTTGGATGAAATTCGGTATACAGATAGTTTATAAACTGGATTAACACATAGGATACTTTTTATCCCGATATTCTCACGGGAACGGGAACCACGCAGGTGAAACTGCGGGCGGCTGCTAGTAGTATTTTAAATATATATAATGGGTCTACTTCACATCATATTTAGTATGAAAAATCACGCAAGGTAGATCTAGCGAGGACATGACCAGCAATTAAAGTCTCTGAAAACATTAGCACAAACGCATCAGATTACGACAAACTGTCGAAATTATTCAACCGACTTTGAGCTTTATGTCTATTGCACATGGTTGAAGATCTATCGAAGAAATTTGACAGTTGTTGTAGTCTGACGTGCAGATGTCTGTATCTTGTTATTATAACTTTTCTGGGAGTTTTACGATAACGTTGGAGATGTTAGCAGTAACTAGCACTTCATCTGGGATCCTGAACTAGGAAAAGTCTTACCTCTTGTTATCGCAACACTATATATTGGAATTAGGGATATATAATTTTTTCAACACTTTTCCAAAAGACATTATAATATTTCCTCCCACATGAATTGAACTTGGGACCTCTTTGACTGGAACCAGCGGTTTAACCATTACCACTGGACCACAGAAGCAGTTAAAAAGTTGATTTAATTAATTATTCGTTAATTTATTATGACAAAATTAAATTATTAACTTACTATTTTAAAAACATTGTTTCCACGTTTATCTTTTTATATACATCGTGACGTCTTAAGTCTAAAAACAAATATCCCATTGTTCGTTACAATAAGTCTTTGAAAGCACTGTTATTCAAGTATAATCTAAAAATAATTAATAATTATCATTAGCACAAACAATACTTCATTAGATTAACAGTTCACTTTAAAAATAACTTTTAACGTCTTGAATACACATCACTTGGTAGTTCCTAATCACTTTAGATTAAAACTGATGGAGCATTTGGTCAATTGTTACAACTAAAGTGTAACTAAATTGCCCCAAATTACATTTGTCAAAAAAAAATTAAAGAAAATCACGCGCAATTAACTTTTAACGAGGTTTACATGAGGTACTACTTGGCTCGGAGTGCGTGGTGCGTGGTTGAATATTTCTTCAAGCTCATCACCATCATCATCATCGTCATCATCATCAGCATCATCATCACCGCTCATTCCATGTATCTACTGGTGCGGCAATCTTCTCTATAGATGGAAACACCACAGAGAGCACAGGCCATAAAACCACCACGCGGGCCCAGTCGGTGGTTGTTAAGGACTGCTAATAACTCGAGATGATAATGGTCACCTATCCGATTACCGGCTTTTGTCAAAGTTGTTTAACTTCAGCAATAGCAGGCCGAGCGCGATTACCACTGCGCCATCGAGCTTAACGATAATAGTTAAATTACGTCATCTCTTGCATCTTTGCTTGTCATTCCTTGTATCATGGTGAAAACAAATTATTAACCTTTGGTTTCTCACTACTGGACAATATGATTATTTATATATAATTTTACGCAAATAATGTTGCGGACAAATTACAATTTAAAAAAAGACAAAGTATTGAAAAAATTCCACAAGCTGGATTCGAACCCGCACACCCCATGACATGCCGGATCAGGTGCACTACCAACTATGCTATCGTGGCTCAATCCGATTCGCCGAAATTAATCAACACTATCTACTTTTACTTTGTAAGCCAAAGGAGGCAGTCCATGTCATCAATTTCGCAACAATATTTGCGTAAAATTATATGTAAATAATCATAAATATAGCTTTCCTAATTCTTAACTGATCTTTCAATATTTGTAAAAATATTAAGATCGGATGTTGATGACTTAGTTGTCGACATTGAATAGGGCTCCTTTGGTTTACAAAGTAAAAGTAGATAGTGTTGATTAATTTCGGCGAATTGGGTTGAACCACGATAGCATAGTTGGTAGAGCACCTGACCCGGCATGCCATGGGATGCGGGTTCGAATCCCGCTCGTGGAATTTCTTCAACACTTTGTCTTTTTTCATACTGGACAACAAATTATGTATTCTTCCCTGAAGTTGCAGTAGTATGAATGAGGTAACACTGTCTCAGGACAGAAGTTCCAAGTGGCTGGCGATAGTGTAACCCACAGACCAAATAAGGTCTGTGGTGTAACCCTATACCTTCCCACAATTACTGCCACAAACATCATCGCAATAATTCACCCGTATGCACATATAGCGTTGCCAGGCGTCCCGATAAAGACGGACATAGTTGGGCTTTTTGATTGCGTGTCCGGCCAAAATTAACGGTATCCGGCTTGTCCGGCTTTTGTTAGGCTTTTTACATTTCTACTTTTTTGACTGATGACTTTATTTGACTGATCACTACATAGTATAAAACAAAGTCGCTTTCTCTGTCCCTATGTCCCTTTGTGTGCTTAGATCTTTAAAACTACGCAACGGATTTTGATGCGGTTTTTTTTAATAGATAGAGTGATTCAAGAGGAAGGTTTATATGTATAAAACATGCATATAGTAGAGCAACACTGATAATATCAGCATTGCAACCGTGCGAAGCCGGGGGCGGGTCGCTAGTTAATAATAAAGTACTTAGACTGATTTGGCATTCGATTTTATTTCATTAGAATTTAACAAGATTTATGGTAATTTTTTTTTGTCGTAACTATTAATATTGAGACACAAAAGTCTCAATAATGTAGGATGTCCGGCCTTTTTACCCAAAAGTCCGGCCAAACTGGCTGGTCTGTCCGGCTATTAGGTTTGGCGACCTGGCAACTCTATGCACATAGATGGCGTTAATCAATATTTCCATTCCTAGATCAAACTACCATAGTAACACGACCTGCGCTAACAAAGTTTCTACGGAGCACTGCATATACTTTTATACAACGTCCAAGTGTCACCCCTCTTTCCCAGGACACGGTCAACCCAAACGTCCTACCCTTAAAAAGCGCCCTAAGATTTCCGATCTCGAAACCGATTCGAACGCCTCGGCGAATCTGGTAGGAACACTTGGGTAATGCCGTCCCCTCTAGGGACCCTTTGAGGATTGTTCTACCACACGGCTTGAGGAACCTAAAGTTCTCACCGCCCTCGATCAAGTTACGCTGGCCATAGGAGGCCAACATCCAGCAATTTTTTGCAAAATCAAAATTCTATGTATCACTCGGATAAGACCGTCAATCAGCCCAATTTATTTGGAGCATCCTCGCTTCCTATAGCATCGTTATCTTGCTCTTCAGCTCTGGTACCACGTCCCTTTGGAGACATTATATCAGTTTCTTTCTTGTGTCATGCCCGCCGAAGTTGTTTCCCAAATCTCGTGGCATATCATACGTGTACTACGCCGGTGCCCCTTGGTAAGGGGTCTCAACTGAAGGCACGCCTTCTGTCTCTTCACCTTCTGCAATGTCATCGTCTTGTGGATTTCTTCCAGGGAGTCGAATGTAGCGGGCGTCCCTGTAAAAGAAAGGGGAATATATAATTATTAACTTATTTGGTTTTTTTGATAGTTTGCTGGGCATTTTCAGCTTCACCGAGCTTTTTTGGGGGCGGCGAGAAACTTAAAGGGTTCCGCAGGCCGTGTAAAACGAAGCACCGTCAGAGGATTTCTAGAGGGACCCTACAAGATTCTCCGAGGGGTTCGGATCAGATCGGGAGCGGAACCCTCCGAGGGCGCATCTAAAGGCTAGGACCTCGGCACGGGTTGATCGGGTCGTGGGGAAGTTGAGCAGGTCTTGAGGTAATTGATTTGTTGCATTGCTCAAACGTAATAGAATATTACACCTTCTCCTCTCCTCTTATGATCGAAGGGCGATGTGACGAACCCGAGAGGAAGGTGCGTCACATAAATAAACAGTTTTAATCGTAAAGGAGCTATACAACGTGTAACAGAAAGGTGTGGCAAAAATTAAAAGATCCAAAGTGTATCCTATCTAGATCTTGTACATGTTGTTACTAAGACATAATTATTAAATTTAATTTGTCTTTTATTTTATTTATTTATTTCGGGACAACAAACAGTTACAATATATTATAAAAACATAAAATCTTACAAATCTGGTACAATCATACCACATCAACATATACAATATTGTAACCCACAACTTTATCCACATATTAACAAAGAAGAAGTGTGCAACTATGGATCTTAGGCCACGAAAGCTAATACAATTTTGCATTACAACAATTCGCATATACATTTTTTTGTTTTTTTAGAAAAAACAGAATATCATGAATATGATTGTAAATTAAATTTTAATTAGTGAAGTCACGCGCGTCGTGCATAAGCAAGCAGCAGTGATCATAAATGTAAATACACAGGTTACTAAACCACTATGGCTGTGACTTGTTTATTTTGATGTGACGTCACAATAGAGATATTTAATTAAAAATTGCATAACAAATTAAATTTTACAATTATGTCTCAGTAACGCATACAAGATCTAGATTGGATACATTTTGGATCCTTTAATTTTTACCACACTTTTCTGTTACACGTTGTATAAGAAGCTAAATAAGAAGATACTGTGGAAGTATATTTTTACATAATTAAATATTTTTTTAAATAATACATAATAATCCCTGATGGGTTAAAACAAGCTAATAACACAGACATGGTGCTAACACCAGTTATTTATGCAGTCCTTGATGGAAATCTCACTTGACTTCTACCTAAATAAGGCACAAAATAAATGTTTATAGTTAAATTAAAAACAAAATAAAATGTAACGCACGTTTTATTTGCAATTCGATCATGTTAATGGGGTGCCGCGCGGAATTTCGAAAATTTACGTGTTTTTAAATCACTGGTGCTAGGCGCTGAATAGGTCATATACATTAAAAGGACTAGTGTAGGTTAGCTTGATCTTTTCTCAAGGCCATGGTCGTCTTGGAATTTGAAACACAATACGTAATGATATCTAAAAACTTATTTCTTCAGAAACTTTGTTAATATAGCACAAATGAAACAATGATCCGACATCAAAATGTTTGTATTAATATTCCGCAGGCCACTGTTGTCTTATTTTTAATTAAAAAATATGAAAAAGAAAATATTAAGACTTTTATTATTTTTTACCCAAACGCCTATGATTTTACGAAAGTAAACATTGCTCTAATTAAATCACCAGCCTACTCTGTACAGATATTAGTGTGCGTGCGTATTCGTAGTCGTGCGCCGTTGTCACACCACTGCCACGCGCCGCTCGCTCGCTATCATAAAGAAACTTGAAACTCGCAGTTTTGCGTCTGCGCTGAACCCCCTTAACGAAAACGAGAATTTGTATGGCATTGAAACAGGCACCGCCTATTGACAAATTAGGATTTAAAATAATGCCATACAAATCTCATATTCGTTAACGTGTTCGAATGACAAATAATGCTGTTTTCAATACAAAGGCTTTTCTGTGTACCGGCCGTATGAACATCAAGTACCTATCTTGCAGTCTTATTTTTTTCTTTCCAACGTTGCCTTCACTTCAACAGCGACAGAGCAGCTGGCAAAGGAACCGGAAACTTACCTAACCTCCTACTGGGTGCCTAGTGTGAGTTTTGTTTATCCGTATTCATTCGATTACTTTTAAGAATACAAAAATTTGTATAGCATTGAAGCAGAGCCTCCTGGTTTCTTGTGTGCTCCTGGCGACATACGAGAAGAGTTAACATTTTGCCATATACATTTTCGTTTTCGCTTTCGTAATCGAATGAATACGGATAGTAAACAAAACCAGTTTGTCACAAATTGTCATCACCAAAAAAATTGCATAGAATTTCATTGAAATTTTACTATAGCTAGACCGCTTAACTGAGTCCTCGCCTGCGGTAGGTACGCGGGGCGGGAGGTACGTAGGGCCTCTGCCACGAGTACCTACGAGCGACTTGCGACGCGGCGAACGGATTTCTAGTTCATTGCGCGCTATACAACTGCAGTCATAGTCAACGGTTATAGAAATAATGCAATGATCTAGAAACCGTTCGCCGCGTCGCAAAACGCTCGTACTCGTGGCACAGAATAATTAATAGTACCAGGGTACAGAAGAATCACTCCGCAAGAGGATTGAAATAAATGCGAGTCTTGCTACGACGCGATACAGTGGAATTCAGCTCGCACAGCACTACGTACTTGCAATTTTATATACCTACAAGTTTTGTCTCTTTCTATCGCGTTTTGTCTCTTCTTACGCTGTTAGGGTTGCTGTCTAGTGAAGAATAATTAATCTACTTATTTGTAATTAAGTATGTACCTACATAGGAAGGTATTCTGTCTTTATAAAAACCTACTACTTAGTATAAAATGAAAAAAGTACTTATTTTAATACAATGTCTTCAAACCTATTTTATCATAAGACGATTAAGCATACTATTACACATAAGTGTTTATACTAAACTGAACATATCTAAACGTATCAAATCTGGTATGACTTTACGTACCAACAACGCTAACACAAAACGGCTTCAACCTAGTTCGAGGGCCGCCACCCAAAAATCATGTTGGTAAAATATTTGGATATGCGCAACTAACTCTAAAGCTACTCGCTGCACTTTAGCAACAATTTATATTTCCCTGAATATTGTTGTATAGGTAGTTATAGTAAAAGAGCTAGCCGTGATATGGTTTCTGGCTGTTACGCTTTCGCAGCTAACGGCTCCCGCATACTACCCATATTTTTATTGATTATCGGATTATCTATTCAGTAGGTCATATATGCAATTAGTCCGATCCATCATAAATGTAAGTTAGAACTGTAAACAAATAATAGCACAAAACCAGTCTCATCAATTTCATTGTAATTTAATTTAATTAGCGAGTGCGATCATAGAATAAGTAAGCACTGTGCATTACAATCGACTGATTAAAGTACGGTCGACCGAGCACTTCGCTGTAGGAAAATAACGGACGTACCGCGCGGAGTGAGCCAGGCTTGCTCGTGGCAGAGACCAAAGTACCTCCCGCCCCGCGTACCTACCGCAGGCGAGGACTCAGTTAAGCGGTCTAGCTACAGACGACAACTTAGCAGGTGGTAAATTTTTAATGATTAACAAAAAGTGTCGATTGATAGTTCCTGTCGAAGACCGGTGCTCTATTTACTAAAGAAAGACAGAGACAGAGATATTGACAAGAAACGGCTGAAGCTACGGCCCTAAAACCATGTCTGTACTTTAACTTCTATTGAAATCGTTACGTTTTGCGTTGTAGAGGAATGTTGTACCACAGATGTTGTACGAAAATTGGTATAGCACCGCAACCACAGATTAGTTAATAGTTACTACCCGCAACGTCCGTAAATTGAACTAATAAATGACAGACATAATTTCATAGAATTAATGACATTTGCATAGCATAACGTTAACGTTACGATTTCGTTAGAGTTCAGGGTGCCAAGTGTGAGTTTCATTCGCCATTCGATTACGTTAACGAAAACGAGAATTTGTATGGCATAACTTTAACTCTTCTCGTATGTCGCCAGGAGGCGCTGCTTCAATGCCATACAAATTTTCGTTTTCGTAAACGTAATCGAATGAATACGGATAGTAATGTAAACTGACACGGCACCCAGTATTCGATTGAATAAAACTTAACTCAAATTTGTATGCACTTGAAGCAAAGCAACGCCACCTAGTTTTAAATTGGTTTCATTAGTTCGTCACGAGATGGCGCTGTTCGCTACCATACAATTTTTAAGTAACTTGATCTCACACTCTGCCATCAAGTTTGATTGAGACGACCGAAAACTGATGGTCGGTGTTGGTGTTGGAATGTTAGCAACTGAAAGTTGGCAAAAGTACGACTTGTGTCTTCTGCGCCAGAGTCATTGTTAATTACAAAAAAGTCTTTATGTGGTATTTTTAAGAGAATAGAAAAGAATAAGAAAAAGTTGAGTTAGTGTTTGCAAGTATTACAGAGCAGCTTACTATTTATGAACAGGACGAAAGCGATCCGCTTGATGGCAAATTGGTCATAATATTATAGACAAGGGATTCCCAAAGTGGTCGATACCGACTCCTTGGGGTCATAATCGTTTTCCCAGGGGGTCGACATAAAAGAAAACTAATTTTGGGGGTCGACGAGGTCTAAAATCTACCCCTATTAATTAACACAAGTTTTTATTTGAAACGTTCACTACTATTTATTTTGTTAAATTTTGATGAGAAAATTATGTCAAGTTCACTTAACCAATCGCAAAGTTTTTAAATTAAGTATTTTGTATCAATAGGAATAGAGATAGAATTTTTAAAGAAATTTGACTATGCTGGGAGTCTGAGTATCAGTTCATTTTGGAAAAGGGGTATCTTGCTCAAAATAGTTTTGGAATCCCTGTCCTAGACGCCTGCTATAGTAGCTGATCCTAAGGCATTTTGGATGGAGAAAATTATGTCAAGTTCACTTAACCAATCGCAAAGTTTTTAAATTAAGTATTTTGTATCAATAGGAATAGAGATAAAATTTTTAAAGAAATTTGACTATGCTGGGAGTCTGAGTATCAGTTCATTTTGGAAAAGGGGTATCTTGCTCAAAATAGTTTTGGAATCCCTGTCCTAGACGCCTGCTATAGTAGCTGATCCTAAGGCATTTTGGATGCGTTTTCGTGCGAATTTGACTCGTACGAACATGTACAGATACAGACACCTGCACGTCAACTTACCACGAACTGACAAATTTCCTCAATAGACTTTAAACTTTATTACTAAGTCATATGGTTGAAAATATACTGAAGAAATTTGAGTTTTAGATGGTTGATATGCAGTATCTGTACCTCGAACATAAAGTACTTGCACGACTAGTTCGCACCTAGTATCACATCCAAAGTTAGGCTGGCCTAAGGCTAAAAGCTAACGTTACGTTTATGTTCCTACCACTTAAAAAGAAGGTAGTAATTGAAACACACCGAAACCAGAATACATTTATTGTTACACTAAATAAAAATTCCTTAAAAATAATACAAAACAGACCATAGACAAATAAAATAAAAAATAATTATTATCAAACTTTTATGTGCTTTAACACCCAGTGTCGCTAATGCTATGTAGGGAGGATAATAAAAAATACAAGGTTACTTTTACATAACAAATATTTAATTAAATTTTATACACATTTTAATATAAAATGTGTCGGGCATCACAGATCATTCAAACAAACAATGACATCGTCATTGGTAACAAAATAATTAAACTATACATCCAACAGCTTTTATTCGCGGAGACAACATAGGTACGGTATACAACGTGTTACAGAAAGGTGTGGTAACACTGAAAAGATCCAAAGTGTAACCGATCCAGATCTTGTATGTGTTGTTACTGAGTCATAATTATTAACTTTAATTTTTCATGCAATTGTAAATTAAATATTTACATTAGTGAAGTCATGCGCGTCATGCGCGCATAAGCAAGCAGCAGTGATCATAAATGTAAGTACACAGAGATTACTAAACCACTAGGGCTATGACTTGTTTATTTTGATGTGATGTCACAATAGATATATTTAATTAAAAATTACATAACGAATTAAAGTTAATAATTTCGTCTTTGTAACTCTGCATACAAGATCTAGGTCAGATACACTTTGGTCCCTTTAATTTTTACCACACCATTTTGTTACACGTTGTATACTGGCAACAGTATTCGACACCAGATTTCGTTCCCAAAAGATAACATAGAACTTCTTCGCGGGAAAGTAAAGAGTCGTGTCTGCGGCTTTGTTTTATTTTCTAAAATTTGTGTTATGTCGAATATTAATGTGAAATAATGGTGGATTATTAACCGTTAAGTGTTAGTGAGTGTGCATAAGTGTCCACAAATTTAACAAAACGGCATTTTTCATATATTATTCTCTCAAGAAGTCCGCCCGAGGACTTAGTAAAGCCCCACATCTTTACTGAGTTACTCGAGGGGTTGGGGATATATCATTTCTCACATCTCATTTATATTATCGTTCATTATCATCATGCAGGAGGGAAATATTGTTTATTTATGTATTACTTGTGGGAAAGATTATTTTGACACTGGCTAAATGTGCTAATCGCACGAAGCCATCAACTAAAGGAAAAAAAAGATAATATAGAACACTGGTGCCACCACCTACGTAGAAAGTTGTTGTTGTATATTTGTTAACATTTTAATAAATTATAGCGAAATCAGTCTGTCGGTTTTGCATTCATTGTTTTGCTTTTATACGTTTGTTAAAAATGCTATTAAAATAAACAAATAAAATTAAATACTGTCGCTACACCCGTGCTAGGGAAATACAACTACACAATCAAGGGTGTCCATACAATTTCCATAGTTGTAAAATAACTTAGATAATATCATTATTTTATTATATTTATTATTTGTCTGTCTGGAAAGTTAAAACGAAACTTTTAATTATCAACAATCACTTATAAGGTTACTAAATTCAAAATTTCCTTAAAACTCATTACTGGATATTTTTAATCAATATCTTGGAAACTGTTGTCAAATACCTTTCTTTCTTTAATACCAATCAGGGTTAAAGCTGTTCTAATTTAACTTTAAAGCGACAACCTTGACCATCAAACAACAATAGACCTTTAAAGTTTGAAGGTAAAGTGCAAAATTAAATATAACTAGAAAAATGGCTTTTGAGTATGCTAATGAGCGGCAGCGTTAGACTTTCCCCTCCAGATCGTATTTCTTCTCATCTGCATGCCTAGAGAACAGAAAAACAAATTAATAGCAATTCACTACAAATCAAACTACAACTACATACAAAACAACGTAAAACTACAACTACAGAAATTAGTTTAGAAAAGTGTTAGCAGCCACTGAATCTATAGTACAATACATACCATGTTGTAGCGATCATAAAGTACTCCGGCGCATCGTCATTCTTCAAACCTTCCATTGATCCTTCGTCACTATTATCCTCAACTATTGCAAATTCCTTGCCCTCTCTGAAACGATCAACCACAAAAACATGTTTCTTTTAACAAAATTGGTCGAAAAATTTAGCGCCATTTTTAAAAAGCTTTTGATCGGTCCGTATCGCGCTAGCGTGGTTGCCCGTTCGGTAAGGAGTTCCGTTTCAAGCAAGCAGGTATTTGTTGTGAACTGCGAATTTTGGGGTGGTGTGTTCTGGGGTCGTGGTGTAATGTAAGTTGAAACATGCATCTATTGATTTTTCTTCTAAAATGATTCATTTGTTTTTATGTTTCATAATCATCTTCATCGTGTAAATAGGTTTTTCTTATTTATCTGTACTCCATGCATTTCAGTTTTTAAATCCGGATCACGCTTTCAGTGCTTTCTAAAATTCATCTTATTTTTATTTCAGATCTGGTTTTTTCAGATTTTAAGGTTGGATACCTTAGACATGAAATCTTTTTTGCGCTTACACAAGTCATGTTTTAATTTTATCAAATCAGTAATTTCTTTTTGTATATATTTTGAAATGCAATATTCTCCAGCATGCGCATGCACATAACTTGTTTCTTATAATACTTATATTCATGTTTGTTTCGTCTCTATAGTAAGTACAGATTTCAGTTGCACAATTTTGATCTCTTCTGTTTCTGTCCCGGCGATGGTGGTATAATGGATAATGAAATTTGTATAGAAGTGTAGAGTAGGAAAACATTAATGTTTGAAAACTTAAGCACTATGTTAGTATCCCGAAACCGCATTATTAAAGTTTGTGGAAAGAAAACGATCTTTCTATAAGCGTATAAAGTGAAAAAAATATCATGTCGACATTCTGTATGTTTAAAAAAATCATAAACATGGATCTCTTTACATAACCTCTATTTACGTAAAAAATTAAATGTATATATTGCATGTAAAATTCGTTTATTGCCCAACGCTCTTTAACCCATATGTCCACAAAACTGTTAACATTTCTAAATATTAAATATCACCGGGACAGAAAAAGACAGATATTTTTGAACATGTAACACCATCTTCTTACGATGTTTGGCTGTACTACGTAAGTAATTTGTTTAGTGGTTCGAGAAGGTTTGCTTGATTGTCATGAAGATTTTGTTGGGTCACTATCGACCCAGCAGGCATATATGATACAAGATAAATCCACTTTTGTACCTAGTACTGTGCTGTGGCGGTATCTTCATATAAGCCGAAAAACTTAGCATTTCCTATCGACAACTCATTCTACTAATGGTGAATTTATTACAATCACATTATTTAAAGACATATGATTTTCCTTTTAAACATTCAATTGCATCCGGGACTTTATATATCCGATCTCTTCTAAAATCAACGAAGCACTAATCCAAAAACATAATGCTGCTGTGCATATCTATAGATTCAATGAATATTCAAAAAACTAGCGAAAACAGGATTGCCAATGAAGTTAGGCACTTACTACTATCAAAACGCGTGCGACGGCAACGCGGATGACCCAATCAGAGACGACGACGGCGACGCGAGCGAGCCAATCAAAGGCGACGACGAGCTCTAGAACGCGACCAAGCATGCCTGTTATCTTCACTTTATTCGAGCAAATATCCTAGTTTTCAGATGTTTTCCAAAAATTTGTCTTGAAAAAATGAGTTCAGAGTAAAGTTCAACGTTTGAGATGGACTTAAATGAAAACAAGTATTTATCGGCGAAAAAAAGGTAAATTCTTTGAAATTTTCGGAAAAATACAGCCGCATCATAACGGCCGCTACTTCTTCTTGACCTTCAACTTCTTCTAGTTCACTCTCAGGTTCTTTTAGAAGACCACACCAAGCTATGACAGTTAGGCAACAATTTACGGATTTGAAGGATCTCTCACAAGCCAAGAACATCGTAGAATTCGTACAAGACAACATCAAGTAGTTCAAAGTCAACCAAGAAAATGGGTCAAGCTAAATTTATCTCCACATCACGACGACTGGTCCTAACCACGGTTAACCTTTCGTTATTCATAAAACCAGACACAATAGAAATTCAATTATTCTATGGCTCCATATGGAGTCACTGGGAGATAAAATATTAAAAACAGTTCTAACTCTGTCTTAAGGAAGTCTTTCAACGAAGAAATTATTAGATACATCATTCTTAACGCTTGCTGTAATGCCTGATGTACAGCAGAACCATCATTTAAATTTTGTATTGTCTTGAGATGAAATGTACTGCCTACTAGAGATTCTAATTTTCTACTATTACGATTCAACCCTAAATACTATTTCTACATTGTAATGAAACCTACATAAAAATAAATAATGACTTTCTGTACCCTGTTTTTCATTTCATCCTCTTGTTTTATAGAACGATAGAGGCATTTGTGCACGGGAATTAAAAGATAAACTTTCCTTTATTTCCGATAACTTACTGAAAAAAACAGAGTTTCTCTACTGAAAACTGAAATTTCACCTACATAACCTTAAAAAATACCATTTTACGTAATATACCCAAAAATAATAAAAAAATTTGGGCATATGGGTTAAACCAATATCAATAATGAATAGTTGGGCAATCATTATTTTAAAAGTAGTCGCAAAAATAATGTACCTATATAGAGGTAAGATTTGGCTTTCAATTTTAATAAGAATGTCGACATGACAATGCTTTTATAATCGTAATACTATTCTTTGTCGATGGATCAAGTCACGCTTGTATCATGTGGAATAGCTGTTATGTTTTCACTTATGTTTTATTTATATTATATACACCCAACACAAAATCGGCTCAATAACTTCATCTCTAAGTTAACCCTTTATAGGGCTCCGGCAATACATTGGGCAACATAATTTTAACTTTATCCTCTCGACATAAGGTCTAACACTAATGAAATAGTTCAACGTCAGACGTCAGAACGACTGGCTCGCACCCACACTACGCACACTAGTGCGAATAACCAAAGCAGTCAGAGGAAGGCATGTATCGTGCATATTCGAAAGGGTTCGTACGAAAACGCATCTAAAGTGCGACTGGAAGAAGCACACAGATTTAAAAAAAGTTTAGAACCTACTTCTGAAATTGAATGTATAAATATGTACGTTTCGAATACAAGCGTGACCGAACTCAACGACCCAACATCAAAAACCACATACCTGTAAAACACATAATGCTGTAGCAGGAAGAACACGTCGAACAGCAGGCTGAACAGGCCGAGACCGAACTTGGTCGCGTCGCCGAAGAACGAGATCCAGTCGTTGTAGTTGTACGCGTTGAGGGTCATCTGCAGCACGGACAGGAAGCCGCCCGTGAAGTCCAGGAAGATGTTGCCTATCGACCAGCCCTCCGTCGACTTGCGCTGGTAATTCATGTACGCCTGCGGGTTGGTAACATACACTTTAATACGCAAGTACCTATAGGGCTTCTTGGGAAAGTGAAGAGTCATGTCTGCGGTTTTGTTTTATTTTCTAAAATTTGTGTTATGTCGAATGTTAATGTGAATTATTGGTGGATTATTAACCGTTAAGTGTTCGTGAGTGTGCATGAGTGTTGGCATATGAAACAAAACAGTGCAACGTTACTTTTCAAATTCTCTCAAGAAGTCCGCCCGAGGACATAGTGAAGCCTACTGAGATACTCGAGAAGTTGGGGGTATATCATTTCTCACTTCTCATTTCTATTATCATTCATCATCATCATTCATGAAAGAAACATTGTTTATTTAAGTATTGCAAGACTTTTTCATTGGCTAAATGCTTGTGCAAAGCCATAAAAAAAGTACCTATATCACCGGTTCATTTATGTCCCCGCTGCTGGGGCACAAGCCTTACCTAAGAACGCAAACACTATAGAGAGAACGAGCTGTAACCTGTAACGCATGGCCGTTGCGGAAGTGCCTCATGCCCGTATTTAACCGCCTCTGTGCTCTATGGTTAAGACCACTGGTTTAAACCCAGAGTTCCCGGGTTCGATTCCCAGCGGGAGGTAAATGTTTGTGTACTCGGTTCGGTTGGTGGTAGTCGTTTGTCCGCCTGGCTAGCTACCACCATCTTATCTAAATATGTCGCTATAACATCAATGTTTGTAGCATTATTGTGTTCCGGCAGCTAGATATAAGATTGCCAGTGCATCAGTAATTGAGGATTCCGTGTGAAGTGAGCTTCCAAAGAAAAGAAAAAAGAAACAGAAACCGCTGGGTCTGAGACCGGTGTTCTAGCCCATAGAGGTTGTTAAACTGAACTTACTTTTAGTAACGTGCTAACCTCCTGACCGCCCTCGTACTACTCATAGTACATCAAAAAATAATAATAATTGGCGGTTATTAGTCTATATTGCGATGAAAATACCTTAGAGCGACATCTACCTTTTGCCCGCTGAACAAACTAAAAAAAACACTTTCTTTTGTTTTTTTTTTTCATATAATAGGGTCTTTAATATACAATAAGGTGCAGCGGGGCTATTTCGACTAGGGGGCTATTAAAACTAATCTAAATAATTCCCGTATCACACGTTATTTGAAAAAGTGAGATCTATGTCTAGATCTCGGAAACAGATATTAATAACTTCTAATATAGATGACGCTGATAAATCGAATAATGCTTGATTGACAGGTCTACTTTACCTTTACGTTATTTCTTAGGTCAAACTCAATAACGATGTTTAGTTAATCAAATGATTAAAGTGTTTTATTTGTGAGCGCTGCTAATCAGATGCTTAAAATTTAAGCAACTGATTACTTAAATCATTGCTTAGATGACGATTAAAAATGTTTTATTTGTAAACTTTTTGTTCATGTTTTACTAGTCGAAATAGCCCCGTTACACCTTATATGAAAACTTAACTTAACGGTGAAATTAAAAAAAGTACCTGGAATAGTCAGGAGACTAAAGTAAAGTTATTTCTTTCTTTCACTATCTCATTGCTGGGCAAAGACTTTCCATTATCGAAATTTGCAGCAGCATTTCGCAGCATTGAAAAATCTAAAATACACTTTGCTCAACCTATAGTCTGGCCGCCCTCTACAATTTAATTTTTTTTATTTTTTTATTTTTATTTATATATTTACCAAACAAAATATAATTACAAATATTGGTTAGTAGTATCTTAAAGCCTATATTAGTTTTGTCTAGATACTAAGTTCTCAATATAATGATAAGTAATTGAATTAGAAACAGTAACATAATAATATGACGGTAAAAGACAAAAAGGCAATACATTTGTGAGATAAAATTTAAAACAGTGATATCGCAAAATAGACTTAAACGCCACCCACCTGCGGCACATATTTGATGAGCGTGATGACCAGCTTGATGTAGCTGCAGTAGTAGAGGAAGTCCAGCCAGTGGATGACGCCGGCCCCGCTGAGGCTGGCCGACACCGCCACCACGCCCGCGAACGCGCCCAGCAGCCCGCGTCCCACCGTCGACACGCGTTGGGTCTCGCACTGTAAGGGATTTACAGCTTTATTTTCAAGTAATTATGAGTGAGTTTCGTGTATGATGTTTACAATAGTAAACACGCCAAAATTGTAGCGTCGGGCGCCGCGCTGCATGGGACATGTAACTTTATTTTTTGTGGTATAAGAGTGAAATTAATGTTAATTTTTTTAGAGAGTTTGCCGATTGCCTTAGTGCATTTTCAGCTTTACCGGGCTTTTTTGGGGGTGGCGAGAAACTTAAAGGGTTTCTCGAGCCGTGTGAAACGAAGCACCGTCAGAGGTTTTCTAGAGGGAACGAACGGCATCACGCACTAGTGCGTATCTCGGCGCCTTACTAGATTCTCCGAGGAGTTCGGATAGGATCATGCTTTTTTTTAAATAAATATTTAATGAGTTCCTTACCTTATAAATGTAGCACTGGGCGATGGTGACGATGGTCGCGAAGATAGCGTGCAGTGAGAAGAACACGTCATTCAGCTGTACCGGGTTCTGGCCACGAGGGTGCCGGCTGAAGTATTCATCCTGAAGATACACGATATTAATTATCATTTAATTCTTAATCCGGTGGTGTGTCTTAATATATTCTTACATTTGCAAATTATTGTGCAGAGATAATAAACGTTTTTATTATAACTAGTGGTTGCCCAGTGGTCGAAATTCGACCGTAATTTTATTAAGGCTGCACGGATTGTATCTTTAAGCAATGAAAAATAAAAAAGATAGAATGTGAGTTTGGATTGGCATTGACAGATTTCGGCCGCTCCTCTT
Source organism: Eudonia mercurella (assembly GCA_963082485.1). Taxonomy (NCBI): domain Eukaryota; kingdom Metazoa; phylum Arthropoda; class Insecta; order Lepidoptera; family Crambidae; genus Eudonia; species Eudonia mercurella. The sequence goes on from OY720026.1 coordinate 17,576,391, forward strand.
CCATTTTTGAAATTTTTGAAAAGAGTATATATAAGCACAAGGTCACATTTTATCAATTGCAAATATTTTGACAAAACATCTAATTATATCAGAGAAATAAGGCTTTAGCATTAAAAAAAATTTAGGCTAGTTTTTATTTTACTTTTCCCGACACAAAAATTGTATTATTTTTAAGAGCGGCCTCTCTGTCGACTCTTTTGATGAAACTAGGGGCACGTGTAAGCGGTGAAGGCCGGTTCCGGTTCCTTTGAGTTGAAACTACCGAAACTGCTTAATTTTTTTTTTAATCGAAATGTCTTTTGGCGTTTTTCTTGAAAACTAGCTCATAAAAATTTAAGGTGTTTTCATAAAAATTGTTTATACAATATGTTGTTGAATTTATCCTCAAACTATTTGCAGTTGATAAAACGTGATCTTATATATGAGTGTGTGTCAAATACATAATTATGCGTGTGTGTCAGATACATGGTAGTGTGTGTAATGCATGTTTCATTGATTTAATGTATTTTTTATACATAATTTTAAAAAAATATTAACAATCTGCAATCCTTCTCTATATAAACTATAAGTGTGCTGAAATTTCATACTTCTCAGTCCGCGCAATTTTCGTAAAACTGGGAATCGAACCCGGGACCTCTGGGTCTAAACCGGTGGTCTTAACCACTAGACCATAGAGGCGGTAAAATATTTATGTTGTCGACATCCTTTTTCAGAATTTTCACATTAAACAGTGCACTAAATACATTTAAGTTGACATTGTTTCAGCAATAGTTTATTACTAAGGTTGCCTATTTAAATGCAGCATGCTTCTCACACGTGTCACTGACACTAAACTATTAATTAGTACATTTATTCGTGACACTAATGAACTTTAAATTAATTACAATATATTTACGTAATCAGCACAATACCAGCTTCAATAGGAGAGTGCTCGCATTTTCCTATGTTCGTTTCATTGTGGAAAATAAACAAAGTGCTGTAAAAATTGCTATTAGCGGGATTCGAACCCGCACCCCATGACATGCTGAGTCAGGTGCACTACCAACTACGCTATCGTGGCTCAATTCAACTCGCCAAAATTAATCAACACTATCTACTCTTACTCTGTAAGTCAAAGGAGACCTATTCAATGTCGACAACTACGTCTTCAACATCCGATCTTAATATTTGTTCATTAATGAATAAAAACATCGGTGAATAGTGTTATGGGAAATGAAATTCGATCTAATTAATTGCGATAAAGTGACGGTTTTTCCCCCTAAAACTAATGGAAGAGCGGCGCGCAATGGTTCTGCTTTCCTCAGGTGATGCGTCTCCCGGCAGATCCCGTTGAAGTGTTTGTATGAAAACGCCACAATGTCAGTCCTTCTTCAGGACCAGAGCTCGAAACCTATCCAGTTGCAACGAGGAGTGAGACAGGGAGATGTGATATCTCCAAAACTGTTCACTGCGGCACTGGAAGATGTTTTCAAGCTTCTGGATTGGAAAGGACTCGGCATCAACGCCAACGGCGTATACATCACTCACCTTCGATTTGCTGACGATATAGTGGTCATGGCTGAGACCCTGGAAGACCTCGGCACAATGCTCGGTACCTCAACAGAGTCTCTCAACAAGTGGGTCTTAAAATGAACATGGAGAAGACGAAAGTTATGTCGAACTCACGTGTCATACCCACTCCTCTGAAAGTTGGGGACTCTGCCCTTGAAGTTGTGGACGATTATGTTTACCTGGGACAACGGTCCAGCTAGGTAGGTCCAACTTCAGCAAAGAGGTCAATCGTCGAATCCAATTAGACTGGGCAGCGTTCGGTAAGAGCGTTCGGTAAGCTACGAAATATCTTTTCGTCCGATATACCGCAGTGTCTCAAGACGAAAGTCTTTGACCAGTGTGTGTTGCCAGTGATGACATACGGGACTGAGACGTGATCGCTCACTATGGGCCTTATCAGAAGGCTCAAGGTCACTCAAAGAGCAATGGAGAGGGCTATGGTCGTGGTTTCTCTGCGAGATCGAATCAGAAATGAGAAGATCTGCAGAAGAACAAAGGTTACCGACATAGCCCAAGTGGCAGTGGGCAGGGCACATTGCTCGCAGGACTGATGGCCGCTGGGGCGGAATAGTCCTTGAGTGGTGACCGCGTACCGGAAAGCGCAGTGTGGGCAGGCCTCCAACAAGGTGGACCGACGATCTGGTGAAGGTCGCGGGAAGCCGCTGGATGCGAGCAGCACAAAACCAGTCGCTGTGGAGATCCTTGGGGGAGGCCTTTGTCCAGCAGTGGACATCTTTTGGCTGAGATGATGATGATGATGATGAAACCCACCTGAATATGTTTGGAGAAATATAACCCGCAGTTGAACATTGAGTACATAGCGAAGCCCGTGATATTCAGAGAAATAAAGTCAAAGTTGAGGCCGACGACACTCTTGCGCTTGTAGTTGGTGTAGATCTGCGGGTAGAAGGAGACGGACCACGCCGCGAAGTAGATCCAGCCCATGATGTAGGAGATGAATTTGAGCGCGTTCGAGTGCATCACGTCGACACGCAGGAACACTGTGTCCAAGCTAGAACAGAAATAAGATGATCGTAAGGTTATAAAGTAGTGCCTTAAAAAGCTAAAGAATCAATGAACATGGAACTTAAAATAACGTTATTTTTTTAATAAATTAGTCTATTCTGCTTAGCTGTTCTGAGTACCTATAGCCTTTTGTACGTCAATGTTTTTTTTAATTATTTTTGAGGGCGGATGAGTTGACCATTTCCTTATTGAAGTAGGGTATTAAATTTGAGAGCCACCTGCTATCGGCAGCAAATATTCTTTACACAGTGTCACTGGATGCTATCAAACTAAGTTTTTGAATATTAATGGCTGAGTACAAAACATACACGTACACTCACTCACTGATATGAATAGCAGGAATAATGCACTCACTTGACGAAAAGGCCGGGCACTCATTTTTTTTCTTTTGATAGAATTTGCTGTTTGCTCTGGGTATTTTCAGTTTCACCGGGCTTTTTTTGGGGGCGGCGAAAAACTTAAAGGGTTCCTTCAGCCATGTGAAACGAAGCACCGGCAGAGGTTTTCTAGAGAGAACGGCATCACGCACTAGGCGTCCTACTAGGTTCTCCGTGGGGTTCGAATCGGATCGGATTCGCGCACACGTCGTGTGCGGTCTGCACGGAGGCGTTCGGCTCTGGCGCGCCCGGTATCTCCATCATTTGCAGCACGATGCTCGATGTCCTTAAAGACATGTTGGTAAACAATGCAACAAAAGTCGAACTCACTTGACGAAATCGCTGGGTGTGACGTTGAAGGTGATAAGGGAATGGCCCGGGCCCTTGCCGTACGCGCACACGTCGTGCGTGATCTGCACGGTATCGTTCGGATCTGGCACGCCCGGTATCTCCACGGTTTGCGGTACTAACTGTACGACGTCATTGTGCTGGATCTGCGCTGACACTTTTAGCGTGGTGTTGTACTGGCCACTGTAACAGAAACCGATTTGAAAGATTAGAATAGTTTCTCTAAGTTGCTTGAAGCTGTAATGGTGTTTCAAGAGTCTAAAAGCTTTACATATAATATTCAATCTTTTTCTTTTCTACAATGAAAAGGAGCTTGACCTTCTACTCATCTGATGGTATTGTTTCAATAAGTTAAATGTGAAAGTCCATTACACCTGGCTTTTTTACAACGGTGAAGCGGTTGACATTCCACTCATCTGATGGTATGTTTGATGCATTAAGCCAAATGTGAAAGCGTATTTCACCAGAAACCCTCAACCACTGACAAACTGGCTTTTTCGACAGTTAGAGAACTGTCGAAAAACAATAACAAAAGTTTTTATTTCTGTAGAGGGTCCAGCATTGAATTGCACTAAACTTTCATAAGTAGGTATCCTCTACGTTGCATCTAATTTACTACCCTATATAACACTAAGTACCTGGATGACCTGGACGAGCTTTGCTCGGTATTTTTTTACGGATAAAACGACGTTTTCTAAAAATGAAACCTAGCAAGATCGATTTATCGCACTCGAAACCTCTTGCATACCAAATTTCATGAAAATCGTTGGAGCCGTTTCCGAGATTCAGATTATATATACATATGTACAAGAATTGCTCGTTTAAAGGTATTAGATAGATTAGATAAAGGTGAAACTGACAAGTTTACCTTATGGGAGGGAAGGCCTATAACCTCAGTAGCTAGACGTATGTAAGCTAATAATAACGAAGGTAAACTTACATTTGCACCAATTTGAAAAGATAAGTCTCGCCGACGAGTATATTGAGATCCTTGACGTCAAAGTACATCTTTTCGATTTGGGAATGTGCACTTGGTAGACCTGCAAACACAATGAAAACTAAAATGTGTAACATTGAATATAACTCCTTTTGTCATCTAACTAAAACAAATGAAATGCGTTAGGTTCGACCTTGTCAAGTTCCCCCACGACAAGGTCACCCCGAGCCGGGGTTCTAGCATTTACAGATACCCTTGAGTTCTTTGGATATCAGACTTAAACACCCCAGGGAATTCAAGGTACGATAACACGCTCGCGTGAAGCTCTTAACTTAAATTACGGTACCAACAATAACTCGTCACTGATATCGAATTATATTATATAATTATATTATTATATTATAGAATACTATTGGATTAAATTCGACTATCACGGATTACACGTTCCATGTTCGTTTCTATTAGAGTAGAGTGCATTAAAGCTTTAACTGTTTACAACCTTTACGGATCAACTCGCGTTTATTTTATACATTACTTTTCATTAATGTGTATCCTAAATTTACCACCAGCCTGGGATTCCATCATACAAAATATTATATCCCAGCCCTAACACCAAGTATGGTGTTAGGTGGCAGTAGCCAGACCAAAAGATACTGTAGGCTCTTTCTGCGTAAAACGGAACGCACGTGATTAAATTAAAATGAGGGTATACAAGCTACCAACTAATTATGAGACGTCTAACACCTCAGTCTCCCTGTGACCACGGACCCTGCAAAGGGTTCGAACGTCAGGATAAACATTAATTAAAACCAATGTATAAAATAAACGCGAGTAGATCCGTAAAAGTTGTTTCATTCCAATATGTAGTGTTCGCGTAAACTTTAGAAAACAATATTTAACTGTTAATCTTTGGATCATTGTAAATAATATAGTTCCATATGTATCCCTACTTCTTTTTTATCGAAATTTGAATTAACTCACCTATAACGAACATGGCTATAACGATGTGTACTAAACAGTTGCTTATCCTATGACTAGATGGGATTCCCCTCGGGAATAGTGCTGCACCGCCTCGCGCCATTTTGTTTTATTCAGCTGTTTTATCTGTGGACAAGGATATGATAAAGTTAAACAAAGATTATTTTATCTATCACCGAATAGAAATGTAGTCATCAGGAATGACTTAGTGATCCCAAAATATGATAAAGACGAAAATACAAAGTTTTCTATCTGATAAGATAAAAGCGTAAGGCAACTAAACATTAAATCTCTCAAAGCCGAAACCTTGAAATTTGCAGTATATCAAAAGATACCGCTTAGATCAGTCGTACACTTTCTTTGCACAAAATCGAACGAGGCGAAGCTATAAAATTGCACGTAATCTTTAAAATTCCAGCGATAACAGTAACGAATCACAAATGTTACGAAAATGCGTTTTATGGTATTGGTTTTAAAGCACGGCTATAAAACCTCCATGCAAGTAATTATACTTGGGAGTTACGTACTCTACATTGCGGCGGCACGTGCAAGCGCGGTATGTTGGAAAACCGTTACAATCAACAAAAACTAATTTCTTTAATGTAAAACTAGCGTTTTTTATGTAGCTAAGGATGCCTCTGCCTCAGTAGTTGAGGATTCCGGGTGAAGTGGTCCTCTGGTCTTAATATCATTTAACATCAGGTGATATGAAGGCCAATTGCTTACCCGTACGCTAAGATTAAAACGAGCATTCTGCCCGCTCGGTGGAAAGCAGCCGCCATAGCAGTCTATGGACGCCTTCAACATCCGCGTTGCCGACCCTGGAGCTTTAGGGGATTTTTGAACCGGTGACTATTCCTCACGTTATGATATGAATTACGAGCGCCCCTTTTTCCATTATTCAAATTCACTATTAGGTTGTTTTTGACATCGAAAATTCTCGAACGGTATGTATCTATCTCAACAACTAAATTGTTGTTCATGTCATTTTTATTTTGACATAACTGGTGACATTCAAATATCACCTCCCAGTTCTCTTGCCTGCATGCCCTGAAATTTCCCAAGACTCCTGAAGTCGGAACACAGCAATGTAAAGCAATTCTGCTGGGCAGCATAAATAGTTATTCTGGTAAGATTGGGACGAAGGAAGCATATTGTTTGGGACGAACCGGGATTTTTTTATGTGGGACGAATCTCAGTGGGACAAACGAAGCATAAATCATAAGAAAGGTGTGATCAAAATGAAAAGGTCCAAAGTGTATCCGATCTAGTAGAACAAGACATCATTATTAACATTAGTTTGTTATGCAATTTGTGACGTCTCATCAAAATAGTCAAATCACAAACCTGCCCCCCAACTGCCTAACACTCTCGCTTTCGATCGCTTTGAAAGCGAGGCGAGGGCCAAATATATAATATCGAAAGCCATAGCCTATAGCTTTCGATATTGCTTTCATATTGCTTTCGAAATGACAAGATGACGCCTCCTCCTCGCCTCGTCTTCAAAGCGATCGAAAGCGAGAGACTTAGGCGGTCGACCCCCTGGGGGTCATATCGAAAGCTATAGGCTATAGCTTTCGATATTATTCGATATTATATTTCGATATAATATTTGAAAGCGAGGCGAGGGCCTCGCCTTCAAAGCGATCGAAAGCGAGAGTGTTAGGCGGTTGGGGGGCTGGTGGTCCAGTATACCCTCTGTGTACTAACATTTATGATCACTGCTGCTTGCTTTATTCGCGCCTGACGTGCATGACTTCACTAACTTCACTATTTACAATTGCATGACAAATTAAAGTTAGTAACAACACATACAAGATCTAAGATCGGATACACTTTGGATCTTTTCATTTTAACCACACCTTTCTGTTACACGGTGTATCAACATCTATCTCCCTCTATGTATAATGAATTAATGAGTAATGAGTATGACCTAGTATATTCCAAATAGGAAAATCTGAGCACTTGAGCTTTCTCTCGTAAGATTAACGATTATCTTTATGATATTGTAATTTAATTAAAACTATGGAAGGTACTCATGTTACACAGTATCGAATTGACGTGAGCGCAACTTTCTATGGAAAGCCGATTTTAAATCGTCAGTTTCACATGGAAAATCAGTCATTATTTATGTTTACAATATAATTTATAGTAATCTGAGTTACCGACAACACTGTAAAAGTGTAAATTTTATGCAATCAAGATTAAGATGTGATTGTAGGGGTTGTTCCGTATTCATCCCCACGAGAACTCATCCCACGAATAAATGACATGGACAAAATATTGCATTCCGTTTACAAAAACAGCAATAAATATTGTTTTCTAAAGTTTACGCGAACACTACACATTTAAATGAAACAATTTTTACGGATCTACTCGCGTTTATTTTACACATTACTTTTGTAACAGTAATGTGTAAAATTTACTATTACAAAAGTAATGTGTAAAATAAACGCGAGTAGATCCGTAAAAGTTGTTTCATTTAAAAGCAATAAATATATTAAATTACAAAAATAGTAAAAGAAGAAATTAAGATTGCTTATTAAAAAACCGGCTAAGTGCGACTCGGACTCGCGCACAAAGGTTTCCGTACTTTATGATGTATTAAAAAAAAACTACTTACTAGATCTCGTTCAAACCAATTTACGGTGGAAGTTTGCATGGTAATGTAAAACATATTTTTTTTTAGTTTTATCATTTTCTTATTTTAGATGAATTTATTGTTTTTTTTCTATTTTTGTGTGAAAATCTTAATGCGGTTCACAGAATACATCTACTTACCAAGTTTCAACAGTATAGTTCTTATAGTTTCGGAAAAAAGTGGCTGTGACATACGGACAGACAGACAGACAGACAGACATGACGAATCCATAAGGGTTCCGTTTTTTGCCATTTGGCTACGGAACGCTAAAAAGACTATATGAAGAAACAAGCAGCAACGGTGTATGATAATATCACATTACAGCAATTATGGTCATATCGAGTGGTTTCAAACGAGACCGGTGTGTGGCAGACTCGATACACGGTACACTTAAGTATCTAATTGTGAAAACCGCTCCACGCGAACAAAAAAACTGGTCAAACAATATGGACTGGAAACCTATTGGAAGCAATTTGAGGACTACTTACTTACCGGTTAACGACAACTGGCGGTTTGCGACGAGACACACTTTTTCTGTTCACTGCGTTCTTTCAATTAACATTGACTACGATTTTCTTAATAAAACGCGCAATGAACTAGAATACGCTTGCCGCGTCGCTAGACGCTTGAGCTCGTGATCGATGCCTTATTCAAAGATATATCAACCGCAACATAATAGAAATTGCGGTCAACTCGATAATAATCATTCGATAATAATTTAAAATTAAATAAAATGTATACTTAATTATATTAAATCATTTACATAAATTATAAAGTTTTATTTCTGTCTAAAATTAATTTAAAATATTATCTATTTCACTTTGGAGCCCTACTTCGATTTTGCTAAATGTGGCGTCGAGGTCACCAACGGCAAGTTTACCCAAATTTGTGATTTTGATGGACGTAGAAGGACGTGAGAGTATGTATGTAATATGTATTATAGTGCATGATAAATACAATTCCACTTTTCGTTGCTAGTAACGCGGTATTTTTTCATTTTTATTGTGATTAATGATTAAATTAGCGTGTCTAATGGACTAACTGTTTACTTTTAGATAAGGATCATGTTCATAATACAAGCACAAAATACAAATGATGTTTTGAGTCAGTGGTCAGGTCAACCGTATTTATTTTTTATTTTTTTAAATTGACGAAATCTACACAAAAGTTACTTCGTCATAATTTCAAAACATTATATTCTTGATGCTTGAGATAACAATTGTATCTCAAACAAGGTTAAGTACCTATATCTTAAGCCTTTTCCGACTTATCAAAAGCGTCTAAAGTACTACTACACGGTAACTCTGTAATGACACATCAATAAAAGTATTAGATGAGTAAACGTCTATAGATACCAGCTCAGCCAACGATAACCTACTTGAAAATAATTTTCCTAAAAATTTTAAATTAAAAAAAATCACAGTCCTTCTCAAAGTCTGCGCAGTACCTAACAGTTCTGTTTTTCAATTGCCTACTCTTCGATAAAAAATATACAGTTTGACACAAGGAATATACTGTTACCTATATACTATGCTAATCTCATATTTACATTCTGTTATCGCGCCACGAGGCGAGCGAGCTGCGCACGCGTCGATTTACCGCAAGATCGATAGGGTCATTTCCAGAGGCTCCAAATCTGTTGTTCTCGAATTATTCAGACCACATAGATAATTTCTTATATTATTTAATAGGTACTTATAGAAAACTATAATCTATTTTTAGACATTATATTTTAGATTTCATTGTAATTATTAGCAATAGCTCCCCGATAGTATGCATGAAATACACATAAAAACTGGATAAAATAAAAATAATTTACTAATATAGGGCCACGGGTACGAAGTTGCGGGCTGTCGCTTGTTAAATAAGACAGTTAATAATAAATTTAATTTACTTTCATAAAACTTTCTCAAAGTACCTACTCCAAACAGTTTATATATCCAAAAGTGCAAAGATTAATCAATAAAAGAAACATTATAAAAGAAATCTGTTAAAAATTTGTTATAAGTACTTATACTTAAATAAAATAATACTTATATTACTTACATAATATTTATTGCCAATTAATTAAAGCTCTAATAACTATTAGCTCGGTGGAAAAAAGTTAATATGCTTGTCATATATTCTTGGAGCCGTTTGGAACGGCTTTTTTAAACAGTTTTAAGAATGACCCATTCAAGGTCATCAATATGTACGGTGTGCCAGATTCTGTCAATGGTGAATGCTTTTTCCTTGTACACGAGTCGTAACAATAACCTTTGAATCGAAACAAAGCATTTTAACAAGATATAGCATGCAAAAGAGTCGGGTAACCCAAAGCCGTAATGTGGTCGAGATATTTCAGTGGCTATAACCGCCGATATCAGTGTCAATTCTATTGAATTGATACTGATACTAATCAGTGTCAATTCTATTTAGATAGTTCTAATATAGAAGACATTCCATTTACTATTCGAATTCATTCGATCACATTAACATTTTCACCGCCCATATCCTACACGCGATGTGCCGCTGTTGGTTATATGATCTAAGGCCGCTGTACGCCAACGTATCAATGTATAACAGACTTTATAGTACGAAAGCAAGGATGGCGGTAACGTCATATCGATAATAGAAAAATAGATGTGTAAATTTAAGTTTGTATTTAAATTTACAAATATAAATAAACACTGATAGATTATAATGGTAGTTTGTTTTATTTTATGAACATTTTTAGTAAGAAAAATGAGTATGCATTATCAGAGACAAAAAGACATGCATATACTTGCTAGAGATAACTATAATAGGCACTTCACTATTCATTTCATAACGTAACCCGTTGACTTCATATAAAGTCTTTGGCGCTCATAGCACGATAAATTTCTTAAGGAAAAGGGTTGTCTATGCTTTTTTTTACATTACAGAGTTTTGTTGGTCTATACATAAAATAACCTATCGACGTATCATCATGTACATATTGCGTTCACGTTCAGTTTTAATGTTGATATGTATACAGAGTATTTTGGTTAAGTAGCTGGCTTACAGACTTTTAACTATCCGCTGAGTTACCGAGTGTACGTTCTCTGTGTACGTTTGAGTACGTTTTGTTTTATAATAAAAATTTGAATAGTGTTTTAGCAGCCGCTTTCTTGTTTATAAACGCACGAACGAGAACGGACAGTAAGTACCTTGAGATTTGTATGGCATAATTTTCTCTCTTCGTTTACCCTCCTCTAACTTGATCGAACGGCAAATAAAACTCGCACAAGGCGCCGAGATCCGCAAAATAGTAGTTAGGGTCGCATTTAAGCGGGCACCAAACAAGGATACAGTTGCAATTTGTCCTACAAATTTTCGTTTTCGTTAACATAAAAAACAAGAAATTGGTAGGTACCTGATGTAAAGCAAGCCTAGATTTGTAATGTTTGGAAAATGTTCTTCTATGATAACTTTTAAATATTTTGAATCCTGCCTCCAATGGTAAAATATGCGGGTATTTCGTATGTAACCTCTTTTGTACCATATTTTTGCAATAAATGATTATTATTATTATTATTATTATAAAAGAAATGGAAAAAGTAAAGCCCTTGCCGAGTTTGTCGTCGGTTCTTCTCAGTAAAACGCCAGTTCACGAGGGTACTTCATCGATTCACACCACGACTGGTTCGCACCACGGTGTGAATCGCAGAAGGACGCTTTTTGAATTGGCTGTTTCGAACCATCCATCATGGTATGAATCGGCGAATGTCTTTTTCGTACTTCAGCGATTCGCACCTTGTAAAGAGCATTTTTTTAATTTTTCATCTATACTAATATTATAAAGAGGAAAGATTTGTATTTTTGTATGTATGTATGTATGTATGTTTGCAACGAATAAACTCAAAAACTACTGGACCGATTTAAAAAATTCTTTCACCATTAGAATGCAACATTAGCGCTGAGTAACATAGGCTATATTAAAAAAAATGCGGTACAAAGTCCGCCGGGTGACGGGTCAGCTAGTTGTAAATAAAACTCGCAAGCAGCACTAAGTTTGTAGGTAAGTTGAGTCGTGTACGGTTGACCCAGCCGTACAGTTACCTCAAGGTGAGTGAGTTGGATTGCCTTAATGAATACCTTAGAAGCAATACGTAAACGTTTAGACTTGCAAATATACCGTTCGTTATGATGACGATGAATCGAAAACATGAGAAAGAGGCGCGCTCCTTTGTAGTGTGTTCGGTGTATTTTACACACACATTTTACTACTTTGGAAGTGTCTCTCGCGTAAACTATTCAGTTTAGAAAAAAATGAGATTAGAAACATCAATATCATTTTTGAAGACCTATCCATAGATACCCCACACGTATAGGTTTGATGAAAAAAACATTTTTAAGTTTCAGTTCTAAGTATGGGGAACCCCCAAAATTTATTGTTTTTTTTTCTATTTTTGTGTGAAAATCTTAATGCGGTTTACAGAATACATCTACTTACCAAGTTTCAACAGTAAGTATAGTTCTTATAGTTTCGGAAAAAAAGTGGCTGTAACATACGGACAGACAGACAGACAGACAGACAGACATGACGAATCCATAAGGGTTCCGTTTTTTGCCATTTGGCTGCGGAACCCTAAAAAAATGCATCTCGAAAATGGTCCTGATTGCTTATACCTATACTCGTACCTACATTTAAATTTTGAATACCTAACAAAATCTTTAAAAACATTGTATAGCAGCAACAACTTCAGCTTACTGAAAACCTTACATCTTAAATATAAAGATTAAATTAAACAGGTTGACCGCTGGCGCCGTCGGACCCAGACACCATAGAAATTCAATTGTTTGTCGGTCAAATGGCGTTTAAGGGGGTGCCGCGCGGAATTTCGAAAATTTACGTGTTTTTAAGTCACTGGTGCTAGACGCTGAATAGGTCATATACATTAAAAGGACTAGTGTAGGTTAGCTTGATCCTTTCACAAGGCCATGGTTGTCTTGGAATTTGAAACAAATACCCAGAAACTGCATAAACAATACGTAAAAGTAATGATATCTATAAACTTATTTCTTTAGAAACTTTGTAAATATAGCTCAAATGAAACAATGATCCGACATCAAAATGATTGTATTGATATTCCGCAGGCCACTGTTGTCTTATCTTTCAATTTAAAAATATGAATACGAAAATATTAAGACTTTTCTTATTTTTTACCCAAACGCCTATGATTTTACGAAGTAAACATTGCTCTAATTAAATCACCAGCCTACTTTTTACAGATATTAGTGTGCGTACGTGTTCGTAGTCGTGCGCCGTTGTCATACCACTGCCACGCGCCGCTCGCTCGCTATCATAAAGAAACTTGAAACTCGCAGTTTTGCGTCTGCGCTGCACCCCCTTAAGGTGTTAATATTTACTGTCACCGCCACAAACGTCATTGTGGCTCCGTGGTCCCAAAGTCGCCTACCGTTTTTCAAGCGCTCATCGGGAATCTAGTCATCGAAGTAGACAGAGCAACAAAGTAACTAATCTTGAGTAAACACACCACATCTACCATAATTGATTATGGTAATTGTGGTGTGTTTGCTCAAGTTGGGCTCCGAGGTAGAATAGATAAAATCAGTGATAGGTTGCTACCGCGAGTATCTTAGAACCTTTGTCCGTAAGTCAGCCCTTACGACATGCACAGAAAGTTAGGAAGCTGATGCATTCTTTTCACGTCCCAGACCAGCATGGGATGGATAGACCTTTCTCTTTATGTATCCTGAATCTATGAAGAATAATCTATTTTATATGAGACTAGCTGGCACCCGGCGGACTTCGTACCGCTTTTTATTTTAATATGGCCTGTTACTCAGCGCTAATGTAGCATTCTAATGGTGAAAGAATTTTTTAAATCGGTCCAGTCGTTTTTGAGTTTATTCGTTGCAAACATACATACATACAAAAATACAAAGCTTTCCTCTTTATAATATTAGTATAGAAAAGTCCGTACAGTCTAATTTCGTGGTCATGCTCAACTATCGAGCATGATCGAGCAACGGTCAAGTGAGCAGCCTTGAATAACTTGTTTTCTATCTATACTAATATTATAAAGAGGAAACCTTTGTATTTTTGTATGTATGTTTGCAACAAATAAACTCAAAAAGTACTGGATCTATTTAAAAAAATCTTTCACCATCAGAATGCTACATTAGCCTTAAGTAACATAAGCTATATTTAAAAAAAAATAAAGAAATGCGGTACGAAGTCCGCCGGGTAATATAATACAATCTGCAAAAGTGGATCCGACAATGCGGCCGATGAAAAATATGGCAAAGATACCGACAAATAGTGATACGAGACGCGATTCTGTGTAAGTAGTTAACCCAAGAGGCTGCAAGAAGTGACATAGTCTCGATGGAAAGTTGTCCATGCTTTCGCGACACATTCGGTCGTATTAATTGATCAAGCAAAACACTGCGTTTCTTATCAACCTCATTTATAACATTGCATTATATTCATGTTTGTATCTCATACAAATGAACTGCGTACGAAAGTTACTTTTTTAATGTGACATACGGCCTGCCACTGCAGCCCAGGCATCTTCTTATTCGGGCACTCTTGTCAGAGTCGTTGTGATTATGGGTAGGTCAAGCTCTTGTTATGCGTCTCCATTCGGCGGCTCTATTGGAAGGATTGTGGAAGCAGTCAGTTATGGTAGATTGATTGGTGAGCTACCACAAGATCTTGTCCTACATTCTGCCCTGAACTGCGAGACGCTCCATTAGATCTTCTTTGCGAGCCTATAGCCCATGGAAGCTTGCAAAACAAAGGAAATACGCGCACGTTGCCAACCGTGAACCTTCAGATTTAACGCCTTGTGTATAATAAATAACATTGGATTAGAACCCTTCGCAACACAGCAATGCAAGACAATGCATCCCCACCAATCTCTGACCATCCATTACCCGTCTCCCATCCCCCACCCATCTCTGACAATGATGATGATGATGATGACAATGATTAGGGGAGATCGCCATCCAGCTGGATTCTGCATAGAATCCTACCACTAAGCATTATGTTATAACTTATTTAATCATGTCACATTTTCCCGTCCGCTTTAAAAGTATAATTTTCTTGGGATCAACAACCACATGTCCTGATCGACTCGCCAATCAGGTTTCCTTTCGTTCACGCAAACATTACTATCAAGTTTGGTGACAACTTTCAATAAAACATGTTTACTCGTATAACTAACTGTTAGAATACTTCAAAACATATTTTTTCGCTTTTATATAGCAAAACGAATGTTTTATTTCACATTTAAGTAACTATGTACATTCATAAAATAAACAATTCCAATAAATCTAAACTTTCACTTAAAATATGCATGATAAAAAGTCAACATACTTAAAAAAACCCGAACAATAAAGAACAAAATACATTTAATTTTTAAATACATACATAGGTAATTTTCAATATTAACTTTGTGTTAAAATTGGGGAATGTTAGCTCGAGACATTCTCTTTCATTCTCATTGCCCTAATTTTAATATGTTTTTTGACTCCTTCTCTATCAGCCTTAACATTACCAAATCTCATACTCCTCCATGCGCGCAATTTGCTAATAAAGATTTACGAAGTTTTTGCTTCACTTATTAATATATAGAAGACAAAACCTAGCTAAGAACCATCCCCGTAAGAAATCTTTTTAAAAACAATAACCACATAATAATCAAATTATTATCCTAGTTTGACAGCTTCGATGGCTATGACAAAGAATCTCGTAACGGGGTGCTACTCGTACTAAATTCTGTTTGTCATAGACATCTTTCTATTTGCGTAGGCAGTCAAAAATGAAGCCTTTACTTTTGCACCACAAAATTATTGCAATTGTGAAGTTGCAATTATCGCTCCTATCTTATCGTTATCACAATACTATATAATAATCACAATTATTGTTTATATTATATAGCTGTTCCCCGACCCATCGCGTCGCATCGCGTCGCCTGAATGCGCTAGTATCTCGTATTTGCTTAGCGTTTTTTCTGACTTTTTTATAAGGGTCGTAGCGTGAAGTTAAATAGCCTACCTTCTACAAAAATTGGGCAATAAAGTGCAAAAAAAAATCTAATCCGACAGGTAGTTCTACAAATCAGCGCATTCAAACAAAAAACAAAAACTTCAGCTTTAGGCGAAGGGTAAGGCACACTAGCGCCACCAATTGATAATTTGACAATTACTAACGGACTGGATCTTTTTTTAAACATTGCGTACCGTCTGATAACAGAAAAGCATCCATAGTATTTATTTAATAATTGTGCACTTCTTTTTGTGTGCCTTACCCTTCGCCTTAATATATTAGTATAGATATTTAAAGGCTATAACTCTTTAATTTACTCTATCAGACATTCGTAACAATGTGTAATAATTACGTCCGTCTGTAATTGTGATTTCCTTTTCAATTAGCCCGTTCAATGATCAACGGTATAGGTAGAACGATTAGATAAGAAAATGCAGTTTCACATTCAGCTTGAAATTGAATTTAGTATTTTTACAACAGGTACGGTGGTGGCACTAATTGTCTACAGGTTACAGATCGACATTCTTTTCTTTTAATCATTAAAAATAGAGATCAGCAACTGATTATAGTCTACAGGAACCATTTAACACGGCACCTGCTTCATAACTGTCATCCTGTATAAAATTTCAACGAAAATCTGTGCTGTTTTCATTGGTCCGTCTGTGCCGACGAGCTCTTCCGAAATTATGACTTGACGGGACTGATGTATACAACAAAAATGATTTCTAGTTTCAGCTTTAACCAGCCGGGCCCCAATCTAAATATTGATAGCAAGGTATCTCAATTTCAATAGAACTCAATACAAGCAGTCCCTATGCTGTCAATAGCAGTCAGCGTCACAAAGCACATGACATGACGTACCCCGCAGTCTTCCCGTTGTTAATTTCTTTACAATTCTAAGTATATAATATACCAGTTGAATACGATACATTTTTTATGTCAAACACCAGATTAACATGACAATACAGGTATTGTATTCATAGTCGTTTTTTATCCGTGACATGCTTGGTGAATGAATAGTTACTAGAACATTGAATTGAACAGCTGTAACTTTCTCTTATTTGCTCTTTCATTTTTTTATTTCTTTTTATTTAACAATTACCATAACTGCTTAATAAACCCTGTCAAAACATTTTATATGAAATGGAACACAAAAGTTTTAAAATGTGTAAACCTGAAAGCAAGTAGAAATAGAGTATACACACAGCACAATACATTTTCATGGTTTCCCGTTTCGTGGTTTTGCACTTAACTTGGGCAGGCAACTTTCGAGACAATTACTGAGATCCAGCCTTCTTACACGTAACCTCCGTTATTACTGAAAATTATGCGGAGCACGTTTGCGACTCCATCATTACGTCATTTACACGAAGCATATTTTCATGATTGATACTTAGGTACATAAAAAGGAGCTGGTTATTGCACTGGGGTTCTGTGGCACTGTGATCTTGCAAGTTAAGCACTTTCGCAATCATGAATGACCAAATTGAAATATAAAGAGCTTACACGTGATTAGGAAAGCACGGAAAGACCTCGGATGGTGCCAGTTGTTAAAACCATTTTAAATTGGAGAAAACGCCTTGTCCCTACTAGTGCGTCCGGGGAAACGCAGATGATTAAGGTTAATGTCCTCCTGACCCCCAACGCCCATGACAGTCCAGTAGATCTCGTCAGGGCAGAAGGAGAAGTGTGGTAAAATCTACCGACACCAATTAGGCCTGCTTGGTGGGTTATGTTAGAGGTACCTAATATGTCGATGTGCTAATATTCTATGAGAAGGCTGACGTCGTTGCTAACGGCTGTCAGTGACCTCGTCAAATGAAAACGACGACGTCATAAACACCCGTAGCCCGTTGATCTTAAAGGAATTTCGGAATATCCCGTCTTATCCCTTGCCTACGTCATGAAAAACTGCCTGCAAAATTTGTTCCATTTCGTTCTTAGTCTAGCGGTTTAGGCTGTGCGACAGTGATCGTTGTTGGGTCAGTACTTCTCTTTTAATTACCATAACCGCCTCTGTGGTCCAGCGGTCCACTAGTCTCAGACCCAGAGGTCCCGGTTCGGTTCCTAGTGGTGGGTACATGTTTGTGTACTCGGTTCGGTTGGTAGTAGGGTTTGTTTGTCCACCTGGCTCTACCACCATTTTATCTAAATATGTCGTCATAACATCAAAGTTTATAGCATTGTTGTGATCCGGCAACTAGAGATAAGATAGCCAGTACCTCAGTAGTTGAGGATATTGGTGCGTGCGCTTTCATCATTGGCCTTATCAAGTGAGATGAACACAGTGCTTTCCCGTAAGATATATAAATACATAAAACCTATATGATGTGAAGATACTTAAAATATTTCGATTTCGTTTTGGACAATCATTTGAATGCGCTAAGTCCACTCGTCTGAGAAAACGGACGGCACCAAGTGATTTGACCCGTGGTGACCGAACGAACGTTTGTATAATTTAACAACATATTTTCTACAAATATAACCTGATATTTATATTTAGTTTACGAGTAACTTGTCTGCAATAAAGCAAGATAACTGTTACCAATCAGCAATGAAATTAAAACATTATTACATACGAACGTTTTAAAAGCAGCGTCACCCCGAGCCGAGGTCCGAGCCTTTAGAGGCGCCCTTGGGTTGTTCCGCTTCCCGATCCGATCCGAACCCTCAAGAGAATCTAGTAGGGCACGGGGACGCGCACTAGTGCGCGATGCCGTTCCGTCTGGAAAACCTCCGAAGGTGATTCGTTTCACACGGCTTGAGGGATCCTTTAAGTTTCTCGCCGCCCCCAAACAAACCCGGTGAAGCTGAAAATGCCGTCTGAGGCAATCAGCAATCTCTTTCTTCAAAAAAAAAACCGACCAAGTGCGAGTCGGACTCGCGCACGAAGGGTTCCGTACCATTATCTATTAAAATATTTCAAGTTTCTACCAATATCGAGCAAAAAAATCACGTTTGTTGTATGGAAGCCCCCTTAAATATTAATTTTATTCTGTTTTTTAGTTTAAGTGTAGTTATAGCGGCAACAGAAATACATCATCTGTGAAAATTTCAACTGTCTAACTATCACGGTTCATGAGATACAGCCTGGTGACAGACGGACAGACAGACGTAGACGGACGGACGGCGATCGGCGGATCTTAGTAAGGGTCCAGTTTTACCCTTTGGGTACGGAACCCTAAAAAACAAAAATTCACCTCCACGACTTAGTATAGGTAATAGTACTACTACTTCTAGCATAATTTTGCATAAACTTCCTTACCGAACACGACGTAACAATGCTGTGTGTTTTCGAGCATACAAACATCCTACGTCGCCGTCAACTATCAAAATGCAACAAACTTCGATAATACATAACTAGTAACCCCGGTTAAAAAGTGAAACCTTGTTTACTGATGCTATATCGTTTTTGGTAATAAAAGCAGAAAGAGACAGCAACAGATTCAAAACATGTTTATTTTGAGTTCACGTTTGGAAGGGTTTAGTTTAGTTTATCAAATTTTAACTACAACTTATATCCCTACGGGATAACATTCGCACGAGCGGAACTGGGTCCCACAGCCGCTGAAAGGGCTATTTTCAAACTTTCACAATCGTGTCTTAGAGCAAGCTCGATTATGAAGAAAATTGGATAGCCAGCCTATTGAATAAAACAACTTTTACGGATTTACTCGCGTTTATTTTACACATAACTTTATGTTTATCCTGACGTTTCAATTTAAATGAGGGTATACAAGCTACTAACTAATTATGAGACGACCAACACCTCAGTCTCCCTGTGACCACGGGCCATGCAAAGGGTTCGAAACGTCAGGATAAACATTAAAAAGTAATGTGTAAAATAAACGCGAGTAGATCCGTAAAAGTCGTTTCATTCAATGTGTAGTGTTCGCGTAAACTTTAGAAAACAATATACGATAGGAGGCGGTATATATTCGGTTTTATATTCCGTCATCGTTCACAGCCGCTCCATGCCTCTTTCACTCATATACCACATCCTCACACACTTACAATAAGTTAGTTATTTATTTTCTACCCTACAAATTCCCTAGAAATAATTTGCAAAAAAACGTTTGCCGGGTCAGCTAGTTTATATATATAATTACATATATATTTATAGTACCTTACTTTTTAGGTTACCCACTTACTATACAGAAAAATGCTAATTCTAACGTTATATGTATTATAATTATAAATTTTAATTTATTCTGACCTAGCTTCCGCCTTCGGTTCGGTTCGCCCTCGGCCCGCATTGACTAAAGTTTTATTGTGTGTATTCATATTATTACTATAATTTGACGCGTATTTAATTTTCTATAAGGTCATACAGGTAACGCGTAAGGTAGTAACACGCGTAACTACCTTACGCGTAACGGTAACACGCGTAAATCTACTCGCAGTACGGTAAAGTGGACACGTGGCCTCGGAGAATCTAGTAAGGTGGGACACAGTCCCGTGATGCCGACCCTTTTTATAAATAAAATTCTAACGTTTCTCGATATCAAAATTCTAAACAGAAAACCCACGAGAAAGTAGAAAAGTCGCGCCCAATTTGCATCACCGTCATAATGTTCGAAGTAAAGGTACAACTTTCCCACAACACTAAAACTAAGTTTAAGTAGTAATATCAAGTAAAGCTGTAACTTTATTTGATATTGCTACTTAAACTTAGTTTTGATGTATCAAAATTACCTAAACAGTTTAACTATACAAATTATTTTAACCTAAACTATCGCTCTTTTGCTGGTGTCTGTGAAGTTGTAAGTTCTGATTACATTGAGATGACTGATGTGTGTTTTTAAAAAGTTTAAATTATAAATAAATTCACTACACATTTTATTTCACTAGAAATGGACCTACCTAAATAGTTAGTTATTGAAGCTTTCTCGCTCGATCGATAGCTTATACATTTTTTTAAACATGTGCCATGCCATGGGCTTTGCTTTGTTTTTGCGTTGACATTGCTTTGTTTGTTTGTAGACCAATCGAAACTAAACTACTTAATGTCACAAGATAAAAAAAATTACTGAACTTTTTGACTAAAGTCAACAAAATATAGATAAGTACGATAAAACTTTATCTCAACTGCAATAAGTATATCGCATGTAGTCGCCTATAGATTAAATTGCGCAATGGAGTTCTCACATTCGACATAGACCTAGTTTTGATCGCGTTCTATTTCTGATCTGTTAGTGACACTGGTCTTGCGGTCGGGTCGTCGGACGTCGGATATATGAGACCGTCTGCCTATGTGATGCAACTAGGTATCGTTCAAGTGGATTGCGAAACGAACGAAATGATTTTACTACAAAACAGTCAATCTGTTTACGACCCGTGACCCACATGTGGAAAGAAATGCTCGCGCATAGACAAACTCCTCTGACTTTTACACATTTTGAATAGTATACGAGTTTACAGTACGGTGACCATGATTAGAACGAGTTATATTTGCCATTTGATCACGTGGTAGATTTCAAGTTCAAATTCATTTGTTCAAAACTTCATTATGTATTATTTAGTTCACCATTATTTATTTCTTGTTTCACACTTAATAACTTTAACTGTGCGTAACAGACTTGTTTACTAACGTTGTATGGGGTAACGGGGTGTTAACCAATCAGCTTTACAGTTTCAAGCTTCAAGTCATATTCTAAGTGGGCATGGGCCTACGACAGTCTTAGCGCTTGACAGCGCATTAAAATTCACGATGGACGAATGGGAAATCATAAAAAAACATTATCATTTGTGATATCATCATTAGTCATGTCATCATTTTTTTTTATACGTAGCCTGGCAAATGACTCCATTTTACCTGATGTTAAATGAATATGGAATCCAGATGTGACGACAACTGGTGCAGCGTGAAAACAACGCAGCATCAGTTACCCTCACTCTGCCGGCCCACAAGGTGCCTCTTCACGCCTCGATTGAAGGACCCCATATCATAGGAAGGAGGGAAAACGTGTGCTGGCAAACTATTCCATGTTTTGGAGGTGCGACAAAAAAACGAGTCACCAAATTTCTTAGTGCGCGATGGAATATTTGAAACAGTGAAGCGGTGATCATTATTTAATCTATGAAAGAACATGGCTAAATACAGTATGGACGACTGCCCTGAAATGAAGTGCAATGTATAAACATCGTATCTAGTAGTACGTAATGCTGGATAGATAAAAACATATTTTACTTGGAAAAACTAAATCAACAATGATAAAAATATTTATACCATTGTTGATTTAGTTTTTCAATGCAATACCAAGTCGGTTAATATATTCAGTCCCTACCTTAAGTACCTTCTGTTTTAAGTTATTACTTAATTAGCTAACCTAACAACATGTTATAGCGACCATATCAATATTAAACTTCTTTTATGTTTTAAAAAAATAGATTCGAAAATGGTCTGAACTGCTTCGAGAAATGGATGGTACGGCCATGCCGCTTTTTTGCTCTACTTGGCGGGGGCACTGCCGTGCCCCATGATGACACACGCATTTACTGTTATCTTTTTGTGCACCTATCAAAATCAATTACAAATATAGACACTTGAAACTTAAAGTCCCGGAACGCCACTCTGGTTAAGAATATTAATTCAGAAACATAATATTAACCGCCTCTTTTATCCAATGGTTAATAATTAATCACACTTAGAGGGCCAGTGTTGGATTCCCAGCGGAGAGTACATGTTTGTACTCGATTTGGTTGGTGGTTTGTTCTATGTTGGCCTGGCTAGCTACCACCATCTTTATTTAATACTAGCGGTCCGTCCCTGCTTCGCACGGGTGGACATTTTTTTTAAATATAGCCTATGTAATATAATATTTTATTTTCAATTAGTTATGTCATTAGTTTAAATATGTTTGTTAGTATGGTATTATTTACAATTTATTAGTCCCGCATACTTGTTTATTGCACCACAGCTAGGGTTGTCTGGAAGAGATCTCTTCTAGAGATAAGCTCACCTTTGTACATGTCCTGTGTTACGTGTATTTAAATGTATTTTTTCTTTGTACAATAAAGGATTAATAAAGATATGTTACTCAGCGCTAATGTAGCATTCTAATGGTGAAAGAATTTTATAAATCGGTCCAGTAGTTTTTAAGTTTATTCGTTGCAAACATATATACATACAAAATACAAAGGTTTCCTCTTTATAATAATAGTATAGATGTTGCCATAACATCAATGTGCATTGTTGTGGTTCGACAGAAATAAGAAAGCAAGTGCCTTCGTTATTTAAATACCAGGTCAAGTGCGCTTCTGCCTTCAGCCTTATCATCATTTGACATCAGGTAAGATAAAGGCTAAGAGCACATACATAAGGAATAAAAAAACAACAAGAATGACATTTTCTCCTTATTATGTCTTCACTCATCACATTATCATCATCATAGGCCTTTTACATCAAAAGCCATAGGCATCATAGGCCTTGTACATAATCCTAAATGTTCTTGTGAGATTAATAGAACAATAAATATATTATTCTGTTAATCTTACAAGTACATTATCTAAAAATAAAGCTGGTGCAGACAACATTAAGAAGTCAGCAGATAGGTAATCAATCACACACAATACGTCCGGTAAGCAAGCGAGGTCAAAGTTAACAACGAAAACTATAGGAAAGCACAACGAACAAACGAACAGCACAGCGAGCGGTCAAACGTCTGAAGTTTTTTCATAGACTTTTTTTTCATTTAGTTGATGGCTTCGTGCAATTAGCACATTAAGCCAGTGACAAAGTAATTTTTCTTGCAAGAAATACATAAATAAACAATATTTCCTTCAAGTATGATGATGATGAATGATAATAGAAATGAGAAGTGAGAAATGATATACCCCCAACCTCTCGAGTATTTCAGTAAAGATGTGGGGCTTTACTAAGTCCTCAGGCGGACTTCTTGAGAGAATTTGAAAAGTGACGTTGCACTGTTTTGTTTCATTTGCCAACACTCATGCACACTCACGAACACTTAACGGTTAATAATCCACCATTATTTCACATTAATATTCGACATACATAACACAAATTTTATAAAATAAAACAAAACCGCAGACATGACTCTTCACTTTCCCGCCAAGAAGTCTCTCAGTTATACTTTATTCATTGAATAATTTGACATAATGACAGATTCTCTTTAGGGTTGTTTTTACAATCGTCAGTTAAAGTTTATTCATTAATAATTTTGACATAATGACAGATTCTCTTTAGAAAATTTGTCACAATTACAATGTTATTCGTTGGATAAAACTTATCTGAGGATTGAAAAATCAGGCCTTAATCTAGTAATTGAAATTTGACCCCCTGTTGACGGATTGAGCTGAAATATTGCATGCATGTGTAAATCGGATGACAATGCAAAATTATTATGACATGGAGTTGATCTGATGATGGAGCTGGAAGATGGCCATAGGAACTCGGTAATTAAACGACACAACCCCATCGAGTTTGGAGTCTTTTCATAGACTAGAGATTAGACTGTTAATGACAGTGACAGCTCATACTTAAGATGCGCGTCCACTGGATCGGAATCAGAGCGTGTCAGTATTACGGATTTGCCAATAGGGTGCATAAACTGCATTCAGATTTAGCATCGGCATCGGCATTTTCATAGCACTCAGTCTAGTAAAGCAATAGTAAATTGTATGAGCTACCCGTAAAGATTAAAATAGCGTGACCGCATTTTAAAACTCTTTATGTTAAGTACTAGCGACCCGCCCCCGGCTTCGCACGGTTGCAATGCTGATATTATCAGTGTTGCTCTACTATATGCATGTATTATACATATAAACCTTCCTCTTAAATCACTCTATCTATTAAAAAAAACCGCATCAAAATCCGTTGCGTAGTTTTAAAGATCTAAGCACACAAAGGGACATAGGGACAGAGAAAGCGACTTTGTTTTATACTATGTAGTGATTTAGCTTCGATTGCTCTGTTCAAACATTAAGCAGTAATGTATAAAAAAAATGCACTTATAGAAATCAATTCAAAGCAAATTAAATAAGTTAATAATTAGTATCTCACCTTTGTTTAATTATCATCTTGTTATTGTCTTTGTTTGTAAATAAATTGCTATAAAAGCTTATTTAATATGCTTCCTTACTATTCAAAGCAACTATATTTCTTCCTTACGAATGACATTAAATGTCATTCGTAAGCAAGAAATATTAAATGTGCTGTACTTTACTTAATATTTGTCACCTTCATAATACCCACATTTGTACAAATAGAGAGGTAGGTACATTACTGGGTTGAATGGTTTGTAAATGTTGTAAGGCATATTCTGAAATACTAAATTATATTTAGTTTAATGTTCCTAAAAGAATTTACTAAATTCAAATAAGACTTTCAACATAACTTTCAAAGTAGTATCGATATTGTTACGCATGGATAGATCTCAGAAGTTGTCCTAATTATTTTTAATTGGCTCCATTTGCATGTGAAACTACTCTCGTATTGACTGTACCTAGATTCTGTTCAAATGGTTACGTTGAAAGACCATCTATGTATCACTTAGTAGGTCGTAGTAGGGTCGTGGGGGTGGGTAAAGGGTACCAACATCTATCCACACTCCCCGCTGACCATCTCCAAGGTGGACAGGCGTCCCTCCTGCACCCTGACTGTCAAAACAGTGTTCGTGGATCCACCCCAGCGGAAAACGGGTGCCCTGGAGATTTCAGTGGGTCGACTGCTTGCAGCAAAGTCGGTCAACCTCACATTTTTCATCAGGTTTGCAACTAACCTGTATTCTGTAATGGTTTTATCAACTTGGACCTCGCTCGCACAACAACTTAAACACAAAATGCTTGACTTATTGCTGAAAATACCAAAATCGCTATAGGTATGCCTACAATATTTGAGGAGTTCCCTCAATTCCTTAAGGATTCCATCATCAGAACTGGATTTTGATAACAATGGGACCAATCTGGGAAGTATATCCTTTCAAATGAAAAAAGAATTTTCGAAATCGATGTATAAATGACGGAGTTATGTGGTAACAAACATTTTTTTTAAAAACATTCAACCGAATTGAGAATCTTCTTTTTTTAAAGTCGGTTAAAAATACGCTACCACCACAGCGGATCTAAGTACACTTAATATTTAAAAAATATTATATTATGTCATATTAAAAATCAAGACAGTTAGTTACTAATAATGTGTAATAATTTGGCATATCTGTAAACTACCTTTAGATTGTAATCGTTTTTATTTTTATTGTTTTGTCTTAACGAGTAATACAGTTCTTTAAACCGACTTACCAAAGTTGCATCGTAATATGTTAAATTGTAATTAAAACGTAAATGGGACTAACAAAGAAAATTCTATTTTGTTTTTTTAGTAACACATCTGTTTAAATATTTTTATAAAGACATGTGACCAAGACAAACAATATTTCACACTAGCAGGAAAATCAAGTAAATTTCATTTTTTTTTAAGTTAAACGGTTTTATTAAAAATAATGATGCAAAAACATTTTAAAGATAAATGAAAAGAAAAAAAAACATTTTAAAAACAAGCTTTTATTACTTGTTAAAAAAAAGAACTAAAAAGTTAAAAATAATTTAAACCTGATAATAAGAATATTTTTTTTTATAAATATAAGCGTGTTACATTGTGATGGAACATTAAAGAACATTTAGCTTATTACACCTTCGCTTTTATTTATAAAAAAATGTATTGTTATTATCAGGTTTAAATTGTTATTAACTTTTTAGTTCTTTTTTTAACAAGTAATAAATGCTTGTTTTTAAAAAGTTGTTTTCTTCTTTTTTTGTCTTTTAATTTTTTATAAACTTTATTTTTAATAAAGCCGTTTAACTTAAAATTTTTATACTCAATTTTTTATTTTCAAGTTTTTAGTTTTTAATGTTTCATTAAATTTTTATAAAGAACTATTCACCTAATCAAACCCTTTCATTTGATACCCATATTGAGGAAGTAATGATGTGTGACATGTTTATACACCCTCATACCATTCAGCCCTCGGCACGTGCTTACCTTGGCATTGGGTCATCCATCTAATCCATCTAATCAAAGACAGAATCCACATTCACAATAAAACGGAACGAACGAACTTATTTTCCCGAGTTCATTCTCATCTCATTCGAGATCTTCCAGCTCCATTATAAGGCCCTGGTTAACATCTAGCACCAAAGTACTTGTCAAGACGGATCAAACGAGTCCAAACTCGATGGGGTTGTGTCGTTTAACTATCGGGTTCTTTCTTATGGCCACCTTCTTGTTCCATCATCAGACCCTGGTTACCATCTAGCACCAAAGTAGACGACCTCCTTGGTCTAGTGGCTTGCACACCGGTTTTCATGGTGTCGCTATCTCTTAAGTCCCGGGTTCGATCCCCGGTCGGATCAATTTAGAATACCTGTTTTTCTATATTGTTTCGGATCTGGGTGTTTCCTATGTATAATAAGTATATATTTTAGTATATTAAGTATGTCTATCCGTTGTCTAGTTAACCATATAACGAGTTTCTTAAGGAAGCTTTTCTTACGGCTAGATAATTGGTGTGAGTGTGGGAAACATTTATTATTATTATTTATTATTATTATTATTAAAGTACTCGTCAAGACGAATCACACGAGCCCAAACTCGATGGGGTTGTCGTTTAATTACCGAGTTCTTATGACCATCTTCCAGCTCCATCATCAGACCCTGATTACCATCTAGCACCAAAGTACTCGACAAGACAAATCACACGAGCCCAAACTCGATGGAGTTGTGTCGTTTCATTACCGAGTTTCTATAGCCATCTTCCAGCTCCATCATCAGACCCTGGTTACCCCATCTAGCACCAAAGTACTCGTCAAGACAATGAATTCAATGAATAAACTTTAACTGGAGTTCTTGGCGGGAAAGTGAAAAGTCATGTCTGCGGTTTTGTTTTATTTTATAAAATTTGTGTTATGTCGAATATTAATGTGAAATAATGGTGAATTATTAACCGTTAAGTTTTCGTGAGTGTGCATGAGTGTTGGCAAATAAAACCAAACAGTGCAACGTTACTTTTCAAATTCTCTCAAAAAGTCCGCTCGAGGACTTAGTAAAGCCCCACATCTTTACTGAGATACTCGAGGGTTGGGGGTATATCATTTCTCACATCTCATTTCTATTATCATTCATCATCATCATACAGGAAAGAAAACATATTGTTTATTTATGTATTACTTGTTAGAAAAATTACTTTGACATTGACTAAATGTGCTAATCGCACGAAGCCATCAACTAAAAGAAAAAAAGTATAACTGATGATTGAAAAATCAGCCCTTAACTCAAATAAACAGGGCAAGCTAAATAAAACCGTTTAAAAATACCGACATTTGTGAAATTCTTAAATTTTTCCGACTTTAAGTAATCTACTATTTATACAACTGGAACATCTTTAATCTTAAATGGTTGCAACAGACCTTATCAACTACGTATACTTACTAGCCAAAAGATAACATTTAATCTTAATCACACAAGGATTTAGCGTGCAACAAACAATGTAAGTATTTCATAGATCAAATTAAGTAGATCTCTGATTTATTCAAATTTAAAGAAAAAATATAAACAAAACGAGACGCTACCCCGCTGATAAAATTCACGGTAGGTAATGACGAAGAGGCCTCAAAAATATGACTACCTACCTTCTTTTGTTAAAAAAAAAACAAATACATGTACCGCAAACGTGTAATAATTTCCATTATAATGCAAATGAACAAGTTCAAGTTTCTTTAATAAGACAATACACATGGCATCTGTTCCAGTTGATTGTGTACATTAAAAGACATCACGTATAATTTACATGACAATCTTATTTAACATAAAGAAATTAAAATTATACGTAGACATAGGTTTTCGTAGAAATGATATAATATCAATAATAATGTCATAATTTTTCCTAGATTTTCTAGGTACTTACTCTTAGTGTAAAGAGACATGACGCATACCTAAATATTATAGGACAAAAATTTTACTATTTATATTAATTACACATAATTTACTAATAGAGCAAATAACACATGTGCTTTAACTAGGTTCTTCCTGATTATTTACATATAAAAAAAAATGGAGGAGCACCTGACCCGGTATGTCAGAAGGGTGCAGGTTCAAATCCTGCTCGTGGAAATTTTTTCAACATTTGTGTTTTTGTAATTTGTTTCGCAACAAAATTTGCGTTAAAATTATTTAAAAACATTTTATTTACATATAATTTTACGCAAATATTGTTGCGAACAAATTACAATTTGAAATAAGTAACTAAAGAAAATCAACTGAAAAGGCCGGAACAAGATAAAAATTCAATTTATGCAACATCATGCAGTCGGAGCTTGAGCATTAATGCTCTAAGAGTCGGAGGCATAAAAAATGATAAGTCAAATCATTCTCACTTTGTGCGTGCCTCCGACTGTGTGTTTTAAGTATGATGTTGCATAAATTGAATTTTTATCTTGTTCCGGCCTTTTCAGTTGATTTTCTTTTTAGTAACTTATTATTTTTTACGCAGGCGGGATTTTTGTTTTTCTAATTTTATTTGTCTTTGTAGATAGATCTTGTGTTGAGATATCTAATTTGATATCCATAATGAGGTATTTGAAAAAAAAATTGATTTTTTGTTTTGAACGTCACCTATTTAAAAACACTGGGCAACTAAGACGAATCTAACGATACCTCAATTATGTAAATCCGTCAGCTGTTCTGGAGATATGAGATAATAAAGAATATTACATACAAGATGCGAAAAACATAACACTTCCTTTGCAGTCGGGTAAAAAGACAAAGTGTTGAAAAAATTCACGAATGGGATTCGAACCCGCACCCCATGACATGCCAGGTTACATGCACTACCAACTATGCTATCGTGGCTCAATCCAACTCACCGAAATTAATCAACACTATCTACTTTTACTTTGTAAGCCAAAGGAGCCCTGCTCAATGTCGACAAATACGTCTAGGATCTTCCTATTTTTCAGGCAGTGTATCTTCTTATTATTATTAGACTGAAGAGCTTGATGGTGCAGTGGTTAACGCGCCCGTTCTGCGAATGCTAAGGTTAAGCCACTTTCGCAAAGGCCCGGTCATCGGATAGGTGATCAAAAAAAATTATCATCTCTAGCTCCTCCTTGCTTCGGAAGGCGCGTTAAGCAGTTATTGGTCCGGGCTGCATTAGCAGTCGTTAACAACCACCAATCCGCACTGGGCCCGCGTGGTGGTTGGCCCGTTCTCCCTATCCATCCATAGGAAAGGCTCGTACCCCAGCAGTGGGGACATAAAATGAGCTGATGATGATGATCATGATGATGTATAATGACATAATTTTCATGGATTTTATACTCGTAGTTAAGTAGACACGTGACGCACACCTGATAATATTAGGACAAATATTAATTACACATAATCTACTGATAGAGAAAATAAGACAATGTGTCTGAACTAGGTTCTTTCTTTTTTTCAGGAAGTATATCTTCTTGTTGTTATTAGACTATTTGTTTTATTCCATGCGTCTCTTCCACGTGCTATTTGACCACTAAACAATTAATTGACTTGATGTTTTTAATAGACTTTTTTTTACTCGTCTCTAAAGAAATTCATAATGTGCCGCTGAATAATTTATAATGACACAAATACAATTAGAACAATACGCTAGAAGGACAATGTAGCTCTTTAACTGTAACTTGTTCTAGGAAGGGTCTAAGCAGGTACTGACTAAATCCTGGGTAGACTGCCTTGGCACTACCCATGGCGCGAACCCATATCGAGCGATGGGAACAACCAAATAAGTATTTGGGTAGACCTCCCCACAATATCCGAAGAAAAAAAGTTTAAATAAAAATAAAGCTTAATCAAAATTACACGTGGTAGTTAGTTTTGCATAATTATCTAGAACTATTATGACTATTTTCTTGTCATTCAATATTTCCCAATTTTGACATTTTTGTTAGAACAATAACCAACATTTTAATCACTTTATGGATCATAAATAGCTGTGAAATTGCTTTTACTACCCATGGCGCGAACCCATATCGAGCGATGGGAACAACCAAATAAGTATTTGGGTAGACCTCCCCACAATATCCGAAGAAAAAAAGTTTAAATAAAAATAAAGCTTAATCAAAATTAAACGTGGTTGTTAGTTTTGCATAATTATCTAGAACTATTATGACTCTTTTCTTGTCATTCAATATTTCCCAATTTTGACATTTTTGTTAGAACAATAACCAACATTTTAATCACTTTATGGATCATAAATAGCTGTGAAATTGCTTTTACTACCCATGGCGCGAACCCATATCGAGCGATGGGAACAACCAAATAAGTATTTGGGTAGACCTCCCCACAATATCCGAAGAAAAAAAGTTTAAATAAAAATAAAGCTTAATCCAAATTACACGTGGTAGTTAGTTTTGCATAATTATCTAGAACTATTATGACTCTTTTCTTGTCATTCAATATTTTCCAATTTCGACATATTTGTTAGAACAATAACCAACATTTTAATCACTTTATGGATCATAAATAGATGTGAAATTGCTTTTTACGTATTGGAGTACATAAAACACAATGATAAATCAATCAATTAATCAATCAATCAATTTTTATCTGCGGAAAACACGTTATTACAAAGACTTTTAAAATGCCAGATTTTAAGATAAATTGCATGGAAACATCTTCACAAATAAATAAATAACGATTAACTTAACTTAACATTATAAATAGATGTTTTGAACGAGCCACATCCCAGTTTTAATTTATATAACTTTTGACTTTGTTGTTTTTATTCCCATCGAATTTTATTATAGAAACATGGACACAAACAAGGGCCAATCACTCAAACCATTTAAATAATATATTTTTTTAAATGGCGAAGCAATCAGTCCTGAATGAGATTTTGATATTTAGATATATAAATTATTTATTAGAATTATTATCGAACTCGTGGACACTCCCAAAGCATATAGTTTTTACAAATGTCATCATCGTTATTTCGTTATCAATAATAAATAATGTTCCGTAATCGATGAACTTCAAAGGCAAACAGATTATAGGTATATTAGATAAAGCCACTTTCCCAATCATATTATTATTTAGCATAAACATTTATATATAGTCTTCTTTATCGGTCATTTAAAGTGATGCAAATTAAAGCATCATCGTAATCACATTCAC
This sequence comes from Eudonia mercurella, assembly GCA_963082485.1. Classification (NCBI taxonomy): domain Eukaryota; kingdom Metazoa; phylum Arthropoda; class Insecta; order Lepidoptera; family Crambidae; genus Eudonia; species Eudonia mercurella. Next base: position 17,608,431 of record OY720026.1, read on the forward strand.
AATATTTATAAAGCGTGCGAAATTACATCAAACGATAATATAACTGTCAAGTTTAAAGTTGTCTTTAAACAATAACAAAACAAGAAATTTATAGACCTTTAAGTATTTTTTATTAAAATTATTTATTTATTTATTTATTAAAGGCACACAAAACAAGTTACAATCATGTTATATAACAATATTTGGTACTTAACAAAAATCTAGATTACAATTCTTAGGATACGTGCACAAAATGATCCAAAATATCAGCCATGTTTAAAATAACAAAAGAAAACTAAAATTAAAAGGTTAGTTGTAATCTTAAATAAACTTATTGAGAGGTTAGTCTTAACATGCAATTATTGTATTAAAAATAATGCTTTCAATAACTTTTCCTCTTAGCTTAGAGGGATTTACTAAAATCAGGCGGATGTATGTTCACACGCCTGGTAGGCTACTCTTGACGCAAACTCAATCTCAATACAATTCCAATGCGATTAATATGTATCGATATTGGGATAAGTTTCGCAATTTCGGAACGCCCCATCTCGATAATAATTTGTTCACTTAATTTCCCCGCAATTTAATTCCAATGTAGCGCTATTATCGCTTTTAAGAGTGCCATTTGAATTTTTTAGATTTGGGATTGGAAATTTATTATTGCAATTGTGTTTCAAGAGTAACCCACCTGCACATCGGACTACCACAAACTGTCAACTTTCCTTAATAGACATATACATATATAAATATGGTATATCATCATCATCATCATCAGCTCATTTTATGTCCCCACTGCTGGGGCACGAGCCTTCCCTATGGATGGATAGGGAGAACGGGCCATAAACCACCACGCGGGCCCAGTGCGGATTGATGGTTGTTAACGACTGCTAATGCAGCCGGGACCAACGGCTTTACTTGCCTTCCGAAGCACGGAGGAACTCGAGATGATAAATTTTTGGTCACCCATCCGATGATCGGCCTTTGCGAAAGTTGCTTAACCTCAGCACTCGCAGATCGGGCGCGTTAGCCACTGCGCCCCATCGAGCTCCTCCCATCATCTCATATATATTATATGGTTGAACATTATTCAAGAAATTTGTCAGTTTTGGATAGGCAATTGTGCGGCTTGTGCAGGCGCCTGTACATGGAGAGGCGAGTAAAACAAAAGAGTAAGTAGGTAGGTACGTATATCTATGATATAAGAGTTGTCACGATCATAGAATCACACTTGATATACAATTGTGTATTTTAAGCTTACTTTATAAATGTCGTGAAGTATAGGGACATTACTTTTTGTGCAAAAACAATTTTTTATCAATAAGTTATACTGAGAGAGCGTATTTTTAAGTTTCATAGTTTCACGGATCTACTCGCGTTTATTGTACACATTACTTTTCATTTAAATGTGTAGTGTTCGTGTAAACTTTAGAAAACAATATTTCATAGTTTCATTATATTATTGTCTTAAGTTCTAAAACATTATTTTTTAAACTTCATTTTCTTGTTTTTTGTCGATAGCGATAAAGAACCTTTGAGTGTATTACAGCGAAAAAGATAGGAAAACCAATCACACTTGTCGGAATGTTGCTATAAGACAAAAGTTGTTTATTTTTGTTACTTTTCACATAATTTTAGTTTATTTTTAATTAAAAGAATGTTTAACGATTAATTTGTTTAAGTTTACTAAAAATCCCTAAAATTATAGTCAATTATTCAATTAGTAGCTATAAGATTAGATAAGATAATATAAGATAAGATAAATTTTTATTGCCATAAAATTGTGTAAAATACATAGCAGGTGTTGAGCATAATAATGGGAACAAACAATTTACCCTAGTCGGGCATGCAATTTTTAGTAGGTAGGTACATGATACATAGAAACAGCCGCTATGCTGTTTTTGTACCGAAATATTCAGTCAGACTGTAGAATGCCTGATTTATAAGCAATCTTTTTAATTTAATTTTAAAACAACTTAAATTTACTGAGGCTTTTTGATCTGTGGGCAGATGATTGAATATTTGGATACCAGTTACATAGGCACTCTTGTGATACAGGGCATTATTAATATTTGGTAAAGACAAGTCATATGTATATCTGTGCTAGACCTAGGAGCATCTCTCTAGGATCAGATTTTACCTCTTTAAATGTTTTTGTTGTCTTATCAAAACTATCTATTACTGTATATTGATCTCTATTTTTAAGGTTAGCTTTCCAGTAGTTTTAGTGTTATTCCCCGAATACCTAATTTATCAAGCTGATATACAAGGGTTTCATGGATTACGCAATCAAATGCTTTAGACATGTCTAGAAATAATCCAACACATGATTTCTTTATATTCAAAGCTTCCCATATATCTTTTAATGTTATAAATATTGCAATATATTATATTAATATATTAAAGCAGTTGATTTTTGTTTCTGAAAACCGAATTGATTTGCGTTTATTAAATTATTATTTTTAAAAAAGTCTAAAAGTCTGTTATAAATAGTTTTTTCAAAGACCTTTGAAAAACTAGATAGTAGTGCTATAGGTCTGTAGTCCGCTACGTTACATTTGCTTCCTTTCTTAAACAATGGTTTTACCTTAGCTCTTTTTAACTCATCGGGAAATATACGCGTTTTAATTATTAGATTTAGAATATATAGAAGAGGTTTACTGATGTATTCTAGAGAACGTTTTATAACTTCTATTGGAATACTATCATAACCGAATATAGTTTGCCGAAATTCCTTTACATAATCAAATTACATAAATTTTTAATATGGGTCATCTTGACCCAACCCAACAATCGGTGTCATAATTTGCCACTGTGCTAACGCCGGGTTAAATATTTAAGATTGGAAATAATAACATATTATTTTAAACCAATATATTTATATAATACAAGGATAACGAAAACTGGCTTACGGGAACTCGTAGATGAACTTTCAACGAAATTCAAAAAACTTGCCTGTGTTTTGTTTTGTTGGAAACGGATAACTTTAGTTAGTATTTTTATCAGTGTTAATAAAAGTTAAACAAAAAAATATTGATTCAATCGACAGGGTCAATGATGAGAATCCAATGTCTTTAGGATACTTTGTTTTTTTAAGACTACAAAGGAACCAAAACTTCAAATCGTCTCAGGCAAGGCTGATGATTATGAGATGATTCTTTTTCCAAACGTGGACTAAAGTTAAACAAACCTTATCTTGTTTTCGTTTTCTTCAAAACAAATAGCTTCAATATTTACAAACCAACAGTAACATGACACAATATAAGTTAATACATGACAGACACTACCGTTTTCGAATCAAAAAGTTCACTATCTGAGTGAGACACAATATGAGATAACGATTCAAAAATTGTTGAATCTTTATCTCATTCCGCAAATCCCCCTTCCGCAATAGGACTATTTTCCTCTCCCGGCATCGGCAACACTTCAACTTATCAACAAAGGCTGTACATTCTCCACCGGTAAGACTTCCTACAAAATCTCTACCTACCCGTAGCAAAAAATACAACGTGTATTAACGATAAGTTACAATTCATGAGAACTAACAAAATATGCAAATTTTTTAAGTCAAAAAAACAAGATATAAATTGTATAAGCAGAGAACCGGTTTTCTGCACCATCGTAGTTAGGATTCTTTTTATGGACCCATGGTAGATATTCCAAAAAATACATAATCAAATCTAACAAAAAAGCATGTCAGGTAAGATTTCGCTTTACCTATCAACGTCTTTTACTTTAATTATAATCTGTATTATTTGTTAATAAAACTTTATTGTAAACAATAAAATCAATATACATAATTTATTTAATACTCACACTGTTGACACCTGTATGTAACCTCCTAAAAACGTACCACAGACACAGCACTTCCCGCGAAAAAAAGAAGAGAAAACCAAACTCAACTGTAAACTTGAAAATGGAATCGTGATAAAATTCGGTTTGGCAACCGGCGCATGCGACCGTCTCGTTTAGCGTCGCGGTGGGAACAGCGTACAAGATTGCCGCGTAAACGATATTATGCGGGTCTCGTGCCGGCGCGGCCGCAACAGGTGTAGGAGTATACCTCAACTTGTTTGGGATGACTAACGAGAGCAATATGCATTGTCATACACACCGGCCGAATCGGTAAGGATATTCACCAAAGCCATAATTGAATTGGCACTCTTTTTTCAGGGTGCCAAGTGCGAGTTTCATTCACTATTCGATCACGTTAACGAAAACGAGAATTTGTATGGCAAAATGTTAACTGTTTTCGTATGTCGTCAGGAGGCGCTGCTTCAATGCCATACTAATTTTCGTTTTCGTAAAAGTAATCGAACGCACCGTGGTTCGTCGAGCTGCTAATTGGACAGCCTAACGCTTAACCTAAACATTAGCATACAGATCTTTGCAGAAATATATTGACATTTTTATGTATAGAGTCGCAAAGTGAGCTTGTTTGTATGAAAATAACGGGGTGGGCGGTTAGATGTGCCCCTGAGTGTACTACTAGTGGTCGCCCAATGGTGAATAACAGTTTGTATTTGTTTGGAATGTCGGCTGAAGGGTTCAGCTATGATTATATATTTTAAATAAAGTTTATCGTCTGCTCTCCTTTTTTATATAAACTTTAACAATGCCAAATCTTATAGTCCTTCGTGCGTGCAATGTGCATAAAAAGGGGTAAAAAGTTGTTTCTTCCCGTGTCCAAATATAGATAATGTAATGTATACCGGGTGTAATCGTTAAGTGTGTACAGGCGATTATTCCGTAACTATTACAGATATCAAAAACTTTAAACTGATATCGAAAGTACGTTACCTAATGAGTAAAATGACATCAAAAACTTTTTAAAAATCAAACGAGATGTTACCAAAATTTTGACATTAAACACTCCCATACATTTAGTATGCGATTAGTAGAAAGGTCTTAGTTTCTTAGTGGTCTAGTATTCATTTTACCTTAATCATATTTTATGATTACGTATGATATGATAATAATGATTTTCAAGTAGATACACGTGCACATTAATTATCTTACTACTTCAAATTAGTCAAATTATTCATTAGCGTGTTAATTTAAACTGGCTGAAAAGCAACACACTACAAAAATAACAAAAAAAAGATACTCTAAGATAGTTTTATTACTTTGTTAGGTTAATAAACAGTTTCCTTTAATATCAGTACTAAACTAAAATAACCTTTCAAAATAAGGAAACTAAAACCTCATAACCTCATACTAAATGCATGGAAGTGTTTAATGTCAAAAATTTGGATACTTCTCGTTTGATTTTTAAAAAGTTATTGATGTCATTTTACTCATTAGGTAACGTACTTTCGATATCAGCTTAAAGTTTTTTGATAAGTATCTGTAATAGTTACGGAATAATCGCCTGGACACACTTAACGATTACACTCTGTATATTGATTTTACGGTGTCTGGATGATGAGCACTAACTACCGTTTAGGAATAGTAATGAATGACATAGAAAATGACAAGTCATCTATGAGTGACATAGCACAACTATCATTAACTAGTGGTCGCCCAGTGGTCGAAATTCGGCCGTAATTTTATTAAGGCTGCACGGATTGTATCCTAAGCAATGAAACATTAAAAAAGATAGAATGTGAGTTTGGATTGGCATTGACAGATTTCGGCCGCTCCTCTTGCATTTCTGAAATTTTTGAAAAGAGTATACTTATATGCGTGTGTGTCAAATACATGGTAGTGTGTGTAATGTTTGTTTTATTGATTTAATGTATTTGTTATGCATAATTTTAAAAAATATTAACATTCTGCAATTCTCCTCTATATAAACTATACGTGTACGAAATTTCATACTCCTCCGTCCGCGCAATTTTCGTAAAAAGGAGTACAAAGTTTTTGCTTCACGTATTAATATATTGATTAGGCCAGTGTCAATCAATACCCTACAATTTCGGCGCCCAAAAATATCTTTGGCATCGCCCGAGCTCGGGAATTGTCTAATGATAGATTCATTAAACTGACATGGTAATATTTAAAACATCTTCACTTATATCTACCCAAATATATATATAGTTAATTGAGAATTGTCGGTAAAGGTAGTCTTTTACTTAGCTTGTGTGAAAGAGACAACTGTAAAAGATTGCGTTTTGCTTATAATAGAACGTCGAAATTAAAAAGTGTATGTATCTAGAAACTAAAACTACCCAATGGTAGTTTTAGTTTCTAGATTATCAGACAACAGCATCAATATGCTAAAATGCTAGTCACCAAACATTTATGCAACTTATTAATATTATTACATGACATTAACAAGAACCACATACAACTTTTTTGCGAGCCCATGACGTCATCTTCACGGTCAGCGCTATGGTGATACAATTATGACAATGACAAGACATATTCTCAAGTCCCTCTTGTCTAATTGAAAACTTGCACAAGTTGTGAAATCATGTTTATAATTCAAGAAGCTATTTTTTTTTTCATCTATGATACTATGAAAGTTTCCTAACTTCACAGTGTACAGTCAGCCTCAAAATTATCTGAGCGTTCAAACACACCGAAAATATCTGAAAATCAACCTTATCTCAAGACGTAGAAATTCAATTTTAATGGTTGGTTGAGAACAAATGACACATTACAGTACATCTTTCACGTATTGGGCTAAGAGTGATTTTTGTCAAACGTTTAGATATTATTGGTAGGTTTGAACGCTCAGATTATTTTAAAGCTGACTGTACGCAAAAAAAATATGTTGTCTATCCATTCCGCTGTCAATCAGGAACCCGACTAATAGCAAGTGGGTAGTGAATTGTTTCTCTGATTTTGACAACGCTATTTTGTTTTGATGCTTTACTCGTACAACTTTTGTTTTATATACTTGAATATATATATAGTTTAATTAATAGGAATATTTAATAGTTCTTTGGGTACATAACTCGCAAAGAAGACTCAATGGAGCGTTTTGTAGTTCATGGCAGAATGGATGGCAAGAGATCCCGTGATCGCTCACCCACCAGATGGGCAGACCTCGTTAGATCCCTCACTCTATCCACCATGACCGACTGCTCCCACAATGCTTGCAATAAGGCCGAATGGAGACGCATTTCAAGATCCGTCATTCACCAAGACCCACCTTTAGCCACGACCACTCTGCCAACAGTGCCCGCCTAAGAAGAAGAATATAATTAAGGCCTGCGCAGACGAGGGACTTTTGTCCGCAGACTTTTTTGTCCGTCAAAATAGATCGCTTAAAACTTCATTGACTAACGCACACGAAGGACTGTAAGTAACAAAGCGAGACGGACAAAATCCGTGGTTTGTACGCCGGGGATTGTCCCTCTTCTGCGCAGGCCTAATAGTCACTGAATTTCTTTATGTAAACCAACGTTGCCATCTGACGGAACTGAGACGGCATCGCAAGCGCATAATTGCCCATTAAGTAGTCCACATGTGCCGCTTTTCACCGTCAACAAAAACTTGTCCATAATTTACAACCGATGCCGTGCAGAGGAGTGCAACGCACCTCTCTTTACCATGCAACTGTATTCCGTTTAATCGTTAAATACCCGACGCCACATCAGACTATCCAAAACTCTCATATTCCTTCAATAAATGTTCAACCATATACCATAGATATAAAGTTCAAAGATTATTGAGGAAATTTGACAGTCAGTGGTAGTCTAACGTGCAGTCGTGCGTACTTCATTATTACAGACAGACAAATGCCACAGAATAAGTAATAGTATACTCAAATGCACCGTATTGCTGCATGCAAATGTTTTAAGGCATTTTAAAGATGGCAGCGACACGCAATTTCACGGTATTTTAGTGCACGTGGAATAGAATGGAGGAAAACGCAAATGGAAAGGACAACACAAAATTATGATATGAAATAAGAAAACACAAATCGTGGAAATTAAACGTCTTCTGTTAATGGACAAATTGTAAAGAAGACTAAAACATTATTTGTAATATTTATGAAATAATCAATATTGTAAGGAAAACGCAAATAACATTTTCGATTGAAGTAATGTATTTTTTAATATTAGCCATAGCCCTGCTTTTGAAAAGCCTATAGGTAGACGTTTTACCTATAACAATTCAAGATACAAAGCAAAATCACACTTCAGCCAGAATTCTCAATTATTGAGTTAAACTAGACGAATTTTAACTCTCCTCTTTTGTCACCAGGAGGTGATGCTTAATTTTTTTTACATGTTGTGATTGTCATTTATATTTTTTGTGTTTATTTGTGATAGAAAGTGTCCTTTTATGATATTTATGAATTTTTAATATTTTTGACGCTCTAAGGGAGAAAAGAGCTTGACACTTGCCAAGTTACTTGCCGATTCCTCTCAGTAGACGACCCGCCCAGAGTAGACGACATACAAACTGATGGCATTGGCGATGGCGTTCATAAAAGCTATTTGTAGCCTAAACTGAATAAATGATTTTGAATTTTGAATTTTAAAATGCCATACAATTTTTCGTTTTCATGAACGTCACATCAGTATACCATTTCAACTCCCTTTGTCATTTTTGTGAACGTGAGGGAATGGCAAAATAAAACACTAGGCAGCCTGGTTTAAAATATTTACATTGGTAATTTTAACATAATTAATATCATATTTATTAATTGTGTTGCGCAATTCTTTTCGGGATTTTACTCGTATCAAAAGCCAAAGAACTACGAAAATCTCAATGCACTATGAATTTATCTATGAACTGCCTTTATGACAGTAGCTATGATATGACTCAACTCAACACTTCCTCGAGATATCGTGTAATCCGTAATTAGTCTTCGTAATTGAGAGGAAAACTGTTACGCCACCGACATGCATTGTATGCGCATTAAACAAGCTTTGCTCTTACGTGTCGCAAAATGTTACCCATGTCTAAGTCACAATTTCTTGGAAATTAAATTTCATCATCATCATCATCATCTCAGCCAAAAGACGTCCACTGCTGGACAAAGGCCGCCTCCAAGGATCTCCACAATGACCGGTTTTGTGCTGCTCGCATCCAGCGGCTTCCCGCTTTAAATTAAATTTAACAAAAGTAAAAAGAATTGAGAGTTGACCCGGAGTCATCATCATCATCATCACCATCTCATTTTATATCCTCCCGTCTGGAGCACAAGCCTTCCCTATAGATGGAAACACCACAGGAAGAACGGGCATTAAACCATAACGAGGGTTCAATTCGGATTGGTGGTTTTTAATGACTGCTAATGCCGAGGCACGAGAGCTCGAGATGATAAATTTTTGGTGACCCATCAGATTACCCGCCTTTGCGAAAGTCTGCGCTCTTCTTGGATTGCTGAGTGCGAATTTCATAGGCATTTATTTTATTTTATTTTATTTAGGATAACAACAGCCATCAACTTACATAGATACAATTTGTATAAAGCATGGAATTTTAGGGCCAATAACAGTTACCCACTTATTCAAATAAGGAAACAGAATCTACAAGTAAATTACGTAACTGAATGAGTAGTACTTAGTAAACCTTAAAAACAACAACGTACAACCATAAAAAGAGCCATCAACAAATAACATTTAATAATAATATAAAGAGCAATGGAGAGGGCCATGCTCGGGGTTTCTCTGCGAGATCGAATCAGAAATGAGGAGATCCGCAGAAGAACAAAGGTAACCGACATAGCCCGAAGAATTGCTAAGCTCAAGTGGCAGTGGGCAGGGCACATTGCTCGCAGGACTGATGGCCGCTGGGGCGGAGCAGTCCTCGAGTGGCGACCGCGTACCGGAAAGCGCAGTGTGGGCAGGCCTCCAACAAGGTGGACCGACGATCTGGTGAAGGTCGCGGGAAGCCGCTGGATGCGAGCAGCACAAAACCGGTCGTTGTGGAGATCCTTGGGGGAGGCCTTTGTCCAGCAGTGGACGTCTTTTGGCTGAGATGATGATGATGATGATGAATAATATAAAAAATAAAAAATACATACACACATATTACATACCTACATATACAAATAAAAATTAAAATAAATTATTAAATAAAACAATCATATAATATATACTATATATATTATATATATATATACATATATACACATACATATATAGACATAGATATAATCCACTATAGATACAAATATTATACTACAATAACTTATTTATTACACATACAATCTTCACTGACTGACCATTTAATATCGACTATTCAACTCCTAATATAGTTTTGATTATTTTAAATTTAAAAGAAACTTTAGAATTATTAAATGGATTGACACAGTATAGCGGAATTTATTTCATATGATGGGGTCGTTGTCGTGAGATAGCAGTCTTTAAAATCTTTATTGGACCAGCCGTGATGGAATGACCCCGCCCGATCCTCTAAATACCACTCCCCGCCCGATCCTCTAAATGCCACTATATGTACGTTTACAGAATACACTAAACATGCACACTGGTTTAGGCCCCAAGACACCGTACTCGTAGAACAAGGGTACGACGAGCCGGTTCACACGCGCTCTATACCAGGTACAGACATGTACCTGGGCGCTTTTCCCCACCACCTCGACCCGGTCAACTCGAGCCGAGGTCCGAGCCTTAGGAGGCGCCCTCGGGTTGTTCCGATTCCCGATCCGATCCGAGACTAGTAGACTCTAGTAGGGCACGGGAACACGCACTAGTGCGTGATGCGGTTCACTATTTAAAAAAAAAGTATATGTACATAGGAAAGGCACTCAGCCGCTTGCAGAACTGATGGCCGGTAAGGCGGAACAGCTCTCGAGTCTCGAGTCGACTCGAGCGACCGCGTACCGAAAAACGCAGGGGTAGGCCTCCAACAAGGTGAACCAACGATCTAGTATAGGTCGCGGGTAGCCGCTGGATGTGAGCAGCACAAAATCGGTCGTTGTGGAGATCCTTTGAGAAACCTTTGTCCAGCAGTGGACGTCTTTTGGTTAAGGTGATGATGATGATGATGATGAAGGTCTGCGGGAAGTCGCTTCTTAATCCGCCTTTATAAACAAATGCGTAACTAGAACATCGTGATAAACTAAGTGATAAACTTTCGATCCCTAAACTAAACTGCTTTTAGCACGCGATTGCATAAAAATATCATGAGATAGGCATGAACCATCTTGAACCGTCCAACTTTATCAGTATATAAAGTCATATCATGAAATCACCAAAATTATAGTGTCCATTCATAGGGTCAAGGTTGGGTTGATTGTACGATGACTAGCCGTTTTTATATCGCACACTTTAATTGTTAGGGCGTATCTACAATGTAATTTCTAAACGTTTATTAATAATCCTCTTTCAGTGGATGGTTTGAAAAAAATATTATTTTCATAATTGATAATGATTTGAATCTCACCGTTCATCTTAAAATTGATGATGATGAACTGACAAAAAATGCAGTATAAAAATATAATCGCTTCTGAATTTAGAATCTTCGGGGAGACGTGGCCTGAGATCACACCTTATGCTGTCAACATACCGCCTATACGCACAAAGCGCTTTGCGTCATCTTTTTTGATGACACGTTTCTTAACACGTACAACCTGGACATTTTCAAGGCAAGGGTGAACAGCATCATCTTCTTTTTTATATTAGAAGGAGTTAAAGGAGCAGGCGGGTCACCTGATGGAAATAAATCACCGCCGCCCATGGACACCCACCCGCAAGACCAGAGGAATCGCAGATGCGTTGCCGACATAGACAAGACCAGTATGCTACATCCTAGGCCGCATCATCGCTTACCATCAGGCGAGATCGCGGTCTAATACTTGCCTACAAACGAATAAAAACACGTAACGTCGATACGAAAACGTCCCTTAAGGCACTTTTAACATGGGTAAACCCATATAAGAGTAATTAACAGCATAGTGTAAGAAACATCTACTTATAGTTTTATTAACCGTAAAAAAATATTATCTTTTATCTTGTTCCGGCTTTTTCAGTTGATTTTCTATTTAGTTACTTATTATTTCTTACGCAGGCGGTTTTTTTAAATTTTTATTTTATTTATGTCTTTTTAGTTTTATGATATACCTTTTTAAATCCTTGTGTTAAGCCTCTAATTTGATACCCATAAAAAAGTATTCGAAAAAAATATTGTTTTTCACCAACTTCAATGGCGTCGCACAGCCGCCATGTTTGTTTTTTTTAACGTAACCTATCTAAGAACACTTGGTCAGCTAAGACGAATCTAACGATACCTCAATTACGTAAATCCGTTCAGCGGTTCTGGAGATATGAGGTAATAAAGAATATTACATACAAGATAGGCGCGAAAAACATAACCCTTCCTTTGCAGTCGGGTAAAAAGATTCTCACATGACGATAAGTGGGAGCGATACTGGCGATCTGTACGGAAGCGATGCATAAAACGATGACGATAGGGCATGGGTAGGAAGTTCTACTGAATTATTATCTACTGCAAGATCCTAATAACTAACTATAACGACCTTAGCGAGTGAAAACCCATATAAATACAACCCTATGATGAGCAATTAAAACTGGCTCTGTACAAAATTCCAAAAATACTCGTAGTTGAAAGAAATCCATCAAGCCTGGTTAATCACCAATGCAATTAAGCCACTCGACAGCTTTAAATTGGCACAAATGTAAATGTATGCTGTAACCAGTGATCAAAGACCTTGCGACAATAACTTGTTCATTAATAAGGCCGATAGCATGTACAAGAGGCTTTATACTTATCGGTCATTCAATTACATTCCATTTACGTTGATAATGATACTCAGTAGTATGATGCGAGACAAAACTGGGCAATCACTTTCGCAACATTGATAAGAAGCAGGCAAGGGCAGTCGTAATGGGGTTACGGTACCAGAGGATCCATTCTTCATAAGCCGATACCTACCTGCCTAGAACAACATTGTCTACTTTCTAAAGCTCTCTCCTTTCCATTTATCTACTTTTCTAGAACATCCTCTCCTCTAAGCTGTCCACCTCCTATGTCATTAACTCTTTTATATCATCTCCTCTTTTAAGCTGTCCACTTAATATATCATATACTCTTCTAGATCAGCTCCTCTTCTAAGCTATCCGCTTTCTATATAATCTTCTTCTAGATCTACGCTTCTTCTAAGCTGTCCTCTTTCTTTGTCATCTGCTCATCTAAACCATTATCTTTCCTATAGCTGTCTACTTCCTGCTTGGTCCACTCTTCTATGTATTTATCTACTGCCCTAAATGAAAGTGGACGATATAGTTGTAGGGGAGCACAAAGTTGCCATTTGTCAATGGATTTCTAACCACTTATTTAACGGTACTTACCGACGACGGCCGAAGTTGCATCGGAGTTTTTGCAAGCATATATGATGCTTGCATATAAATATTTTTTTAAATAAATATATTGATGTTCTAATAGATCGCAACACTTTTATAAATGGTATATACAGAGATTAGACTTATAGAGTACAACAGCTTATACTTTAAAAATAAATCTCAAAATACACTTATCTAATGAACACAGACAATGAACTTACGTTACTGCTACCCACATCATAAAGTCGTAACGATATGCTCAAAAATGAAAAATGAGAAAGCGTCGTGAATGAAATTCGTTTTAATAATAATTAAATAAAATTTTGTATAAATCCCAATATTTTACTGTGACTTTTACTGTGACTTTTACTGTGACCTTCTCTAAGTTTGTTTACAAATTTCTATTTTCTCGTGACAACAATCTAGTCTTTGCCAAGGGGAACTAGAAATATACCACACTGACCCTACTAAGTACAGTGAGCATAAAATGGATCGAAACATACCAAATGATCAAAGAGATCTTTACATTTAAGTAAACGATTTTACAAGACGACTTACCCCATTTATTCAACCCTGCTCCAGAAACATTTCTGAATCTGCACTATTCCATGGTGGTTTTGTCTGAAAAGAACGTTTGAAAAATAAACTTAAAATTTTTGAATAACAAAGTTATACAATAGTTTGGAAGGTATATTGAATATCGACCTGAATGAGACACAGTGGTTCTTGGCTGCATTGCTGGGGTCTAGGTGTTCGCAAGTACATAATACGGGACTTGTACCTATTCTAGCTTCAGCGCACGGTGTGAGGAATTTGGTCATTAACTCTATACTCGCTTCAAAAGGTGACAATTTCCAAATTCCGTAGGTATATGGCTGAGGCTCTGTCGGCTTTCCATCCAACTCAAGCTTTGCCCGATAAGCGAGAGGTTCAAAAAGAGTGAGACGATATGCAGTGTAAACTCATTCATGAGAGTGTGAACGCCGAAAACTTTAATAAGTGGTTGCAAGAAAAGATCATACCTAATTTACTTTAATTTAATTTAAATTAAGATTTTAATAATTTTTAATGCATAAAATTTTATATGGAAAATAAAATTTAATAGCGTCACGAAATGTATTTTTAAGGGCCTATTTGTTTTTGGTCGGTTGATAGACATTCTCAATTTCAACTCACCATAATACGATAAGTCCACTTGTCTTCATAGCCTTCATAGATAAACTCGCCTTTTTTAATTTCATCCTGAAACAATAACAAACTTTACATAAGAGAAATACTTTATTATCAGAGCGATGAAAATAAGTGATGATGGATGGCGGGGTAGACACAAAAATAATGGATTGTGTTAGGTGGATGATGTGAAGGAAAAGGACCGTTTCAGGTGACGGCTGGCTTGGACGGAGAATGGAAGAAAAATATGGTTTGCGCCGACCCGAAGTAACCTGGGACCAAAACATGTAGTAGAAGGCATGTTTACAAAAGTTACCAACAACTAAAGTAACTACAATTATATTTCCCGACTTATTTATATGGCAGTATTTATAGAAAATGTACTTATGTTATTTCTTTTTCTATAATCATTTGGCTTAAATTGGCCTAATCAGTAATAATCTTTTACTGATTAGGCCAATTTAATTCTTGCATAGCAGATTATTGTAAAATTCCAGTTCTGGTCTGAATGCGGAGTGAGGGTTTTCATTTTCACTGCTCAATAGAGAGAGAAAGAAAGAAAAATCAAAAGGCGATTTGTATTTTTCTTTCATACAGCTCTTGTAATTTTTTGGAGATTGTTATTACTCTCTTATTTTGGCCTTTACAGTGCCACCGGACGTTTTTGTGGGCTGCGAGAAACTTAAAGGATTCCTTACGCTGTATGATCGAAACATCCTCAAAAGGTTTCTTAAAGGGCAAGCGTGACATCTCCTACTATAGATTCTTCGAGGCGTTTCAATCGCATCGAGAGCGGAACAACCCGAGGGCCGCCTCTAAAGGCTAGGACCTCAACTCGGGTTGACCGGGCCGTAGTGCCGGCAGCTCTTGTCAGGGCTGCCTAGACATCATAAGTATCTAAGTATATCATTATTGAGAAAATTGCTTCATCACCAGCTCATTTTATGTCCCAACTGCTGGGATACGAGCCTTCCCTATGAATGGATAGTGAGAACGGGCTACCACGCAGGCCCAGCGTGGATTGGTGCTGTTAACGACTGCTAATGCAGCCGGGGATATGCTACATACTATTGCTTAATTAATATACATGATTACAACCGCTGCAAACAGCTGTCCACCTTCTATCCAGCTTCTCAACATCATTATCACAAACTGAATTGTTGTACAAATAACGTAACAAAGTGCCTACTGTAAGCGACTGTCAACCACATCTACTCAATCAAAAGCTGTCTATCTTTCCCTTAATCGTACACTGACCACCGTCAAGGAGGAAGTAGTTTGCAAACGAGACTGTTATCCTATCATCCAATAGATTAGGGAGTTGTATCAATTGGACAATTGTATAGTCGTTATAGGTACATACTATTTACTATTCGGCACTGTTTGTCCGGACACAGCGCCCTCATAGCAGTTAGGTCATAGGATTATTCCTTTAGGGCACCGAATGTATCGTGAATATCAGTTCAAAGATCTTTATTACCGATGGGAACCTTTGGGCCGAGTACTTATCGAAGGAGCTAGTATAACATGTAAATTGAAGGCTGTATTTGTTTTGTTTTTGTATTTTTTATATTGTTGGTTGTATTGATAATAAAAAATAATGTTTGTAATGTAATAAAAGCAACAAACAACACTTACATCTTTTACGGCTTTATTGTCATGAGAATCTGTGTCTTTTTCTATTATAGATTTTTTTTTTTAAAACATAGGGCAATATAATTAGTGAATTTTATGGGGCACTTTCCGACCTTTTTTCACTCTTAGTTGAAAATCAGCGAAAAGCTAGCTGTGCTTAGTATCTAGGTACCGACATTATAGCGATGTTTTTATAGGGTTTTATTAGAGTTTGTGTTTAAATTGAAAATAAATGAAAAATATTTATTAGAACGCATTACACAACATTTTAATTTAGATTTGTTTTTGCTTACTGTGTTCTTTAATTATGTCTTGTTTTATACCATGTTCTATGCAAACAGAGATTTATTAATTTTATGATGATGATGGGCATAGTAGGACACAAATAAAAATTGTATCTTACTATAATATTTAATCAATTTTGAATGATTCATTTTTTATGTAGGTACCAGTATTAATAATATGTGAAATAAGTCACAATGTGTCATGGGGTGCGGGTTTGAATCCAGCTCAAGGAAATTTTTTCAACACTTTTACAAAATGCGAAACAAGCTGCAGATAAAAATTATTAGCACTTATTCAATGTTTCCAAAATTGAATTTATTTTTTCTACCTTGTAGTAGTGTCAGTGTCAGTAGTGTACAGAATACCTAATAGTACAAGTGTAGTGTACCTAGTAATAGTAGTTTTTGTAGTAGTAGTAAGTACACACGTCTGCACATCAACCTACCACAAACTGTAAAATTTCCTCAATAGACTTTGAACTTTATATCTAAGAAATACGGTTGAAAATGTATTGAAGACATTTGACAGTTTTGGATAGGTTGATATGCAGCCGCTTGTACATACTTATTGGAAGAAGGATGGATGCTTTTGCTCTGCATTGCGAAAATAGTGGCTTATAAAATTAAATAGGTGACACAAAAAATGTAAGCACCTTCATTATAGAGGGAAAGAGAAAGAGAAAAAGAGAGAGGTGAATTGGTGTTTCATACTCTGCCTTGTCTACAAAATGGGACTGGTAGGTACTATACATACAAGCCATGCCTAACAAGCATGCCATAACATTATGTAAATATAAAAATTTGAATGTTTGGAATTACCTACAATCCTATATCACATACCTATAGCTATTAGCTAACAACAAAGCTTCATTGTTCAATAGTTTCCTCAACCACACCCATTTAGAAGAATTATCAACTAGCTGACTAACATACTTGACTTTTATGTACATGTAGGTGTTTAATTATAAACTATATATTAAAATATAAACTGGTTATTAATATTGTTAATTTTTAATACCTTTAGTGGAGTCCAGGGCACATTTGATAGACATACGATTAATGAGGTCAAATAGATACAGGAAAGTGTACTACAAATTTTACATTTCCTTTCAAACAATGCAAATTACATGCAGCAGTACGCATCAACTCCACAATGAGACGCAATAAGTGAACAATGAATGAATAGGTCACACATTAAATAATCAATGATGACACGCAATTTGCAATTGTATGTGGCTCTGCATGGGTTAGGACTTTCATAAGTAATGATCAGCCGCTAGAATACATTATGGAAAGGGTCTTAACTGAATTGGTGTCACTCGTATGACTAAAAAAATTAATAGCTATCTGTTATATTCACTATCTATTATAGCTTACTGTTATATACGGTGCTGATCTATGTCCAGCAGTGGATTAGTATAGGCTGATGATGATGATCATGATGATGATTATTATTTCTGGTGGGGACGTCGCCGGCCGAACGGACGATCCACCCGCGTTGTTTGCGGGCCATTTCATCCTTTTCCCCGTTCTCTCCTTCGAGGGGGTTAAAGGTTTATCCAGCCCTCACGGCGCCCCGTCAAATCTTTTTGTCTTTTTGGTGAATCTTGCTATCTGCTCCACTTACAGATCCTTCAGGTCCTCTATGTCTAATGTATCCGACCCCCATAGCTCCCGTCTTATCCGTGAGTATATAGGGCACTCAGCGAGTAGGTGGAGGCTGGTCTCTTTGCTTTCCGTGCACTCCGGGCATATGGGATCGGTTTGATGATGATGATGATGATGATGATGATGATGATGATGATGATGATGATGATGATGATGATGATGATGATGATGATGATGATGATGATATACGGTTCTATGAAACACCTTACTGACAGTATCCATAACACTATAAATATTATAGACATTTATTCAGAAAACATGTAACAGTATTAACAATGAAATTTAGGAGCTCATCCATTCTCTATGTGTTCAGTTTGGCATAGGTTTCCTTCAATGGATGAAACAAATCGAGTAAGTTGGTAGGCAACCAATCTGCAGTAAGAATTTTTTACCTATGTACTGTAAAAAACAAAAGTTAGTTAAGTTTACTCAACAAATCAAAAGGAAATGTGGGTTACATTGCAATTCAGGATTTTTTTGCAAATTCATTGTATGATGCTTGAACTATGGAAAACACTGTTTAGCACACTAATGCCTGATTTCACGGACGAGTCCTAAGTTTAAGATAACCCCTAAGCTATGTTAAGTGACAGTTGTTAGAGTAAAACCGTCACCTAAAATGGCTTAGGGGTCACCTAAAACTTAGGGGTCAATGGTGAAAATGGGTGAATGATTGGAGTTCGGCCCGCGACCATCCAACAAAAATTTTTGTGCATGTGTACCTATCAGAAAATGCATACCTATCAATATGTTTATTTCACAAAAACATAGTAATAATATTTTTTATTTTTAGTTTTTATTTTGTTTTTAATTAAGTTATGTTTCTTTTGCTTTATTTTTTCTTTAACAGTTAGTAAGTAGTAGTAGTAGTTTAATAGTAGTAAGATAAGTTATGTTTCTTTTCTGTTTTTATTGTTTTGAAATAAATTTTTTTTTTGACAAATATACATATTTATTCATTGAAAAACTACAGCCAAAAATTCAATAGCCTGGCCCACAATAGATTTTATTAGTAAATATTGTCATGCGAGGGAAAAAGTTTGCCCATGCCTACTCTAACATGATAAAGTAAGAAATTATTTGTTTTTTGCTATGCACTACAATAGTTGTCAAACTACCTACCTGAAACTGCTTAATTTCTAAAAGGAAAATCATTAGGGATTCATTAATTGCTCACAAAGAAGTCAATGTTTGAACCCCACTGTCAGTGTCATGGACTTAACATATAGTAACAGTTAACCACTAAGCTCCTAAAGTTAGCACTAATTTCCTTCCTACACACTACAGACTTTTCACTTAATATAAAATGTTAAGTATTTATAACATTCACACTAAGTTTTTATCTACATATTATGTAAATAGTAAAAAGTATGGACCTAACTCTGCCTGAGTTAGGTCCATACTTTGAACTGAATACTGAATTCTGAAAAAAGATAGTGACAATAATAGAAAGATTTTATGGTGATTTCGATATGTTGAGAGGATGGAAAGAAAAAGAATGATGTAGCGTACATATAGCTACAAGAGTGGGAGTTGAACGGTACCTGGAGGGGCGTTTATCGACTCAATCGGCGATTCATTCACTAGAGCCAAGTAAAAAGTTCCTACTCAGAACAGAAGATCTTCAAATACCTGTGTTGCAGGGCAGCATTATGCCTAAGAGATTAATCTAACCACAATTTACACATAATGCATGCGTATGACAACGTAAACACTGATCACTATTACTTTAATGAATACCATTACTTTATCAATGGTTCTTCAGCAATCATTAACTTACATTGTTTGTATGTTCAGTGAAAGACAGTGCTACACAAATCAAATAAATAGAACTAATTCAAGCATATTTATTATATGCGTTCCGGTCAACACTGTATAGAGTAATTGCATTTTTATGTTATAATAATATGACTATTGACACTGCTGTGCTGACAGACAGATACAGCTGATGACAGCTGATCGAGTTGACATGTTACATTGGGTATGTTCCGATATACACTACGAGCACTGGACAGTGCTCTTACTGGTGAGAAATTGGTTACATTATGGACTGACCTGACAGTATACTGCCGCAGTATCTAAGGAAAATATATAACGTCATAAATCGTCGCCATTTTTGCACTGTAAGCACTGGCATTTTCATGGTAAGGTGCTCTCAGTGCTTTGATAACGTGATCAACAGCGTCCAGAAATTTAAAAAACTCGCACTATTGATTGACAGTATACTGGACTGCGTTCCATTTTAAACAGTAACCAATATAGCTAACTATAAAGGAACGGCTTCGCAGTCACAGTATACTAAATTGACGCCACACTACAGTGCTCGCAGTGTACATCAGAACATACCCTTAGACAGCTTATCATTACTTTTAATGTGCTTTTTACGTGACTAATGTAATGTGATCATACAGCTTAAGCAATTTATAGACTTTATAAACAGTCAATAATAATTGGTATAGTTCAAAGAAAGAAGTTTATACCTATATGTTAGGAGACATAAATGATTCTAGGATTGCAAAGAAAGTAGCTCACAACGACTTGGGTACCTAGTTATTTACAAGATCGTGGTTGTCGCACCGTACCGCCAGCCGCCCGCTGGCTGGCGACGAAGAGACTGATTACCAATTATTTTTCCCGTTCAAGAAACGTACAATAGATGTAGATCCCATGTCAATAAAAGAAGAGATATATATATTGGAACTAATAGTATTACCACGAAGCTGTAGTGTAGACTGTTCACACTGCCGATGCTAGTTGGTCATCTTTCTCCACTAGAGTAGGTACTCCTTTTTCTCTTATCCAAAGTCACTTTACTTGTAACTTATAACACCAGTGATATTATAAAATCGGGCGATTTTAAATGATTTAATGTAGAAGATAATGATGGAATGTGAAGATGATGTTAACGGTGTCCACCAACGACCGACTTTTTGTAGGACCGACAATCGGACCGATTGTTTCGCCGAGGTTTTATCTCCTATTTTGTGACCGACTTTTCGTAGGACGTACGTGTGCGATGCAACATAGAACTCCATACGTATAATTTTCAGCGACAAAAAAAAACGGTCAGAACCGATTATCGGACGTGGGCGGGGGGCACTAAATAAGTAGCACATACTTTAGTGTCTGGTTTAGAATTGGATCACGTCAACAAAAACGAGATTTGTATGCTATTAAAACAGCACCTTGATGACAAAAAAGGTAACTTAAAATGTTATATCATTGTCATTATCATTATCAGCTTATATTAATTAACGCCCACCCGGACCGAACCTGGGTTACTGACCGCTATGCTACCGGGAAGGCTGACGTGGGCGCTGAATTTTGTCACAGCTTTTTAATTTTTGAGAGCATTGCGGCACAGTGCCATCTATCCAAAGGTTATTGCAACCGATGGCTACGCAGATTCATCTTTGCAGATGAAATACCACAAATTTGATAACACAACGCTATAGTAAATTTTACTTTTTATTTTTAAGTGCTAATTGCTGCACTGAAGCTGAATTAAATATTTTATAAAATATTTATAAAATACGGGTGCCCTTCGGTTCGCATAAAAATTTTAGTCCTAATAAGTAGTACATGGCCAAACCGTATTGGCCTAAACTTAAACGAACAATTATTGTTTCGCCTAACAATTGTTTTGCCACCATTATAATTTGGTCTAAGAATTGAAAGCCCTAATTTTAGGATCTATAATGTGAAATATCCTAAAATATATTGGCTAAACGTTATTTTGACATTACGACGATTTCGCTTAATATATAAAAGCTCTAATTTTAGTATAATATCTAATATTAAATGTGCCAAAAATTAATTAGCCTATGAAACAAATCGCCGAATGAAAGCATGGAATTTGGCCGGCGAAGCCTGCTTGCATACCTGCTTGCATGCTACGTTAGTATTAATAAATATTAATAATTAAAAGGAAAAATGCAATACCATGTATCAAGTTCTTAAATTTTTTTGTAAAAACAAAACAGAAACGTGCAAATGTAAAATCAACATAATATAATTTCATAATTTACAGTTAGAATACCTACATACGTATGATTAAATCAATTTGCAACAAATGCAATTCTGTGGCCAAGTTACTTTGCCTTATTAAAATGGGTAGGCGTTTTATACTTTATGATTCTTAATTTTGTGCGAAGTAATTGCAAACTTTAGGGATTACGAATTGTTCCGCCAAATGTCGCATTTGGTAAATAACAATATGGCGATAAAATGTTAGGCAAAGTGGAATTAGACCAAACACAATTATGAAGTGAAATTATGCAAAAAAAATTAGGCTAACCGTTTGTGTACCATTGCCAATTAGAAGTACAAAAAATTTGGCGACCCGATATATACCCATAAAATATAGTGAAAAAATTAAACGCCCACCGACCCAGCCAGGAATCGAACCTGGGTCTTCCGCAATCCGGGCGGCTGCACTACTACACAATTCACTGTATTTTATAAAATACCTATTTAATTCAGCTTCAGTGCAGCAATTAGCACTTAAAAATAAAAAGTAAAGCTTATTCTATTCCACTGGTGGAGATAGGCCTCTCCAAGTGCACGCCATTAAGCACGATCCGCGGCAATATTTTGTTAAACAAGTGGCAAATAAAACTCGCACTAAGCACCCTAAATCACAAGCAAGGTAGGTTCCTACTCTACTAGAAAGATAGTCCCATTTATAATTAAATTTTAATGAGTAACAAACTAGCAGTTTCTCAGATTTAAAAGGACAAGCTAAAAATAGTTACCAAAAATATTTTAAGTTACATTTGAGATTACAATATCATTATATTTAGATAATAACACTTATTAATGTTTTAGAACATAACAAAATAGTTTGTACCTTTACTTACTGTGCCTATTTATTTTAACAGTTATTATGAATCACACACAATTTAAATATTTACAGAAAGCTTAAGGAAGTGTGAATGTGAGGTTGATCATAATCATATAATGCAGATGACATTTTAGTTTCTGGGAAACATCATGACAATTTTCTTTTAAGTGACTTTTTTTCTTTGTTCTTTTTATATGCAGCTGACATTTTTTGCATGTTCTCCTTATGTATTTTATCATGATCAACAATCCTGCCAGGGTAACCTTCTCCGATGACACAGCCTGCTGTAGTCTGCACTGATTTAGGTGCTTTCCATGGTTCATAGATAAATTCACTTGGATATCTCTTTAATTCAGGAACATACTTTCTAATGTAAAGGCCTTCTTTATCTGTTTTCTTTCCAAATGCAATTGGACTGTACACTCTGAAGTACTTATAGAAGAAAGCTGAAGCAGACAACCACATCCAATTACCAGCATTAAGGGACCAGTCATAATCAAGTAAATAATCTTCAAAAACTTTGGCTCCTTCCTCCCACGATATCCACAGATCGCCTCTGGTTAGAAAACAGGCCACCATATGTCTTGCCAAGTGGTGAATCCAACCTTCTTGTTTTAATTGACGCATTATTGCATCTACAAATGGATAGCCAGTTCTACCTTCAGCCCAAGCTTTTAAATGCTCATCATTTTTACCCCATGGTATCTGAGTGCATACAGCATTTCCCACCATCTTGTCAAAGTTCTCAGTTCCAGTTCCTGCTGTATAATAAAATTCTCTCCACATCAATTGACCCATAAGTGACACTGGAGGCTGAGAATGTGGAACTCCATTCTCTACTTCTTTCAGTTTATGATAAAAAAGTTTTGATGATAAACATCCATGACTTAAGTATGGACTCAACACTGTTGTGCTTGGTTCAATACTGTTTGGTGAGGTGTTAGGTTTCTCAAATTTACACACCCATTGCTTTTTGGCCATGTACAAATTAAGTCTTTTAAGACCTTCCGTTTCTCCACCTGGATATTTACAAGTATCAAGAGAGCTTTCATTTATTCCTAATTCATCAAGGGTTGGCACATCATAGTCTTTTGAATCTGCATCTGATGGCTTACAATGATCTGACAGAGTTTTAGTTATTTCAATTGATGCTTTAACTTGTGTATCATTTACCAGTGACAAGAACTTTTGATAAGTCAAGGGTACACCTCCATTATTTTTCTTTAACACACTGTGTGGGTCATAAACAGTATGTTGAAGTCTTCGAACAATAAATATATCTTTTTCATCTGCAAGTTTGTCAACAATTTCATCCTGTAGAACTATTTCAGGGTCAATATCTACTTGAGCTGTTAAGTATTTCACTTGCCATTCATCAAATAACTTTGGAAATAGTTCTTCAGCCTTGCCTTTAAGAATAAAGAGACGTGTATTAAGCTTTCTCAAATTAAAATCCAAATCTTGTAGGCTTTGTATTAAAAATCGCAGCCTATTCACTCCTACCTTTTGTTTAATATCTGGATCTATAATAAATATTGGTCTAAGGAGATGTTTACGATTCTCAGCCTGAAAGAGAAGAAAATCAATTATTTAAATCCCTAAAAACAATGTTTTAAAGTAACATGACAGACAGGTATTTTAATTTGGTTAGAACTAACAAAATTTAAACTTACCTCATTTAAAGCATTGCGTAGCGCTAAATTGTCATGGATACGCAAATCTAGACGAAACCAATGAATTACAGTAGATAACTTTGCCATGATGGTTAATAAAAGTAAAATAAATAATATTTTTAGCGGCAAAAATCCAAGTTCTTTTTTTCTTTCATTTGATGGCTTCGTGGCTCCGTGTGATTCTCAGACCAAATAAAAAGCTCGAAATGTCATTCACAAGTCTTGTTCAATATCTCCGTTCCTTTAAGAGCAATCCCTAAGAAATGCATAGCGTGGGCACTAATAAAGCACTAAACGTGTGTGTAAACGTTGCTATAATTTAAGCAGTTTTCGAGAACGATCACGTGTACGCCAGCTTGATCGTGATGTTAGCGTACACACTAAAAAACGGTCTTTATTTCTTAAACTAAAGAGGCACTAATTATTTTATATTTGCAGTAATTACGCACTAATTATGCACTAAAAGAGGGCATAACAACAAACGTGAATTAGACCATGTGTACGTTAGCTTAACGGGCACATGTCTACCATAGACTAAACACATTAATATTGTTTTTTTAGTATAAACTTATGATAGAAAATTTGGTTTAATGGTATAAAATAGTAGAAAATATTATAGAAGTCATAAATAATAATAATAATATAATTAGGATTTGTTCATTGTAATAAAGTGAATTTTCTTCGAAAATGTTTGATCAAATCACAAATATCTAGTATCGGAACGGCTTTTGTTTAGTAAACAGCGTTGCTATGACAATAGTGTCAAAAACGACGTTTATTGTTCTCATTTACCCTAAATAAGACTTTTATCTATTTACTTACTGGTCCAAATATATTTAGTAGAAAGTATTCTCCAATCAAATCACTGTACCTGACAATTATTTACTTTTATGTACCTACTTATTAATGTTTCGTTTATGTCAAAAATTCAAAATTTATCTATTTTTTTCATTAAAACATTTATTATTAACATGCGATGATATATAACAATACAAGCATGACTCGTCGTTAGTGGTAACTATTGTTTTTGTGCTCCAATAATGTGAAACTGCAACATGCCCAAAATCATTGAGTTGACAGTAGAACTTGAGGTCCAAAAGGTAAATAGTTTTATGCCTTATTTAAATTATCTGTTTCTGTATATAATATGCTTGGCATATTACTAATATGTTTTATAATCAGTTACAATTTTTTTTCTTTATTTATATGTCATAAAGCTAACTTAATATTACTAACCACATGCCAGATGGTCAGAGTATAGGTAGGAAGAAATGGAGTGTTCTGCAGGCAGCTGTGTTTTCTAATTCATACAATCCTTTGGGATTTTTAAGGCCAGATGAATAGTCAAAATTCAAAATCATTTATTCAGTTTAGGCTACAAGTAGCTCTTGTGAATGTCACTATGCCATCGATTCGTAAGTCTACTTTGGGCAGGAGATCTTGTACTGAGAAGAACCGGCAAGAAACTCAGCAAGTGTCCAGCTCTCTTACAGCGTCAAAAATATTGGAAAATGCTCTATCATAGCAGTACACTTTCCATTACAATAAACACAAAAAATATAGAAGACAACCACAACATGTAAAAAAAACAAAATAAAAAATATATGTTAACAAATTTACATCAGGTAAAAGTTTCAATTTCCACAATGTCATACATTACCACTACAGTACTCTCATAAAAGTCAAACTATAGTGAATAATACTAAAAATAAGATAAGTATGCGAGAGCAGACCAGCCTCCACAGGCGGCGCCCGTTCACGAGTATAACATATGAATCAGCCATCGCTTTGCTCAACCATATTTTAGGGAACGTAACGACCCGACGCACATGCCACCACCGCAGAGACAGTAAAGAGAGCATGACACACTCAAGATACTCTAAATAAAAACTTAGTGATCTATTTAACGCAACGCTGTTTGTTATCTGTAGGACACAGCTGATAAAGTCTATCATATCAGTATAAAAATTACATAAATTAATTTTATTATGATGATTCAAATACAGTATGATGTGTTTTTTATTATAACCAGGCTGTTTTATCATCTAAATATTCTTTGACTGTGTAATAAAATAACCTTTTATAAGTAATAAAGACTTCACATGTTTTTTAAACTTATCTAAAGGTAAATCTAGTACAGTACTTGGTATTTTATTGTAATAGTGTTTACCTTGCCCCAAGAAAGAACCAAAAAGCTTTTGTAACCTGAACTGTGGCATTACAAGTTTTGTCTTATTTCTAGTATTGAAATTGTGTATGTGACCATGTTTAGTAAAGGAGTTTATATTGCAACATACAAAAACTCTACAATTATAAATATATTGAGATGCAACTGTCAGGACACCAATTTCCTTAAAAAGATCTCTTAAGGAAGTTTGTGAGCAAAGTTTTAGTCTTCACTAAGATAAGATAAGATGAGATAAGGCGATGCCAGTATAAACAATTAAGAAAGTGTAAAGTAGGGTTGTCTTTTTTCAGGTGTCATGCCCAGGAGTATGGTTGTGTCAGGATGGACGCGTGTCTCTCACAGTGTTTCTTCTAGGTACAAACTACCAGACATGCATGCTGCCGCCAAACTTCCCTCTTATGTTCAAAGATGTGTTTTATTTCCGCAAACGCTTCCAAGAATCATGTGCTCTCAACAATATATGCTGTATTTTGAGTAAGTAAAGTACATAGTATCATATTATAATTTTTAGTTTGCCGTTATACATTTCTTCCCCCTTGAGGGGGTTGTTGGTGAGAAAGCCTCGCATGGAGTTCGATGGCGCAGTAGTTAACGAGCCCGGTCTGCTTTAAGCAACTTTCGCATAGGCCGGTCATCGGATGCGTGACCAAAAATGTATCATTTCGAGCTCCTCCGTGCTTCGGAAGGCACGTGAAACCAATGGTCGCGGTACGAACAGGCAGTCTTTAACAACCACCAATCCGCACTGGGCCCGCGTGGTGGTTTGTGGCTGGTTCTCCATATCCATCCATAGGGAAGGCTCGTGCTCTAGCCGTAGGGACATAAAAGGAGCTGAAGATGAATACTGCTTTGAAAGCTCATAGTCAGGCCCAGGTTGTAATGCAAAAAATTTTGTAATACTTTTAATTTTGCAGAGGATGAAACAATATACTGCGAGTTGGTGCAGTGGAGCGAAGACTGCAACATGGGCGACTGCACGGTGCTCGCTCAGTACCTGGGCGCGCTCAACGACGTCATGTTCCCGCCCAACATGTGTTCCAGCGATGGCGTTGACCTGCTCATGAGGCGGTCTAAGGAGTTTCCTGTAAGCTCACTTAAGTAATTTAACTTAAGACCCCCAATGCCCGTTTTCACCACGGCTCGGTCAATCTGAGCAGAGGTCCGAGTCTTTAGAAGCGCCCTCGGGTTTTTCCGCTCCCCGATCCGATCCGAACCCCTCAGAGAATCTAGTAGGGCACGGGGACACGCACTAGTGCGTGATGCCGTTCCCTCTAGAGAACCTCCGAAGGTGCTACGTTTCACGGCTTGAGGAACTCTTTAAGTTCCTCGTCGCCCCCAAAAAAGCTCGGTGAAGCTGAAAATGCCGTCTATGAGGCAATCAGCAAATAATGTGTTTTACTCAGGAGTAAATCAAGCGTCATCATTACATGAGTAAGGAGTGCATCTCAACCTAAAAGTAGGTTGAGATGCTTTCGATTTCGATACTATTTCTTTGCTGGGCACTGCGTTTAATAGTGCTGGGCACTGTGTTTAGTTTAGTCTGATTAGTCGAGT
The DNA here is from genome assembly GCA_963082485.1 of Eudonia mercurella. Taxonomy (NCBI): domain Eukaryota; kingdom Metazoa; phylum Arthropoda; class Insecta; order Lepidoptera; family Crambidae; genus Eudonia; species Eudonia mercurella. The sequence goes on from OY720026.1 coordinate 17,636,648, forward strand.
AGTTCGATGGCGCATAACGCGCCCAATGTGCGATTGCTGACGTTAAGCAACTTTAGCAAAGACTGGTCGTCGGATGGGTGACAAAAATTTATCATCTCGAGCTCATCCGTGCTTCATAAGGCTCGTAAATCCGTTGGTCCAGGCTGCATTAGCAGTCGTATACCACTAATCCGCACTGAGCCCGCATGGTGGTTTATAGGCTGTTCTCCCTTTCCATCCATAGGGAATGCTCGTGCCCCAGAAATGGGGACTTAAAAAGAGTTGGTGATATGGTGATGTGATGTAATCTGTTTAGTCTGTTTTGTGAAATAATTTCTAGTCAAGACCATCGGTTTATAATCACTAGTTATTTTACTTATATCTTCTACTAAAAAAATAAAATACCTAAACAAATAGACTGGACCTTTGCTCACAATATAATAAATGTTACTAACCACAGACCTATATTAACATTTGATCTGTGTTACTAACTAAATTGGCACAGCAAAGCGAGTGCTGACCTCTGATTATACCTGATAATAAACTGATAGTATCTATACTCTTTATCTAGCTTTGCCGATGTAAAACAAGCTTCCCACTAAAACGTGTTTGCTTCCAGGGCATACTCGCGCCCAAGATCGAGATCGCGACGAAGGTCCGCATCGACGAGCTGTGGGACCAGGCGGGCAACGTGAAGGCTTTGAAGGCGTCCTCGTGCCATTGCACGCGCGACGGAGACGGCTCGCGGCAGCGGCAGGTCTGCCACTCGGCGCAGTACCATAGGTACGCAATAACAATAGCCGATAAGCACATTAGTACAGACGACTGCACGTCATCACGTGCATATTTATCTTTCCAAAACTGTTAAATTTCTTTAATAATAACCACATCTGTGGTCTAGTGGTTAAGACCACCGGTTTAGGCCCAGAGGTCCCGGGTTCTATTCCCAGCGAGGGGTACTACATGTTTGTGTACTCGGTTTGGTTGGTGGTAGGACTTGTTTGTCCGCCTGGCTAGCTACCACCATCTTATCTAAATATGTCGCCATAACATCAATGTTTGTAGCATTGTTGTGTTCCGGCAGCTAGAGATAAGATAGCCAGTGCCTCACTAGTTGAGGAACCCCGGGTGAAGTGCGTTTCCACCAATTGGCCTTATCATCACTCAACATCAGGTGAGATCAAAACAACTGTGCTTACCCGTAAATATAAAAAAAGAAAAGTTCAACCATATGCCTAGGACATTAAGTTCAAAGTATTTGAGGAAATTTTAAGTTTGTGTAGTCTGGCTGGTGCGCAGGCGTGTGTACTTATCATCTAATTCTATACTATTATTTAATTTGCGTTTGTGACTTCGTTTGTTTGTTTGTATGTCGGGGCTAATCTCTGGAACTACTGGTCCAATTCCGAAAATTCTTTCACTAATAGAATGCTACATTCCTTGCGGGTAACATAGGCTGTTGTTTATATAATTAAAAAAAAACTTCTCAAATCAATGCGGACGAGAAAGCGGGTAAAGTGCTGGTAAGTAAGTAAGTAAGTTATTGAAAACGTTGTTGATCACGTAGTTGTCGACGTTGAATAAGGCTTCTTTTGATTACAAACTAATTTTTGAAAGTGATGATGAAATATCAGTGGTAGGGACAGAACCACGATAGCATAAAGGTAGTGCACCTGACCCGGTATATCATGGGGTGCGGGTTCGAATCCCGCTCGTGGAATTTTTTCAGCACTTGTTTTTCAAATAGTAATTTGTTCGCAACAAAATTTGCGTAAAGCCAAGTTAAGCTAACAGAACTGGCGAGCAGCACCGTGTGTAATATTACACGAACCATTTGGAGCCACTTTTGACCCCCTCATAACTCAAAAACTATTTCACATAAACATGTCAAATTTGGCTCATATATAGAGCCTTCGCAAGTTCTAAAACTAAGTTCTTATTTTATTCTTCCGTGAATTTGGATGGCTGGTAGAAACTAGCCATCGAACATAGGGCTCTTCCATGACTGTTTTAGTAGGTACTTAATAATAATTCGTATATGAGAATTAGCCAAGTCAGACCTTAGGCTTCAATATATTATCCTAAGTTATAAGAAGAAATTATATTTTAAGTTGTTATAAAATATTTTATGTTGTTATAAATAAATTTCAGGACTGACCATTGAACTTGGCACCCATTTAGATCTCACTTCTTTTGTCGTTGAAGTCAACAACCAAGGCATATATCATAATGTTGAACTTGGCTCTCATTTCACATTTATGTTTTTGATAGGATATATATAACTAGAATCATAATATTTTATTTTTATCACTTTTAAATTTGTTATCGCATAATTGCACCTACTATGTCATCTCTGCATTGCCCTATGTTTGACTAGTAGAGAATGCCTCGGGCATTAAGGCGACATAAAGAAAGTGCATAGTTTCGGATTTTTCGATGCATTGACCGGGTTTGTGATGACTTACCCACATTTGGCAAGCGTAGCCATTACCGATCAATTGAAGCCAAGCAGTGGGACAGAAACCCTTGTACTACAAAACAGAGGTTAAAGTTAAAGCATAGCTAAATACGTGTTTCAGATATTGTGTCTCTGTCTAATATATATTAGCTAAAAAAAGTGACAGCATCTGTTTATAAGCATTGTCTAACTTCAGCTATCCATTTGTGGTAAAGCAGTTAGTCTATTAACTTTATTTTTACAATTCAACTTACATCGGCGCAGGAGCAAATGCAACAAGCAAACACCGTCTGCGCCGCGCTCGCGCTCGCGCTCGCACTCCCGCTCGCGATCGCGCTCGCAGGGCTCAGCGTACTCGAGCTGCAGCCTCGCGCCGGCACCGGTCGTTTGTGAGTGCCCCAAGTGAGTTGAGACTAAATTTGTGAAAAAAATTGAATTTGATTTTGTCTTCTAATTTATCAGCTTTTCTGAGAAGTAACGATACACGGGTTTTCAATATATTTTGCCTTGAGCGTAAGGTCACGTTGTATATCATCATCATCATTATTTTCAGCCCGTATCTACCCACTGATGGGCAAAGTCCTCCTCCATGTTATGCCATTGCCATTGATCGCCATCCAAGTTTTTCCAGCTATCAGCTCTATATCTCTGTGCTCTCTATCTCTGGCCCACCTGCCACGTGGTCGGCCAGCGCTTTGCTTGCCCATCCTCAGCAGCCGTTCCATAAAGGCTCTACTCCTAGGTGTATGATGGTAGGAGCCATCAAACACATCACAGCTGGAGTTACAAGTCCGGCTGCCGCCTTATTCTAATAAGGCTTCAGCCACGAATAAAAGCGTCCTGCGATGTGGCGTGTGGATTTCTAGTTCATTGCATGTTATACTACGTCGTGCGCTTCCCTTATTGCGTACCGCCGGCCCGCTTAGACCCCTTCCTCACATCCACCTATCACCTTATCTCTCCCCTAAACTACCTTAGAAACTGCCCTACCCCCACCGCGTCCCGCGCCGCCGGTGTTTCAACGTGTACAGCGGGCAAAGCCGCGGGAGGCGTTTTTAGTCCTACCTAACATCCACCTGTCATCTTATCTCTTCCCCCCACAACTCCTTTAGAGTCTGCTTCCCGCCGCCCGCGCCGTTCGCGCCGTCGCTGTTTCAACGTGTACACCGTGCGAACCGCCGCGGGAGGCGTTTTTAGTCCTTGCCTTACATCCACGTGTCATCTTATCCCTCCCCCCTCCACCCCTTTAGAGTGTGCCCCGCCGCCGTTGCGTCCCGCTCGTCTCTGTCTGCTTCCCGCCGCCCGCGCCACCGCACTGCCACCTGCTACAATGTGTTCAACGTGCAGACCACTACGAGGGGCGGAATGACCACCAGCGATGTTGGCAGCGACAACAGTGAACGCGTCGAGGTTGCAAGGTTCTGGGCTTTTTCAGGCTATTTGACAGTGTAGACAATAATGTAACATTTGGCGATATTTGCGTAAGTAGCTGATTCATCATCATCATCATCGTCAGCTATATGACGCCCACTGATGGGCATAGGCCCCAAGGATCGCCATACCGATCGGTCCTGCGCTGCCCGCATCCAGCGGCTTCCCGCGACCTTGACCAGATCGTCGGTTCACCTTGTAGGGGGCCTGCTCACGGAACGTCGTCCGGTGCGTGGGCGCCAATCGAGAACCTTTCCGCCCCAACGGCCATCGGTTCTCCGCGCTATGTGTCCCGCCCACTGCCACTTCAGCTGAGCAATTCTCCGAGCGATGTCAGTTGTTTTAGTTCTCCTGCGGATTTCATCATTTCTGATTCTATCGCGCAGGGAAATACCGAGCATCGCTCTCTCCATTGCTCGCTAGGTGACCTTGAGCCTTCTCATGAGACCCATAGTAAAGGACCACACAGTCTCACTCCCGTATGTAATCACTGGCAACACACACTGGTCAAAGACTTTTGTCTTGAGACATTGAGGAATTTTGGATGCGAATACATCACGTAGCTTCCCGAATGCAGCCCATCCGAGCTGGATTCGTCGAGAGATAGCACATTAGTAGAACTAAAATGTAATAAATATTTTTTGATCGCTTAGTTAGTTGTTAGTTTTGTTATTGTAACTTGTAATTCTAGCAGTACATAATATACATAGTAAATTCGAAAAACTTCCGAGCAGCTTTTTTTAAATTTCTTATGGGTCGGCCTTCATCTCACCTGATGTTAAGTGATGGCTGTAGGTCACTTCACCCGGAATCTTCAACTACTGAGGCACTGGTTATCTTATCTTTAGCTGCCGGAACACAACAGTGCTACAAACATTGATGTATGGCGATATTTTTAGATAAGATGGTGGTATGTAGCCAGGCCGACAAACAAACCCTACTTCCAACCAAACCGAGTACACAAACATGTACCTCTTGCTGGGAATCGTACCCGGAATCTCTGGGTCTGAACTGGTAGTCTTAACTACTAGAAATCTCAAAAACATAATTTTCTTTACAGAAATTTCAAAGATGCGTACAAAAGCAAGCCAATTTCGCTAATGGACGAAGACAAAATAAAGAAACACTTGCTCGAGAGCCGGTTCATAGACCAGGAGGAAATGTCCGACAAATTACTGATAGAGAGAGAAATTTTGAAACACTTTCGGACGCAGGTGGCCCCTTGCGTATGCGAGATATGTCGCAGATACCACGACTTGTTTCATAAAAGCGACCATAAACGATGAGCTAAATAGACGCAGACGCAGAAGCGAATGAAGCAAATGCTTATAAGCCCCAACAGCGGTTAGTGAAACACTTAACAGTGCTTCTCTGTTTTTAATGTCTCGGTAATCATTGTTTTTCCGAATGCAACCGAATACTTATTAATTGTTAGATTTATCGTCCGATCCGATCCGAACCCCTCGGAGAATCTAGTAGGGCACGGGGACACGCACTAGTGCGTGATGCCGTTCCCTCTAGAAAACCTCCGAAGGTGATTCGTTTCACACGGCTTGAGGAACCCTTTAAGTTTCTCGCCGCCCCCAAAAAAGCCCGGTGAAGCTAAAATGCAATCTCCAAAAAAAAATATGTTAGATTTATCATGTATAATAATTTGAATTCAGAACAACGTAGGTACTTTATTGTTGTTTTTTTTTAGATTTTCGTGTGAACTATATAGAGCTTTCTAAAGTTTACGCGAACACTACACATTTAAATGAAACAACTTTTACGGATCTACTCGCGTTTATTTTACTTTACACATGATTTAATGTTTATCCTGACGTTTCGAATCCTTTGCAGGGTCCGTGGTTAAATAATGTGTAAAGTAAAATAAACGCGAGTAGATCCGTAAAAGTTGTTTCATTTAACTATATAGAGCTGTAAAATTATAAATCGTAAATCAATTACATATGACAAAATAGTGCTTCCCCTCATTCTCAAATAAATTAATAATCAGTAAAAGGAGTAGTAGCAACTCTATATACTCTGTAACTGGTAGAAATCCGACTACAGCTAAAACACGAAGTTTGCCGAGAGACATTAAGAAAATAGATGCTCTGTATTTGCATTATAGACAATTTGATTATTCAATATGGAATAGGTGATGATGCTACAGCAATGTTAAAGATTTAAAAATAATATTTTCACAATTACATACAGGTTGTTTAAACAAGGGTTTGAAACATGCAACATAAAAGAGGTTAAAATAATTAATCATTAGCAGCGATTTTCACATTAAGTCTATGTTAGAAAATGCGAAAGATAAAATTAGTTTTAATATATATTTTAGTAATCATATAATGAAGATGTTGCCCATATCGATGGGTACTAAAGTAGTAAATAACTATTCCTATATAGTAAATTGCTTATTGATTGCGTTGGTTAACCGTTTCAGAATGTTGAACCCTTTTTCCAAATGTATGATAGTGATTATGATCTTATAACATAAATTATTTCAAAGGTTTATGACGGGGATTAACGCAAACTACTTTATGTATAATCATAGACATGCCTTTATAACCGACGTTATACCCGCGACCAAGACCACTGCAACTTGGATGAAACATTCGGTATAAACGTCCCCGTTATAAATCTTTGATTGAAATGGAACGCGAAAGTTTAAAAGTGCATAAATTAGTTCGTCTTTCTTCCGCAATATTGCGGCCTATTTTACAACTCTACATCATTCAATGCTTGTAAATAGATGTTGTCGTGAATATCTTTTGTATTCGACGTAGGAAAATTAAAACATACATAGGTTGTTGAAAATTGTATCTGCAATGTAGGTATTTATGCTTATTTTGTTGCTTTTATAAAAGAAATTCTATAAGTTGTACAGACTAAAATACATTTTAAAATTTATATTGAGCTATGTTAATGTATTGTTCAATTTTAATTTATGTTATTTAATTAAATCGCAACTGAAATTAAATTATTGTTATTTATACCATAAACGTTGAAAATCATGAAATAAAATAAGACACTCGTAGTAGTTATGGACTTTTATTTATAACTAGATAATTGTATTCCGAAATATTAAGGTAACTTAACAATAATGTTTTCTATATTTAAGTGATATGGCTCCACTTTTATTATGTAACTTAAAATCTAATAATATAATATTGGCATTAGTACGAATAGATATCTAAAAACTTAAAACATTTCTAGTTTATGACAGACTACAGTCCAACAGACTACAGTCCAAACGAAAAATAAGTAACCTTATGATGATTATAAATTCGACTTTATTTATAACTTTTTCTATTTACAAAAGTAATGTAACATATAGTTATGATAATTAAGATAATCGTCTTTTCATATAATTTATGCTTACTTTTATATTTTTCTTCTAACAAAAGAGGTAAAGACAAGGAAGCATTAAAGAAAAGGGCATTCGATAGACATCACATTTCAATAACAAAATGGGAAGAAGAAAGAAAATTATTATATAAAATTAACTTGTGATTTATGTGTACCTATCTACTGGACATAACGTACGATCACATATAAACGTCTCTAAAGGTGGCAACCTACCGGAGCGTATCATCGTAATGTAACTGTAACGTACCATTCGCGGCGAGCTTGATACGTTACGGTATTGCTATTTGACCGATAATAGTGCTCGTTAAGAACACTCGTGCTTGTTCGTACACTCAAGAAGGATTCGCCGAAAAACCCAGGAACGCACAGGACCATGTAAATGCTCGCATCGAACATGTTACGTTACGACAAGATGCTCTGGTCAGCCGCCACCATAATGTTTTCTGAACTATAAGCTTTTTTAGAGTCGTGCAAATACTGATACGAAAGCGGTCTTACTCTGCAAGATTGGTTTGTTTGTCACATCATTAAATATTTATGTGTCAATGGCCAATGCTATTCATATTTAAAAAAAATATATTAAATGTGTTTGTATTATTATTATATAAACCCGCGTGACAATTAGTGAACACGTCCGTATGTTTGATAAACGCACTCGGAGCGCGAACTATCGGTACAAAACAAAATTAGCTTGTGAAGTAATACCGCTTACGTGGTAACAAACGCATGAAACTAACTATAGCCTAATGCAAAATGTCCTAACAATTTAACTTTTTATTAAAATTTTGTAATTCTACTAACAAATCACTTAAAACTTTCTAATACAAAATTAATGTAGACGGAAGACGTTACATAGTCAGCCTTACATTCCGATTACAGTATATTTATTAAAAATAACTCTTTGTACATTTTTAAATCTTAAATTAATTAATCGATGTTACATCACATCGCTCTTTGCCGAAATTACATTATAATGGAGATTTTTAAAATTGAATTGCCGCGTTTGATTCCTGTGAAGACAAATTATCCTGAAATATGTATATGTTCACAGGCAATATAAAAGAACACTCGAACTGTATAACGTAAACATATCTACTGATGGATTATCCAAAACCTGTGCTTTTTAAAAGCACAAAGCCTTCCCAATTATACCACAACGTTTCAAAAACTTGTATTAAAATTGAACGTGACTATTAAAACATATTATTTCATTCAAATTAGTCTACGTTGCTACATGTTAAGATACCAAATGAAATACGAATTCATTTCGTATCGGAAACATTCAAATTGAACTACAATCGCCATCAACATTACGTTAGGGCGTGTTCATAGTGACTTTGTATCCTTTGAGCGACGCTCTATGCTTCCTTCTGACGTATTTGGTGCAGTCAAGTACGAAGGCGAGTATGCAGAGTAGTGCGAACACTCCATAGAAGACGGCTAATGCCACTAGAACGCTTTCGTCTGTCCACTCCCATACCCTGTCCGTTCGGAGGTACTCGTAGTTGGATAGCACTTGGGTGCCGTTTGGCGGCGGGCATGGGGACTGCACGATTATGTCCTGGTAAGGTCTCTGGAAGTAAAGAAGTAATTGAAATCGTATTTTTTTTTATTGCTAACGGGTAAGCCTTTATCTCACCTGATGTTAAGTGATGATAAGGCCGATGGTGAAAGCGCACTTTATCTGGAATCCTCAACTACTGAGGATATCGCTTTCTGCGCGTGAGTATCGCGTGATTATTCTTATTGATGTGTAACATCTTTGCACTCGCTTTCTATATAAGCAATTTGTGGGAGTGATTTCGCGAAATGGGACGGAAGTATGTGTAACAGTGTAACAGGAAGTCGGGGGAGCGAGCAAGCGCGCGCCATTTTGTAAATTTAAAATCGATATAATGAATATGACATTATTATTATATGTGACATATATTGTGTCATTTGACTATGACAAAGGTCATTTTGATATGTCAAATGTCTTCTTAAGGGGCTGCAGCGCGGAATTTGAAAATTTACGTGTTTTTAAGTCACTGGTGCTAGGCGCTGAATAGGTCTTATACATTAAAAGGACTAGTATAGGTTAGCTTGATCCTTTCACAAGGTCATGGTTGTCTTGGAATTTGAAACAAATACCCAGAAACTGCATAAACAATACGTAAAATAATGATATCTAAAAACTTATTTCTTCAGAAACTTTGTAAATATAGCACAAATGAAACAATGACATCAAAATGTTTGTATTGATATTCCGCAGGTCACTGTTGTCTTATTTTTCAATAAAAAAACATGAATATGAAAATATTAAGACTTTTCTTATTTTTTACCCAAACGCCTATGATTTTACGAAAGTAAACATTGCTCTAATTAAATCACCAGCCTACTCTGTACAGATATTAGCGTGCGTGCGTATTCGTAGTCATGCGCTGTTGCCACCCCACTGCCACGCGCCGCTCGCTCGCTATCATAAAGAAACTTGAAACTCGCAGTTTTGCGTCCGCGCTGCACCCCCTTAAGTATTTACTGCATTTATTTTATAGTTATAAAATGATGTAATACTTGACCCATTTTTCAGAATATAATGTTAAAATTGCTTATTACTAAGGTGAGATGTCAAATGTTACACATCTTATGCAACTACTGTAGGTAAGGCTCGCTTGTTTTTTTTTTTTTTTTCTTTCCGACCACTATTCCCAGACCCAGAAAGGAGAGTACTACGTTGTTGGTGCCGGCCTATAACACTTTTGTTTTTGTAGCTTATCTGGCATAATCACCATCTTATTTTAATCTGTCACCATAAGTATGTAAACAGCATTGTTGTGATCCGATCATTCCGATACATAGGCCTAAGAGGCCAGTCCCTCAGTGGTTGAGAATTCCGGATTATCTCTTTCAGGATTCCGTCTTTTTTTATATCTTTCGGGTAAATACTTAGCCTTCATCTCACCTGATGTTATGGATGATAAGGCCGAAGGTGAAAGCGCACTTCACCCGGGATCCTCAACTACTGAGGCACTGGCTATCTTATCTTTAGCTGCCGGAACACAACAATGCTACAAACATTGATGTTATGGCGACGTATTTAGAAAAAATGGTGGTAGCAAGCCAGGTGGACAAACAAGCCCTATGCTATCAACCAAACCGAGTACACAAACATGTACCTCCCGCTGGGAATCGAACCCGGGACCTCTGGGTCTAAACCGATCGTTTAAACCACAAGACCACAGTCTAGTGTGATGAAAATCAAGTTTTCCCTATTGTTATAAAATAAACGAGGAGCTCGATGGCGCAGTGGATAACGCACCCGGTCTGCGAGTGCTGAGGTTAAGCAACTTTCGCATAGGTCGGTCATCGGATGGGTGAACAAAAATGTATCATCTCGAGCTCCTTTCGTGCTTCGGAAGGCACGTAAAGCCGTTGGTCCCGACTGCATTAGCAGTCGTTAACAACCACCAACCCGCACTGGGCCCGCGTGGTGGTTTATGGCCCGTTCTCCTTATTCATCCATAGGGAAGGCTCGTGCCCCAGCAGTGGGGACATAAAAATGAGCTGATGAATGATAAAGATAAAACAATATCACAAACCTGTTTGTTAGTACATCTTATTTCCTTGCTGATGCTGTTCCTAAGCGCGGTCTCGCTGAGCTCCTTGCCCAGTAGTTCGGGGAGCAGCCACCTAGATGGCGACACGTACTCCAACCACCGCACGTAGTGTGGCAGGTCCGCCTGGTGCAGCATGACGCCGTTCACAAGCACACCGAGGAGGAGACAGAAGCCAGTCATAACGGTGGCCGTCTTCTCCATTGGTACAAGGAATATTAGCGCGCGGCACAGCATTTGTATGCTGATCAAGTATAGCACCATGTAGCCTGCGAAGAAGTTATATGTAGATATATTTATTGTAGGTGCAGTGTGACAAAATGGACTGATTTCATAATCTATACTAATAATATTATAAAGAGGAAAGCTTTATATTTTTGTATGTATGTTTGCAACGAATAAACTTAAAAACTACTGGACCGATTTAAAAAATCTTTCACCATTAGAATGCTACATTAGCGCTGAGTAATGTACTATTAAAAAAATGTTTTAAAAATAAATGTACACCCGTGCGAAGCCGGGGCGGGCCGCTAGTAGGTAATAATATAAAACAATACTGGTGACTTAAAAGTGATTATTATTTTGTCAACAGTGGCAACGGTAATCACTTTGTTAGCTTTAAACTTTATCTCCATGTGATTTAATGAAGTTACGATAAATGATGCTAATGATGTTAATGATGAGTTATAGGAGTCGATCCAACCGGCCAAAAAAACTTAATCTTAAATAATTTGGAAAAATGCAAAGTGTTGAAAAAATTCCACAAGCGGTATTCGAACCCGCACCCCATGACATGCCGGGTCAGGTGTACTACCAACTATGTTATCGTGGCTCATCAACACTGTCTAATCTTACTCTGTAAGCCAAAGGAGCCCTATTCAATGACGACAACTACGTCATCAACATCTGATCTTGGGTAATATTTTTACAAATATTGAAATAATCATAAATTAGACAAGTTATATTTATGATTATTTAATTTGTCTTTTTTCAAATTGTAATTTGTTCGCAACAATATTTGTGTAAAATTATAAGTAGATGTGCCCCGCGGTTTCACCCGCGTTTATTAGCGAACAATCTATATAGGTATATATATAGATATATAGAAGGTTATATATAGCCTATATATAAAGCCTTCCTCAATAAATGGACTATTCAACACAAAAATAATTTTTCATTTCGAACCAGTAGTTTCTGTGATTAGCGCGTTCAACCAAACTAACAAACAAACAAACAAACAAACAAATTGTTCAGCTTTATAATATTAGTATAGATCATAATCTTAAATAGAAAAATGAAACAAGTAGTGTACTCACTAGTTGCAAACAAGGCAGCATAGATATACTCAAGAACGTACACACGCCAGCCCCCTGACTATGAGCTCTTATATAGTATTATTGCAGTTGTGGAAAAGAGACGCATGTAGGTATAATCGCCGCTACACGGGTCTCGTTTTCACAACTGCATTAATACTGCTAAAAGAGCTCGTGGGTACCCTTCTGCACATCAGACTACCACAACTGGCAAATTTCCTCAATTGAATTTGAACTTTACATATACGGCATATAGTTGAACATTTATTGAAAAAAATTGTCAGTTTTGGATAGGTCTATGTTTTAGGCGTTTGTACGATAAAAAGAAGCACAAAAACGTGTGACTAAAGAGTAACTCACCTAAATAAATATAGAATCCATCGAAGGAGGTCAGCGACTGCGCGAACAAGCCCGACATGGCGTAGCTCGGCACCAGGTACGCCAGCCACGTCAGCAGGCCCGACCACAACTCCAGGAATTGCTGTAATCAAACGCGCATTTATTAAATGCTAATTATAAATATCAAAAACTCCTCTACCTCTATCCTACCTTAGAAGGCTCCTCCTACTAAGATAGACCCTCTGCAACATGTTTAGTAAGTATTTGCTGTAATATTGTGAAATTGTATGAGGTCAATAAACAGAGTACACCCCCTGTACCTAAAAGTTTAATGAGCAGCGCTCCTGGGGCAAATTTTCGTTGTCGTTATCGTGATAAAATGGCAAATAAACTAACTTGCACGAGGCACCATAGAATTCAGCCTTAAGGCGAAGGGTAAGGCACACTAGCGCCGCTAATGGATTTAATTTGATAACTGCTAAACTGGATTTTTTTCAAACATTGCGGACCTTCCGACACTAGGCAAACATCTATTATTACTACACACGACTTTAAAGTTTATACTGACCCCCCACCAACCGTTAGGTCATAAAATAGGTGTCAGACATCCTTGCGCAAGCACAAGGGACCATAACGCCAGATCAGGACGCGCCGAAGCGCATTCTTCATCCAGTACTTTTAAGACTAGTGTCTCGAGCGAGTTGCCCCGTGGCCACGTATAGTCCACTACCAGATAGGTTACCGGAGCTATAAGCTCGCTCACTTCTCGTTGCACTAAGAGTACCTACAACTCGCAGTTTCCACTGCTCGGGTCGTCAACTCTAAAGTCGACTACCAAATGTCCTCTTTGGTGGCGGAGTTGTAAGCCCACTCACCTCCAGTACCCATCCAGGCACCTCATCAGTTCCAAAATCCTACGCGGCTGATTCAACTGGAGACATTGCATCTAGCGGGCGCCTCTACTAGTTATTCAGACTAGTGCCGGAGATGTCGGAAGCCTACTCAATAAAACCACCGAGCAGAACAACCGACTAAGGACAACTCACGTGCCGCGCAGATCCTTTCGCTTCAGGGCCCCACCAAGACCGCTACTCGGACCCGCTCGCTGTGCACAAAATGGAAACCTGCCCCCCAACCGCCTAACACTCTCGCTTTCGATCGCTTTGAAAGCGAGGCCCTCGCCTCGCTTTCTAATATAATATCGAAATATAATATCGAATAATATCGAAAGCTATAGCCTATAGCTTTTGATATTGCTTTCATATTGCTTTCGAAATGACAAGATGACGCTTCTTCCTCGCCTCGCCTTCAAAGCGATCGAAAGCGAGAGAGTTAGGCGGTCGACTCCCTGGCCAGACCTCAACCAGACGGACTACTCACATCGAACAGTATGAAGACGGTCCTGGAGTACAGGCCGACGGCGATGTCCCGCTCCACGTGGCGGCGCGCGGCGCTGGCCTCGCGCGCGCCCAGCCACAGCAGCACCGGCCACAGCGACACGCAGCACACGCTGTAGTGGAACCCGACGCGGTCGTTTTGGGTCAGCTGCAGTTATGGTTACGGTGAGAGACGAGATAACAAACGATGTAATTGAAACAATATGTAGTGTTAATTCCGCTAAATTGACCAAATTAACTAAATAAATTGCTGCATTGACGGATACCATGGATTTCCGCAAAGTAACGCCTGATTTAATTTCATTAATTATAACATGATTATGGATAACAAACAAACGACATAATGCTGAGTGGATACGTTTTCTGTGTCACTTTGCATTTATGTGTGTCACCCCTGTGTGGTGCCGGGGATAAAGAATTGCACCACCCCATATCTTCCCGAGGGTGTCGTAAAAGCCGACTAAGGGATCATTCCAGAGGATGGGCAGCAGCATCTCTCTGAGGTTACTCTTAATCAACTGCGATCGCCAACCCGCCTGCCAAGCGTGGCGATTACGGCAAATACCCCTCATGGAGATCCGTGGGGGTGGCCTTTGTCCAGCAGTGGACGTCTCTTGGCTGAGACGATGATGATGATGATGATTGCATTTATAATTCTATTTTATTTTTTATTTTTTATTTTATGTAAGTACTAGGTACTGTGTGACACTGAATAAAAAAAATTCATTTTATTTCATAGATAGCCAATTTCTCAGCCGAAGCCGGGGTGGGGCTGCGGTCATCAGTATGGAACTACGTGTGTGCCATTCCAGCAGCAGCACACTTTTGGATTTTGAAATGATTTATTGACTCATTTAGTCATCAATTTGACAACTCGTGACAAAATTATAACAAATTGCCAAGGAAACTAGTAAAATTGCTTATAGCTGTGGTTGAAGTTGTTGTTAGTAACTAGAACTGACAGTATAGAAATACAAATTATAAGATAGAATAGACCATGACATACCTTCGCGTCAGTGGCGGGAAGGTCCCAGAAGATGGTGCCAGTGACGAGAGACATGATGACGGCGATCACCACCCGGGTCACCACATTCGACAGGGTCGTCATCTGAGTGAACACCAGGCTCTTTCTGCAAGAAAATTTGTTCATCAAAATTAATTAAAATCAATAAAATTTTAACCGCCTCTGTGGTCTAGTGGTTAAGAACACCGGTTTAGACCCAGAGGTCCCAGGTTCGATTCCCAGCGGGGGGGTACATGTTTGTGTACTTTGTTTAGTTGGTTGTAGGACTTGTTTTTCCGCCTGGCTAGCTACCCATCTTATCTAAATATGTCGCCATAACATCCATGTTTGTAGCATTGTTGTGTTCCGGCAGCTAGAGATAAGATAGCCAGTGTCTCACTAGTTGAGGATCCCGGGTGAAGTGCGCTTCCACCAATTAGGCCTTATCATCAATAACATCAGGTTGACCTGACTGTGCTTCCCCGTAAATATTTAAAAAAAAATTTAAATGTTGTAAATACCTTCAATTATTATCTAGTATATTTCATTCATCAATTGTAGCGCCGACTTGAACAATGTGGGAGGGTTTGCCCAGGAGTGGGACAATAGCAGTTATTACTATTTGTTACAACTACTACATGTTTCATTCGCAAAACTTTGTTTTTGCAATTTAGGTTCGAATATTTTGTGTTGTAACATTATTTACTTGTTAAAACAGGGATACTTGGTACAGGATAGGTTTAAAAGATAGAAACAATATCATGCGCTTTTAGATAACGCGATGTAGAACAGTAAGCCATCTATCGGGATCTATGAAAACTAATTTAGTTTAGAACCATTTCTGTGTCACAAATAAACTGTCATAACTTCTTGGCAATAGCTGTCTTCACGTACAACTGTTAGAAGACCACAGTTGAGAATGAAATAGTGTTTTTAAAATGCTTACTCCACAAGTGCGAAGGTTTGCTGCAGCACGTTTGGGGGCGCCGCGGGGGCTGGTAAGGGCACGGGGGGCGGGGGCTCCGGAGGCGCGTGCGCGCTCGCAAACACGCCCGCTAACGCTTCGATGCGCCCCGAAGATTCCAACATGGCCGCAGCGGAAAGGTCGTCTAGCGTCACCAGGTCCACTAAAAAAGATAAGAGAATGAATGAAACAAGCGAACTATAGCTTTCCACCAATTATCATAAAGTGAGGCAGACTTCTTAATGTAAAAAGACGGCAAACGTGCAGACGAGCCACCTGATGATGAACTGGTCACCGCCACCCATGGCTATCTTTAGCATCCGGGAGCTGCCTTTGCGTAATCAGTCGGTTAGAGTTTAGAATCCTTAGAGCCTATTCCCTAAAGCCTAACCCTATTCACACGCTTCTTGAAGATCATTTTATAGCGCATGGGGAACACATTTGAAGGGAGGCTTCTAAATTTGTTTAATAAAAAGCAAATAAGACTTAACTATGTACCTTTTTATAGACAGGAAATTGCTTTAAGCATACACCAGCGTCAAGATGACAACGGAGTCTATGAAAGACTCATCAACTCGTCACTAACCAGGGGGTCGACCGCCTAACGCTCTCGCTTTCGATCGCTTTGAAGGCGAGGCGAGGAGGAGGCGTCATCTTGTCATTTCGAAATCAATATGAAAGCAATATCAAAAGCTATAGGCTATAGCTTTCGATATTATTCGATATTATATTTCGATATTATAATAGAAAGCGAGGCGAGGGCCTCGCTTTCAAAGCGATCGAAAGCGAGAGTGTTAGGCGGTTGGGGGGCAGAATGGAAACGAAAAAAGAAACTACGACTGCCATCCGATGGTGTCTATTTAGCATTATTTATTAAATGCTTAAAGGCTTAAACTTCATTATTTATGCCATGGTCAACAATTCAAGATACTTACGATAGTAATCGGAAGGATTTTTGAAGGCGGGACTCGGGTAGTCGATTGAAGTGAAATATGGCAACATGTCTCTCCTATATCCGCTGAACATTGTTCTGGCGGCCGATATTAGTACAACCTGTAGAAAAAGAAGAAATAAAATAATTAGACTATGCTGAATATAAAGTTTTTATGTTACGCAGTGAACTGCAATAGCCTGAGTATAATATTATACAAAACACCATAGAGATATTGACCTATATTTACTATAGGAAGAATAAATAGCCTATATACTACCCCACAGTTGGGCAAAGGCATCATTGAAATCAAGTCATTGCTACCATTGATGGGTCCACGCTTACCAATGCAGGTTGATAATCACAAATCCGGGCTTTCTGCTCGACCTGGGAATTGAACCCAAGACCTTCACTATAAGAATTACTATTACTTAATTTGTGCTATAAGCATGTATTTTTTAGTTCAAGCCTTCTTGACCAAAACGGCTTCGGAGCTCCTGCAACATTTTGTTGACGAGAGATATTCAATTTAGAAACTTTAAAACTACCAACCTTAGTTAACATCGCGAAGATCTCATAAGTAGGCGGGTGCAGAGACATAATGACAACTCGCCCGGTGCTCGCCCAGTTCCTCAGGTATTCCACCAAGAAGAAGGTGTCGAAGATGTCCATCTCCTTCGTTGGCTGGTCCAGGATCAGTATCGCCATGTCTTGGAGGAGTTGGCATGCCACATTTAGCCTTCGGAGTTCAGAGCGAGTCAGTCTGCTGACGTTTGTGTCTCTCACTTGTTCTAAGCCTAACTCTTCTATTAATAGATTTATCTGAAGAGAATAATTGCGTTAAGTATATATTTGAAACAAATGTGATTTAAATGATAACTTGTCTATCTCAATTTAAGACACTGCCTCCAAATATCCAACTGGCATAAACATCATCGCGTATGTGGAGACTCTAAGAGTTTCTAAAGAAGAGAACCCGACTTAACCATCCGCGCCTCCCCGAGCGCGGTTTTTCCGAGGTTTCCACTGTCCAAAAAAAGAGGGGTACCAAATTCTTCCAGCACCCGTTTGACCTTGAGGAGACCTGACGGTTATGTGGGAGTCGCCCGTCACCCTTTCCACAATCCACCGACTATTCGGAGACGCTATTGCCTCCAGTCAGCTGTCAAGGGAGAAGCCCAAGACCGCGAAGGGTGAGAAGGAGGGGTATACCCCCTAACCTCTGGGGGACCAAACTCCGATACAGTGAAAACCGCGGGACCTAAGTAACGTAACCTAACCTAAGCCCAAGGGTATGTGTCAAGCATTTTCCATAAAATAAAAACGCTTACCCTATCCCTATCGTCCATCTTGACCTGGTTGTGCTGGTTGCGCGGGCGCCGCAGCGCCGCGTGGAACCGCAGCGTGTGTTCCACCGTCATGTTTGGGCAGAGGTTGGCGTCGTTGCGCACGTACGAGGACACTTTGCGGAGGGTCGACGACGCTACCGGCTGGCCGTTTATCACTATGTCGCCTGATAATTTCTGGAAGAAATGGATGAGATGGATTAGGGGATATAGGGGAGTCAAACTTATTCTTTACTGTATAACGTTAAAAACATTATCAAATGGCCGATTTATTGGGGAAATGTTTGGCCTCTCTCATCTTGTGATCAGTAACGATAAAGTAGAAAAAAGCACAACCCGGAATTTGCTATTGCTGAGAGATTATCATTAAATGAAAATTCTATACCTAAACGTTATTCTTTTGGCAAAAGACTTAGATAAGATGATGGAATACTTATATCCAAGTAGAATTAAAACAGCAACAAGCAATCAAATCGAGATCAATGAGTAGACCCCGACCCTGTTGAGGTCGAAACTTTAGTTTGAGACCGGCGGGCGATCTAACCTAGACCTCAGAGGTAGTTAAATCGGTGGTTAAATCTAGGAAGAGTCATGATAAACGGACCAACAACCTTAGTAATTCTGTACAAACATATTATGTCCATCTATTGCGAGAAATTGTAAATATAACTACTTATGATAAGGTAACTACCTTCCGCACTCCGGCTAAAACATCCAAGAGTCCAGTGGCTTCCTGGTGTGAGGTGGCCAGGACTGCCAGGATCTCCCCAGACTTCACCTCGAAGCTGAGCCCTGACACCAACAAAGTTGATTTGTTCTCTGGCGATGTTATTTCTAAGCTATTCACCTGAAATGGTAGTAATGTTAAAAAGTTTGAATCCAGTTTCTAAAAATTAAATAAATCCTGCGTATATTGTGGTAAAGATGGAGCCATCGATCGATCGACGATAGACATTGGTATGGTAGGCTAGCCAGTTGGACTTCAAACAAGCATTAACAGTTACCAAACCAATTACTCGTTTGATATAGTTCTGACAAGGAATTCAATTAAATGGAATCTGTATCTGAGATCGATGGTTTACCAGTAGACCACGGAGGCTGCACGAGCTCATAAGACAAAAAGTAAACGCTCTGTTTAACCCGTCCCGCGCTGTAAGTATAATTAGCGGGCCACCTTGTGTACGACCGTGCGTTCACAGGGCGCGCGAGGACTTAAGAAGCAGCTTGCGGAACCGCAACCGCAACCGCTTGAGGGCTGCTAGTGTGGTACAATCCTGCTTATCTTCTACTATACTCTTTAATGAAAATAATGTAGAGGTCTTACGTAGTAATTGGGGTAGAGGTACGCAGAGTGCGCGTACCCGTCGAGGTGGTCAGCCGGGCGCAGCGTGGAGTGCTTGCGCGAGTGCGGCAGCGACACGTGGCTGCCCGCCTTCGACATGCGCCCGCCCAGGTGCGACGGGGACATCAGGTAGCTAAGAGAAAGAGGGGTCTTCATTATCATCACCAGCTAAAAGTCATGTCCCTACTGCAGGGGCATGAGCCTTACCTATGAGTGAATAGCGATGATAGGATGAATGATATATAGGACGGGTCATAAACCACCACGCGGGCCCAGCGCGGATTTGTGGTTGTTGACGACTGCTAATGCAGCCGGGACCAACGGCTTTACGTGCTAGCGCGAAGGAGCTCGAGGTGATACATTTTTGATCACCCATCCGAGGCCTTTGCCTTATTCCACAACGCTATCTCAATTTGAATTGGAGAGTATAATTAAGTATGAACCTATGGAAAATAACGTGACTCCTGGGATCGGCCTATCCAAAACTAGAAGACATTAGGCACTTTACTCTTAAAGACATTGTCAAGATAGTGTAGATAGGGTTGCACAAAAGTTTCAGATGGGTCGAACTGTTACAGGGAGAGGGAAACCTCTGGCCCTACTAAGATAAGATAAGTAGATATGCACCTATGGTGATCAGTCTCAGGAGCGTAGTCCGCGACGCTGTTCCGTCGGTTGTAGTGGCTGCGTGGTGGCCGGGCGTCGATACCCAGCAGGTTGGCTTCGCTGACGGATTTGTTGCGGCCGTTGGTCCACTGCCCCTCACCCCTGATGCCGGCCTGCTGCATCGCCACTACGGGCACTGCTTGTTGGCTGTGCTGTAACAAATTGAAAAGGAACAGTTAAATGCTTTGTTCACCAACTTGGAAGGTGAAACTAGACTCAAGGTTATGCAGGTCTCGGTTATAGAAAAGAATAACTCTCATATAAATTGTGAATCGTCTTAACCATCTGTAGTAAGGTTGTTTCATGTGCATTTGTTATTTTTTTGGTGTCTACTCTTACCTCACTGAACTCTAACTCATGAAAATGAAGATAAAATACCTGCATTCTCAAACTACTACCGCCGAGTTTTTTGAAGATAAAAATCAAAAAATTATTTCTTGTACTTACGTAAGACTATATTTGTTCAATCTTGTTGCAAGACGTAGTTTAGGATCCGAGCGGTATTTGGGGCTGTAGGTAAGTCTACCTGTAATTGGTGGTCATCTCGTTGTCGGAGCTATCATAACATAAGGGATTCCCACGAACGCCTTGACTTTTGCTACTGAATTCTCTATAATTTTTATACAGGTACCTGGTAAGAGTTGTGGAGTTGCTGCATCCTGAAGTCAGGATCGGAGCGGTACTTGCGGCTGTACTTGTAGTTGGTGGTAGTCTCGTTGTCGGAGCTGTCGTAGCCAGAAGACGTCTCCCGAACCCCTCGACTTTGCCGATGGATCCTTTAAAAACATAGATCTCGTTTAAGAAGCAAGTTTGGCACTCTAGTCTAGATTCTTCACAACTACTATATTAAGGCTCCACTGTCCTCTCGATTAGTCACATTATCATCTATTTGCTACATAAGCTAGATAAATTTAAAATCTTAACAGTCTATACTGAGAGCTGATCATGACGATGAATATTACCAGCTCATTATTATGTCCACACTACTGGGGTAGGAAGCATCCTTATGGATACCAATGGCTTAACGTTGCTTTCAAGGCATGAAGGAGCTGATGATGAAAATTTTTCGGGCACCCATCCGATGACCGTTTGCGAAAGTTGTTTGATTTCAGCAATCATTTTCTTAACCTCAATATTAAGGTTTATAGCAACATTGCTGCAATATTGGTTGCTTGCTAGTTCTTTAGCTAGTTATATTCGAAATTGGAAGAGATAGCTTACCTAGGCGGCGGTTTCATGCCACTCCCAATGGAGGTCTTGGGTTTGGGCGTGCCGGAGCGCTGCGAGCCGTTGTGGTTGGGCGGGAACACTCGCGGCAGGCCGAACTTCAGGTACGTGTACATGTTTGAGCCGAGCGCTGACCTGGACAAAGGAAATAAATTTTAAGTTATAAGAAATGAGAGACGAAGTCAAAAAGACTTCGATAATAGGGCCTGTAGAACGCATGGAGGACGACCGTACAACGAGACGCGCACCTGTGGGAACACCATGTGGTCGACTACGGCCGGTCGGGAGTTCTAAGTACCGTTGGAAGGATGTAGTTGTAAGGGACCTGTTCGAGCTACGAGGAACCATCAGTATTAAAGAGGCTGCGTGGAATAGAGTGAGTGACGACGGTCGTCTTGGTTTTAAAGGCCAAGATCTAATTCGGGTCTTTGGGCCAGCGGGAATTTATAAGTAAGAAATAAAATGACATTACCTATTATTGCAGTTACTGTTACAGTCAATAACGCTATAAACCGAGCTATGTATACTCTATAGTGCCGGTACAGGAAGTTGTCTGAAGGTAGATTTGTATGGCGCTTTTTTTACACTTTGGTCGTGTTTAGGTTTATTACATTTTATATGGAATTAAAAAGCAGCGTCACTATGTAGTTTTCATAGTTCGTCACCATGCAGCGGTACTTCGATCTCGTTCCATCCCAAATTGTAGTTAACTTGAATAAGGCGAATTAGCTCAATTTTAAAATACGAATTTATACATGCTGTGGATCGTAATGTTTGAATGAGAGTTCTTGATATGAAGAAACTGTAACAGCCGCGCATGTCCCTTCATCATCCCTAACGAAGCCACATTTTGAAGCGAAACAAAAGGACCTTACGTCTTTAGAAATCTAGTTTGTAAGTTAAACTAGGAACCGCTACTTTTTGCGTGCGCTATTCTTTATGTAAGAAGGCATGAGCCAACTTTTTCTAACATGATGATGATAAAAATAAAGTGTCGCTTACTTCGGTCCATATCTGGGATGTGACAATATGGACTGCACAGTGGTGTCTCGCAGCTGGAAGTTGCCGTACGGCAGTGGACTCTTGTCAGTGCTTCCTAAAGCGCTGTCTGTGAAGTCTGAGTTCAAATTTTGCCTGTAACAGAGAAAAAAGAAGTTAAGATCTAGCTCTAAACCGTTTTTAAAAACATATCGTTCCAGATACAGTACTGCAACTTAGGACACTAGAAGCCGTTTAGGAAATTGGCTAAAACTTGTTACTTTAAACCAATGGATGTTAACAAATGCTTTAGGGATCTGACTTCTCTTGGTACCACCGTCTCATCTTTTGATTATTTAAAGCTCTCATCCATAACAGCAATGCACAGAGTAAAGTTGTGTTCCGAAAGTTAGAGGTACAATACCAAGGACATCGTGTGAAGTCCGCTTCCATCTTCAGCCTTATCGCCACTTACCATCAGGTAAGATACGGATAAGTATCTGCTTCGTTGAAAACTACAAAAACTAGAATTTGTTTTGCCTGATGGTAGGATTCTTACCAGCAGAAACCGATTAATTCCACCGTCAAGCAACATTGTTTTGCTGAATTGAAGTGTAGCTGAATTGAAGCTTCAGCATAGGCTGCGGTAGCTGCTTTCCTTCTAGCGAGCCATACGTTTGTTTTCCGACTTAGAAAAATAGAACGTGCTGCTTTCTGTAGTCACCGCTGCACTGTCTCGAACATACCATGATTCCACAGCGCGCAAAAAAAAGTGGAGAACCGTATCTTTGTCGCACTTACCTATACCAAAAGATAGAAGAAGTATATTCTACCAGCACACGGTTTTCTTTTATGTGGGTTACGGTCCTTCAAACGAGACGTAAAGATGCAGCTTGTGGGCCGGCAGTGTGAAAGTGACTGATTCTGCGTTCTTTTACTGTACCAGTTATCTTCGCATCTGAACTCCATTTCCCCTTAACATCAGATGGAATGGAGCGTAGAATAAAGCGAATTGCCGTGCAAACTAACAAAAAAAAGTAAACAAACATACCTGTAAATAGACCATGCGTGCAGGTCTTCCGAGTGCATGCCCCGAGGATCGTGCATCAGCGGGTTGGAGGGCACCGAGTACCGCCGCTCCCCACCGAGCCCCAGCGCCGACTGCGACATCCTGCTGACTCACGCGTTCACGTCATGCGCCTGCGCATAACACTGAATAATTTTATACCATTCAGGGACTGGAAGTTTATGAGAAATGCCTATGGAAAGAAGGAGTGCAAGAAGAAGATGTTTGAATGAGACTAGATGTCGATATTACAGATTCAATCCCATAGAATTCGGTACGCGCGATAGAATTCGGACAGGAAAAGCAAAATTCATACTTAAACATTAAAAAAAAAGTTGCACAGCTGGATCAACTAGCTTTTTCGGCAGTGACACTTATATTTACCTGAAGCAGTATATCTAATTTCGTTCGGAATTGATAGGACTTCAATCAACAATAATTTAATAATAACAATAAATTTGTCATAATTCTTACCTATGTCATCCCAGCATCAAACCATAGTTTTCTTTCTTCATCCGACACATGGTCACCAATGTAAATCGGTGCTCATCTATAACAAAAGAAAAGCGATCAATAAGCATGTGTTTTGTGCTAAAACGTGGTAAAAGTGGGACAAGGAAAAATTCAATAAAAAAAATTATAAAATCTGCTATTTACACCTTTTACCCCATCTATGGAACATAGGATTCTGCACTGCGATTTGCTCAAAAGATCCCGAGGGGTTTAAGTGCTACTGAGAGATGGAAACCTCGGCGAAAAGAAAAACCACCAGAAGCTAATGGACATAGGAAATGAAACACATTATTTTCGCACTATTTTAATGTCAGTGGGCACATGTGAAGAATTCCGTTCCAGAAACAATGTTATGACCTCCATACAGATCTATAGATAACATCGGCCAAAACACGCATTGTCCTATTAGCCTACCGCCTCGGATGTCGAATTGTGAGGCCAGTTGCATCACCCGCACCGGACGCACTAGCTGGTTGTCACAGCGAATCGGTCCGGCCATCTCATTGTATGTTACAAAACCACTGCCACTGAGCATTATTTTAATTCAATTAGAGCTCGATGGCGCAGTAGTTAACGCGCTCGGTTTGCTATTGCTGATGTCAAGCAACTTTCGCAAAGGTCGGCCATCGGATGGATGACTAAAAATGTATCAGTTTGAGCTCCTCCGTGCTTCGGAAGGCACGGAAAGACGTTGGTCCTGGCTGCATCAGCAGTCGTTAACAACCACCAATCTGGACTGGGCCCGCGTGGCGGCTTATGGTCCGTTCTTCCTATGGTATTTCCATCTATAGGGTAGGCTCGTGGCCTGACATTGGGGACATAAAATGAGCTGGTGATGATGATGTTGATACTTCTGGATATGAGTAGCACAAAACTGGTAGTTGTAGAGTTCTTTGGGGGAGGCTTTTGTCCAGCAGTGGACGTCTTTTGGCTGAGATGATGATGATGAGTCATGTTCACATTACGCGTTAGAGAAGCCGCGGATCGTGCTCAATGGCGTGCACTTGGAGAGGCACAGGTACAGCAGTGGACAAATTAGTTAAAATTCTTCATCAGCCTTAATCGTCTAATACTGTTTGTTTTTTAATTCTTTCATCATCATCAGCTCATTTTATGTCCCCACTGCTGGGGCACGAGCCTTCCCTGTGGATGGATAGGGAGAACGGGCCATAAACCACTACGCGGGCCCAGTGCGGATTGGCGATTGTTAACGACTGCTAATGCAGCCTGGACCAACGGCTTTACGTGCCTTCCGAAGCACGGAGGAGCTCGAGATGATAAATTTTTGGTCACCCATCCGATGACCGGCCTTTGCGAAAGTTGCTTAACCTCAGCACTCGCAGACCGGCCGCGTTAACCACTGCGCCATCGAGCTCCTCTTTTAATTCTTAAAGTTACTTAAACACATAGTATTCAAAAAGCTGAATGATTGTTATGTATGCCGGTCGTACGCTTATTTGCATAAGCGAAAACTCCAATGAAAGTGATTGGTATATTGACACTGTGATTTGTGCATGACGCGCATAATCCTACTGATAAGTAAGTTTATTAATATTATGCAGAACCCAGACCACGTTACGAAAGCCACTAAGGATTTGAAAACGAAAATAATTAAGTTTGTTTATAGAATATTGAACTTGAATTTACTATGTTTAACATAAACGAAAGTGGTTGAAACAGAAATTCTAAAGATTTTAGAGTTACAATATATAAGTACTGTATAGTGTAGTGTATGTGTAGTGTAGCGTAATGCAGGTACAGTGTGAGTCAAATAAATACTTATACTATTCTATCCTTTCTAGTAACGCCTTACGCCCGATTTCAATAACCTATCTCTGGTAAGAGATAGGCCTATCTTAGTTTAGTTATCAAGCAACCGCTGTTATTTTCCGATAATTAACTAAGCAACAAAGCTCTAGTAAGCTCTATCTCTATCTATCTCTTGCTGAGGATAGATTATTGAATCTGGCCGTTAGTGGTCAAGTAGAAAAGTTTTTGGTCCAATATCCAAGTCATAAGTTGTAGATATTGCTGACTTGATTTCAATGAAAGATCTTCGCCCAGCCGTATTACTTTTTTTTAACTTAATATTTCTTATTTTTTGATTTTTATGCGCCAATAAAGTTACAAAGTTACTTACAAAACAATATAAAAAAGATAAAAAAATCTTTCACTTCCGGTCATTACAACAACTATTAATAGACACGTCATTTTGAACTTGTCACTTGAACCATGTGCTTGAACTAGACCTAGCGCGTCAGACTCAACCAGGGTTCCGTGGGACCGCCATTGTTCTTCACGATCGCTCGTAAAATGTCATCTCTTAGTTCACACCCACTGTGTCATTTCACACGCGATCGAAATCAGCGAAACGCCAACAATGGATTTCGTTCAACGAAATCGTCATAATATTCGATACACGTTTATATGGAAATAGAGATGTTGTATCGGTGATACAATGAGAACTACATATGTATGTGGTTTATCTAGATGTCGACGTTTTAAATAGCAAAGCTCTAACCGGCTTTACACTGGTGTGTAACCCAGAGGTCCCTGGTTCGAACAGCTGCGCTAGGTACGTTATTGTACTTGATTTGCCATCCTCATTTGTGCTAGTCAATTTGAAAGATATGGGCTCTCGATTCTGCTATTTAAAAATGACCACAAACGTGTCTCAGTAGTCTAATTCTGTAGTCTCATGATGGTGACTTATCTAGTCCTCATCTTGGAATTTGTAGCCATATGCGTGTGTGTTGGTGACTGTTTTTTTTTTTACTAATAAAAAGTACTTTCATGAGATTAAAATTTTACATTTTGTAGCTTATATAGGTACATAGCTTATATGATGTCTTTTAATTAGAAACTAGCTGTGCCCCGTGGTTTCACCCGCATTATTTCCCGTTTTTGCAACCTTTTTCATTGCCGTTCCACTCCTATTAGTCATAGCGATAGCGTGATGTAAATAGCCTATAGCATTCCTCAATAAATGGACTATTCAACACAAAAATATTTTTTCAATTCGAACCAGTAGTTCTTGAGAATAGCGCGTTCAAACAAACGAACAAACAAACTCTTCAGCTTGATAATATTAGTATAGATTTCAATTTATTTTTCAAATAAGTATCTAGTTATGAAAGTTTCAATTAAAACTTTCTACGTTCGCTTTGCATTAATAACTGAAGCAATAACATTAAAATATAATTATTGTTAATATCAATAGAAGGTATGTTTTGACAGAGTGAGTTATTTGATCAACATTAATATTTAAAGTATTAAAAAAAAACTAGTTCTATCTCCGTAAATCGAATATTTGATTTTCGATAGCTATCTCCGCCAAGCACGTTTTACCACCTCTGTGGTCTAGTGGAGTAACTACCAGTCTTATAACCAGAGTTCTAGGGTTTGATTCAAATTCTCAATGGTACATTTATGTTACTTTTGGTAAGTGGTTTTTCTAAGTCCGTCTGGCTAAATTACTAAACACTTATTGAATAACTACTAGTGCCTGCCCAGTGGGTGGTAAAAATTTTACCGTAATTCACAAACTACTTATACAATGTTTGTACAATGTTATGTAATAAATAAATAAATAATAAATATTCGACAACGTCACATACATTGCTCTGACTCTACTGTCTTTGAGTAGCTTCAGCACATGTGTTATGGAAATCAGAAACAACGACGATACCACAAATCTCTCTTCTGTGCCACAACCACCTATATCCGGGAAAAAATTAAGTTCTTTTATCTACATTGAATCGACCGGAAATTGAACCCAGAGATGGCAACACCAGAAACTGGCATGCGAGCCATTCGACTTATGAGGCCATCTAAATAATAACCTATATAATAATAATTTCTGCTCTTCTTCTTCATATGAACTTTAACGATGCCAAACTTAAAACTTAAACTCCTCCCTGCACTCAACGAAGTTTTCACTGCACTTATCTATAGTAAGATTATAAAGCTGAAGAGTTTGTTTGATTGAACGCGCTAATCTCAGGAACTACTGGTTCGAATTGAAAAATTATTTTTGTGTTGAGTAGTCCATTTATTGAGGAAGGCTATAGGCTATATAACATCACGCTATAACTAATAGGAGTGGAGCGGCAATGAAAAATGTTCCAAAAACGGGAAAAAAATTAACGCGGGTGAACCCGCTTGGCATAGCTAGTTTAATATGTATATTTTTATCTTTTAATATATGATCAGTTGTCGAACGATATACCTATGAAGACGGCTTCCTGCTCTGCGATTACAATCTAATGTATCCATACGACTTCAACAACTCGTATGTACTAAGTATACATCAGACACACTGGTTTTACCCGTCTGTTTATTGTTCAGGAGTCACTCGGAGACCCTCACCTCGATAGCAACTGGTAAGGCGGTACCGGCTCCACCGGTTTCGAAGACATTGCATGTTGAAATTATGATAATGCAAGTAGGTATAACAACATAATTTTTTATCGGACTGCCATTGAATAACGATTACACGCCGTGACAGGAGATAATGGCAATTGGAAATTGGTAAAGCGTGTTACTATTGTACGAGAGTTTAATGGGGATACCATTAATTAGGCGGCTTATGATTGTTACCCACTTATCGAGTTGCGTAAGTTTGGGTACTGTCAGCGTCTAATTGATCGATGTAATATAAGTAGTCAGAAATAGCATTTTTATTAGTTCTTAATTTTCTGTGTTAGACTTTTCTTACAAATCGGTGTCTCTATTTTCCGTATTTAAAACGTCCAATATCGCATGTCAGTGGCCTGAATTTGACATGGTTTTATGATTTTTTTTCTTTTAAACAAATTACAGTCTTATGTCGCTTGCGATCAGCAACTAAAGAATATAAACATTGTAATTGCAATGCAGTCTATTTTGCAGCTTCCCATGTAGCTACTAGTTTAGCACGTCTCTGAATTACGGCATTAATTTATATTTCTCCTATACCTACACTCCGAGACAGCTGTCATAGAATAAGATAATAACAATACCTAATAAGCGTTTATTTATCTTTAAAACATTAGAATGAGGAAGTAGGTAGCTACAATTAGCAATGATCTTTGACGTTATGTGCATACGAGTAGTTGGTATCTTCTGTAGGTTAAACCTGTCTTACAGATCACCAAGGTCTCGACTTGCTATTAATATTATTTATGATTATTATGCCCTTTATTTCTCTTTTTTCTTAGCCTAGGTTTCTTATAATATTAATATAAAAGAAAAATACAAAAGCACATACAAAACATAAAAATATTATAAAAATCCTAGCCATCTCAATCTCAAATCAAAGTGGTGGGATAGATAACATCAGTGATAGATTGCTAGCCGATCGCCTGATGTGTGAGCATCTTGGAACCCTTGTTCATAACTGTCTGAAATTTAATCCACATTATTCATAATTTTAAATTCAAGACAATTGTGGGTGTTAGCAGCAGAATCATACGGAGAGAGATAAGTATATCTAACAAGTATTTGTTGCATTGCATATTTAACCAAGTCGTCAATAGCCAATGCCGTAGGTATGTAGATTGAGCAATCCCAGTTTGTCAATATGTAATGTTAGCATTATCGCCACATGTTTTTAGAAGGCAACAACTTTAAGTGGGTAACGGTAGTATTAACTAACAATTAATTAAGTTTATTGTCTAAAGGTAAATTACTTAATGTGCATTAAAAAACTTTATGGTATAACAATTTGACTGCAGTAACATACTTACCATATTTTAACTCTCCTCGTTTTTTCCAAGAGGCGTTGCTACGTCGATGCCATCCATACATTTTCTTTTATTTTTATTTATTGTTATACTGATTCTCTATTTCGTCAATTCGATCGAATGGAAAACAAAACTTGAACTAGATACTGTAGGCACCCAGCGTATCTTTAAAAATTCTTCTCTTTTAAATTAGGCGTTTGAACAAGCATGCGGCTGTCGTGCGGCTGGTGTTTAATACCGATAGTCCGACACGAAACGTCTAAATTGAAAGCGCCCTAAGGGCTCTTTCAATTTAGGCGTTTGTTACCGGACAGCTAACGCACGTATGCACTGCGTTCCATATTAAAACAGTCGTGCGACTGTCGTGCGGCTGGCGTTTAATATGAAACCGCACGGCATCGGCAACGGTCCGACACGAAACGTCTAAATTGAAATAGCCCCAAAATTTGATATTAACTTTTTTGAGAGTCGGCTGACGGCCTCAATATGCCTTTTCAGCGTCACCGGATTTTTTTGAGGGCGGCGAGAAAGAACAATGCCCATTAGCTGTACAGCGTCAGGCCCGGAAGTGGACTTTTAAATATTGTACAAGTATTGATTGTTCTAGCTATATAAATGTATGCTAAGATAGAAAAATCTAATGAGATTACCAAACATATCAGCCAAAGTAGAGTACTCATTTAGCATGAATAATTATTAATCATTACCTATATAGACGAACTGTTATATTTTTATATATTCAATAGTGTGTTATGAAAGGAATAGAATAGAATAAAAATATCATGTTGATTTGTAGATTATGGAGCCTGTAATAATACTGGCAACTTTTTTAATACCGAAACCTTTTAAAGTCATTTAAAATAGGTACTAATAAATCTTAATAAATTATAGTAATTACTGGCATACTTTTAAGAAATGCTAAAAATTATATCATATTTAAAGTGATTTAATGTACGGTTTATTTAAATTTAGTTGTGTTCTTTAAAGTGTGATTGAAACACCGTCAGAGGGTTCCTAGAGGGAATGTCATCACGCAAGCAATTCTCCGAAAGGTTCGGATCAAATCAGGATGATATTAGGTAGTAATGGCAGAACATATTGCATCAAAATCGTTACACAAATCCAGGATGAGTTCGATCATTTCTTAGGCCGTTTGCTGAATGCCTAGTAATTGTGTGTGAAAATCGTCATCATCGTATGATTCGTATGAATCATGGCAACAAAAGCGTCATTTGTTAGTCTAATGCGAGTCGTGTCAATAATGCACAATACTGCCACGACGTACTTACGAGAGGCACTTATGCTCAGAGCCGGACTAGCCTATCAGAAGAACGGTGCCTAGTCTAAAATTGCCACTTCTGCCATTCTGCAAATAGCTATTTTTTATTTATATCCCTCACAAGCAGGTGCTTGGTAAATCTTATATTTTTCGTAAAATTGTCTCGTTAATTATTGTAAATCCTATTCAATTACATTAATATTGGCAATAATTTAAAACTAACAGAAAAGTAAAATAGAATCGACAAAATGGTTCAAAATATGCTAGAGAAATATGCTATACCTAGAAAAAATATAATGATACGCGTATACGAACGTACGTATCTTAAGTAATGTTAAGTAAGCAAACGAGAAGTGCTTGACAAATAAATGAAAATATAAACGTTAGGCGAAAAAGTTAGACTTTAATTTCACCACACTTTTGGGCCTAAATCCGGCCCTGAGTTTGCTAATATACGTAAATCGTGCAGACGATGATGATGCGTTACATTTACTTAGGAACCTCACAAATACCACGGTGCATTAATTCAGTCTAATCGTTCAATTTCGTGCATATCTTCAGAACACCATATTGGACATAATTAGTTTCGTCGTAGTTGAGCTAATACTGAATGCATGGGTAATTCAGTTATGTATGTTAATAAGAAAAAGTATGCGAGGAAAATTCTGATATGCATAATTAATCACAGAGCAAGCAAAACGATAAAATAATTAGCATCATCAGAACACAATCACTCTACAGTTGATAAGGTAGATATAGAGTCTTATAATTAATTATTTGAGTAGTGTTGCAGTGTTCAGTCCGATTTTTATTTCAATTATGTTAACAAAAACGAGATTTTGTTTGGTACTTTAACTCTCCTTAAAGCACTGTTTCAATGCCATACAAATTAACAGTTTCTTTAACATGATGGCTAGTAAATGTTCTTTTTAGGGTTCCGTAGCCAAATGGCAAAAAACGGAACCCTTATGGATTCGTCATGTCTGTCTGTCTGTCTGTCCGTCCGTCCGTATGTGACAGCCACTTTTTTCCGAAACTATAAACTGTTGAAACTTGGTAAGTAGATGTATTCTGTAAACCGCATTAAGATTTTCACACAAAAATAGAAAAAAAACAATAAATTTTGGGGGTTAGTAATACTTAGAACTGGAACACAAAAGTTTTTTTTTCATCAAACCCAAACGTGTGGGGTATCTATGGATAGGTCTTCAAAAATGATATTGAGGTTTCTATTATCATTTTTTTTCTAAACTGAATAGTTTACGCGAGAGACACTTCCAAAGTGGTAAAATGTGTGCCCCCCCTGTAACTTCTAAAATAAGAAAATGATAAAACTAAAAAAAATATATGATGTACATTACCATGCAAACTTCCATCGAAAATTGGTTTGAACGAGATCTAGTAAGTAGTTTTTTTTAATACGTCATAAAGTACGGAACCCTTCGTGCGCGAGTCCGACTCGCACTTGGCCGGTTTTTGTACTGCTTCAGGCAGGACACACACATGGCACTTATATGGTTTTAAAGAAATGTATAGTAAATAAATAATAAATGCATTTATTTCAGGCTAAATCACACTTATAGTTTTACATTACATTAAACATTTTTACTTTAACATTACTTAACATTTAAATAAATTTTAATTTCAATATAAGTTATATATTATCACATTAAAATGCTCGTCAAAAATATAGAAGTATCCACTAGTAGAAGTATACACTGTCCTTTTTATCTTATTCCGAGTGCAATGTAAGTTTTTCAAAGCTCGCTCTTGCACTCCTCATTACCGCAAAAAACCTTTAACCTGTACACGGCAAACATACCTGAGGCACTACAACGCCATGGCAGGCCCATCAAGCCTCTAAACGCGTTGTTGTACTGTATTCTATTATTTATGCATCTATCTATCGTTATAAGTAAAAAATACTATGACATTATTGGGTACACAAATTGGTACAAAAATATTATTTGTCAAATCAATATCAATAAATCTATATAACGAATAGTCTTTAACGATCTTTGCTATATCGGAGTTAAATAAATTATCATGAACACTGGTTGCGCATACGCATCGCACGCAGCTGCGCCCACGTTGTGTGTGCTATAGGTACGGGCGTCCTCCAAATTCCATATTTCATTTAGCACTCTGACAGCGTGACTGGCGATTTAGTAGAAACTATGTAGTTACGTATTCGTGCTAATTACATTGTACAGCTAGCAACTACAATCGCTGAGCACTTTATTACCATGACATAAGAAGTCGAAGTTGACAAACGCTAGTTAAGTTCTTCGGTTGCTTTAACAAATCCTGCTCGTGGAAATTTCTTCAACATTTGTGTTTTTGTAAAGTACCTACTTGTGTTCAGTGATTTTGTTGCTGACTGTAAGTACCTAGTTAGCGACATCTAAGCGACACTTTAAATTAATTGATTAAGACATGAACAACTGATTTTTTTTGGTAAATAAGAAAAAAAGAATAAGTAAATAATGCAGATAACCAAAATAAGAGGTTTTCAAGAGAAAATACGGTCAAGGAGACTAGAGCTAAACTCAGGCTATACACCCGATAATGGTACACACGTCTTCACATGACACAAACAGCAAATTTCCTCAATAGAGTTTGAACTTTATGAGTATTTAGGAATACGGTTGAACATTTATTGAAGAAAGACAGTTTTGGATAGGTTGATGTGCAGGCGTCTGTACAGTAACGGCGGGCATCCTAAGCATATAACATATAGTACCCGGATGATCGATAAGATTTTACGGATAAAACGACGTTTTCTAAAAATGGAACCTACCTAGATCGATTTATCGCCCCCGAAACCCCCTTGCATACTAAATTTCATGAAAATATTTGGAGCCGATTCCGAGATTCAGATTATATATATACATACATATATACAAGCATTGCTCGTTTAAAGGTATTAGATATATCCTATATTTAACATGCAGTCTTGCTTTTAAACAAAATGGGATTCTAAGAGTGTGGCTTCTGATGCATTTGCACGATCAATCTGCGTTAGTGCGGCTATGGAATAACGTGACGCCATTACCGTGCAGAACACGTAAACTGCAACATGTTAGGGCTGCGCTTGCGACTATGTATTGTTGTGTAGAACCTATTCGGAAGTCGTGTGGCGGGTATGATGGAACAACAGATATTTGAATATAGCTCCATGTGTGTCAACAACCAGCTTGTGTGGGTGGGGTATATTGAGAAGAAAAGTCCATACCATAGTCTGTATAATACTGGTCCATACACCACGAGTGAGACCGACCCCCCACGAGCCCACAACCCGAGGGAGGCGCACCAGTGCATGATGCCATTCCCTCTAGAAAACCTCTGAAGTGTTTCGATCACACAGTTTAAACCCTTTAAGTTTCTCAAAACTCAAATTCTCTCGAAAAAAACGAGTGGGACTATGTCTAAGAAAGAATCTCCTGAGTTATACTCACCATTCTATCACGTTAATATAAACGAGATATGATATGGTCAAACTTTAACTCTCCTCGTCTATAAATTTGGTTAAATATAACTTAACATTTTACCAACAATTAGAAAAAGTGTTTGAAACCTACAACCCATGACATACTGGATCAGAGGCAACTACCAACTGTGCTATCGTGGTTTTTACAACTCTTCCATTCTTACTTTGTAAGCCAAATTGAGCCTTAGTCTCATATACCTCTTCTCGTTTCTTCTCGTTTGTCACCACAGAAGGCGCTTCGAATGCGTTTGCTTTTCGATCAAGTTAAAGTATTTTTTATGCGATAGAAGCAACGCCACCTAATTACAAGTTGGTTTCACAAGTTTTAACTCCTGTTTCATCGAACATATTAACTACATACGTCAGAAACAACAATAACATTTACAGTCGCCAGAGCAGCAACCCTATTGCAAATCGGGAATGCGTGCGGAGGCTAAGAGGCTACAGAGGACTATTTTTACCTGCGGTATATGCAGCCCGGCGCCCGAGGGTCGCTGACCCGGTCGACGGCCGCTGTGCTTGCAGTAAGGCCTTATGCACACGAAACTACGGCTACGACTGACACTCCATTGAGGCGGAGAGGAGCGGAGCGGAGTTGATCGGAGCTGAGCAAAACTGTTTGAAAATTAACCAATAGTGTTTCTTTACTTTAATTCTTCTCCGCTATGGAACTCCTTTAGTTAACATGTTTTCTAAAATTTACGCGACCATTACACATTGAAATGAAACCACTTTTACGGATCTACTCACGTTTATTTTACACATTAATAAAATATTTATCTTTGTTTTATTTTATTGTAAAACTAGCACTTTCTTCGCGACTTCATCCGCGTGGATTTGAGATTTTAAAATATTTTCTTTTTAATAAAATAGCCTATGCTTCCCGCAAGAAATATAGTAAGTATTCTATCAGTGAAAGAATTTTTGGAATTAGACCAGTAGTTCCAGAGATTACCTTCCGCAAACAAACAAACAAACAATGTCACAAACTTTACCTCTTTATTAATAGTATAGATAAACGCGAGTAGACCCGTAAAAGTGACTTCATTTCAATAAATTGGTAATTTTTTTTCACACAGTCCCGCTCTTCCCAGCATCTCTCTGCGAGGAAAGTAGGTAAGTATAGAGAGTTGTTTCTCATCTCCCTATTAAACTTGGAATGGTTCTCGAACGGATAGAATAATTCTAAAAATATTATAATTAATTGTTTTGAGATGATCACTGATAGGATTACAAATCGCAGCTCTTACGTCTGAGGCGATTACATATTAATGGGGACTTATGTTTAAAAAAATATTCACGAACCCAAGCAAACAACTACTCCGCTTCGCTCAGCTCGGTTAGCGTAAAGATTTCTACAAAGTTTTTTGTTTTCTTTGAGTATCTGATAGGTATGCGCCATAATGCATGTGTCAAGAACATTATGCAATGTAGTATAAACTCTAATGTAGGTACTATAAAAAAGTTTAAAGAAAGACAAGAAAGAGCCAAGATAGCATAGTTGGTAGTGCACCTGACCCGGCATGTTATGGGGTGTATTTTATTTAACACTGTCTTTTTGCAAATTGTAATTTGTTCGCAACAATATTTGCGTAAAATTATATGTAAATAATTATGAAAAATTTCTGTATATTGAATATGTTGTTGTAGATAAGGGCTTATGTCTAACATCATTTATTGCAAAATGGTTGCTTTTACTTTCGCACGCAATAAAAGCCTATGCCTTTAAATGCATTCTAATGCCTTGACACTAAAACACACATTGCGAGCGTTTCAATCGTACGAGTGAACAGATATAATACTAAAACTCTAGCAAGAATAAAGCACTTTATATTAAATCCAATTTATTTTAATTTAATATATTTTTAGAAAAACCAACAGCTACTTACTATCATACAAGAATAAAGTTAAAAAAATACATTTCAATAGCTACGGAAAGATATTTACAGGTCCTCACCAATAGAATAGTTTTAAATATAGTGATACACATATTATATACGTCCGTATAATTACCTATATGGACTATGCTTACAAAGAAACCTTTTTTTTATTGTGTGAGTGAACCCACAATTGGCCTATTGTGCTAGCAAAACTCATTGATTGATAATGATTTTAGTAAGTCTCAAGATTTCCTTTTTCGTCGACTCTGAAGGTCTACCACCCACACGTTTAGTGACTAAGCTGTCTGGAATCCGTCACAACTGGTGTTTAAGCCCACCAGATAATTGCAGGGTCGATAGATTAAGCTTTCTGTAAATCATTGTCTCCTCTAACAAGTTATTGTTACTCAGTTTTTTTTGACAAAAGCGTGGGCAAAACCTGCGAATGAAGCTTTTTTCACGTGATACCTATAAGATTTTTCACATGGTACATGGTACCTATAAGGTTTTTCTTTTAAAAAATGTGCAACATTCGTTTTTCGAATTTCAATTGTTTTTAATCAGCTTAGGCGGGAAAGATGAATACTTCGAAAATCCGAGACGAAAAACCACGAAACCACTCGACTTGACGGCAGACGAAAAAGAGATGAATCCGCATCAATCTCTGTCATATAAATACATAAATGTGACATTAACACTATAACGCAACAAAAAAAATACTGAAAATTTAGTTCCTGCTTACTTACTGAAGTTCCGGCTGTTATTTTAATCTAATTACATCAAAGTTAAAGAACGAAAGTGAGCAATGAAGCGATGGTGTTACGTCGAACTATGAGTAAGTACATTAATTAATAGATAGGTAACATTTACGTAAATCCATTGCAGTTGCGCTGTTGTACGTAGGTAATCATCGCGGTTGGGCGAGCGCAACGAACAGTATTGTATGTTTCAGCCGGCAACTACGGAAAGTGCCAATCCAATAACTTATAACTGTAGGATGCGATCTTTGCATTGCTTGAGCGCTTAAAACAGGGTGCCTAAGTGCCTAGATCAAATTTCATTTACTATTTGATCACGTTAAAGAATATATTTGTAAATGTTCAAATATTTTTTTAACGCAAATTTTGTTGCGAACAAATTATAAAAATACAAATGTTGAAAAAATTTCCACGAGCAGGATTTGAACCTGCACCCTTCTGGCATTCCGGGTCAGGTGCTCCTCCAATTGAGCTATAGTGGTTCTAAACCAGCCCGCCGAAATTATGAATGGGCGCCTTTGGCTTTCAAAGTAAAAAGTGTTGAATAGTATAGAATAGTATAGTATAGTATAATAATAGTCTTTCTGCTATACAGCAGAAAGACTATTATTATACGTATACACGCAAACAACCAATCCCTTATTTATAAAATACAGTGAAAAATGGGAAGGCTTCCCGGTAGCATAATGGTCAGTGCAACCGCCCGGATTGCGGAAAACCCAGGTTCGATTCCTGGCTGGGTCGGGTAGGCATTTAATTTTATTTTCACTGTATTTTATAAATATTTAATTCAGCTTAAGTGTAGCAATTAGCACTTAAAAATAAAAAGTCAAAATTAACCAATCCATTAATTAAGTTCGTGTTAATAAAACAAGATACCAATCAAGATAAAATACGAATTCAAGATACCTACAAAATATCTATGCAATTTGTATACAAATTCTCTTTTATGGAATAAATTATGTACGATTAAATTTTACGAGCCATAAATAGAATCAACGTAAAATCAACGTAAATCAACTTATTTTTGAATTGGGCACGACAGAAGCCAGATCCTTAATTTCTACTATAGAAAGTAACAACATAGTTACATCACGAATTCACCAACCGTAAAAAAAAAATGTTTTTATTATATTCGATCCTTGATTTTTATTTTAACTAGATATTATTTATTTTTAAAATCAGTTTAGTGGCATTTATTTACAAATCTGTTTTAAAGTGTGACGCAAAAACCACGGACCCTGTACTTATATAGAGGGTTCGAAATTTTACTAAATGAATATGTTAAATTAAAATATAAAAAGGTTTAAAAAACAAAAGTAGCTATTAAATATTTATATAAAATACAGGGAAAAAATTAAATGCCTACCCGACTCAGCCAGGAATCGAACCTGGGGGCTTAGACAAAGTAACATTATAAAACGATAGCGAAACGATAGCGAAGTTAGAAAAGAATAAATGTAAGGGATTGACATGACATGACGTTGACCACGTGATTTAGCGCGGCTTATGTCAATCCCATACATTTTGTTCTTTTCGAACTTCGCTATCGTTTTTGTAATGTTACTTTGGCTAAGGACCCTGGGTCTTCCGCAATCCGTTAAGTGAAGCAATTGGCACTTTAAAAAAAAGTAAAATAGATGCTATTTTAAAAAAATTGTAAAATGGCCCAACAGTCCGTGGGGTGTGATGCAGTGGTGCATACTCGCGCAAACGCTCAATACAAATGGTTTTTCCATTTTTAAGACGACTTGATTTAAACCATGAAGGCATTTGCCCGGTGGCAGTAAAAAGGCTATGTACTGTAAGTATAGATATGAGTTTTTCTGTTATAATTTAGATTCTTAATTTCTATTAAAAATGTTTTTATTTTGTTTTTTAACGCAAATTTTGTTGCGAACAAATTACAAAAACACAAATGTTAAAAAAAATCCACGAGCAGGATTACTCAATAACCACGATAGGAACCACGATAGTTTAATTGGGAGAGCACCTGACCCGGTATGTCAGAAGGGTGCAGGTTCAAATCCTGCTCGTGAAAATTTTTTCAACATTTGTGTTTTTTTCTATTAAAAAGTTACGATCTTTTTCACGGAAAGCTTTTTTTTCAATTCGCGGCCGTACCGTCCGCGGCGACTGCCGAGTGCTGACTCTGACTCACGCAATCGCATAAAGGCTGTGACTGTGAGAACCGTTACGCTATTTTCATTGCAACCGTTTAGAAACGCCGCCGATAAGCCTCCAGCCGATAAGAACGCAACACTAACGGACGTAACACGTACTTAACTGCTTGTTTTACCACGTTATTGACATTTCGGTTTGATACGATTGCGTTTGGTTTTGGCATTTTAATCACTGTTATCCAGAAATATTATTGTTCTACGTATGAACTGACGTAGGTGATCCCTTTGCTTACAAAATATGTCTGGTACTTCTCGTATAACCTAACGGTTGGTAGTTGGTAGTGGTAGGTACTAACAGTGTGGTATTGTTACTAGCGCCCAGAAAACACTTCGAACAAAAGAAGGCAGCCCTATTCTTTTGGCCTCAGTATATTTTTCTTCTGTGTCTGCGATCAATGTCGTTCTCAAAGAAGGAGACAGACAACTGAGTCAGTTGACAATATTACAAAATCCCATTTTTAGATTTAGTTTTCATTAGAAAAAATGCCAAATAACAAACTAGCTGTCCTTTTCATATTAATTGCTTTAATTACGCTATCCCTAATATATCACTTGAAAATATATTAAGATACTTAAGCAGGTATTAGTTGAAATTTAAAATTTGTATCTGTGCTGACGCGCTCGAAATGCGAACGAAAGTGATGCCGTTCTCTCTAGAAACCTCTGACGGTGCTTCGTTTCACACGGCTTGAGGAACCCTTTAAGTTTCTCGCCGCCCCCAAAAAAGCCCGGTGAAGCTGAAAATGCCGTCTGAGGCAATCAGCAATTTCTCTCAAATAAAAAGATTGTTTCGTATGCATACAACGTCTACCTTCATAATTTTTTATCCACCTTTATAATATCATCGGCTAACTATAATAATATAATAAATATTTTTGCAATGCTCTATCACTGTGGTTGGTTATCCGCCAAAAAAACTCATGAGATTAAAATACATATTAGGTTGCAGTGTGTAAAAATTCAATTGACATTGACTTCAATGATAGAAAATGATGATATGGCATTACTAAGGTGCTTGGCGTCCATCATTACACAGAAGGCAGTAGGAAATGGTATATTAAATCCTCATCATTGGCTCACAAGACAGTATTTTAAAGACGGTATAGCCTGCCTTTTGAACTTGGACATAATTGACTTGATGTTAGCATTGTGTTTTCTTTAATGATGCTAAAAATTCTAAGGTCATAAAATCATAATTTATTTAAAATGTGTTTATACATTTTAGGTACCATTATTGTTTCTTTAATTAATATAATTGGCTTTATACCGTTTTGATTAAAGTAAAAAAAAATTTGCGAAAGGACAGACTTATGTGGCCTTAAGTCGTGTAAAATCGTTAGAAGGTATTATTTTATCAGACCTAGATGCTAACAAATTATTAAATAGACCACATGATGAGAAGGCTTTAATGGAAATGTTGAGGTTACGTAACCTGGCCAGTCCAAATTAAAGCCAATTAGCTGTGTGGCAATTGGTACTGTATGTACAATTTTTCAAGCTCAGAAAGGGTTATAGAGACGTCGAACGAAGAAGTCTGCTGATAATTTTAAGTTGGGCCGTTACAGTACACAAGCTGAAGGGCACCACACTCGATAGGACGATTATCAATTAACACAGCGTTTACGTGCCTGATCCGATAGAGAACCAAATTCATCGACATAGCCCACAGGATTAGCAAGCTGAAGTGGCAGTGGGCCGGCCATATTAGCCGCAGAACCGATAACCGATGGGGTAAACGAGTTCTTGAGTGGAGACCGCGTCTCGGTAAACGTAGTGTAGGACGCCCTCAGACTAGGTGGAACGACGATCTTCGCAGGGTGGCTGGCAAGAGCTGGATGAGAGAAGCCGCGAATTGTGCTCAGTGGCGTGCACTTGGAGAGGCCTATGTCCAGCAGTGGACGTGTGTAGGCTGATGATGATGATGATGATGATGATTACGTGCTTATCAAAATTCCGTTCCTTATGGGAAGTGCCTTTTATTACCTACCTCGTTGTCCTTGAGGGAGACTCGCCACGGTCTATATTATGATAATATAATTAAATAAAGAATTATCCCCTAACTCATGGCTGTTGAGGGTTAAGTCCTTCCTTCATCAGCTCACCTGATAAACTAGTAACAATATAACTAGAAGTACAGTCATACAGAATTGAAAGAATTATCTTTTAACTCTTAACCGTTGAGGAGTTGACCTTTCATCATCATCTCAGCCACACGTGATAATGACTACCAGACGCAAATATTGGTGTAGCGTTAGAAAATACACTAAAAACGTTATATATGCCTATAAAATTTAAGGAATGCCCTCGATTTTTCTGGGATCCCATCATCAGATTTAGTGATGGTGACAATGGGACCACTCAGCAAGCATACCCTTTCGAACAAAACAAGAATTTTCAAAATCGGTTTACAACTTACGGAGATATCGCGTAACAAACATAAAAAAAAAACATTCAGTCGAATTGAGAACCTCCTCCTTTTTTTGAAGTCGGTTAAAAATATATAATATATAGGTATAACATATTAGACAGCATCACAAACATTATTCTGATCTCAAAGTAGCTAAAGCACTCGTTTTTATGGAAATCAGAAACAACGACGGTACCACAATTACCCAGACCCGACACAATATCGAAAAGTTCGTTTTCGACATTGACCCGACCGAGAATCGAACCCGGGACCTCAGAGTTAGCGCCGCTCAAAGTCCGGCGTGCAAGTCACTCGCCTACAGAGGTCGTCAAATATAAAAATAAAATAAAATCATATTTTATTCTTTATACGAATACGGTCTACATTGGGGAAGCCTTTAAGGAAGGATTTTTTAAAGATTATTAATAATGCGCTATTAACACTTATTAATTTATTAACAGGGTCCATGACAAAGTCGACATTTTTGCATGTTCTTTGAGGGAATTTGCGATAAATACCTTATATATTGTTATTTATAATATGTAATAATATAATTAATATAAAAAATAAATAAATAGCACCAACAAAAAATGGAATGTTCTCCCAGCACACTTATTTCTTCCTTTATACAGCATGGGCTCAAACGAGGTGTGAACAAGCAACTTGCGGGTCGGCAACTTGAGTCGTGAGCACGGCTAGTAAGGCACAATTCTCAACGGGTCCATATTGGGTTGCATAAATTAAAGAGGTATATTTTAAGGCTGCATAATGTTTTTTGGCATTCTCTTCGTTTCGCATAACGTTCATTCAGAATAAATCATTAGGCATACTTTATTTCCCGATAACTTCTTTTATAATAATGATATATCAGTTCATGCATAAATGTTTTTACAATAACGATTACTAATCATAACATTTTTTGGCATCTCACCCTATGGCATGGCAAAAAAAGATATTATTTTTGTATGGGGCTAGATTGCTATAGCAATTATGTATAGCAATATGTTCTTTACATTTATGCTGATTAAAATTATGATAAAGACAATTATAGTAAGTTAAAATTATGCCGATGAAACCATTTATGGGTTTATAACACTCTGCTTAACATAATTTATGCGAGAAAATTATATGCTGAAACTGTTATGCCAAACTACATTATGACGAAAGAGATTATGCGACCGAAAGGGCTCCCATTCTCAACGCTACGATAAAAAATATATTTTAATAATAGTCCTGGTATCTGGTAACATACCTAGAAAGCTATGACATCACCTAGATATCGGAGCTATGGGGATTAAACCACGATTTCTCGCATGTAACCCAACCATCTGTCCGTTCGGCTACCGACGACGCTTCTCGAGGTATCTCAATCAATTCCATATCATTAAAGGTTTATAAATAATTTCGAAACTTATATCTGATTTTGTTCCTAATGTGTAACTGATAAAACATTTTGTTTCACTACATTTCAAATTAAAATAATTCTGAGTATAAGTGTGATAAACACGGAATAGATAAAGAAGGTATTAATTACCTTATTTAACTGTTCAGTGGTGATAAAACTTATCGTAAAGACGCACTGTACGTATATTGCATAATTCATTCATTTCAATCAATCTGAAAGTCGCGTCTAAATACGGGTACATACAAGTACCTATATTAACTACTAGTTGTCGCCCGCGACTTCGTTCGCGAAGAATACACTATCCCACAAGACCCTGTTACCGGGATAAAAAGTATCCTATGTCCTAGTCCGGGTCATGGTCTGTCTATGTGCAAAGTTTCATCCAAATCCGTTCAGCCATTTTCACGTGATGCGCGGTCAAATAAACAGACAAACAGATAAACAGATAAAAATTCTTACAACTGTTGGAACGTGTTCTGTTATCGATTCTAAGT
The DNA here is from genome assembly GCA_963082485.1 of Eudonia mercurella. Taxonomy (NCBI): domain Eukaryota; kingdom Metazoa; phylum Arthropoda; class Insecta; order Lepidoptera; family Crambidae; genus Eudonia; species Eudonia mercurella. Next base: position 17,680,176 of record OY720026.1, read on the forward strand.
ATCCCCAGCCAACTTATTTTCGAATATCTTCCCTGTACAGACTTCCGACCCTCTTTAGCTTTATTATATAGATAGATGAGTAACCGATATTTCGGCGCAGTTGCATACGCCATGAAGTTAGTGCGGGTCAGTTTTTATGAGCAGACAAAACGATCTACCCTCTTCCTTAGTCGTTTTTTGCGTTCGATGCCAATTATAGCATAAATGTATACAGTCCCACTGTTGGGCAACGGTGATCACACTAGGCTATACCTATCGAGCGCGTTTGTAGGAAGCTTACTTTCTGCAATATCAACCAAGTATTTGACAAACAAACAACCTTCACCAAGCAAAGCCTACATTGCAAAATGTTTGACTGACTGTATGTATTAGTACCTACCTATATGTGTTGCGCGCCGCCCACAGTAAGTCTGTTGTAATGAATATCAATACTATTGTTCGCGATGCAATTATTAAAGGCTCATCTTTTCCTTGTCGAAGAACCTATACAAAACTTTTGATAATAAAATTTCAATAAAAAGTAATGTAAGAAAAACTCCTTTTATTTTTAACCGATTTCCAAAAGACGGAGTTTTTCAATTCGTCAATAGGTGTGTGTGTGTGTGGTTTTTTTTTAACTGGTACAGTATAGGGGAATCCGAAACCATAAGAGATTCAAAGAAACTGTCTTAAAAACCATATTTTTTTTGTAAAAACGATTTAGGCATAGCGTATTTTTTGTTCAAGTTTTACATAAAAATGAGTCAAATTGATAACTTTTTTTGATGCAGATCGACTCTGTTTAATGTTAGGATCATTTAATTGTATTGGAAGAAAAATATCAGAGCAGCAGAAGTTAGTCAAATTTAATTAAATGTTTTCTCATACAATTTGTACGTAAACAGTCTCCATCTCTACATATAAGATTCCGTGACCTATTTCGAGTTATGTCACTTTAACGCAATTCGTTCGCAATAACATTGCTAAACATTAAATACGGTTAATATTTACAAACAATATTATTGGATATCCTAGCAAAGCTCAAATTGAATAACTGAAATGTGAATACCGACTGTTCGACCGGCATTTTAACACAAAACAACAATATGTTTTCACTTTCTAAGTGGATTCTGTCCAGCATTAGTAATGAATGACTAATTATGTATAGAAGAGTAAGTTGTACTGTAGCTATAGCTAAAGCCAGTGACACATAATGAGTGCGTTAGAAATTGAATGGTTGCGAAAGCGTAAGTATTTTTTAATAGAGTATATATTTATATACACATAAACAAAATCCTTATTATTATTCTAAACAAACTTAAATACAGAACTTAACTTGAAAAAAGAAACAGAAAAAAGAATTAGAAATTTAAAAACTAAAGACCTAGGTTTAAATAAAAGATGTAACTGTAGTAGTATTAGTGTAGTAGTTAAAAATGGTTGACCGATTCAAAAGTACTTACTTATTTTAAAGTTTAATTGAATAAAAAAACTTTGACTTTGAGTTTGAATAAAGGCTTCTTATAGAATTCCACAGTATTTTAAAATAAAGTTTCTTCCAGAGATATACTGTTTTACCACAAAACGATGGCTAAAGTTAAACACTGCTTAAAACAGATTTTGCCACTTTTTAGCTAATACTTTAGACAGAGACGCAATATTTTAAACACATATTTAGCCTTTGTTTAACTTTAAACATTGTTTTGTAATAAGATGGTCAAAGTTCAATAGGGACGCTTTTATAAATACATTTCACATATTTAGCTCTGTTGTTATTTTTTAAAACAACAAAATGACATGATCCCTACAGATTGAAGTAAGTGTACTGGGTGCCTAGTGGGAGTTCATTCGCAACTCGATCACGTTAACGAAAACGAAATTTTTTATGGCTCAAGCTCAATTATAACTCTCCTTATTTTCAACTAGGAGGCACTGATTTAATGCGATACAAAATAGCGAATGATACGTAGCACTAGGCACCCTGATAAACAAAATGTTTACCGTAAAAAGATCCGCCATTTTTCTTTTGGAAAGATATAGTTATATTCAAAATGCAGAATAACCTGACTCACACACTGAGTAACTCATCAACACGCAGCCCTACTCCACCGCCCACTACCTTCTCCCAGCCAGCCTGCAGATTACGCCATCTCTAATATGGTACAAAGTTATTCACTCCAAAGGAATGCCAGTCTCGCCGGACGACGGGAAACAGCCTCGCGCCTAGGGTTACCATATTTCCGGATTTGTCCTGAGATCTCAAGATTTTTAGGCTCCTGACAGGATTGCGGCCGGATTTTGGAAATCTCAGGATTTTTAGATTTTTCAATGAAACAGTACATTATTCAGAGTTTTTTATTTGACTCAATCAAAATAATATATGAATTAATTCGAACTGACTGAGACGCCCGTGCGAGCCCGCGGCTTCTCGCGTGGCGGAGTGACTCGTGATTTCAACAGAACCCACAGGATATAGGTACCTACACAAAAACGCAGTTTTTTTTCCACGGAGTTTTGAATTACGTTCACGACAAAATCTCAGGACTTTTCTATAGAGGTCATCCTTTTTCTCAGGATTTTTCATCTGGTAACCCTACTCGCGCCCCTCTTTGCTCGTTCACGGCCCAAAATAAGGAGACCCAGAAGGTAACCTTAATACCACGCACAACTCTTACATAGACCCCTTGCACAGACACGGATCTTAGAACAGCTCAGGGTGCCTAGTGTGAGTTAAAAAAAAAACGAAAATTAGTATGGCATTGAAGCAGCGCCTCCTGGCGGCATACGAGAAGAGTTGAAATTTTGCCATACAAATACTCGTTTTCGTTAACGTGATCGAATGGCGAGTGAAACTCACACTTGGCCCTCTGAACAGCCCGAGCGCTGCTGTTGCGAGATTTCCATGTCCGTGTGAGGTTGTCTATGTGTGCGTTGCTAAACGCGATTGTATGAAGCATACCTTCTACAGTCGCGTTATTTTGCGTTCACGGTTAGCGGCTAGCAGCTAGCTATTTGGTCACTCGCTGACATTTGACTTTCCTTCACTAAGGATTTCGTAAGGATATACACGAAGATTTTATATCGGTGATCAGGACCCACTGATTCCGAGTAAGTAAATGATGGCCATTGCAATAATAGTAAAACTTACATGTCAGCGTTTCATTTTTTTTGTTTGGGTAGTAAAGTTAATAACAATGAATATTAAAATCATGGTCATCCTACTTCTCCTTGTGACAAATAAAACCTCTTCATAAGTACAGGTACAACGATGATAAAGATTTGAAGTTTTTCATGTTATTAGTAGTAAAATGTCAAATGGCAGACAACGTACAAAAAACACTTCAATCTTCACTTCATAAAAATGTAGGAAGAACATACATTCTAATTAATTTTGGTTACCTAATTAATAATACAAAATTAAATTTATGAAAAGGAAACATGTACTTAACTAAAACACAAATGTTGAAAAAATTTCCACGAGCAGGATTTGAACCTGCACCCTTCTGACATTCCGGGTCAGGTGCTCTTCCAATTGAGCTATCGTGGTTCTAACCAGCCCGCCGAAATTATTCAACACTTTTTACTTTGTAAGCCAAAGGCGCCCATTCAATGTCAACAACTACCGTCATTAACATCCGATCATAATATTTTTACAAATATTAAAGATCAGTTAAGAAATAAGCAAGCTATTCTATAAAATGTTCAAAATGATTTTTAAAGCAAATTTTGTTGCGAACAAATTACAAAAACACAAATGTTGAAAAAATTTCCACGAGCAGGATTTGAACCTGCACCCTTCTGACATTCCGGGTCAGGTGCTCTTCCAATTGAGCTATCGTGGTTCTAACCAGCCCGCCGAAATTATTCAACACTTTTTACTTTGTAAGCCAAAGGCGCCCATTCAATGTCAACAACTACCGTCATTAACATCCGATCATAATATTTTTACAAATATTAAAGATCAGTTAAGAAATAAGCAAGCTATTCTATAAAATGTTCAAAATGATTTTTAAAGCAAATTTTGTTGCGAACAAATTACAAAAACACAAATGTTAAAAAAAATTTCCACGAGCAGGATTTGAACCTGCACCCTTCTGACATTCCGGGTCAGGTGCTCTTCCAATTGAGCTATCGTGGTTCTAACCAGCCCGCCGAAATTATTCAACACTTTTTACTTTGTAAGCCAAAGGCGCCCATTTAATGTCAACAACTACCGTCATTAACATCCGATCATAATATTTTTACAAATATTAAAGATCAGTTAAGAAATAAGCAAGCTATTCTATAAAATGTTCAAAATGATTTTTAAAGCAAATTTTGTTGCGAACAAATTACAAAAACACAAATGTTGAAAAAATTTCCACGAGCAGGATTTGAACCTGCACCCTTCTGACATTCCGGGTCAGGTGCTCTTCCAATTGAGCTATCGGAATGTCAGAAGGGTGCAGGTTCAAATCCTGCTCGTGGAAATTTTTTCAACATTTGTGTTTTTGTAATTTGTTCGCAACAAAATTTGCTTTAAAAATCATTTTGAACATTTTATGTACTTAACTAATTTTATTATTGCAACCATCACTTACTTTGTCGGAACCAGTAGGTCCTGATCACCGATAAAAAGTTATTAACGTGTGAGCGTTGGAGCATCCTTAGCCAAACGGAACGACGATTGTGTCGAATGCGACAAATCTTCGAGACATAATAGGACTGTTATTAATGTGTATAGTGTGTGTATAATGTGTGTAATAGAGCATTGATAAGTAGCCGAATGATGATAGGGCAAAAATGTAAGCGAAATCGCAACCTCTGAGGATCTGGCTATCTTGCTTCTGATTAACAAAGTTCTGACGATTGACTGAAGATGGTGGTAGCATGCGAGGCTGATTTATAACAAGTCTTACTACCACCAATAAACCACGCTGTCCCAATGCGGGTTAATCGATAATACGGAGAATTAAAAGAAATATTTTGTTCACATGGCCATACGTTTCAAAACATTTGTCATAGGTGTAAATATTTCCTCTCATAAATGCTCGGAAGTGTTGCGAATTACACTTAAATGAAGTCACGTTACGACAGACTGACGCAGTTCGCAACGGAATATACATGTCTCAAAGTAGATGACGGAGTTTATAGGTATCTTACCCTTGTATACACTGGAATACAAGGCGGCGGTGAGTGGTGGCGCATCAATTAACAAAAGGTTATCGGCCCTTTTTACTTACATGTATTTGTGTATACCAATTCACGTTATAAGTTTACGCACACTGGCCTGTTCATTAGACTCTATGCAAATACCCTCGCGCTCTCCCGAGATTCGGTCTGTATGCCGCAAGGTAGGCTCCTGTCATGGTCCTCCATGGGTTGGTGGAGGGTTTGCTCAACCAAAAACCGTCAAACTTCCTCAATAGCCTTTAATACCTACATAACACCCTTTATACACATACATACATACTTAAATAAAATATATATGTAAATAATAAAAATAATATATTAATATAAACTATAACATGTTACTAGCAGATGACTGAAGTAGTAAATGCTTGTGCAGTTTGGATTTCAAGGTTGAATGTGATTTAGAATGACGAATTTCAGGCGGTAGTTGGTTCCAAAGGAACGTAGCTTTGACTGTAAAAGAGTCCTTAAAATATCCAGACCGAGTATAAGGAGGCTTTAGGTTAGGACATTATCTGTATTTGACCTGCGATCCCGGTTGTGGTTGCGGTTGTGTCATGCTTCTAACCCTCAGGTGGCAGTTAAAATCCTACACTCATAAATCCTTCTCATTCCGGTAAAGATCTACATTATTTCTTGATCGCATCAGCTCTAAGTGGAACAACTGTCGACACGCGTCAATTAATAGAGAACTAATGAAGCGGTTTGATAATTAATAGTGTCGATATCGCACTGGCGAGATAAATCTCTCGCTCTTAATTAAATCACTCGACGCGCTAGGAGTTGTATCACTTTCGTGTTTTTTGTACGCAACAAAAACAAGCGTCAACACTGTTTGTGTATAGCCAATATACACAAACAGTGTTGACGCTTGTTTTTATTATTATATTTGTTTCTATTATGTGTTAGGATATGGAGAACAATTAATGAAGTGTTTTTAATTTAAAAAAAATAATAAATACATATTTTCTTACCGCTCTATTTTTTTCTATTAGCTAGCAAAGACATTCCATCCTTGTCACCTTGACGGATGGCGATCTACCACAGTGCTTACTCTGGATTTTTTTACCACTGTCGATGGTACTGTGGAACCAGCTTACAGCAGCCGGCTTATTATCGATCTTTAAGTGACAGTCGCAATCGTGACAATTTACAATTTATCGCCAACAAAACACGTGGTTCACATGGTTCACACAAAAATCGTGGTTCAATCCCCATAGCTTATATCCCCATAGCTAACGTGAACCCATGCCTGACACAAGCGTATTAGCTTTCTAGGTGGGTTAATAGGATCGTTATAATGTGTTAGAAATTAATTGGTTGTGGGTTATCTTATGTATATTAGCGCCATAATATTAATCTTTAAAAAAAACACAAATGTGCACAAATACAACGACGTGCATTGAAATGAATATGTACCTATGTAATGTAGGCTCTTTGATAGTAAAATACCTAATGTTGAACCAAATTATTATTTACATATTTTTCTAAAATTTACGCGAAAACTACACTTTGAAATGAAAAACTTATACGGATCTACTCGCTTCCATGGTCACAGGGAGGCTCTTTCTGTGACCATCGAACCCTGCAAAGTCCAAAAACTTTTCAGCGTTACTGGACGACGCTGAAAGGCCGGCTGAGGCCTCAGGATCTCCTAAGGATCAGCAAACATTCAGATACGTCAGGACAATATTAATAACATCAATGTGTAAAATAAACGCGAGTAGATTCACTTTAAAATTACTATTATCGATTACCGTTCAATAGACGTCAGACTTTCAAAGAAAGTATAGTATGTAACTTACGACTAAATGGCTAGTGAGAACAAATTGTTCACCTAGTGCAGTGAATGCCTATCCAATGACAGATAATTCTGAAAGCTTTATTACATAGCTTTCACATATGATGCGTTTAAGTTTACTAACAATTTTATTATACATAAAGTTCCATCCATCCATACTTACAAACTTTCGAGTTTATAATATTAGTAGGATGTTACTCAGCGCTAATGTAGCATTCTAATGATGAAAGAATTTTTTAAATCGGTTCAGTAGTTTTTGAGTTTATTCGTTGCAAACATACATACATACATACATACATACATATATACACACATACAAAAATACAAAGGTTTCCTCTTTATATTATTAGTATAGATTATTGATTGAAGCCCATAATTAACGAACTTGCTATCTTATCTGCAACTGTCGGACTACAACAATGCGCTACTAACATTGTTGTTATGGCGTCAGACTTCGATAAGATTAGAAGTTCCACCATCAATCCAAACGAGTACGACTTATAAACCAGTTGAGACTCATGATGACTCAAAGTACTTCAGCGAGATTTGAATCTGTGATATCAAATGTGGCAAGAGTATTAGCAGTTAGTAGCAATAAGCCAAGTAATAATAAATCTGTCCCATGGCTGGGGAAATTACCTATTATTATTAATAAGGCCTTCATCACCAAAATTGAAACCCATCAAATGTCAGCAATAACCATATCGCTTTCCATCATAATTCTTAAATGTCATTGCAATTTAATGCAGCATCATTAACCTTATCATTGATCTATCACAATCCGAAAAAAAATAAAAATCCGAAAGACACTTAACCTTTTTTTTTATTAGTAAAATGCTTTGAGCATAACGCGGGGTTAGGATTGACCCCGGGTTTTGTGGTACTCTCCTCCTCTTCCCTCGTCCAGCAACTAAAGGCTCGAGGAGGGGAGGGGAAGAATATTCACTAAAAAACCTAGCACCAACCCTTCTCTGCCACGGGGATGTCTCGGGATCACAAATGGCATGCACCGAGTTACACTTTGTCAATCCTGGCAATTAACCCACCGAGGCGTTAGTCTTATAGTTATTTCATCATCATCATCATCATCATCATCATCATCATCATCATCATCATCATCATCATCATCATCATCATCAGCCTACACTAGTCCACTGCTGGACATAGGCCTGTCCAAGTGCACGCCACCGAGCACGATCCGCGGCTACTCTCATCCAGCTTATAGTTATTTATAAATATTTATTCTTTACCTGGTAGAAGCTCCTTCGATTGTCCAAAATTATCTGCAAAAAAGAAAGAGTCACCATTACTGAATTGTCAAGATTGATTAGCATGATTATTTTTAGCTGTTTTGTGAAAGCTAGTAACAATCATGCTTTTGCTACGGTCATGATCGCGAACTTAGCGGCACAACGATTCTTTATACGATGCGATTCTATAGTTGAAATGTAACAAGCTAATATTTTCCACCCTAAACTGATGTGTGTAAGGTTGTTAGTCCAATGAGGTTGTTATGGCAATTTGATCCGAGGCAGCGTGGTATTGAAGCGAAGAAAGCATACGCGGCGCGCGCGCAGGTTGCACAGGTGAAATTCTGAACGTGACACATTTCACGGGGGCAGAGTCAGACAGACATGGACGTAATGTCGCCCGTTTTGAGTTTTTTTTATTGAGAATACTTTTACGCTATAATATGATACGGTGGCTGAGAGGCCAATCTCTCGACCCGGAAGCCTAGTGTTAGTTTTTTTTCAGTTCGATCACGTTAACGATTACGTGTAAGTATTTGAATAGCAAAATTTTAACTCATCGTTTGGAGGCGCCGGCGCCGCGCCGCCCGCCCGCAGCTTAGCTGCTTCAATACCATACATATTCTAGTTTTCGTTGGCATCGAATGGCAAATCAAACTCGTGACATCATAAGAACTGTGAATGCTAGAGGTGTTGGTTTACAAAGGTTCGGAAAACTTTAAACCAAGTACCACTATTACGGAAACTATTATTGCGCAGTGTCTGTCATGCATTTCCGTTTTAGGGTTACGTAGTAAACCAGTAACCCTTAGTGCCTTACAAATAAATAGTGAGTAAGCCCCGAATAGTTATTCTGTACTGTCAGTGTTACAAATTACAAATTGCAATTAAATTAAATTAAAAAAATATATATCTATATATTTATGGTTATTTACAATTGTTTTTAGGCATTCTTTAAGGTATTTGTACTGACTTACTTCTTTCGATATTACTGAAACATTACTTGACATAAAAACGTCTTGGCTCATGTGGGCAAACCCACGTCCTTTTGATATCCAGCAACAGCATATGTACAAAAACTACCTTCCACAATAGGTAGGGAGGTTGACATATATAAGAGAAACAAAGCTTCAATTGTGTATTGTTCTTATTTATATCGGGTTTCATTAAATACTTATCGCGTCGTCGGTGGAACATTTGGAAATCGATTTTAAAATTAAAATTTTAGCAGTTTTCCCTTTCCATCGACGATATGTATTTTTATCACCTACTTATAATATGATTTGAATAACTTAACCTAACCTAACCTAAATACAAAAATTATAGTAAAAGCAAAATATATCATACTTTTTTATACCGAAGTTTTGACAGAGTTACACAGACCGTGCCGGCGGCCTATTACTATGTAATTAATTTCCATTAATCCCCGTTTAAATTCTTTGATAACTATGGAACGCGAATGTTTAAAAGTATATGAAAGTATAGTAATTCGGTATTTCTTTGTACGGAATCTTGCATTGCGTAAGTCCTTTTCGCACTTACCCGGCTTTTCTTCGAGACATTGTAGTAAAATGTTATTGTTTCATCCTAGGGTCGCGTCGTGAGCTGTTAGCCGGGCTGTCGGTCACGTTCGGGACATTGCGTGCTCGTGACGGCTTAAGGCTGCTTTTCCACTAGCCGAGCGGTGCGCAAGAAAAATCACCAATAGGATTACTACATTTGAGGAGCTAACCCGCAGTAGCCAATCCGCACTGGGCCCGCGTTGTGGTTTATGGCCCGTTCTCCCTTCTATAGAGAAGGCTCGCCCCAGCAGTGAGGACGTATTAATAGCTCGATGGCGCAGTGGCTAACGCGCCCGGTCAACTTTCGCAAAGGCCGGTCATCGGATTTGTGACGAAAAATGTATCGACTCGAGCTCCTCCGTGCTTCGAAAGGCACATAAATCCGTAGGTCCCGGCTGCATTAGCAGTCGTTAACAACCACCAATCCGCAATGGGACCGTGTGGAGTGGTTTATAGCCCGTTCTCCCTATCCATCTATAGGGAAGGCTCTTGCCCCAGCAGTGGGGACATATTATAAGCTGGTGATGATGTGATGATTACTCCATTTTACACCGCAATAATGTCAAGTCACACAACGAGCTATGGAGAGAGCTATGCTCGGAGTCTCTCTAAGGGATAGGATTCGAAATGAAGATTCGACGGAGAACTAAAGCCACCGACATAGCAGATAAAAATTAGCAAGCTGAAGTGGCAATGGGCGGGGCATATTTTTCGTAGAAGCGATGGTCGTTGGGGCGGATGTGTTCTCAAATGGAGACCGCGCCCAAAGCGTCGTATGGGCCTGCCCCGCTCGTTGGACCGGCGACCTGAAGAAGGCGCGGGAAGTGGTTAGATGCCAAAGGCGGAGGACCGAGTGTGGTGGCAATCCATTGGGAAGGCCTATGTTCAACAGTGGACCTCTGCAGGCTGAGGATGATGATGATACTGCAAGGAAAAAAATCCATTAGTGGATTTTTTCTCTTACCTCGCACAGCTTCGGTGGAAAACCAGGCTAAGCGGAGCAATGCTGCCGATGGACTTCTATGAATAAATGCGCTGTTTAACGGAGCTAACGCAAATTGCTTAGTAAGTGTCCAAAGAAAGGAAACAAAAGAAAAAAAGATCCAAAAAAAGAACAAAAGATCGCGATGGGTCGAAATACGAATGGGAAGGGAAACCTCTGCAGGCCCATTTGCCTCTGCATTTGGCAAGCGTGGTGATTAGTTAAACAAATCATTTAAACGGGGATTAACTCAAACTAATAAGTAAAAAGATATGAAACTTTCTTTATACCCGACCCGACGTTTCAACAGAGTTACAACGGCCGCGGTTACGGGCTGACTGCTGTCGCGATGCGGTGATTAGGCCATTACCTATCAATTGTAGTGATGACTTGATTTCAATGATAGAGCCCTATACCCACCAGTGGGACAGTTATAGGCTATTTACACTCCCAATAACCACACCACTCATTCACATCCCATAAATTATTCTGGTTTTTTTCATACATAGCACGGCAAATGACTCCATTTCATCTGATGATAAGTGAATATGGAATCCAGATGCGACGACAACTGGTGCAGCGTGAAATCAACGCAGCATTAGTTACCCTCACTCTGCTGGCCCACAAGGTGCATCTTCCGTTTGAGGGACCCCATATCATAGGAAGGAGGAAAAACGTGTGCTGGCAAACTATTCCATGGTTTGGAGGCGCGACAAAGAAACGAGTCACCAAATTTCTTAGTGCGAGATGGAATATTTGAGACAGTGAAGCGGTGACTTCGGAGAGCAGCACGTGTACTCCTATGGAGAAAGGGAGAAGGTGGGATGAAGTCAAAGAGCTCTTCAGAGCACTCGCCATGGTATAAGCGGTAAAACACACTGAGTGACGCTCTCTACGCAATTGCAGAGATTGAAGAGTATTTGCGACTTCTGCGTTGCCGATAATGCGTACAGCGCGACGCTGCAATCTGTCTAAGGCATTGAGAAGGTACTTTGCGGAACCGTCCCAGATGTGCGAGCTATACTCCACGCAAGACCGTACCTGTGTCTTGTACAAAAGGCACAACATTTATTTTGACATTCATTAACTTATAAAGGCCTTCCAAAAGCTTGACGGGTTATAATTAATTAAGAATCAGCTGGTAATGTAGGTCAAGACTACAGACGTAGGTAGTTTGTGCAAGCGGCGTTGCACGGCGATGCAACACCCGATTTATATCTAGTTTTCATTTTTACGAGTTGTGTTGTGGTCGCCCCGATCTTAATCTTCACAGCAATTTCCATTACAGCGCCAGAAATGCGGCGTGTGAAATTGTTAAACGAGCTCTGTTTTAAAATGTAATTTTCTGCACAATAAGTACCTAGGTACAATTTAAGACTGTATGACTGACTGACTGTGTATCCGTAAATAAATAATAGTTAATTTATAACTTTTCTACATTTTTGTAGAACACCGAACACACACACACATACACATTCTCACATATTTTTTTTTGTATAATTTTATAGCATAGTTCTTGTAGTGCGCAGGCAGGTAACAGGCATTGATTGCTTAAAAGGAGATTTCGGCTACTAATGATAAAAGTCAAACCTTTTTAGAGTTATTTTTTGTGATTACTAACGCGCATTTAGGAAGCGTGCTAGTTAAGCCCATTACCTAGCTACCAATCAATTACATCGCCGCCGACTTGATTTCAATGATGGAGACGTGTTTGCTCAGCGTGAGACAGTATACCTCCATAAACTATTTTCGATGGTATAAATGAAATAATAAAGCTATAAATACCAATTTCAATAGCATACCTTGTTCAATTAAACAGCAGTTTATCATAGAGATCTTCAACTTGATTACAATCAGTGTGTGAATTGGTATCGTAATTGAACACTGAGCATTTCTTGATTTTATCGAGAAAAGTGTAGCGTACTATAATCATTGATTAATAGGTTAACAGAGCTACGGTGGAACATAGTAACGGACGCAATGCTCCACTTTCCTGTTCAATAAAATGATACATGAAGTATAACTATATATCATTAGCTCATTTTAAGTATGTCCCCACTGCAGGGGCACGAGCTTTCTCCTCGGGACCAACGGCTTCACGTGCCTTCCGAAGCACGGAGAAGTTCGAGATGATAAGTTTTTGGTAACCCATCCGATGACCGGCCTTTGCGAAAGTTGCTTAACCTCAGCACTCGCAGACCGGGCGCGTTAACCACTGAGCCATCGAACTGCCTTAGTTTTACTTAACATGCCATATCGACACCCGCATGGAAAAATATTTAAACTCAGTTTAAAGTGATTGTAAAATGCCAAAATAGTTTGGAACACTTCTGTTTCTTCAAACCATTAGATAATAAAAAATAACACAACTAAAAAAAACCAAACAAACTCGTTAAATCGTTCCCGTTTCATTTAACCAACGCATTCGTCACCGATGGCCGCCGCCTCTGATGATGGCCTACTGGCTTCTCCGCAATGTTTTTGCGACTAATTGCAATATTAGTGGCGGGCCAAGAGTTGCCCATTAACAGCCGGGTGCCAATAAGTGGAACGGAAATGTTGAAGATAATTTAACGCTAACGCTAATGTGTAAAGTAAGGCAGGAATGCCTATCTACACAAGCAAATATTAGAGGTAAAACATCCTATTCGTCACACTCGTAGCTAGGCTAGGTAACTACAATGTTGTAGTATTAAGTAAGTAAGTAAATATACAGTCCCACTGCTGGGCAAAGGCCTCCATCATTGAAATCAAGTCATCGCTACAATTAATGGGTTGGCTTAATCACCACGCTTGCCAAGTGCGGGTTGGTGTTCACAAACCCGGGCTATGCATCGAAAAATCCGAAACACACTTTACCCGACTTTTTTATTAAGTTTGAGCTTAAGTCTATTATGCTACGTGACCTGAACGCTTTTATTGAGACTAATCATAATTTTTTTATAAAAAGAAGTAGGGCAAATTAATCGATTCAATTGAGTATATTTTCAGAAATACCCCATTTAAACATACCACTTAATTTCTTTTTAGTTTGTAATTGAGCGATGGCGTTATTTTACTAATTATTTTAGACGTTTTGGAACTTTTGAAGGTTTAGTGGTTAAATTAAGTTTGAATAATATAAATAATACTTCATATCAGCCAGAAGACGTCCACTGCTGGACAAAGGATCCAGCAGGATCCCCCAAGGATCTCTACAACGACCGGTTTACTGGTGTGCATATACATATATCATGGGGAGTATTTACCGTAATCGCCTCGCTTGGCAGGCGGGTTGGCGATCGCAGTAGGTTGAGGGTAACCTCAGAGAGATGCTGCTGCCCATCCTCTGGAATGGTCCCTTAGTCGGCTTTTACGACACCCACAGGAAGAGATGGGGTGGTGCAATTCTTTATCCCCGGCACCACACAGGGGTAAATAATACTTATAAATCATAAATACATTGCGCTTTTGATGATTATGATCGATCTACACCACCACACCACACAACCACAAGGTGATTGATACAAAATCGGCTTGTGGTTTCTTTAATAAATCTTGTAGTTCTTAAGTAGTTTGTTTGTGTGATTATATAAGTGTGTGCATAGTTCGCTTCCTAATAAGTCTATTTTAGTTTATGCATGTCGTGGCAACCTCTAATTAAGACAGCGCCTTAGAATGTAACCCAATATCTGTTGTTTTATAAATGTACATGGTGTTTGTTTTGTTGGTTGTCCTTAAATAAATAAATAAATAAATAAATCTATCAATTTAATAAACGTGATCGAATGTAGAATAAACCTTGCACTCGGCACCCAGAGTGCGTAGTCCAAATTATTTTTTGTCAACGTGGTCAATTGGTATGTAGATCTCGTACAGAAATTTAGAGATAGATTTCATAGTAAAGTTTAAGGTGGTCCGCAGAGTAACATCAGTTGAAGAAACCATCAACTCGTTTAAAGAAATTATGAACTTTTCAAAAGTTTTCGTAAAAAGTTGCCAGTTGCAGTATCAGTTTACATATTACGGTAGCTGCAATCCATGTCTAGATAAACAATGGCTTTTTTTAATTCGCACACCAATTATGTCAAAAACGTTATGAAAGGCGCCGTAAAAGATGACACAATTACCTTGACCGCTTGTAACCCCGCATTAACATAGTCTGCCAATGATTAAATCTCATTCTCACGTGGTTGTGTGTTAAAATATTTACCGCTAAATAGAAACATTATTGTAGCTCTCATTGACAGAAGAGCAGCCATCTTTATAGTGTCCATCTGGATCAAAATAGTCTCTTGGTAAGAGATCTGACTTGATCTGAGCAAGAGTTGCTAGATGAAATTGTTTTAAGATTGTTTTTTCAATAGGCAAGCATTTATTGTTAAATTCAACTGATGGCATTTATACAGCCATCCTCTTTTGGGTTATTATACATTTGTCACCAAGTAAGTTCGTCACATTTTTGTACACTCCATACATTGAAAGTAAATTTGTCATCACATGTATTAAAAATATGTGTACGTTCGTCACAGGTCCCAACTAAAATATGACAAATTTACTTAATTAAAATAGAAGTGTGGTAAATTTACGCATACTTTTTCTGTGACGAATTTACTTTGTGGCAAATGTATCATAACCCCCTCTTTTTATATATTGTTACGAGGATAAATAAAATTTTAAAACGTTATCTAGAACAAGAAATATTAGCCTCTTTTACTTCATTGACAGCATCCGAAATGTTGTAGGGAACACGTGATGTAACTTGATGGTGGACTAGCCTGATGGACAAACTATACCAGAGCCAATCTTTTGCTTTTTTTCTTCTAAATATTGTCTCTGGATGCTATGTAAGAAAATTTTTAGATATAGCTAGATTTATGAAGCCTATCATAACTTCTTTGAGATTCAATATATTTCAATAATAATTCAATGTCTCTACGAATTTCGTACGAGTTTGGTTTTTACTGAGCATATATGGATATATTATACGTTATAAAATGGGAATATCGATGCATGTAATTATGTTTCATAAAATAACCTAATATAAATTCCTTACATACTAGTTAACTTAGCGAGATCGTATTTTGTTTTCCTAGATTGAGTTTTTTCATTCGAGTCTAATTAATATCGTAATAATGCAATTTGCACTGACGTTGTATTACAATTGCATAAATTGACTCATAAGGCTACTGCTAAGAAACGATTCAATGCTTTATAAGCTCTCTATCCGGCAATGGAGTACAAAAAAGGTTGGGTTATTTATTACTAACTTTAGGGCTGACAATTTTGCGATCAACGACCTATATTTAGAAAAATAGTAAGAACTTATGTAGCTTACAAATAAACAAAGCTCTGAATAGTTATTCCGTGTTTTGTTCCTGTCAAATGAACGTAATTTCAAATTAGAGTAAAAGAGACAAAACACGGAATAACTATTCGGACCTTATTCTTTGTTTATTTGTAAGACCCTATGAGTCTTATACATTCAGTTATAAAACTTTAAAGTTCAATATTATTTTAAATCAATAAGCTTTCATACCAAATTAAAATATTGTATACCTTAGTAAAATACTAATTCAATGATTGGTTGGTAGTAGGACTTGTTTTAAGCTCGCCTGACTAGCATTACATCATCTATCACCATAACAATAATATTGATAGCATTTTTGTGTTCTGACAGTAAGAGATAAGACAGCCAATTCCTCAGTGATATAAAAATAAAGAATCATACCATCACCGTTTACTTTGACAATTGATTGCTTGATTGTGAGATTGACATCTGACTAACATTAGTGTTAGAAGAAGAATATTAATAGTCGTAACCCTGACGACTTCGGAACGGAACTAGTGTCACCATTTGTCTGCATTCTTGTGGTCGTGGGAATCGCCTTTATGCCTTGTGTGTGCGCTATTAATAATTGGTCGTTCGTTACTCAACGTGTAACAAATGATTCAATTAATTTGCTATCTTTGCCGTCCGATTAAATTAACGAACGAATAGTTAAAGTAAATTCAGCTTCAAGCGATGCGTGCTCAATTTACATAATGTGTGGAATAACAATTAGGCTAGAAATGTATTTTTTTTTGTAACGATATTTTAAAAATGAATCTTATGTATTTAAATATTCTCTCAAATCAATAGGTTTTAGGTATCTATCACAGTGGTAGGGGAAGCTGATCTTACAAGCAACTTATTTGATTTCTTTTTTGACGGCCCGCATTTTGTTGGCAGATATAAAGAAAAAAAGTTTATAATTCTTAACATAAAAATAGAAAACAAAAAAATTGTGTACACAACATGATATAGAACAACAAATATTTACATTCAATTGCCTACAACAAATTGTCTCGACCATCCATTCTTAGTAGGCCGTTTTTTACGGAGTGTTTTTTGTGTTTCAAGCCGGTTTATTGGCTAACCGAAATAGTTAAAAAAAAAGAACGACCAACAACAAATCTCATCTGGCCACATTTTGTTCTAGTTCCTAGCGTCCATGACTAATAATAAAAAAGCGCATTCGCCTCGCGCTCCGGAAATATGAAAAGGTTAAGACAAATCCGTTAGTTTGCGGTAACAGAGCGATCACACTAAACTTATTATACAAACGTTCGCAACAATGTCGGGCATTGTCTGCTTCGGAGTTACCCTGTTTCCAGTCTGTCAGCGAGCCGTTATTTTGTCATAAATCTGACTAATTAGTCTAACCTAAAAGAGAAGCAGCTTAAAAGCTTAAGACTTCAAATAAAAGAATTAAGAGAATAACCTCCTTTGTGTTCTGTTTGACCACATGTCGTGGCACAGTTTACATGTATCATTATGTAAATATAAAGCTGGGCAAGTATGTAGAACTACCAAACACTACAGTTCAGGATAGAAGGATAACCGGGTTGGTAAAACCCCATCATCACCTCAGCCAAAAGACATCCACTACCGGACAAAGGTCTCCCCCAAGGATCCATCTTAAGAGGGGAACTTGCCATAATCGCCACGCTTGACAGGTTGGCGATCGCAGTAAAGTAAGAATAATCGCAGAGAGACGCCCATTCTCTAGAAAGAACCTTTAGTCGGCTTCTACGGAATCCACGGGAAGAGATGAGGTCATGAAGTGGTGCAGTTCTTTACCAGCACCACACGAGGTAGTAAAACCCCACATAGAATATTATAGTATTGCTCTTATTTATGGGCCGGAGTCTACTACTATTACCAACTTTACTTACTTCCCAAATGACTTTATCATATATTTTTTGGGGGTTAAAGTTACTCGCGTCCGTAGTTTGCCCTTGAGACCCGTGACCCCTGGGTGGTGCTAAATGAGTGACACTGTCTGAGTGGTAGAGCCACGCTGCGTTGCAACACGAATGGGCCGGCTCGCCCGGCGTAATACCTACCACCTTCTCACAGAATATCGGCGTGAAACAATGGCACTCGTTGCTGTTGTGTTTCGTCTGGTGAGTGAAAGTACTGGAGGCCCATCTCTCATCCCTCCTCCCTCCCAATTCCTACTTCCTCCTCAAGATCCAACTCCTTCCTCAAGACCGGCAACGCATCTTCGATTACTTTGGTTTTTTGGGTGTCCATGGGCGGCGGTGATTACTTCCCATCAGGTGACCCGCCTGCTCGTTTGCCTCCTTTTAATATTTAAAAAAAACCAGGCAGTTCGTAGTGTTGACGATCCTAAACTACTATGGCTACTTCCCATCAAGAAGCTACTGCTCGATTACCGTCTTTCTTACCTACTACATAAAAATGAACTAGTTTCTCAGCTGTTTAGGATTTTGTGTGAAGTGCCTTTCCAGCTACAGCCTTATCGTTACATACCATTATCTAAGTTAAAGACCTTCTCCGTTGTAAAATAAAAAAAAAGAAATAGTTACTAAATCTACTTTTTGTGTAATAAGTATCCGTAAAATCTAGTAAAGCAAATAATTTTTTCGTTTAATTTCATTTCACGATCGACGTTGCCAGCTCAACTTTATGGACAAAGCAACGCGCGACCCTCGAACCCGGTCCATCGGCGGCGTAACCAAGCTGTAACCAAGCGTTAAGGTTATTTACACGATCAATCGGTCACGGCGACCACGCTACCTAATCGAACATTACTTCATTCACTCGGAAGGCCGAACGAATGGTGCCTTGAAAATAATTGGAGTTTCATTTAACTACTAAGAAAATTAAAAAAACAAATGTGCAAAAATTACTTAATACACCAATCTTTTATGTTTTCCGCCTTCTTGGGCAATCGTAAATCTTAATTATCTTATCAGCCGATCAATTGCTCGTCTTTAATGAAACAAAATAGTTTTGAGGAAGTACATCGCTGCATTCTTCAGACACTCAGTCAGAGTTAACTCACAAAATACATACAGCCTAACAATTGTTTTTTTTAAGTTTCTGTCTTGGTACTTACTATTTTAATTTTTGTTTCTGTATGTTTTGCTAAGTAATAATGTTTTTTAATTGTTTGTATGTTTTGTTTTTATATTGTGCTGTTTCTTAATATAACTTAGGGGACTATAGGGACATTTAGGGAAATTTTATATATTTTTTTCTTCTCTTATTAAATTAAAAAATAAATAAAAATAAAAATAAGGAGAGTGCGGAAGGTAAGCTTTACACAAACCGCTCGAGCAACGCACACATAAACAAAGACAACCTCTCTCACAGACACGGAATCTTCCAACAGCGGCGCTCGGGCTGTTCCTCCAAGCTGTTACGCACTGAGAAAAATGACATTTTGGCTTAATCTTAAAATATCGTGACGTTGCTGGTTTAAAATAGATGCGTTGTCCTAAAATATGTAAATAATAAGTCAATATTACGCTAGAACTGAAATGTGTTAAGATGGAATCGAATTATTTGGGTAAATCATGCAATCTTATGATACTTATCATCGTAAAAATTGCTCATTTAAAATAACATTGTCTTCTTCAAATAATAACACTATGTAATAGAAAATGGTCCACTATCCCATAAATTAATAATTATAAATAAGATTCTAATTATAAAACACAATGACAGTGTCACCGTATATAAATAGATGTCATAGTTTATTAAGAAGAAGTATCTCTAAAAATACGATGACCTCCCATAATGTAGTATGATTAAATTATATGCTATACACTACACGTCACCTTAAATGCCGTTATCATCAACATCAGTAATTCAGTTTATCATCGTTCTTTTTGGTGAATCACTATGCTCCGTTCTTGGAGTGAATTCATCTTTCTTCAAGCTGAATTCACGTCTTTTATTTATTTATTTATTTATTTATAATTTTATTGTCTCACGTCAGGTGTACAGATATTAACTTATAGGTACATTATAGGCATGACATGAACCCTGTTAGGGCACTACAATATTAAAACATTTATTTTAAATTACTTAATATTATATTTATATTTATATTATATTTATTTTAAATGATATAAGTTATTTCAAAATCACATTAAATAAAACATTAAATTATTACATTTCTTAATAATAATAAAATTAGAATTAACATTACAACACAACACAATTTTATGATTGCCAGTTTTCTCAGTGCGAGTTCAGTGTCCGTGCAAGGAGTCTATATGTGTGCGTTGCAAGAGCGCGGTACTATGCATTAAGCTCACCTTCTGGGTCTCCTTATTTTGTGGTTAACTTAATCTAGTAAAAACGCGGACACGCTTAATGCGAGCCTCTAAAAAACCTGGGATTATCCGGTCACACAGCATGAGGAACTAAAAATCCACGTAATGACTATATATACGTTCGCTTCTTCTCTATAAAAAAACTATTCGGCAAAAAAAGAGTTTCGAGGATTGCTCTAAAGACTTAAAAGTTTGAACGAGTGGTGCTCTCAAACTAATTTGTTCTCAATTTAGAAAAGTGTTGAAAAATATATATTTTTCTATCCTCGTTTTGTTTGTTATTTTTAAACGGTTCGATCAAGTTTTACGTTAACAGTATTTTAAGAACGATGTCTAACATTGTCATCAACTTCTAAACGTCCCACTTTTGGGCATTCCCACATAAAGAAAGCGTAAAGAGAGATCAGGTGGTAACCCATCTGACCCAAGGCAGGTTTCTGACGAAAACAACAGCTGCATAACAAAAGTTGCTTAACTTAAGGTAACTTAACTCTTGAATCTAGTATAACATTAATTCCAGCTCCTGTTCTCTGCAGTTGTCTTGACCATGTAGTTCTAGGTATGATTCTGGAGGTATCAAGAGACGTCTAGAGCGCTTGGGATCCCCATTTCAACTGCAACTTTGGGTTCTATAGCTGCGATAACTACACTTGATTCAAACCCCATTCTACGGTATACCTAAGACCTTTGATGCTCTTGAAAGCCCTTCAACACTCACTTTGTTTTGGTAACTCTAATATAACTGTATTTTAACGCTCTCTATTTGAACCCTATCATTTTTTCGAGCAATGCGACAGTTATGCGCCCGCGCACGCTTGCGTGCTCATCGCTAACACATGTTCGGGCGGACCGTTCTAACAGTATCGTTATGGCTAACTGCGCCAGTTACCGATGCCCACAATCCGCTAGCATAGAACACCCATTACTTATGGCTAATGCGATATAGCCGCTGTTAGTGGCGTACAGAAGATTGCTGGCGATTACTTGTGCGTAGATGACGGCAAATGTTTGTTCACATGATTCGTCTATCTACAGGGTGTTTGGTAATACATGTATTATCCCGAATATGGCAGATAGGGTACCGTTCATAGAACCCTGGAAAATGATGAACACGACTAAAAACCACCAAATGGCCAAGATTTGAGGTTCTTTGTTACTTATTAAAACTGTTAAGTGACAACCCTAGGTCAAGCTGATACGTTGTTCTTGGTCGTTAACCTCAGGTCAAACATAAGCAAAGGTCGAAACATTGCAGGAATGAACAAAAAATTGTAATAAAAATAATTTGAGTTTTTTTCATGGAAAAGTAAATCTACATAAATATGATTTTGTATGTTATCACAGTGTTCTTTATACTTGGTTGCATGGCTATGTTTCAGGAATATACACCTATTACCAAACATCATGTATAAATAATGCACACCCTGAAAATTGTTTAGAGAATCATTTAATTCGAAGTCAATCCCATTCCGTGCTGGTAGGCTACTCTTGACGCAAACTCAATCTCAATACAATTCCAATGCGATTAATATGTATCGATATTGGGATAAGTTTTGCAATTTCGGAACGCCTCATCTCGATAATAATTTGTTCACTCAATTTTCACGCAATTTAATTCCAATGTAGCACTATTATCGCTTTTAAGAGTGCCATTTGAATTTTTTAAATTTGGGATTGGAAATTGATTATTGCAATTGTGTTTCAAGAGTAACCCACCTAAACTCGTAAATGCCGACTGAGGGACAAAGGTTTCAAGATGCTCCCACATCAGGCGATCGGCTACCAACCTATCACTGATGTTATCTATCCCACCTCGGAACACAACTTTGATTATGCTAAATATGCCGTCAAGGTCACTGACCATGAGTTTATTCAAAATTGGTAATTATTGTGCTCTGTCTACCCTTTTTTGGGAAGGGTGAGAGTATGTAAGTATTCAATGTAAGAGATAAGAGATGTAGGTCAAAAGAATAAGGCTGTTTGTATATGAACATAGACATTTACGCTTTAATTCGTTTATTTCACCTATTCAACGAAGGATTCGAGTATAAGGAAAATACATATATTACAGCAATAAAAATAATTGAAATTTATTCAGAACAGTGGGTTACTCTTGAAACACAATTGCAATAATCAATTTCCAATCCCAAATGTAAAAAAATCAAATGGCACTCTTAAAAGCGATAATAGGCTCTACATTGGAATTAAATTGCGTGGAAATTGAGTGAACAAATTATTATCGAGATGGGGCGTTCCGAAATTGCGAAACTTATCCCAATATCGATACATAATAATCGCATTGGAATTGTATTGAGATTGAGTTTGTGTCAAGAGTAGCCTACCTGAACAGAACAGAACAGATTCGTAAAAAACGACTTTCCTTTATTATGTTACACGTTGTAGTCGTATATAAAAGTGTATATTTATTTACCCATACATACTCGTATGCGTTCTAATTCCATTCATACGATAGCAACGGCCGTACCCGTATACGTTCGAGTAGGTATAATGAGAAGATTACTGTCAATCATTTGTGAGTAATTGGCGCCAAATGTTTATTCAAAAGAATCGACATCAATATGTAGTTATAATAATATAAAAATGAAAGTTTATTCGTTTGTCCCGTATCATATACATACATATACCATTCATCCGATTGCGATGAAACTTTGGCAAGTTGCGAAACGCCGCGAAGTCTTCAGAGAGCTGGTAAAACCATTAGAAGTTGTGGGCAGGCGGAAGGCTATCGTTTAAACCCTGGTGGGTTACCTACACTAAAGGTTCCCCATATGCTATTTAGTTTATGTGAGAAGCCCTGTGCCCAGCAATATAGGACATTTACGAGTATATGCAGGTAATGACATTTTTTTTTGGAAATACACAGACTACAGACTACCACAGAATTGTTTAAAATTACATATCTATAATTTTATTCAAGCAAAAAAAAATCAAAATATTGTAGCTACTACGAATATTACCTATGTATAAACCTAGTTACACAATCGATTTTGATAAAACCTCGCATTGCATTGGTCTAGTTCTTGCGGTTATGATTGTATGAGTAGGTAACTAACAATTTGTGTGTGCTATTGTAATGTAATATAATGTACGGTCATTTTATAGGCCCGATAATCTTATATCGTAAGTTGGAAACCTGCAATCAGATTTACTGTATGTTTGCGATTCTCTCCTATTATTATATTCGAATAGTAGAGTATTGTATACATGTGCTAAGAGCGTACATACATATGTTATCTTATTCGGTATCTAATTCATTAACTTTCAACATAATAATAATAATTTTAAAAAATGGCCACATTATTTATTTTGGAGTTGGATCGGCGGCCGGCGCCGGCGTTGTAGGGACAAGACGCCCGTCCCGGAGCGTACCTGGGGGTCGACCGCCTAACTCTCTCGCTTTCGATCGCTTTGAAGGCGAGGCGAGGAGGAGGCGTCATCTTGTCATTTCGAAAGCAATATGAAAGCAATATCGAAAGCTAAGGCTATAGCTTTCGATATTATTCGATATTATATTTCGATATTATATTAGAAAGCGAGGCGAAGGCCTCGCCTTCAAAGCGATCGAAAGCGAGAGTGTTAGGCGGTTGGGGGGTTGGTCCAAAGAGTTTCCTTAGCCATACAGCGCGGGGCAACGCTGCGCTGCAAGCGTGATGGAACTTTTGGGACGAGTACGGTTCGAGGGGGCCTATTCGATTAACTTCGTTATAGTTTTAAGTTTTTTTAGTAAATATGTATGTATTATTTAAAGCACATATCATTCTAGCTAAATAAAACCTTAAAACCAATAATCTATATATCGCACTGCCAATACAATACTGCTATAACTTAAAATATACTGATATTTGATATTGAACTGTACTGTTATTCAATACGGTAAAATTTCCAATATCAATATATTTTTACTTGCAACAGTATTGTATTGGTAGTTGCTGTTCGTTAGTCTCGCTAAAACTCGAGAATGGCTGGACCGATTTGGCTAATTTTGATTTTAAAATATTAGTGGAAGTTCAGGGAAGGTTTAAGCGGTGAGAAACATAAATAATAAGTAACGGTGTTCAAAACCCTTTTGATACTATAATATAAGTACGTAAAATAATAATAATGTTATATTGTGAAAGGATAATATATGCCAATACTTGTGACATCTTCATACTAATTTTACGAGTAGTTCCTATAGATGTTTTAAGATGGCGGCGCGGATGTACTTTCTTAATTGCGCTATCAACATTTCACATGAGAATCAATATAATCATTTGAGTTATCAAATAAAGTTGTTACCTACATTAGAGCAAAAGTACTCTTAGCGGTTTTATTTTCAACCCTATTAGTATTTACATACAGTCCAAGGTATACTATTTAACAAACGGAAACTACTAAAAACGACATTTTAATTTTCCAATACAAAATTATTTGTTTGTTTTGTTGTCATGGAAACGTCAAATTATAAATCAATTGCTGTTCGTTTCGCTGGACCGATTTGGCTAATTTTAATTTTAAAATATTTGTGGAAGTTCAGGGAAGGTTTAAACGGTAGAATCATATATAATAATAACGGAAAATACCTACTAGAAACGACAATTAATTTTCCAATACAAAATGATTTGTTTGTTTTATTGTCATGGAAATGTCAATATATAAAAAAAGATTGATTTCGCTGATAAGATCAAAAATGTTTAGGATAGAGTTTGCTGTTATCTGTAAACGGCTTTCACAGCGTCACCGGACTTTTTTAGGGACGGCGAGAAACTTAAAGGGTTCCTCAAGCCACACTGCTTCATCACGATCAAAACAACGTCAGAAGGTTTCTAAAGGGAATGGCATCACGCAAGCGTAAGCGTGCTCCCGCACTCTGCTAGATTCTCCGAGTAGTTTGGATAGGATTGGGATGACCTTTACAGGGTTACAATAGTGGTTGGTGTACTTACGTTATAAGCAGAAGTGTGTCTAAATCCGAGTTTATACCCTAACTAATAGTAACCTAACTTAATATGCGAAAGTCAGTTTGTTTGTTTGTTTGTTTGTTATTTGTTACGCTTTCACGCGTATACTATTCAACCGATAATCATGAAATTTTGTACAATCACACTAATATTATAAATGCGAAAGTTACCTACACACAAACTTTCGCATTTATAATGTTGTGTGTATGTGCATATTTGCTGCTTCTTCACGCTGCAACGGATGGATAGATTTAGATGAAATTCGGCATACAGATAGTTTATAACCTGGATTAACACATAGGATAGTTTTTATCCCGATATTCCCACGGGAATGAATGGAAACTGTCAAAGCGGTACGAAGTCCGCCGGATCCACTAGTAATAAATAAATTTAATTAATGTATCTTTTTTACTATGCATAGTAAATAATACTAGCGAGACTATGTTAAATGTATTTTGATAAGGCTTTAATTAACTAACCTAATTAAAGTCTTATCAAACTACATAGTAAAGTTTTCAAACCAATAAGCTAATTTTAATCAAACTTTCTATGCTTAAGGAAAATACAAACAACTTAAAGTATATGCGACTTGATACATTCCATAATGAACTTTAAACGGTCATACATTTTGTTCAGGCTTTTAAACTTGCAAGATACCGAACCTCTCAGAGCAGAGCACCAGTAGGGAAGGGGGGACACACGCACTAGTGCGCGATGCCGTTCCCTCTAGAAAACCTCTCAAGATGCCTCGTTTCACACGGCTTGAGGAACTCTTTAAGTCCATAATGAACTTTAAACGGTCATACATTTTGTTCAGGCTTTTAAACTTGCAAGATACCGAACCTCTCAGAGCAGAGCACCAGTAGGGAAGGGGGGACACACGCACTAGTGCGCGATGCCGTTCCCTCTAGAAAACCTCTCAAGATGCCTCGTTTCACACGGCTTGAGGAACTCTTTAAGTTTCTCGCCGTCCCCAAAAAAGCCCAGTGACGCTGAAAATGCCCAGATACAATCAGCAAACTCCAAAAAAAAATTAAAGCGACCGCTCTAACCACTGCGTCATCGAACCCCTGACGCTGCATGAATGACTAAACCGTAAACCGCTATCGTATACATTACCAAAAAGCTTAGAATCATGTTTAATGCAACAGTGCCAGCCCATTCGTCAAGTTCGAAAGTGGAAAGGGGAACGTCTCGGCGCCGCTGCCCGGCGCGCTTGATCAGACTGCGCACGCGCCGCTTCGGGTGAGAGCATATAACCTTGATACGGCCGAAGAAAGCGCCCGTAACGAGATGCCGATTCATCCGCATACGAATGACGCTCGAGAAATCATGGTGGCAGCGAACGTGCTTCGCGTTTTGCTCAAACTTTTCTTATTTAAAAGACGATATTCTTCCTATATTTTTCGATATTTATTTTATTTATATTTTATTAGATATTTATTTATTCTTCGATAGGCTTCCTTTCCTTCCTCCGTAGATATGGAAAGCATTTGGTATCGTGGCAAATATCTTCTTCGGGTCCACTTATAACAAAGGCCTTATCATAAGAATTACTGCAATCTTATTGCAGTTGTGAAAACGAGGCGCGTGTAGCGACTTATACGAGTATACTTACACGTCTCTACACTGGTACAGTCACCAGCATTAACATGTAAACATTGTAATTCTTATTACATTGGCATAAAAATCAAAACTAGTTAAAAGTGTTGCTCGTGACTGTACAATAATCATAGTAAGCCATGGTGGCTTCGGATTCGGATATTAACTCCTTTTCATTTTTAAAAAGGATTACGTTTCTATTATCTTCATATTTAGTTACACGTCTTTTACACTTCACAATCCAAAAGATTATGACCTTGTCACATGACTTATAGCATGTAGGGAGGTCAGGCCATAAACCACCACACAGGTTCTAAAGACTACCATTTTACGAAAACATTTTTTTTTGTTGACCCCGAGGAAAAATATGCAAACATATTCAACTTGCTTAAAAAAAACCAAGAGTGATCTGAGGCTGACCTTTTATAGGAAGGCCGACCCAGTAAACAAACCCTGGGGTGGCCTTTAGCCTGGAGGGTTTTGAAGGCTATCGGACCGACGGACGCCTCCCAGAGCGGGAGGCGCGGGTGTACGAAAACACTTCTTCGACTTATTTTTAAAGTACAGTTCTATCTACCTAGCAAATAATTTAAAAATCAAGCAAGTTACTTTAGAAGGCTTAAAAACTGTCTTAATTTAAATAATTGTAAAGCTCAAGGAAATAATAAAAATATATTTACTTGAATTGCTATTGTTAATTGTAGTAAATGTTTCAGAGAGGTAGGTACTGTATCAATTGGCACGCACGATATTTCGTGATTCATACGGAACGGCGTTCAATGAAGCTGCCGACCACCTTGACATTACCTCTGATCTGCGCACTGAACTTCCTACTGCGTTTTTCAACACTTATGTCATCGTAATTTTATGATATAATAAGCTAATAGCCAAACACCTGTTTGATATCGTAAGCTGGAAAGCTTTAACTGAGGTAACCGGAGTTACTTTTGACTTATTTGTAACACTGATAACAGTCCCTAAAATTCCGTAAATACACCTAGGTCCTGGGATGTTGATATATCTAATAGCATCTACTTCAAAATCTAGAGCTACTTTCAATGTAACCCTCACACTAATATTATAAATGCGAAAGTTTGTGTGTATGTGTTTGTGTATATTTGTTGCTTTTTCACGCTGCAACGGATGGATGGATTTGGATGAAATTCGGCATTCAGATAGATAACCAGGATTACCACTTAGGATACTTTTTATCCCGATATTCCTACGGGAACGGGAACCACGCGAGTGAAACTGTGGGCGGCCGCTAGTTCTAAAATAACAGCTTATAGATTTTTGATTTAACTAGTCAATTTATTGATTAAGTTTGTTATACTACTTGCGCTAGTTATACTTTTTGTAAGTCTAACGTCTTGTAGTAAGCCTGTATTCTTCAGGGTGCCAAGTGCGAGTTACATTCGCCATTCGATCACGTTAACGAAAACGAGAATTTGTATGGCAAAATACTCTTCGCTAGTAGGCGCTGCTTCAATGCCTTACTAATTTTCGTATCGAATAAATACGGATAGTAAACAGAACCCTCGCTAGGTACCCAGGCGCCAGGGGATTTAGGAACGTCCTCCAACTTTCCAAAGGCTGCACATTCTCGCTGAATCGGTATTTCAATCTCCATGGCTTAGAAAACATTGCCGAAAGTTCAAGTATTTTCTTCAATACTTTGTACGGCAAAAAGTAATCACTAAAAACGTTCAGTAGCCAGAGGTCCGGTAAAACAAAACAATGAGTCAGCAAAGGCCGAAATAAACTAGAGCTGTCGTGGCCGAGTTATTACAATGAGTACCTTTACACAGCAGCTCTATGCAGAAGTAGATCAGCCGATAATCTGCAATATCGGCAATCCCATTAAGGGTTGTCATGGTTTGCACAGTTATGTAGATTTTAAAACGAGAAAAAGGAAAGGAGTGCAACTTTGTTGTCAATGTCATGCTTGGCACAGTTAGTAGATTTAAAAATGAATAAAAGGAAAGAAGTCTAGTTTTGTGGAGCTGATGACTTATTCTTAAATAAACTAACTGTACTTTACTTATTCTTAAATAACTGTACCTACTTTTAAATACAATATAATATTATTGTACAGCGCGTCGTACAGGGGTCTCCACGGAAGATCAGCGTTGTAGACACATTTTTTAATTTTTATTTTTTTGTTTTGTTCTACATAAGTTTATACTGTGTTCTAATATATATATTTCATTTCATAATATTGTTAATTAAATAGTATGGATGTTCGTTTGTTCTTCAATCTCACTGGAAGGTCTGAATTGATTTGAAGGTTTAAGACACAAATAGAACCTGGGAAAAGAAAACCGCGAGGTAGACAGCCCTATTTTTTACAGAAAACTCCTGCACTCCGGATCTCCGCATCTCCTTCGTGCTGCTATGATGATTCGAGACCGTTATAAACAATCACTGAAATTTATCCCAGCAGTGGCCAGAGGGAGAATGCCCAAGAAAGTTTGGGCACTCTTGAAATCGTGCAGACGTAGGTCCGTGGCAGCCCTAACCGTACGGAACATCATTCGCGGTGCCAACCGTTATTTATCAGATCTCGTAGAGCGCCCGCCGTTCGGTGTGGCAACACTGGCAATCGTGGTCCGAACGTTAGATAGCAGCGGCCTCTTATCTCCGACCACAATAGAAATCATCTGAACGTGTTTCCACCGAACTTCGGTACAAACTGATGTTATACAATTTTCGATTGTTTTGATAACTACGAGTATAGTTCTTGAACCCTTAATCATTATCGCCTTAATTTACAGTAAAATGAAATCTTGGATACCATATACACAATCATACATCGTTGATGCCTTGAATCTGGTGTTAACTCTTTGACAAGCAGCATCTTTGTTCTGCATTGCTGTATTTTTGTTTGAAGGGCACCAGCCTAGATCCAGTGATCCAGATCCAGTGATCCAGATCCACGCAGGATGACCACAAATGGTCATAACTAAACTGAACGTCAACACTTGGCCACCGAGGCATCAGAAACATATTATAATTTTTTCTAAAAGCCATGGTCGTGGTACAGTTATTATCAACCAGTTAAAGTGTCGTGTTCTCAAAACTCGATTATCATAATTTCACAGTGTCGCCACGCCAGTAATCAAAACTTACCGAACCTTAGCATAATTTTGTTAGAGAAGTCATAATTTTACCGCTATTTGGGTAGGTACCTTATCTAGAACTGTACCTACGTTAAACTAATAGGTTCGCAATTAAAAAAAAACACTTCGTGCGCACGGCATATGTAGGAAACAATTTAAATGTCTCTAAAAGACTATATTAATGATAGATTTTCTTAAACAGCATAATCATAGTATACAATGACACTTTACAGCAATCTACATTATATTAGCAGGCACACGACGCACATAGAAAGTGTAAGTAGTTTCACTGCATGATTTATTTGCAAGTAAATAACAAATATTCGCACTCACACGTAAAACAGAAACTTGCTATTTTAAATATTTTACTTAGACAACAAAGCTATGTAACAAAAAAACAATGCTATATACATACGTAACCATTTTAATAAAGTATCTGTGTCTTGATTTTTCATGCATATTTCGTGAAAGTTTCCTATTATGAAAGTCAATTAATCAATCACTATCCTGCGCTAATAGCTGTCTTCGCATCTCCATGGCAGAGGGATGATACTAGATTTTTACTGTTAGACCTCCCCTCCCCCCTTCGAGCTTTCGTAACTGGATTAGGGAAGAGGAGAAAAATCCACACTACCAGGAATTGCCCCAGAGACGGTATAGGCAGGCCTAGGACCAATTACTACTTAGTAATCGGTGTAAACGCGTATTAGCCCATCATAATAATCCCTTACTAATCCTAAGAACACAGAAATGTAAAACGCAACTGCATGAATGTGTAGGATCGACACTAATCGCTTCGGATCGGTGCAAACAATGGCCGGCCGCTGCGCGCGCGCCGACTGGAACCAACCCTCGTTGCGACATGAGTGTAACTGATTTATCGCGGCATTTCTATGAGTATGCAGGCCAAGTTCGGCAGTTGCATCATCACCACTGTTTTAGTCGTACATTGATACAAGGACGTTCAAAAGACATAAATAAAATTAAACATAATGAAAAAACAAAAACGTATGACGATCGGGGTCTTCACATTGTCTCAATAGTGTGTTTGACATTAGAATTAAGGAGTAATAAAGTCACGCCACCGACATACGATTTCCAAATAGTAGAATCGACCAGAACCGAACCAATATCACAGATACGTCGATGAGTAAATTAAAAAATAAATATGAGTTACATTGACATGATCAACAAAACGAAATTACAAACAAAATCAAATCAGAAAACGTTGTGACCTGCGAAGAACGTTATACTTATCCCGAATATTCCCGAATTGCTGTTTAGTAGGAAAGTGTTGTTTTTTCAAGAGAGCTCCTTATTTTTACGACACATTCTCGAGATGGGCTTAAAAAATTTATATAATTAGGTCAAGTTCGGGTGTTTCATTCCTTTGAAGCCAAAAAGTACGTACTGGTTAGGGTAAGACAGCTTTTACAGAGCAGTATTTGGGAATTTTGAGTTTCACGCCACCATCCTAACAATTAGGGTAACTGCGGGCACTGAAACCGGTAAAATTTCAAACCGGTCTCGGCCATTGACTCCGATATAGAAATAGGTTCGGTTTGTGTTTTGGTTTCGTTCTATTAACCGGTAAATTTGAAATAGTTGTTCTCAATTCTTATTCTAATCTGTTAATAAACCGTGAATCACCGGTTTTTACACATTTGTCTGACATAATAAAGCGGCCAATTTGATTTCCCATAAAGGGATTGAAATCGTTCGCGGTTTTGTATAATGGAACTGAGTAAATGAAGTCCTACTTCCTAATCATACAATTTTCTAACCAAAACACATTAATGCACGGCACTTTTCAAGACTAGGTACTGAACTAATACGCTAGGGTTCACGTTCACGAAACTATGACGATTGAACTATAATTTCTCGCATCTAACGCGAGTACCGTTATTTTATACAAGAAGAAATTCATTTTACGAATACCCCTCCCAGCTCCCGGGGGCTGACTCGCCCCCCAGCTCCCGACTTCCTACAGTTCCAAAGGACTCGACAGAAATTATATACCCACTAAAACTCCTTGTGATGGGATCATCACATGTCGTGAGGTTCGGGACTACGGACAGCAAACTCCGAACTCCACCCTGCGACGGCCCGCTAATGGGGAAAACGCCCAGGCCAGTTTGGGCGCCCTCCAGACTCCCGTGAGACTCGTGCATTGCAGCTATGGAGTGCCCCACCCCACACAGCCCTGCACAGTCACGTAAGCCTCACTGCAGTGGAAGTAGGCGGGCGAACTGCCGCCTCTTTCTACCAACTCGCCTACGACGGATTGGGTCCACATGGGAATTTTCCTCGCAAACCCTCTCCACGGCATCCTTCAGCGAAATGACTGCTTCACTGAACGAAGCCATGGCCCTCTATGACCTGTTCCCGATCCGATTAGAACCCCTCGGAGAATCTAGTAGCGCACGGAGACACGCACCAGTACCTGATGCCGTTCCCTCCAGCAAGCCTAGCAAACTCTCCAAAAAAATCTACGCGATCGTTCTAACCGCTGCGTCCTAGGACCCCTCAGGGCGCCTGAATTACTAAACCACTATCGTATACATTACCTACCAAAAAGGTTAGAATCATGTTTAATGCAACAGTGCCAGTCCATTCGCCATGTACGAAAGTGGGCAGGCGAACCCTTTAAGTTTCTCGCCGCCCCCAAAAAGCCCGGCGAAGCTGAAAATCAAGTGGCAAAACATGACCGTCATTGTCTCCAGCATGGCTTTCACCCGAGCACCTATTTATTTATTTATATCTTTATTGCTTTCCCATATGTATTACAAGGATCTTAAAATTATGTCAAGAACAGTATGAACCCTGTCGGGCACAGCCAAAATTAGGGGAGAGGAGGACGTTTTTGATGTGCTTTTTCATTTTATTTAAATTTATTATTTTGTAGATCGTCTTTAAAATACTCTTGTAATGTATACTTAGTAACCCTTTTCTGAACCCTTTTCTGTAAGTAATTGTTTTAATTTCCCTTAAAAATATTTTTCTGATAGGATGTTTAAAATTGTAATTAGTAATTTGTTAAATATTTTAATGCACATATCACTAAAGGACTGCTTGCGTGTAGATGAAGTTTTGAGGTGGATAGCATTAGTCTTGATTGAGTTTTTGGGCGAAATGAATATTTTGTAGGGATGTCCTGTCTATTAGTGAAAAAATGAGAGTATTTTTTCATAATTCTGCTCGGCTACCGAGCGACTAAGTAACATATTGTTGTACGTATTTACACATAGCTTCTATGTAGGACTAGTTTTTGTGCTAAAGACACATTTATAACAGTACTATACAGAGTCTAACGAGCGATATCAAATTACTAATCCGGCTATGGTCCATTGTTGCCAGCATATGTTGTGAGAACTGAGAAGATTGTGTTCTAATGTGCCAAAGCAGTTATTCGGTGATGGACCTTGTGAGCTGTGAAATGTACAGTTAGGCACGCGTTAAATGTCACTTTTGAACTGAGTTTGCAACTTCTTTATGCTGTCGTGATAAGGATCGCGTTTAACTTGTTGTGTGAAGTCTAGTGCTGCCGCTAGACGACCTATTTACTTTTCTTATAACATGTTGATGTTGATGAATAAACGCCTTAATATGTAAGTTATGTGTCTTGTTATGTCACGACCTCTCTTAAACAGAATATGTAAAATTACCTGAGGTGTCGTATTCGTAACATTTATTAAATTCTGGTTGCAGACTTATTTCCTCTAGATGCAGACTTATGTCTTTATCTTATATCTTTTTTTTTCGTTAACATATTCTAGTTCTACAAAAAAAAACATACTTAAGTAAGTAAATGAAAATAATGGAATAAGATTTCAAAGTACTTAAAAACAGAGTTATTAAAATCAACATTAAGTGCATGTGCCCACGATCCTTAACACTTTCAATATAATAATTATAATAAATATCATTTATTGTTCTTCATAATCCTAAGATTATGTACCTAAGTACAGGCCAATAATAAGTACAAAAGATTGATTATATTATATATTTAGTATAAAGGATCTTATGGAGGATAAAGGAGAGTACAAATATCCTAGATTTAGAATGGTATTGTTTATTGTACTGTATTGTATTGATTGATTGACGTCTTAATACTTTCATAATCAAGTATTATCTTTTAAAAAACAAATAGAAAACGAGAGACTACAAACATTAGGCAATAATGTGTTAATAACATAACCTAGGAAGTGTAATCAATCGTGTTACATAGAAAGTACTTTTCAATTTCGCCGCTTTATAATCGAACTCATATTTTAAATGCAAACGCATTGTTTACGTAAACATTATGGTTGTCCAATAGAGCAGAAAACATGTTCCGTTTGGGCAGAGTGCTCTCGTTTATCGAATTACCGTTAATAATAGTAACTGAGAGGTAAGTTTGACGGTTTGTTCATTCAACGTTCCCTGTTTCCGTTTTTGGACACGAATTTATATGCTTCGATGACATAGGGTGGCTTCAATGTTCGATAGGAACCAGTAATCGTCACTTTTTTTCTTTAGAAATAGGGGTCAGATTTTTTAATTTTTTTACTTTAGTGACAATTGCCTAATGACCATCTGCTTCCTAGCGGTCATCCAGTAATCATCATCATCTCAGCCAAAAGACATCCATTGCTGGACAAAGACCTCCCCCAAGGATCTCCATCACAATGACCGGTTTTGTGCTGCTCGCATCCAGCGGCTTCCCGCGACCTTCTAATATTTCAAAGAAATTTTAAGTTATTTCTTGACGACGTAAACTGCTATCGGACACTGGGTTATAATGTTGTACACTAATGCCACTAAAATTTTATTTACAGGGAGTCAGTGCTCACACTCAGGTGCCTAGTAAGTACGAGTTTTAATTAATCTTTCAACGGGGCTTTGCTTCAATGCGCCACAAATTCTCATTTTCGTTAGCGAAATCAAATGGTAAATAGAACTTGCACTGAGCACAGGTATAGTACAGGTATTTTAGCAATTTAATTTGGTAATAGTTCCTCAAAATTAGGTCCTCGTTCCAAACAGTTTCTATATTGTACGATAAGAACCACGGACAAAGACAAAACAGCATCACCTGCCTTTAGGCTTAGATTTAGGTTTAGATTTTAATCTAAACTAGCTAAAATTCATAGCGAACCATCAATCAAGAGATTACACGTTATTTTAATAAGTTTAAATGTTAGTTACGCGGTTTGGCAGACAAAAAATAGTATTAGTATTTGACATAATATGTTCCTTGAAGGATATTTTTTACGCCAATAAGATATTTAAAGATAAAGTAGAATATCACAAAATATAATATTTTGTGTGACAATGAATAAAAACTTTTTGCTGTCACCTTTTTAAAAAAAACACCTTAAATCTGGAAAAATCCCATGTAGACATAACCTACAGTTTGGTTTGGTATCTTTCCATACAACATAAACATAATTAGAATTGCATAATTATAGATATTACTTCTTTTATGATAATTTGAATTCTCATCACATGATTCTTGTTTATTTCAAAGTAAAATGATACTACTATTATACAACACTAAACATTCCTAACATTGTAAATGTATACTTCAAGGTACATAAATTTACAAAACAAAACAATGTCGAAGGTAAGTGACGTAAGAATGTTGTCATACTACAATATGATTGCAAGAAGATTCTCCGAAGATTTGCATAAAAACAATTTGTTAACTTTGTAGGTAACAACGACTTCATACTAATTGCTGATTGCGGATCTATTGATAACTCATTTGTTACAACCATTGCCAAATCGCTCACCACTAGCGCACTCAATTGTTTTATAGAATCGATAATAGTTTATCGCTTAATTTACTTTATTACGGTGAGAATCTTTATGTGGTTTCTATGAGATATTTTTTAAAACCCTTAAAAAAATTAAACCTCGGCTTTCGTAAGATATAGATATAAAAAAGAGGACTTCTCTTCGGAAAAGTGAAGAGTCATGGCTGCGGTTTATTTTATTTTTTAAAGTTTGTGTTATGTCGATTATTAATGTAAAATAATGGTAGGTTATTAACCGTTAAGTGTTCGTGAGTGTGCACGAGTGTTGGCAAATGAAACAAAACAGTGCAACGTCACTTTTCAAATTCTCTCAACAAGTTCGCGTGAGATCTTAGTAAAGCCCCACATCTTTACTGAGATACTCAAGGGGTTGGGGCTATATCATTTCTCACTTTTCATTTCTATTACTTATCATCATCCTAAAGGAAGGAAATATTTTTATTTATATGTATATTTGTAAGAAAAATTACTTTGACACTGGCTAAATGTGTTAATTGCACGAAGCCAAGATCAACTAAAAGAAAAAAAAAAGTAATAAAGAACAAAATTACATAAAATAGGTTAAACATATTTCGGTGGTTGTTTCTGACATACAATACAATTTTATTTGACATCCGCGAACACAGCATTGTAAAAATTGCTTAACTTTTTCGAGCGCGTCAACCGCTATGCACCGAAGTAGCTCCGAGATGATTTAGAGGACATTATAAAAACTTGGTTTGGTTGTTTTAGTGTTAATTTGATTTTACCAAATTAGATACAGCTACTGTTAGATTCTTTTGTATGTGAAATTGAAATTGTTCGTCGATGATAGCGATAAGGAAGAAATGCGATTGCTGAGTTTCTTGCCGGTTCTCTAGGTAGAAGGTCTCCGGCCCTGTAGACTTTTGAACCGATTGGCGGTACATGCATGAAAGCAAAGTCATTGCAGCCTTACCTGTAAAAACTGTTAAAAACAACATTTTTATTTTAGCGTATAGTATTTTTAGTAAAGTAAAGTAAGTTAATAAGTATTATAAAATACTTTTGGCTCTCTGGCCAAAAAAAGGGTGAAACATTACTCAGTTTTAAGCCGGTTTTTCTCAGTAGCCTTTCCAGCTCGTAAATCTACAGAGACCACAATGGTTGTGACATAGTCTCCGCAGATTAACGAACCTTAGTGATGCAGTAAGTAAGTGCGTAGTGATTTTGAATTTGGATAAATCGCACGCTTTATTATTGGCAATCAACATTAATTTTATGCTATTGATAAGTACTTAAGTGCTGAAAAAAATTCATGGTGCGTCCGACCTCTGAGCGAGAAATAATAAATTTCGCAATTGATTGTTGTCGGTTGCGCAAGCGGCCATGCTGTCGCCTTCACGCCTATCGCCTGTAGGACGTGCGTTACGATATATGTTAATGTATGTCGAAATAGCTGGTTCTGTTGGGGGTAAAAATGACCCGAGTTTATAGTCTAACTAAGAAATCTCGGCCATTAACAAAAGCGTCGTTCGTCTCACCTAGGCCCCGATCACGGTAGCTGGAAACGACAAAAATCAAACCTTGACCAAAAACGTCACGTTCAGCACATTTTGAATCGCGCTAAATATTTTAACAACAATAATGTGGGAAATACGTTGGCGCAACGCATGATCTTCGGAGCTAACGAGCGATCGAATTTTTCCATTTAAATACGAATCGCGGTACGTTTCGAGTTCGACACTGGTAATAAGACTGCTTCTGTGGTCTGCTGATTCAATACAAACTCATTGGTGTGTCGGTAGCTTAATTTTGACATTAGGACTTTGTTTGGTCAAAATAATGACCGGTACAGCCTCCATCAGGCCTGAGCTTAAGTATGATAATTAAAATAGGTACATCTCAATGGTATGTCATGGAAAGGTAAGATAAGACAGTAAAAAAAATTCGAAATCAAGCCACTGACACACGATTGTGGACGTTTTTTAAATAACAGAATCGAGGCTCTGTTGTATGTCACGATAGAAATGGAAGCGCACTTTACCCAGATTCCTTGACCACTGATGAACTAGCTTACTTTAAACTGACAGAACACAACAATACAGTTAGTAATTTTTTATAGTTATTTTACTACGTGTAGGTTATATTGAAACTAAAAACTAACTTACGACTAACTACCGCTGATTTCCTTCACCGCACTACACGCAATCGACTGTCATTCCATCCACATCACCTTGATGGATGGCGGTCTACTACTGTGCGCTTTACACGAAATTTCTTGCCTCGAACTACAGTGTTGTGGAACCAGCTCTCGGTGGCGGTATTTCCGCACCGTTACGACCTTAGGATCTTCAAGAGACGAGCTTATTCCTTCCTCAAAGGCCGGCAACGCGTTTGCGATTCCTCTGGTTTTGCGGGTGTTCATGGGCGGCGGTGATTACTCTCCATCAGGTGATCCGCCTGCTCGTTTGCCTCCTTCTTTTACAAAAAAGGACCACTTCATAAAAGGCTACTTTCTTCGGAACTGATTTTAACATTCAACTACTTAGAGTTATAAAATGTTCAAAATGATTTTTAAAGCAAATTTTGTTGCGAACAAATTACAAAAACACAAATGTTGAAAAAATGTTAATGACGGTAGTTGTTGACATTGAATGGGCGCCTTTGGCTTACAAAGTAAAAAGTGTTGAATAATTTCGGCGGGCTGGTTAGAACCACGATAGCTCAATTGGAAGAGCACCTGACCCGGAATGTCAGAAGGGTGCAGGTTCAAATCCTGCTCGTGGAAATTTTTTCAACATTTGTGTTTTTGTAATTTGTTCGCAACAAAATTTGCTTTAAAAATCATTTTGAACATTTTATAAAATAGCTTGCTTATTTCTTAACTGATCTTTAATATTTGTAAAAATATTATGATCGGATGTTAATGACGGTAGTTGTTGACATTGAATGGGCGCCTTTGGCTTACAAAGTAAAAAGTGTTGAATAATTTCGGCGGGCTGGTTAGAACCACGATAGCTCAATTGGAAGAGCACCTGACCCGGAATGTCAGAAGGGTGCAGGTTCAAATCCTGCTCGTGGAAATTTTTTCAACATTTGTGTTTTTGTACTTAGAGTTAATTGAACAAGTACTATTTTGCGTTATTAATTTTATCGCTAGTAACCATTAATCTTTGCAGATATTGCGCTGGATAATTACAATTATGACATTAAATAAAATGCATGAACTTACCAAGAACTTAATCACAACGGGTAGGTTATTAAATTTGACCGGCTCGTAGATAATTTATTAACCTAATAAGGTTAATAAATTATCTATCATGGCGGAATTTCATAATTAAGCATGATTCTGACAAACGATTGTTTACCAATTAAAAACAAAGAAAAACCGATTCACAGATGTGATGCAGTTACAATTTAAAATAATGAAATGTTACATTTAAAACGACAGCTTTATTGTTCAATATTTGTAAAAATATTTATTTGGGATGCTTAAAGAGAAACTAGCTAGATGAAGTTGATGAAACTACATTGACTATTAGTTGAAACACCAAATCGAGGTGCTTGTAGTTATAAATAATATATAATAGAATGAAATGAAATTTATCATTATACGAGTAGTTCTCTCAATTTAATATAATTCAATTAAATTTTGTTAATTGTGTATGTTAATGTTTTTGTGTTGTGTTTTGTGTAATAATAGCGTGTCAAATTTTGACATTGCTTTAAGCACGTTAACCCTCAAAAGGTGTGCTTAAGTTGAACCTTAAACTAATAGCTGTCTCATTTTTGTTAATAAAGACGGAGAAAGACAGCATCAGCTTTAACATAAGCTCACAAGGTAAGTGTCCTACGCATGTTTCTATGCTGTTGTAATGTAAACACAAGTCTCTGGATTGTGCTCGCTTAGAAACGCTAGGCATTGCGGAGGAGTGTTGCCAATCGCAAACTATAGTAAATTCACACTTTCGTAACGTAATAAGGCTGTAATGTAATGTAACACTGGTGCGAATGGCTATCACGAAGATGGCTAAACCTTAACTTTCTTACCGATGTGTGTCGCTAATGTTGAGAAAATTGTAGTAACGTATTATTCACCAATTTTGCAGAAAATAATATAGAATATTTATTGAGGAGCTCTATGGCGCAGTGGTTAACGCGCCCGGTCTGCGAGTGCTTAGTTTAAGCAACTTTCGCAAAGGCCGGTCATCGGATGGGTGACCAAAAATGTATCATCTCGAGCTCCTCCGTGCTTTGAAAGGCACGTAAAAACGTTGTTGGCTGCATTAGCAGTCGTGACCAACAGACAACCGCCAATCCCCACTGGGCTTGCGTTGTTGTTTATGGCCCGTTCTCCCTATCCATCCATAGGGAAGGCTCGTGCCCCAACAGTGGGGACATAAACAAAAATTTACTGATGAATATGGAATAACATTGAAAACTGAATGGCAGCTCGGAAGCAAGTAGTCTGTATTAAATTGTTGATAAAATTAAAAATCAGATGCTGTGACTTTTTTTTTATAAAAGGAAAAAAGCTAACTTAATTTTAGAACATTGTTTCTTAAAGTTTGTCGCAAACTATAGAAAATTCACACTTTCGTAACGTAATAAAGCTAGTGCGGCTGAACAACGCGAGTATGGCTAGAGAACCGGCAACTTTCTTACCGATGTGTGTTGCATATATTGAGAAAATTGTAAAAGTTAACATAATTTTAGAGTAGTTTTCTAAAGTTTGCGCGTTCACTACGTATTGAAATAAAAGAACTTAGTATGTATTACCAATCTTATTTATGTGTTACAAATCTACTCTCATGTATACTCGATATTATCTTTACATTAATACGAGAAGAAAAAACTTTGTACTCGTTTTTAAACATATTGCACGCACTTAGGAGTGTGTCCTGTCCCGATCCGATCCGAACTGCTCGGAGAATCTAGTGAGGAACGGGGAGACGCACTAGCACAGCACTAGTGCGTGATGCCATTCCCTCTAGAAAACCTCTGACGGGTGCTTCAATCACACGGTCTAAGCCTTAACCCGTTTCTCGTCACCCCCAAAAATTTCGGTTACGCTGAAAATGCAGCCTAAGGCGATCAGCAAATTCTCTCAAAAAAAGGAGGAGTTACATTACATTGTATATTTTATGAATTACGATCAATTTTCGACCACTGGACAACCGTTAGTTAAATTGTTTTAGGTACCTATCTATTTTTGCATACGTAATTAAATCAAAATTAAACATTAGTTTAATTATTATTCAGTTGATTGCATATAAATTAAGGGTATTTTTTTTTAGTTCATTCTCTTTTTTTCTTCATTCTAATTTAGCTTTTAAAATCACAATACTTAAAAACTTAAGAAAATATGAAAGAGGTATGTAATACTGTGAGACGTGTTGAATGCATCTCATTACGTATGACTCTTACGAATTAGTCACTCGACCTCAGTGTGTTGAGCAAGATAGAGGTACAGTGTTTGCTTTACTATAAATCTAGATAGGAGCTCGAGTTGTTTATAACTTCATCCTATAAAGCCCAACGCCACATAGTTAAGAGTGATATCACGGGATAGTAAGCTGCTTTTGACTCATTAATTACTTAGTGCTCAACAAATATTTAGAAAGTCTAGTTGCCAACTAGTTTTGCTTTGAAGGAGAGTCTGCGCCGTCGACATTTTAATAAAATTAAGCTTTAAACAGAGCAGTTGATATCTGAACGTCTAAGCTTAGCCTTAACTTCGTAAACCCTACGGTGCCTGTGGAAAGCTTGTACAGACATTTGCGCATGACCCTATCCAAAAGTGTCAAATTTATTTAATAAATGTTCAACCTTAAATCCTAGGTGTAAAGTTCAAAGTCTATTGAGGAAATTTGTCAGTTTGTGGTAGTTTGATAGTCTTGTACCTAACCTATCTAGTAGATGCCGCAAAATAACTATGCTGAAATATGAATTAAAAATGTGGCTTGTCAGTAACTTTTTGTGATTCTGCTATTATTACATTTTGTCATTCATTTTAGTAAGCCTTTTAAGATGAACTGATAAATATTATTAGTCCATGGTAAAGTACATACTGTATGTACCTAACCTACATTATACATATAATAATCGTGAATTTTCAATTAAAAACTATTTTATGATAGCAAATTAGAATCATAATAGGAAATAATTTTAATTGTCCATCATCAATCATGTCATAATTAATCGTTTATCTGGGTTTGGGGAAATACGTCGATGTAGTTTCATTGTTTATAATTTCCATTATAAAGTGTTGTATCATTATTGGTAAAATAGAATATTAAGATGTTGTGTAGGTAGTCATTTTTTTCATGTGGCCGTCATAGGGTTAGCATTTGCAAGGATAAGGGAGTGCGCAGACGACGTACTTTTGTCCGCTTGCTTTGTAACTTTCAGTCCCTCGTGTGAGTTAGTCGATAAAAAAGCAAGCTACCTATTTTGACGGACAAGAAAATCCGTCGTTTGCGCAATTCCTAAGTGTGCAGTGCGCTTCTAAGTTGCCCAAATAGTTTTGAGACGACCAGCAACTCAATCACCCTGTGATCGGGGACCCACCATAGGGTTCGAAACGCCATGTACCAGGACAAAATAATCTTTAATAAAATATACAGGATATAATCGTTAGTGTGACCAGGCGATTATTCCGTAACTATTACAAATATCAAAAAATTTTAAACTGATATCGAAAGTACGTTACCTAATGAGTAAAATGACATCAAGAACTTGTTAAAAAACAAACGGGAAGTATCCAAAATTTTACATTAAACACTCCCATACATTTAGTATGAGATTAGTAGAAAAGTCTTAGTTTCCTTATTTTAAGTGGTCTAGTACTCATTTTACCTTAATCATATTTTATGATTACATTATGATATGATAATAATGATTTTCAAGTAGATACACGTGCAGATTAATTATATTACCACTTCAAATTAGTAATAAACCTTGATTCAATATCGCATTAATTTAAACTGGCTGAAAAACAACACACTACAAAAATAACAAAATTTTGTACTTACTAAGAAATAAATATTATTTAATTAAAAGATAGTTTTATTACTTTGTTAGGTTAATAAACAGTTTCCTTGAAT
Organism: Eudonia mercurella; assembly: GCA_963082485.1. Lineage (NCBI taxonomy): Eukaryota > Metazoa > Arthropoda > Insecta > Lepidoptera > Crambidae > Eudonia > Eudonia mercurella. The sequence goes on from OY720026.1 coordinate 17,723,081, forward strand.
ATCAGTACTAAGCTAAAATAACCTTTCAAAATTAGGAAACTAAAACCTTTCTACTAATCTCATAGGTACTAAATGTATCGGAGCGTTAAATGTCAAAATTTTGGATACTTCTCGTTTGATTAAAAAAAAAGTTATTTATGTCATTTTACTCATTAGGTAACGTACTTACGATATCAGTTTAAAGTTTTTTGATATCTGTATTAGTTACGGAATAATCGCCTGGTCACTGTATGTTATTGAACTCCTTCTAAACGGCTGGACCGATTTGGATGAAGTTTTCTGTGTGTTCAAGTGGATTCGAGAATGGTTTAGAGTTACAATTGGACCCGATAGGTGGCGCTGCTATAGGGGTCCATCATGGGATAAGGGTGTTCTTAAGCGGACGAATGTTTGTTTTGTTGTCATGGAAACTGTCAACGTTTTGTTTGTTTTGTTGTCTAGGAAACTGTCAAAGCAGCACAAAGTCCGCCGGTCAGCTAGTAATATGTAAAATCAAGCACGACTAATTCCGAAAAAAACATTGTTACTGGTCTAAGGGACGCTTGTCCGCTTGCTTTGTTACTTTCAGCCCCTCGTGCGCGTTAGTCGACGTATGCGATCTCATCATCATCATCATCAGCTCATGATTTATGTCCCCACTGCAGGGGCACGAGCATTCCCTATGGATGGATAGGGAGAACGGGCCGTATGCGATCTATTTATATCGCATAAATAGTATGCGATCTATTTAAGAGAATTTACAAGAAATTCTTCGGGCAAAATTCCTACGTTTACGCATACCCTTACAAAAAAGTTTCCAAACCCTTTGCATCTATCTAGTGTGTAAGAAAAACGTAATAATCACCTAGTGTGTTATTATTTACGACCGGTCACGCACCACAGTTAGGTTGACTACATGTACCTAATTAAACTCTACGGGTAATTAGATTTTATAACGCTCAGCGCGGTACAAGCAGACCGTATAGTGGTCTGTGGACTAAAAATGGCGGAATTTTAAACGTCTAAAGACTAGCTGGCTCAAGGTCAAGATCGTTTTTTTACGTATATTCGATCGTATATTTACGAGTAAGCACAGTGCCTTGATCTCACCTGATGTTAAGTGATGATAAGGCCATTTGGTAGAAGCGCACTTCACCCGGGATCCTCAACTAGTGAGGCACTGGCTATCTTATCTCTAACTGCCGGAGCACAACAATGCTACAAACATTGATGTTATGCGACATATTTAGATAAGATGGTAGCTAGTCAGGCGGACTAACAAGTCCTACCACCAACCAAACCGAGTACACAAAGATGTACCCCCCGCTGGGAATCGAACCCGAGACCTCTGGGTCTAAACCGGTAGTCTTAACCACTAGACCACAAAGGCGGTTTATTTTAGAGATCGTATTTAGTTAGACGTCGAAATACATCCTTTCTTGGAACACGAATACATCTGCAGGTAGTTTTTTGTATACTGCATATAATGGTGACTTACCGATTGACATGAATACCTCGTCTCATCATCATAAACTTCGGGAGTGAAAGAGACACTGTTGAAAATTCCTAATAAATAAAACTAACAAGACAAGTTTTTGACAAGTTTTTGACAATTGGCTAAAACTTAATTTAAAATATAACTTTTTAAACTATCATGGTCACTTACATTAGAATAAATATTATTAACGGGATTATTATCCTTGATAATTATCATGGCATATGCAACTGTGCCGAAATATCGGATACTCAAACACAACAAAAAACATGGTAATAATCCCGTTAATCATATTTATTTTTATTAAAATTAGGTCAAATAGCAGAAATATTCAAGTTTTTTTATTATATATGTACCAGTGTTTTATATAACTAGCTATGCCCCGCGGTTTCACCCGCGTTAATTAGCGAACAATCTAATTTTCCCCGTTTTTGCAACATTTTTCATTGCTGCTCCACTCCTATTAGTCATAGCGTGATGTAATATAGCCTGTAAGGCCGAGAATAATTGTACTTTCTGTGAAAATATTTTGTCTCCCAACTACACTGATTAAGTGTTTCGTCAATCTCTATAAAAAAAGAAAACTAACATTTGATTTAAACTCTTTCAACTCAAAGTTTAAAGTAAGCAAAAGTTGTGTCTTCATTATTGAATCGGTTGAGTTATCGATAGTAATGTTACTGAATTTTCGTAGTTTCTTAGCTGCTATAACCTGGTAACACATTTACTTTTGTGATGTTGGTACTCCTGTCAAAATTAAAACTATAACATTGAGAAAAATTACGAGTTCGTGTTGTTCGTGAATTGCAGCGTAAATTTTTATCAACTAACTTTTAAAGAACTATCTTGGTCAAGATAAGTGTATATTTCTTTGACTCGTGTTAATATCATCAACGGTAAGTGCTAATGAAGTGAATATTAACGTAATAATTGTGTTTAGACTAAAACTAACAGTTAGAGAGGTTATTTAATCCAAAAATGTTTCAAAAACTATCGTAAATCAACGGTAAAATTCGGTTGTGTTTCCATAAAGGTAAGTGCAGGCAGAAAAATCATTGAATCAATAATTGACATCTTGCTTATTCGGTTCTATGGGTAATTAAAAACTTCGGTTTGAAAGAAAGTATATCTACTATTACGACAAGTATGTACACAACAAGCAGAAAATAGCTTGTTAGTATGACTGAATCTATTCCACGTGTTTTTTATGTTATATTCTTTAAAGTCTTAAAAAAAATAATTCGAAATTATGGTTACTGTAATCGATTCAAAGAAAAAACATCGTTATTTCATGCGCGATAAAGCGCATTTTTGCAATTGAACCTATTACAATTTATTTATTTATTTTAAACTAATAATTATATAACAAACATTAAAAACAAATGAAATAGATCCATTTTTTGTGTCTATACGGGTGATTAAAAAGTCCCTGAAAAGAGGTAAATGGGAGATTCCATTAACGTAATAGAACAACATTTACTACGGAACCAACCCTGAACCCTGTGTTACCCTCAATAAATGGACTATTCAACAAAAAAATAATTTTTCGATTCGAATCAGTAGTTCCTGAGATTAGCGCGTTCAACCAAACAAACAAACTCTTCAGCTTTATAATATTAGTATAGAAAAGTATAGATAATTGTTTTAGTAGAATTTCCCACATACTTCTTATATCTCAACAAATTGTTATATAAAAAAAAACACAAATGTTGAAAAAATATTATGATCGGATGTTAACGACGGTAGTTGTTGACATTGAATGGGCGCCTTTGGCTTTCAAAGTAAAAAGTAAATAGTGTTGAATAATTTCGGCGGGCTGGTTAGAACCACTATAGCTCAATTGGGAGAGCACCTGACCCGGTATGTCAGAAGGGTGCAGGTTCAAATCCTGCTCGTGGAAATTTTTTCAACATTTGTGTTTATGTGCGAAAATTTGCGTTAAAATTATTTAAAACAAATTGTTATATATTATTCACTGGCTTATTTATGTAAGGATGGAGAGAGAGAAATAAAGCATATTCAGAGTGAAAAGAAGGTATCTGTTTACGGTAAATAATTAACTGTTAACAGTGCATACGGGTACACAACATACTTCATCTTCATCATCTACCTACCTACCTACCTACCTACCTACATCTACTTATATAGTAACTATCTTTTTATATATATTTTTTTATGTCCCGGACAATCTTCCACTGGTTCCTGAGTGCCCAGAACTAAAACAACTCACTAAACTTCGTATATTTATTGAGAAACACACCAACTCGCTACTACATAGTTTTTTATTTTCTATATAATAAAACTGTCTTACTTCCATCATAGACAGCAAGAAGACACATAGGTACAAAAAGGCTCGAACATATTGTTCTGTTATGAACATATTGGGGGCGTAACTAAACGTAAAAAATAACAAATGTATAGACACACAATATAATATATATTAGTATTTTTATCGACTGTTTTGTGGTTCACATATTTCATCTTAGTCCTCTCGTTTTATGAATAATGTGATTATTGTTAGTTGTAGTGTTTAAGCATCATGTGTCATTACTTTTTTTGTTATCAACCTAAGCTAGTTGTGTACATTTATATTGGCCTTGGCTGTTTATGTACCGATTAAAATTAAATTAAATAAAAATAAAAACAAAATCATCATTAGCCTATACTGGTCCACTGCTGGGTATAGGCCTAACATAACATAACATATTTTACTACATAGCTAAATATGTGCTCATACTATTGACATAATCCAAATATATCTACTGACAATAATCAAGTTGGACACAATCCAGTTCTTGATGCCCACGAGTCATAATTCAAGATCGTTTTACGTATTTAGAAAACGCATAACCATATTGATCAAAACATGTATAATGTATACTTCTTGATTTAACATAATAACCATAAAACGAATAAATAATGGTGCTAAAATAGACCTAACTTTAGGTTTTTAAGTCAAGTGTTTTCGTTATTTTTTATTTATTTGTCATCAAATAGCCGATGGTATCCCATCCCCCCACTCATAGGCTTAACTCTTATTCTTGATTCTGCTGCCAAGCAAAAGAGTTCATTCACCGCGTTACAGTCTGAAGATTATGCGGACCAGGACTGGATACATACATCCAACTACTGGATACAGAGGCATGACAGCTAAAGTCTGGGCCTTACTAATAAACTTAGAACACAGTATAAGCTTGGAATAGATATTCCGTGTCCTCCTACGGAGGCACTGACTATCTTATCTATAACTGCCGGAACTGGACAATGCTACTAACATTGATGTTATGGCGACATATTTAGATAAGATGGTGGTAGCTAGCCAGGCGGACAAACAAGCACTAACCTCAACTAAACCGAGTACCCGTTGGGAATCGAACCTGGGACCTCTGGGTCTGAGACCAGGTCTTAACCACTAGAGCACAGAGCCGGTTAATTTCGAAGCTTATGCTCTGTTTATTAGTCAGAGTCGACAACACGCAAGCTATTTCTATACGCATGGACTAATAATTTAAGTACTATAAGTCCATCCCTATACCTAGTAACACTTGTAATGGTAATCCGGCTCGATGGACCAATGTTCGCGTCTTGATCTTGCTACACAAACTATCTTGATTATTCATGATAAATAAAGAGTCTTTGTTGATAATAAAATGATGTTTATTTCGTAAACTTGATTACAAATTAATTAATTGATATACGCTTGCTAACGACATGCCTTGATTGCAAATGTGTAGAAAATATGAATGAATATGAAAACGCTGATGCGATGACCTAAACGGTGTGCGGTAAAACCGTACAGCGGGTATATATAGGTTAAGATGAGGGTTTACTATCATTCGGACCGAGTATATTATGCTTGTTTACTCAGTCGAGCAAAAATTCGCAGGTCAATTTTTACAAGAACTATTCCGAGACATCGTTGACTCATCAAAAGCCGGACTAGGAGTTCGTTAGCACCTGCCATTGTTTTAGATTTTTTGTCATAAAAAAATTTGCAGTTCAGTTGGTAAAAGGTAATTTCTGTTTCGAGGTGCCTGGCCTTAAATAGGATAATTTGCAGGAAATGAGAACGCAATGCCGACTTTTGAACAAAGTATTCGTGTTTTTTTTTAAACGAGATACGAGAAAACTGTGTTGCCACTGCTAAACTAAGGCCTCATCTATTATTTCTCAACTTTTCCTATCCGAAATAGTACTTGTTGATGTAAATATGTATCAACAAGTTTACTAAGACTGATTGATCCTTCAAAAATAGAAGTAAGAATACGAAGTGTGTGTGTGGCATTGAATAGTTAATTTTTAGTTGCATTACTTTTAGGTGCATTACTATTTGCATATTTATGCTGGTATTATCCATCTTTGATGGTAGCATACTCGCATTATACAAATAAGAATAAAGAAAAGAAATTGAATGCCTTTGCTCAGTTTCTTGCAGGTTCTTCTTAGGTATAACAAAGTCTCCCGCTGTACCGATAGCATAGCGATAAGAGCTAAATTGGTTTATAAAAAATTGGTAGCAAAGCAACACTTAGATTTTTTATTTGTCGCTGTGAATGAGAGCTTGATATACAGCCAAATTCTTCTAAATTAAACCACTAAGCTATCGTTTGATACTTTTCCTCTTAAAATTATTGCCGCTGTGATTTTCCAATCGACTTGTGTGGGTTTTTGGTAGGACACTCAGAAACTTAAATACCTATATCATAGCCTATCTTGTTCATGAAAATTTAAACAGTGGTTTGCAAAAATATTATCCACGTATAACTTTTCATATTTTTGTTAGCATTGCCGCCAAACCGGTCTTAGATATATCATCTGACTCCTACAGGAGAAGAGAAATTGAGGTATCTTCTAGCATCAAGCAACTAATCCGGTTGTGTACCCAAAACAGGTGTAGGCAGCTCAAAGAAAGCTTAGGAATCATCTGTATTTCGCAGACGAACAAAAAGTCGAGGAGTACACAGTTTATCAGCGTTCTAGTCACGTTCTGTTAAACACCAGTGCCTACCCAAACATTACCATACGCGGCCTCCATCCAGTAACCAGGCTAACTTATAAGCTAAACTTAGTTAGAATGTACAACACACCAGGCATAAACCACGGCCCCCAAACAAACACCTACACAAATACCGAGCTTATTCCAGTGTCAACTTACGTGATAAAACACCGGCCAACGGGACTCCACAGACACAACCAAGTTACAAAACTGACACTATAAAACACCTATTATCACATAAAAAAATAAAATACACACTGAACAACACTAAAGCGAACGTTGCATTCGATTATTGAACGTAGCTTATGTTTAAAATTAGTATGTTTTCGTTCGATATACAAAAGTTTCGTTGGTTAACGAACGGGGTAGTTCTTTTACCAGCGCGCGGTAGGACTTTGCCTCCAGCGACCGTACCAAGCCGAACTGAGCAGTCAGTGACACTGCGCATGTTCTCCTCACCCTTTCTGACCGTTATTGAAACGCTACGAGGGAAAGAGACGGCTAATTTGAGGAATGCACCAACGTAATAGCTACTGTTTGTTGTACGCTGTCTCACCGATGGAGCAAGTTTTCCTACGCAAAAGAAAGAAACAGAAACAGCGGTGTAGCCTTACGAAGGTTCACGGTGAATAACTTGACAACGATGCGTAGAAAATAAAGAAAACTGAGGCTTTTGTTGTTAAGGCGATGTATGATATATTCCAAGCCCCATGGCTAGTTTTTCGTAACATTTTTGAAGTGAAAACTTCTTTAGCGGCGTTGTGCACTTTTTGGAATGGGTAAAAAATGTTAAACTCGCGTCAGGACACGTGACCTGATCGAAAATTCGTAAGACGGATGGAGAGTAGAGGAATAGGTAAAAAATGTTAAACTCGCGTCAGGACACGTGACCTGATCGAAAATTCGTAAGACGGATGGAGAGTAGACAGCTGGCGCGGCGTAATATAAATTTTTAATATAACTTAATATAACTTTTTAATGTAATATAAATTGTCATGTTTGTGTACGATAGCCCAATAAATAAATATTGTATTCTACCACATAAATGAGAGTACTTTTATACTGATAATTAAAGCAATTCCTGTAAAATTATTCCCTAACCATTCCAAAATATCAAAAATGCAACACGTTAATATTCAAGTTTTCACTTCTGCCGGCACTCCCAGAGTGCAACCCGTCGTTTTTTCCTATTAATCTATTTTAAGGTTGCTTCTAGTAATTTAAACCTTCAGTATTGTATTTAAGTTGTTGCTTTATTATATTACGTTAGTATAGTCAATGATAGTACATTGCTTAATAAAAAAACTATCTGCATCATTAATTTTTTTTGTCTAAAACCGCTTAATTTATTGAAATAAAGTAACACTACATTTACCACATGATGATGATGATGATTCTAGAAAAAATAAAAACCTTGAGCCCTATCAAATGTTTTATTCCAATAACTATGCCCCAAACAAGTAGATCTAACCCAACAAAGAAATAAGGAGAAATCATATTTTATTCATACTTATTCTATGACGATATTTGAAATGAAGTAGAAACTTATTAAACTATTGGCTAGCTGTTTAAATTTAGCCAAAAGGGAAGATACTCAGCTTAATGCGAGATGTGGTGATGAGACCCCAACATGTGTATTACTGTAAACGCTTGCATAAGCTAGGCCTTAACTGCTGCTGTCAAGGCACTCCATACAAATTGCTATCTTTACAGCTAACAATAGGAGTCATATTAGATTAGCAGATTTGTATTCCATAGTTTTAAGTACAATTACAGACCTGAAGTTCGTCATGATAAAGTTGGCAACATCGCTTTTCCTAACATCAGCGATGAAGTTAGCTGAAGCATACTTAGTTTGCGAATAGTGTTGGATAGGGTGGGTGTGTCGCTCGGAAATGTGATTGTTTACTAATTCGTTTAGATTTATACGTTATAAACATATTATATTGAAGGAGAGTGAGTTAAAATGCTGGCTACAGAGTATACTTTGGAGTTGTGCAATGTTTTTCACTCTGGACAAGTAAGTAGGTTATAGTTTGGTTTAAGTGTACAGTGTATAGGACGACAGTAAAAAGGCTTTACTTAAGGTTCTTTTTAAATGTCAGGTTTTAGTTAATAATAAATAGTTAGTGAATAATTAATCCATATGAAAATTTAAGCGGAAAGATTTATTTGATTTTTTGATATTAGGATTTTCTTGAAATGACTCGTTGATATCTTTTGTATGACAACATAGTTATCCTTGATTTTTATAGAAAAAGTTAAGTTATGTTACAAATATATGTAAGTAATATTTGTAATAAAAAACGTAGAGATTAATCTTTAGGTAATCATTTTGGAAATGTAAGCAATTATTAATATTTCGGTATTTTTATATAAATGTTCGAAAGTTTTGGGTAAAACAGGCATTTTGGAATGCCTAATTGGATGGTCCCAATCACTGTTTATAGTTAAGTTACTTTGATAAACAATGTTTCATTTTGTTTTTTATCTTCTACTTTTCTTAATAAACTCACTTTTAAATTACTGCAAACACTGCATTATTCGGAAATGCGTTTTATTTAGAATATTTTGAAAACAGTACTTGAAAAAAGATAACTTACTTTCTCTGTGCCCGTTATTATACTCCGAAAATTCAGCTTTGGCAGCCTGGCAGTCTTCATAGTTCAGTTAGAATAACACTGTCGGACAATTGGATTGCAAAAGGTCGTGGGTTCAATTCCCATCTGAACCTGAGGCATTTCGTTTATGCTCAAGTGCTGTTTTCAGTTTTTTTTTTTTTAATATTTACGGGTAAGCGCAGTGCCTTAATCTCACCTGATGTTAAGTGATGATAAGGCCATTTGGTGGAAGCGCACTTCACCCGGGAGGACCCTCAACTAGTGAGGTACTGGCTATCTTATCTCTAGCTGCCGGAACACAACAATGCTACAAACATTGATGTTATGGCGACATATTTAGATAAGATGGTGGTAGCTAGTAGCCAGGCGGACAAACAAGCCCTACCACCAACCAAACCGAGTACACAAAGATGTACCCCGCGCTGGGAATCGAACCCGGGACCTCTGGGTCTAAACCGGTGGTCTTAACCACTAGACCACAGAGGCGGTTAAGTTTCGATGTAAAAATAGCATTGTGTTTGTGAAATAACGATTTAAAATAAACATTGTTTTTTTTTAGGTGGAACCCGGCAGTTTCTTCCAACGTTTGACTGGCGGTGTCAAAACGGGAGTCATACTGAAAGATGTCTCCTTCACGACGCACAGCGGGGAAGTCACTGCTATCCTTGGGTCCAAGGGTAAAGTATATATAATCCAAAATGTTCTTATCATAATATAGCAGCCACTGCAGCCCTTATACGCTTGCAAAATCAAGGGTAAGCGCGCGGTAACGACCTTGTAGCAATCACATATGTATCTAGTAGGTACCCTGCCACTTGCAATACAACTCTTGACGACAGAAATAGGGTGGTCGTTATACAGTCAAATCCTAGGCAGAATACTACTACCAGGTTTGAAACAGATAATTTTGATTTTAATAAACTAGCGACCACCTGAATCCCATCATCTCGTCGTTCTGGCGGAGTTTTGGACAATCCCGTCTTACTTCTTGCCAATCTCATGATAGAGACCTACCTGCTAGAATGCTGACATGTTAATCACATGTCAGCATTCTAGTTCTAGGTTCTAGGTTAGGCTGTGCAATGTGGATCGTTCTTCAATCATCATCATCATCATCACCAGCTTCTTTTGTCTCCATCGCTGTGGCACGAACCTTCTTAATGGGTGAAATCAACACATATAGAACATATTTATAAATATTTCAATATTATTATAATATTTTATAAATATTTAATTCAGTTTCAGTGCAGCAATTAGCACTTAAAAATAAAAAGTAAAATTTACTATAGTGGTGTGTTATCAAATTTGTAGTATTTCATCTGCAAACATGAATCTGCATAGCCATCAATTGCAATAACCTTTGGATAGATGGCACTGTGCCGCTATAAGCACTCAAAAATTAAAAAAAAAGAGCAGTGACAAAATTCAGCGCTTACGTCAGCCTTCCCGGTAGCATAGCGGTCAGTGCAGCCGCCCGGATTGCGGAAGACCCAGATTCAATTCCTGACTGGATCGGGTGGCGTTTAATTTTTTCACTGTATATATCAAAAACATAAATAAATAATTTAAAAATAATTAATTATTTAATAATTATAATTTTATAGTCATAAACCACCACGCGGGCCTAGTGCAGTTTGGTTTTTGTTTAAAACTGCTAATACAACAGGGATCAACGGATTTCCTTGCCTTGGGACGCACGAATACGTATATGTTACAAAATTATTATTTATTTTCCAGGTAGCGGCAAGCGTGCCCTTCTCGACGTCATAGCCCGTCGGGTGCCTTCCAAGGGCCACATCCTACTCGAAGGAGTCCCGCTGGAGCACGACCAGTTCAACAACACCTGCGCTCTGGTTAGGCACTCCACGAAACTGCTGCCAGGGCTGACGGTGCAGCAGACGCTGGCGCTATCACTCACTAAGGTGATTTGGCTGCACTTATAAGACTTGAAAGAATTTTACTTGCGCATAGACGTCTGGCGCTTCTCGTAAAGGAATTTTAATAGACAATGGGCGTAAGGGATATACCTAAGGCAAAACCCTATTGGTTTTCTTCCGGGATGTTGTTGGAAACTTGGGGCCTGCCGTAGGTGCCTGCCCTAAGGATTACAAGAATTCTAAAAGCCATTATAGAACTTTCCAAAAATTTGCTTGTATGCGAAACTGAATTAAATGCAATAAATAACAAAATTACATTGTGGTAATTATACGGTTTTCCCTTTTAATGGTATTTTGTTATTCTGTTTGTTTTTTTTAGATATCAGGATATCTGAAATCTTCAAAAGTGAAACAAGTCATGGCTGATTTGGCGTTGTCACAGGTATTAAGCAAGTAACTGTTATTTACCCTATTACTTAAATAAGAATGGAAGTTTGTAGGTACCTATAACTTGAAATATTTCTACAGGTAGCCAAAAAATGCGTAACAACTTTAACGAAAAGCGAATACAGAAGATTGGTGATCGGCGTTCAACTTATTCGGGATCCCAGTAAGAAATTTTACAAAGTATTAGAATATTTTTTTGTTGCCTGTACCTTTCATGTACAATGGATGATAAATATTATGGATGCATAAATCAATACATCATAAATAAATACATTATAAATAAAAAATAAATCAATACATCCAAAACCTAAAACAATAATAAACCTTTAACAGACAGAACATGTTTGTTGGTTTTCAATTTTATCTCATTCAAATAAAGTTCAAAATGTGATGGGATTAGTACATCCCTCTGACTGTGAAAGGGTAAATTACTTTTACTTACCTACATGAAAAGATTTTTCCAAGTGTTATTAATAGATATTAATAACACTTGGAAAAAGATGCCTTGCCTTGCGACAACTCTTTCCTGATAGTTTAAAGGAGGCTGAACCTCGACTGGATTTCAAAAGGTATTCGATTCAATTTCCACCAGAGGCAGAGACAAGTCTTCTTTTTCCGCATGCTATTCTCAGTTGCAATATATAAAGTATTGTAAATGCGAATAAAAATATTAAAATCAACAAATAACTTGCCAATCACTACAGCGGTGCTTACTTTTTTCCAGTTATATTACTTCTTGATGAACCAACTTGGGACCTCGATCCTTTGAGCACGTATTTGGTCATATCCATACTCAGCAACGCAGCAAAGAAGTATGGTACAGCCATCATACTCACCATGGAAAAACCTAGATCTGGTAGGTATCTTATTATTTTATCAGTTGTTGATTTTTTTTGTATAGGACACTTGTGACCATCATCCTTACAAAGATACGTAATAGTGTTTCAATTCAATATTTTTAGCTTGGATTAATTATACTTTATTAATTAAATACCTGTTAATAATACTAATTAATTTATGCTAAGTGGGTGGTTGAGGAGCTCGATGGCGCGGTGGTTAACGCGCCCGGTCTGCTAGTGCTGAGGTTAAGGAAACTTTCACAAGGGCCGGTCATCGGATGGGTGACCAAAAATGTATCATCTCGAGCTCCTCCGTGCGAAAGGCACGTAAAGCCGTTGGTCCCAGCTGCATTAGCAGTCGTTAACAACCACCAATCCGCACCGGGCCAGCGTGGTGGTTTATGGCCCGTTCTCCCTCTCCATCCATAGGGAAGGCTCGTGTCCTAGCAGTGGGGGCACAAAATGAGCTGATGATGAAGTGGATAAAAGTAGTAAGTAAGTAAATAGCCCTATATACTGCCCAACTGCTAGGCAAAAACCTCCATCATTGAAATCAAGTCCTCGCTACAATTGATGGGTATTGGCTTAATCACCACGCTCGCCAAATGTGGGTTGGCGATCACAAACCCACGCTTTGCATCGAAAATCAGAAACACACTTTGCCCGACCTAGGAATTGAACCTAGGACGGGTTTCGGGCCGAGCAATTTGCCACTTGTCCACCGAGGTTCATGCTAAGTCCATGCTATGTCCACGCTAAGTCCATGCTATTTAAGTTCGTAGGTAACACTTAGTATTAATGCGAGTTTTATCTACTCCTCGTATTCATTTGAACACGTTAATGTTAACGAGAAATTTTATTAAAATTAAAGATTGTAACTCCTGTTCTCCCTCTTTCATGTGTCACCACTTCTCTCTACATCAGTGGTTCCTAAATTCCAACCTTTCTCCGACCATGGACCCTTTTTTTAATTTATTTGTTAGCAGCAGGACCACATAAACAGTATTTAAAAAAGTAGCTTTAAAAAAACACATATGTTGGAAAAAAATCCACGAGCAGGTTTTGAACCTGCACCCTTCTGACATTCCGGGTCAGGTGCTCTTCCAATTGAGTTATCATGGTTCTAACCAGCCCGCCAAAATTATTCAACACTTCTTACTTTGAAAGCCAAAGGCGCCTATTCAATGTCAACAACTACCGTCACTAACCTGACCCGGAATGTAAGAAGGGTGCAGGTTCAAATCCTGCTCGTGGAAATTTTTTTAACATTTGTGTTTTTGTAATTTGTTCACAACAAAATTTGCGTTAAAAATTATTTGAACAAAGTAGTTTTATTCAAAACTTAAAAAGTATTTGCAGTGTTAGTTCAGTAGTGACAGTTTATCTTCACACACTTCTTGCTACCAAAAATGCTGATGCGAAACATTTCATGTTCCACTCTTTGACCTAGGAATTAGCAAATAGAATGTAGGTGATAGTGCAGGAATTAAAAAATAACACTGTACCTAGTGCCTTTTTGAAAAATATTTTGTGGATTTAATTATGTTCTGTCCCGCGGACCATTACTGATGCTCTCACGGACCATCTGTGGTCCGCTGACCACCAGTTGAGAACCACTGCTCTACATCGGATGGCAAACAAAACTCACACTAGGCCCCTGATTAGAACCGACAACATACTACCTACATAAACATATAATAAGTTTAGAGTGAATTTCACTATAGATCTAGTAATGGCGCCATGAGTTCACCTACTTTCAAACAAAACATACTTTATTATGCTAATTTGTGACAGTTAATTAAATAAAAACTTATTTGTATATGCTTTGTTGTATACGATTTAAACAGTTGTTCGTAACGATTACCGTTATACATGCATATGGGTCACTAGATTGTGTTTATTATTAAGTTAAATATGAAACAATGAAATTATAAACATAGGTATAATTATGTTGAAATAGAATTGTTTGTGGTTGCATTAAGTACATTTAATGAGTAGGTATTTATTAATTAATAACCGTTTGCAAGAGGTAGGTAATTTCAGGGACTGACTTTTATTTTAATTAGCTTTACTGAGTGTATTTCTTTAGCTTGTTTATAGCTATAGAATAAATTAAGTTTTCTTAATAGCCTTCGTGCCGTTAAATCTTAAGTTAATGATAGCTTTATCATTAACTTAAGATTTAACGGCACGAAGGCTATTAAGAAAACTTAATTTATTATGCTTAAGGCTCCAGTCTTGTACGAATCAGTATTCTTGCAGTATTATCAGAAACTAAGATCTTTTTTTATGATTATTTTTATATAATTTTACGCAAATATTGTCGCGAATAAATTACAAATTGAAAAAAGACAAAGTGTAGAAAATATGGCTCGAGCGGTATTCGAACCCGCACACCATGACATGCCGGGTCAGCTGCACTACCAACTATGCTATCGTGGCTCAATCCAACTCGCCGAAATTAATCAATACTATTCTATGTCGACAACTATGTCGACAAAAAGAAAAAATAAGTTTTAGATATGGTCGATTTCTTAAAATTACCACTAATTAAACCACTTACAATAAGAAAACTAAGGCATTTCTCAAAAATGTAAGTAAGTAAGATTATTGTAGAGGATTAAAGAAGAAATGTTATCTGAATAAATTTCGTGTTTTTACCATATTTTTTACGTGACGTGTGCATGTATTAGATCTTCAACTCGCAAAACGTAAACACGGGTATGTTTAAAGCCTAACAAAGTGATTAAAAGGGACATCAAAGTAAATAAACTAATATGTTTAGGAAACTCGAAACCCCGCACTGTAAAGCGATGTTAAATAAATTTCATTTCTAGCTTTTTTAATATCTAAAAAAAAGATCTTAATTTCTGATAATACTGCAAGAACACTGATTCGTACAAGACTGGAGCCTTAAGAGAATACGTAGTGTTAATAGCAGCCTGTAGCATAAACAATAAGAAAAATTAATTCCGATTTTAACATAAATCTAACATTCAACTGAAATTTTTGAATGTCAATTTACATCAAAATTTTAAAAATATAACTGTGACAGCATTAAAATTTGTTTTTTTCATTATTGGATTATTGATTTTTATACTCTTTTCTAAACTGTCACGCACGTCACGCGAACATTACTTATACGTTAAAATAAAACACTTTATACAGTTCTGCTGTGGTTTAATTTACATATTTTTTTAAATAAATAAATCTATAATTCACTTGAAAATTTTCTACGAGCGAAATTAAACTCGAATTTATGCCTTTCAGTGTCCTATGAGCCAGTCAGAAATGCGGATCAAGATAGACAAAAATACTGTTATTTTCCAAAACTCTTAAAAGCACTTTTTTAAATTCTTTGGGTAAGCACAGTGCCTTGATCTCACCTGATGTTAAGTGATGATAAGCCCAAAGATGGAAGCGCACTTCACCCGGGCTCCTCAACTAGTGAGGCACTGGCTATCTTATCTCTAGCTGCCGAAACACAACAATGCTACAAACATTGTTGTTATGGCGACGTATTTAGATTACTCCTTCTAAACATAATTCGATCGCAATTATGCGTAATTTACATATATTTACTGTTATTGTTTACCTCCAGACGTGTTCCCGTTCCTGGACCGCGTGGTGTACCTGTGTCTCGGGGACGTGGTGTACGCAGGACCCACAAGGAACCTGCTCGACTATTTTGGCAGCATCGGCTTCCCCTGCCCACAGCTGGAGAACCCACTTATGTACTACTGTAAGTCAACTGTTAATGTACCTAATTAAGTCATCTATAATAATGTAGGTAGGTAATAATCTGCAACTACTGGTTGAATACCAGCTTTTGTTTCTGTAGGTCGAGTCAGCAACAAAAGACGTTAAACACTTATGTTTATGCCACAATAACTTAACTACTAGTTGATAAGGACTTGTTAGATTTTTGAGTTGCTACAAAGTACAGAATAATAGTAATAGTTGATTGCGTTATAAAGAATTATTTTACTATAATTAGTGGCTTGAGTTCCTTTTTAAGCATTTTCCGCTCTTACATTATAGTTGTATGTATGTGATAAAATATAAGAGCCTTACAAATAAACAGACAAGCTTTGAATAGTTAATCCGTGTTTCGTCTCTTTTACTCTAATTTGAAATGAAGTTTACATTACATTCGCAGCTTATTCACTGTTTGTTTGTATAGAGGAATGTGTTTAGCTACTTTCATTGCTTTCTGTAAAGGTAAGCTAACTCAGAGAAGTAAGTAGGTACTAAGGCGGCCACATACGCGCTTTACCAGTCTAATGGCGAAAATCCTTTGCACTGCGTCGCTCGTTTTTGATATAAGGCACAGCGGCGGCGGCGGCGATGCGCGTGCACGCAATTTGATCTTCAAACTGGTAAAGCCTTCGAGATCCCCATAGTACATATATCTATCTATCTATAAAAACCGGCAATGCCGATATTGCTGATACAGCTGCATTGAGATCCCAGAACCCATTGAGTTTCCAGCTCTACATTCTCCAAAGGAAGTCTTAAAAACCTAGGTACAATCAGTTCAAATCAGAGAGAATAGCGTAAAATTAAGGAGGGATATGCCCATCAGTTTGTGGATACTGAATGATGTAGTTTACTCACAAAAGTAGTGTTTGAGAAAACATACTAATCACACTCATGTTAAATTAGCTTTCCCGTACACTTGCCCTCAGTGTGCCTCTCAACGGTAGATCGACGCTCACGCGAACGGTTCATCGAGTCCAACCACCAGATCGCAGCGCTGGTAGAGAAGTTCCGGCTAGAGGGGCAGGGCATGATGCAGGGCCACATGGGCGAGCACAGCCGCATCGTCAACCCCAACAAGGCGTACGGCAAGCCGGGGGGCGCGCACGTCGTCTGGATGTTGTACGTGTAAGTGTCATTACAAAGTAAATACCGTACATTTGAGTACTTACTGTATAATAATATGTAAATGGAAATATACCGTACATTCGAGTACTTACTGCATATGTGAGTATTAGTCTCCACTCCTGTAGTGTAGTGGAGATTATCGTACATTTCAGTACTTGCTGTAGTTACTTAATTGTGTAGAGCATAGTGGAGTGTACCGTACCTACATTCGAGTAGGTACTTTATTTATGTGAGTGTCAAAGCATAGTGAAATATACCGTACAGACGCTGCACATCGACCTATTCAAAACTGTCCAATTTCTTCAATAAATATTCAAACATAAGCCATAAAAAATCCACCATAAGTCATAGAAAATTTATTCACAAAACGGGCTATCGCATTTATTTATTCACAATCAATGGCCACTGTTGGTGTTAGCGAATGAATACAAAAACAAACCTAAAAGTAGTGCACAATTATTAAATAATAGATGTTTGCCTAGTGTCGGAAGGTCCGCAATGTTTGAAAAAAAATCCAGTTTAGCAGTTATCAAATTAAATCCATTAGCGACGCTAGTGTGCCTTACCCTTCGCCTTAAACGGTGATGTGTAAAAATTGTATGCGATATTTTCGTTTCAGTCGCATGCTGGCGTCTATATTCAACATGAAGAAGAACGGGCTCAAACAGATGTTTATGAGATTATTTTCACTGCCACTATATTTCTTAATATTATGGATATTCTACAATGAAGCCAAGGTAAATCTGTTTCTATAAATATGTATAAGATAAGGCTATTAAAAAGTGCCATCGTTTGTTGTCAATTTCCTGTATTAATGATATTCTATTGCCACTAATAAAGCACCCTACAACTACTAGGACTCACTGTATTTCTTTTATATACTCACTTTATTTACACTACATGTTTACAGGATTATCAAAGAGCGTTTATTACAAAAAGCGGGCTCATATTCAACGCCATGGTGGGCACTTACTTCGTCAGCATTATGAATACAATATGTTTGTGTGAGTAAGCGTCTCATTACCCTTTGATCTTTTGTATTCTCAAATATTTTTGCGTAATCTGGATAGTACTTCAAAAAGTGCACATTTTGCGAAGTGCGCATTTCTAGAAGTGCCCATTTCACGAAGTGCGCATTCCGCGAAGTGCTCATTCATTCAAATGCTTGATATGAGAAATGCTCGTTATGTGAAGTGATGCTGTGCGTAGCGTCATTCTGCGTCAAACTCAATTAAAATGAAGACTGATGTTTTCCAGTCGGTCCGTATCGCACGCGCTACTACCAGGAGTCACAGGAAGGCCTGTACAGCGGCGCCAGCATGCTGCTCCCCTGGAACCTGGTGTCGCTGGCGTTCTCTTTTATCACAACCTTTGCTTCCGCTGCTATTATTTATCCGTAAGTCTTACACACCGGATTTTTTTTTTTTTTTTATGAAAAACTGAGATAAGTTTATTTGAGAACTGTTTCAATCGACTCATAGCTGGCATCTATTTCTTATATTATTCTTACTATCGTTAATTTGACAGTAGCATTGGCCTATACCTATCGATTTATTTTAATACCCATTAATTTTAGAAAAAAAAAACATAAGTACTATAATTATACCAATCGATAAGTTTTGCTAATAAGGATCAAGTTCAAGGATGTAATGTCATTCAGCCATTTTAAGGAAGGTGAACTTGTTCATATGTTTAAGTATACAATATACATACATTAATAAGTAAAGTAAATAGCCTATGACTGTCCCACTGCTGGGCAAAGGCGTCCATCATTGAAATGAAGTCATTACTTACTAAAATTGATGAATACGTACATACATTGACCTTAAATTATTATTTTTAAACGTAATATGTATTTCTTAAATCGGAATGACCCCGAGACTTCCCCGAGCATTTCTTTCTTTCTCATCTAATCATTCTCGCATTCTTGAAACTCACTCTCACTTCACTCTCTATCTTTCACCACATTCTTAATACCCAAACTGATGTCTCCACAGCATACTAGGAGACATAACCGAGACCATAGACTACGTGTACTTCGCGCTGGCCTTATGGTCTTGCTACATCTACGCTGAGCAGCAGGCCATAGCTGTCATGATGATTGTCAAGAATGGCCTGATTGCAGCCATCATCAACATATACATCACCTGCATTTACATCATGCTGGCGAGTGGCGTGCTACGGTAAGGAAAACTTTGGTTATTTTTCCATAACATTGGCTATTGGAACAAACCAAACTGAAGCTTTAAAGAAGCTTTGAAGCTGGTATTGCACGTGTAATGCCTTTGGTGTTCCTGGCGACCACAGGCGGATATTATAAACTCCTTTGCCGCTTCAATTACATAAATAACCCGGAATAGCACTTGTTCTACATACATCTCACCTGATGGAAAGTGACGATAAGATTGAAAACCACCAGTATTTCTCAACCATTAAGAACTATCTTATCTCTTTAGAATATTACAATAATGTCATACACTTTGTTGTTACAGCGAAAGACGTAGATATGATGGTGGTAGCTAGCCAGGTGGACTTACTATAACAAACTATCTTACAAACCAAACGGAGTTATCTGACGTTTTTTCTTAGGCGTGACTGTTTACCGGAATATTATATAACATTACTTCCAATAAACCTACCGTACAAAAAGGCGCTGCATTACACACCGAATCGAACCGTACTTCATTAGAATAAAGTCTAAATTACAGCGTTAACGTTCTCTCTTTTCAGATCCTACAAAGGCTTCGACGAGTGGCTGCACTACGTCACGTACATAACACACACACGGTACACCTCAATATTCCTGCACCAGAAGATCTTCAGGCAGCCAACCTTCAACATCCTCCCATACAGCGACCAAGAGAACTGCACTTCCATCACTAGTTTAATCCAGACCTCGTCAAGCCTGAACACCAACTCGAACTCCAACTGCCGATACGCAAGTGGCAAAGCGTTCCTCACAGAGAGATTTACAGCCAAAAACTACATAGGAGACATCTATATGGCAGGAGACTTCAATTTGGATTTCAATCTTGGCATTTCGTTTGCCTTCTCTCTCGGTATAATGGTGTTCAATAAATTCCTGTACTTGTTGCCACTGCCTGGATACATCACCGATAAATTCAGAGAATGATAAAATATCTCATCGAAATAAGAAAAGACCATGTCCTGAGATCAATTGGGATTGTTGTAAATGAAAATAAGCATATTTTGAAAAAGAAATTAGGAGTTTAATATTAAGTGAAAATATGGTATTCCGTCCTACCCAATAAGTTAAGATTATTATGTAAAGTTTGTTTTAAGATCAGTTCGCCAGTTAATAAAATATTTCACACACTTCCATCGTTTTTCGTATAATACAACACAATTGTGTAAAAAGTACTTAACAAAAATTGCAAAAATTGCTTATCAGCTTAGATTTTTTAAAAGATGTCTGTTAAAATGTGTATGTGTCGAAAGGACATCATTCAAATTGGGCCTTTTTTGTACTACCTATTGCCATGCACATTGATATAAAAAATTGTGGTGGTATTGTTAACAAAAATGACTGCTTTATTGTTTAATTATGTGGTGCAAGCGAGTTTTTTATTTATTTAATCACGAATTCTTTTACTACAAACGTTACAATACATCTGTATCTATGGCCGACATTGACAGTTCCGAACTGTCAATGTCAGATTATCGACGTAAATAAATAATTGATAAAATAAATAAAAGCATCATTTTAGGAGAAATGGGTAGTTTCCAGGCAATGTATGGCTTTCTAGTCCATAACATAAACCTTTTTTTCGGGAACTATTATTCATTACACATTGTAGAATGATTTCCAAAAAATGTCTTTTACCGAAAGAGTAAGTGTGCTGTGTGGCTACAACTATTTTAACTAAACAATGAAGGAAGTAAGAGGTGTAAGTTTAATCTAGGTAGTATACAAAGTACAAACTGAACGTGAAATAACAATCAGTCTGTCAAAACTGTCAGTGTCATAAATAATAGACAATGACTTATTGATTTTTGCACTTGTTTTCTTTACTAACTTTACTAACTAACAACTTTAATAATATTTAAAACATTTTGCACTCCGACACTGTTGTAATTGTAACAATTTTGGTATTTGGGTTGAATTTCTAGAACACTAAGATATATTTAAATCGCTGTATCAAAGCTTATACAAAAAGGCCGAAGCTCCTTTATATTTTGAATGATGTTCTTTCTTTTTAAAATGCGACAAAACTCTGAGTACCCTCGTTAATATGAAAAAGAACAAGGATAGTGATTAAAATTTATATCTCTTACATATTCTTAAAAAAAATTATAATAACTTATCTATCACTATTGGTGATTGTGAATTCTTCTATGACCTTAGGGTAAGCGTACAGAACTGCTGATTCGGAGTGCCCCTCGTTGTCATGGTCTGCCGAGATGCATGATGTGCCCTCGTCTGGAAATATATAGAAATATGAAGTAAAGTAAGTATAGTTTATATACTATACCACTGCTGGGAAAAGGTAACCTAGTCATCGCTGCAATTGATGGGTATTGGCTTAATCACAATCATTTCAAATCATTTACAGAGTCTATGGTCACCACAAGACTGAGATATTAGTCTACATATATAGCTTAAGTAAGACTAGTAGAATATAACAGACAGAAATACATAAATTTGTATTTTAACATTAACGAATGTAGTAAAACTTCTTTACACAAACATTTACTTCTTACGAGATTCGAACCCGCGATCGTAGGCTGCGCAGCCAGAATCGCTAACCACTAGACCAACGCCGTCGTTAAAACCGTAGTTTACTAGTAAGTCTACTGCAAACATAACCGGTAACCGCTTACCATCAGGCGGGCTGTATGCCAGATTACCATCCGAGTAGGTTAGGTCCTTTTAAAAAATGGGTGTCTGTAGACTTTTTTTGAGTTGAACCTTGAAATATATCATGAAAATACGATTTCAGATAAAAGTACATGTTATAGAAATAATAATTCTAAAGTTTTCAGTATGGCGGCCATCTTGATATTCTGGCAAACTTGCGTCGAAGCTACTTTTTGCTGGCCAGCGGATCTGTTTTTGTAACATTCTATGCGATATTGCCATACAAACAGCATATTTTTCAAATATAAATAAACTAGAATATGTTGCGAGTGTTTTTATAACATGTATTGCTATCTAAAATCTTATTTTCATCGTTTATTTCAAGGTTCAACTCAAAATAAGCCATAATTTTAAGTAAAAAACTTGATTTTTGGCGCGTTTATCTCCGAAGTACGCAGAGATAAGTAAAAAGTATCTACGAGAGTAGGTACTATTAGATATTATGAGCTACGAGTGAAATGCTCAAAATGACTTGTTTTTTCTAACATGTTCTATTAACATCATGGTCATCACATCTATTAAGGTTTTCGAGAAATTAACAAAAATGTACCTTTGCCCATACAAAAAAATCAAGTTTTATTTTTTTTACAAAAAATTTGTCGTGCTGGGATAAAAAGGTTTTTTTTTCTCTTATTGGTCATTACATCGTTAACATGTAAAAAAAATAAGATGACTCTAGCTAGCATCAACATCCACCTTTTTACGGTTCCGTACCCAAAGAGTAAAACGGGACCCTATTACTAAGACTCCGCCGTCCGTCCGTCTGTCTGTCTGTCTGTCCGTCTGTCACCAGACTGTATCTCATGAACCGTGATAGTAAATCAGTTGAAATTTTCACAGATGATGTATTTCTGTTGACGCTATAATATAATATAATATAAATTAAAATAAAACAAATATTTAAGGGGGGCTCCCATACAACAAACGTGTTTTTTTTGCTGGTGTTTGCTCGATATTGATAACGGCGACAGGTAAACGCTTGAAATATTCACAGAATATTGAGTTAAGTATATTATTCACTTTAAAAATAAATAATTAAATTAAAATTAAATTAATACTTAACATACAACAAATGTGATTTTTTGTCTTAATAACGATAACAGGTAGAAACTTGAAATATTTTGATAGACAATGGTACGGAACTCTTCGTGCGCGAGTGTGACCACTGTGCGACGTTTTCATCGTAACAAAGCGTTTAAAAATATTTTGTCATTAAAGAAAACTAACATTTAACAATTGGCTTGGAGCACTTCGCAGAATGTGCAGTCGCATCATGAGCACTTCTCAGAATCTGCACTAATTGAGATACTATCCAGATAGACACAAAAAGTTATCAACTACTAAATATTTGCATGTCGGCTTGCAGACTGGATACATGTACAAATAATTCTAGCGCCGGCAGGCTTAAAGCACATAAGTCAAAAATGGAAACTTTACAGGAATCAACATTAGTCCTTAAATAAATAAGAAGGTGAAAAAGTACAACCATTTTTTAAGCGATATACGCTTCTGTTTGACTTATGTTAGATTTTTATCTTTATGACAGTTTTATGAATAGGCTAAGTATGCAAAATAAAAATAAAAATATTTTTGTGACTTATGTGATTTAGTCTGCCGGCCCTACAATTAATATCCTAGAAATTTTATAATACAATTTATAAATAATTGATTAACTTTTTTTGAAGAGCATCTTTTGCAAATAAATTACTTAGGCCATATTGGTTTATAATGTCTTTACCATGAATTAAGAGGTAAAACTATTTTTTATTATTTTAATACCCTTTTGCTTTTTTTGGACAATACCTCAAAAAGCGCTTATTCTGCGAAATGCTCATTCTGCGAAGTGCTTCTTCTGTGAAGTGCTCGTTCTGCGAAGTGCTCATTTGGAGAAGTGCCCGTTATGAGAAGTGCACTAAATGTGAAATGGTAATTTTTTTACGAGTGTACATTTTGCGAAGTACATATTCTGCGTCAAATCCTACCATTTTTGACTTAGTAAACAAAGACCATTTTGCTATGCTTTGATTCATTTGATGCTTACTATACAATCATGAATTAATATAAAAGTGATCTTACCTCCATAAACAACTATTTTGTTCATTTTATTAATGGTTACCTGCAAAAGAAACAGTCAGTAAATTACACAATATTAACAATACTTATATACTTACACCCTATGATTTCTTTAAACATAATAAGGAAACTAAAACCTTTATAAATAATAAGTCTTTCTATCTGCAATCAACCAGGAGGCTATTATCAGATGATTTCTGCTTAATATGTAATGTTTTAGGGAATTGATGCATCCAGTGACACATATCTCCTATGTCGTAAGAAACGATAAGTTAAAAGTAAGTTTGTAACAGTTGATTGTTAAGTCTATGAATATCTGTTTTTTTGGTAGACAGCTGATTCTGCTTAAAAAAGTTAAGCAGAATCTGTTTTGACAGAGCATCAGAGCGTCAATGTGTCTATCGTCATGGATGACTTTTTTGTAATCAAAATGTTTTTGGTTTTCTTATTTTGTTGATTTTTTGATATTGTTTTGTTTATAATAATATTTTGTTTTGATGATACTCATAATAGAACAAGATTTAAATCAGATAAATTTATTTTTATTTATAAACCTCATGTTAATAATCCATTAAATACATAGTTACACTTCATATAATAAAAAAAGTAATCTAATTTCAACCTAGAGAGCTTTTAATTGCAATTATCACGCTTTTACTTAAAAGTCAGTTCTTTTGTATAGGACTGCAGTCATTTAAGCTTTTTAGTCGTCTAAGTTGTGTTAGTCTACTAGCCTTATACATTAACCGACTGAGTAAAGACTAACAGCTACAGTCTTCATTTTAGAGCAAAGTCGT
This sequence comes from Eudonia mercurella, assembly GCA_963082485.1. Classification (NCBI taxonomy): domain Eukaryota; kingdom Metazoa; phylum Arthropoda; class Insecta; order Lepidoptera; family Crambidae; genus Eudonia; species Eudonia mercurella. Next base: position 17,747,971 of record OY720026.1, read on the forward strand.
GTAAAAAGATGCGAGTCTTATTATAAACGACTAAGGGACCCGAGTCTCTTTCATCACTAGTTGTTGATAAGTCGATAGTTGATAAGTCTATGAAATTAAACTTACAGGCGAGAAGGCAGTTTCTCTGAACATCTTCAGGTACCATTTCAGTGGCTCCACGTAATTGTCGAAGCCTAGCGCGTTTAAAGCAAAGAGGACGTCGTCACCATTGATGGTTTTTCGTTTCTCAACTTGACACCTATCACTCGCCTCACTCGTCACAAACGAAATGAATTCTGATATGCATTCCTGTACGCATTCTCTTGCATCTTTCGCTATCTGCAAACAATAACATTAGAGGTTAGTACTTATATACAGTTTCTAGTGCAGAATTTTTTGATTTGTTATTGCTTATATTAGATGACCTAGTCACAGAAAAAAAATGTACATTTAAACATTTCAATGAATTTATCAACATGAGCCTCTTAAAACTCTTCGAAGTTGCAACATTACAGGCCAAAGTGGCTACAAAGCTAGCCAACTTTCGATAAATAATGAACCATAAGATGAATGACAAATGTCGGTTTACAATCTACACAGAGTTCTAACTAATAGGTAGTGATTTGATCAGTAAATTACACATACATTTTCATGCTCTAATAACATTTGCTAAAAATTTATTTTCAGTGATTTATCTAGAATCCATGCAAATTTAATTATTAGCCACCGATGAGAATCTTATTCCATAAACTAGCAAATATTATAAACTATGTTGATCTAAACTACTTTGTTAAAGATATAATTAAAAATAAATAAATTGTTGAATACAATGAGTGGAGCATTTGGTTAGAAAGTTGGATAGATCATTTGTTGAATTCGAGAAGTGTAGACTTGCGCAAAACCACTCACTTAAGTAAAAAGAATGATATAGTTCATTTGGACGAACTGAACTAGTTCACTCATCTAGTTCATTTAGTTCAATAAGTTTACTTAAGTTAGTACTTCAATAGTTCTTTATCTAAATCACATCTAATATGCTCATTTTGTTTGTTTAGTTCAATTGGATCAATAGTTCTAGCACATTAATTTAGCTCACTCAAGTATACCAAGCTTATTAAAAATTTCCACTTCTCAGAAGTGGCAAGGTTTGAGCGAAGTGTGGAGTGGGAAACTGAAAAAAACGAAGTTGTTGAAAGTATAGTTTTTTACCTTTCCATTTTCTGGTATAGCTCGCTTCATAATCTTGGCAATGTTTGCTATTGGCAGGAAGCGATCTTGTTCTCTGAGTAGCACATTCTTTCCTCCGCAGTTGGAATCTGAATTGTTTTCCTCTTCTGTAATGTAAAGTGGTCATAAGATGGTCAGATAATTACTTGAGTTAAAGCAAACAAACTGTTGGCATTTATAGCAAAAATTGGGTTTTTGATTATACGATTTAAACAACTTACCAAGAACCTCGTCAGACTGCAAAACATATTCGTCTACCAGAAATCCATTATCCAATCTAACAAGATCATTGCCAATTTCGTCGTTTTCCATGGTTTTTCATCAAGGTGAAAAGTTATAGGTTATGATTTTCAATAGTTATTTGTTCAGCCAATTCACTTATTATATGTAGATCGCTTAAAACATACACATTTAGAATTTACGAATCTCTCCAATTTTCTCGCGAAAAATTATGAAAACACTCTTATTTTCCAAATATTGTTTACATACAACGTACACCAATCACCAAAGTCCATTGATTTTAGTAATAGGCATGGGCAACAGCAGAAGCTAATCACTCGATTCAACAAATTTATTCCTTATACTTGATTGGTTAAATGATTTTAGAAACATTTATTTATTTGTTATTTCGCGTTAGAAGATTTAATATAGGACACAACCTCACAAAGGCATTAACGATTTTATTCAAAATCATGCTGTAATTTCCTCCCTAGCACCTACACTACACCTACTATATACCACTATCCCTATCTACTGACCCTGATAGGTAGGGTATGGCAGCTGGAACTACGGGTCCGGCTGTCTTTTCAAGGGTACCACGGGAGTTCCGGATCCTGAGCCCCTGCTGATTATGCCTTCGCGGGCGTCTCCGGCAGGTCCCGGACATGGGTTGCACTCGTGGTGGCTATGTGGTTAGCTGTAGAATTGGGAATGTTCGTCTGCCTGGCTGGTGTTGTCCAGGCTTCCATTTCATGCACAGCGAGCAGGTCCGAGTAGCGGTCCCGAGGAACCCGATGCGAAAGGACTTGCGGGGCACGTGAGTTGCCCTTATTTGGTTGCTATGCTCGGTGGTTTTTACTGAGCAAAACTCCAACATCTCCGGTACTAGTCTGGATAACTAGTAGAGGTGCCTGCTAGATGCAATACCTCCGGTCAAGCCAGTCGCTTAGGATTGTGGAATTGGCAAGGTGCCTGGATGGGTATTGAGAAGGGGCTTACAACTCCGCTACCAAAGAGGACATTTGGTAGTCAACTTTAGAGTCGACGACCCGAGCAGTGGAAACTGCGAGTTGTGCTCTTAGTGCAACGAGAAGTGAACGGGCTTACAGTTCCGGTAACCTATTCGGATGTTAGGTAGTGGACTATACGTGTCCACGGGGCAACTAGCTCGAGACACTAGTCTTAAAAGTACCGGATGAAGAATGCGCTTCGGCGCGTCCTGATCTGGCGTTATGACCTGACGTAGATGGTCCCTTGTGCTTGCGCAAGGATGTCTGGTCTGACACCTACTTTGTAAAATAGGGTATTTAAAAAAAATTTAAAGTCTGTTTTTTTTTGAAATATTTATAATTTAGTATACAAACAGCCTTTATAATTTAGTATACAAACTCCCTCCAAAAAACCCGATTTTTTACATTTTTCTAAATTCCAAAAAAGTTATTATCCGATTTTCAAAATTCAAATGCTCACACGTGTCTCGATAAATTCTTTAACTATTAGTACTATTTTCATCTCGATGCTTCCAATATCCTCAAAGCTATGGCCAAAAATACGTCTTAGGCGATTTGCATCTGATAACCATTTTCAATAGTAAAATCTAATTTAGATTTTTGCAATTTGGACATCGATTCACTGAAGTGATTTATTGCTTCAAATGATTAAAAAAATAGACACTTTATTTTAGGCACAAAAACTTGAAACATATTATACATAGTCTATGCTTGAAACGATCTTTTATGGAGCATTAAAAATAGAATCGTTATAAAATGTCACTGGAATCGATTATGATGATTAAGAATTTGTAAAACATCACTATTTCCATTACGTTTCAGAAAATGTAGGTTGTTGTAACAATATTACTTTTTTATCTGATATTTTCTAATTACTCAGTTGAAATAACTGATGGGATCATAAAATCATTAAATGACCGCCCCATTTTCAATGCAGACCATCCAATAACTCTAGAGTGAGGTTATAACAAGTTTGGGGTCACCGAACAGACGTTTGCCAATTTCGAACATTTTTCGCAAATTACTTGCTAAAACCATTCAGGATGGGTGTACCGAAGTTCTTCAGGTATACGAGCGAAAGATACCCTTGCCTCAATGAGCTGGTGAAGCAATATCAGGTCTGTATTAGTTAAAGCATTTTTTCTTCTACTTATTCATCTTACACTTGATGAATTATTTATTGTCAAACTGTCTATGTAATCATCACCATAAATGTTATTGTACTATCTCAATATGTTTTCTTACTTTAACGTCGTTATAAAAGTTACCAAAATATATTATCAACTAAGTTGAGTTTCACAATGATAAAGTGATTTATTATTGTAGATAATATTACTTATCTGAAAAACCCACTATTTTCAAAATAAAAGTTGCAAATTAGTTTTCATAAATTCAATAGGTAAATAGAAAATCTATTTCGATTTTGTAGTTGACCAGTGATTGACATGGAACAGTGATCAACATTTTATTCTTTAACTAGCTGACCCGGCAGACATCATACCTCTTATTTGACTGTCAACTATATAATGAATGTAATAGAAACTGTCTATGACTCTAGAAACTCTCTAACGTTGTTTGATCGTGATCAAGCAGTGTGACTTGAGTAAACCTTCAAGTTTCTCACCACTCCTAAAAAAGTCCGGTGACGCTGTGAAGGCCGTTTACAGATAACAACAAACACTCTCCTAAAAATTTTTGAGCTTATCAGCGAAATCAATCTTTTTTTTTATATATTGATTCAACCTTTTTTGAATAAAATCGGATTGAGTTTTCAAATGTAATTTAAATCAAAAGCACTAAGGAGTATTGATATCAACTTCGAAGTAAGTCACCGCCATAATAACTTTCTACCCCTTTTTAACCCTGTTAGGGTATGAATGAATTTCAATAAAATACGAAACGTCTTCCATCAATTCTGTTTAAAAAGGTTTATGCAAAATTTGAAGTAGATTGGACCAAGGAATCACATTGTCCCATACAAACTTTGCCCCCCTTTTTCATCCCCTTAGGGGTAGAATTTTGGAAAATTCTTTCTTATTGGATGCCTACGTCATACAAAGAACACACCCTCCAAGTTTAAGTTCTTTACAATCAGCGGTTTAGGCTGTGTGTTGATCAGTGGGGACAAAATGAGCTGATGATGATGATGATGATGATGAATACATACCACCTGCTTTCTATTTGCACTCACCTAAAATTTTAATGAAATTCTTTGTTCTTTTATGGCACTGAAAATTGTGTTGGACTATAGTGCCACTACGATAACCATTACTATTAAGTATATAAAAATAAAAAGTGATTAGAAAAATGAATGTTTAAAATGTTAAACCTGACCTGGTATGTCAGAAGGGTGCAGGTTCAAATCCTGCTCGTTTTTCAACATTTGTGTTTATGAATGTTTAAGTCATTCTATTTAAAACTGGCTTTGCATGTCTAAATATAAGCCACAATGTTAACAGTCCATAAGTACAATATTGAAAGAGTAATTTGTGATATACTTATTTTTAGAGTAATTGTGTAAAAATTGTAAAATTGTGTATAAACTTACATGTTTTATGATAAAAATAAAATATATGTTTTCTATTCTTAATATAATATTGTTATGCATTAAAACAAAACTTAATTTTATGATAATGTTAGCTTTATGTTTCAAACTATATTTTACCTAAAGGTTTTAAATTAAGGATTAGATCTGTACGTACATATTTTATTTCAATTATAATGTTCGTTAAAAACAATTATAGGAAGTGTGTGTTGATAATTATATTTCTAAACAAAAATGTTTGTGTCAATTCAAAAATCAATTTTATTATTCAAAATTAACTTTTACAAGTATTGTTGGACATCACATCTAAGCCATGACTTCGTAAGCCCTATGGTGGAGACCTTGTACGAAACGATTTATTTGATTAATAGGGTTGCTATACCACATACCATAATTGCTATATGCTATAATTTTCTATGATGTGCTGAACACATGCACCCTGTCAAGGCATAGCAAAAACAATAAATAAAATAAAATAAATAAAATTATTACGAGGAGCTCGATGGCGCAGCCGTTAACGCGTCCGGTCTGCAAGTGCTGAGGTTAAGCAACTTTCGCAAGGGCCGGTCATCGGATGGGTGACCAAAAATGTATCATCTCGAGCTTCTCCGTGCTTCGGAAGGCACGTAAAGCCGTTCTCCCTATCCATCCATAGGGAAGGCTCGTGCCCCAGCAGTGGGGACATAAAAATGAGCTGATGATGATGATGATGATGATGAAATAAAATTATAAGGATACAATAAATTAAAATATACATTGTAATTTAAATTAGAATCAATTATTGCTAATAGTAACATCTCAAGTGTTCACGTATGTACCTAGGTATTCACCAATATTAAGACATTGTAGTGACATGGAGAGGAAAGACGACGGAAAGATCACTGTGGGGAGCCCTAGGGGAGGCCTTTGCCAAAAGACAAACTGACTAGAATTTAAATGAATCCGGAAGTTAGTGTTCATAAACAAAGAAAGGAATGTTAAAACATAAGTTAAATATAAGATAGTTTAAGAACTTTTTTATGTATGTTTAAAATTTTTTTTAGTATAGTCAGAAATAAAAGCGCATTTCATTCATTCAGTGACAATATGTTGTATTTGTTACCAGATACCTGACTTTGACAACATGTATTTGGACATGAATGGCATCATCCACAACTGCTCTCACCCCGATGACAGTGATCCCCATTTCCGCATAACAGAAGAGAAGATATTCAAAGATATATTTCACTACATTAGTATTCTGTTCCAAATCATTAAGCCGAAGAAGCTATTTTTCATGGCTATTGATGGAGTTGCACCCAGGGCTAAGATGAACCAACAGAGAGGACGGAGGTGGGTTCTAAATACTAACTTATCCCACTTACTCCTGCGGGGCGTTACAACACCCATAATCTGAGAAGAAAAATAGTTTCAGGAAGTATCTGGGTTAAATTGATAATGCAATAATGTATTTCATTCTCATTCACATTGAGCAATAATTTTATGATGTTACATTCCATTTTGTATTGGAAAATTTAATTATCGCTTTTAGTATTTTACTTATTATTTATGTTTCTCACCGTTTATACTTTCCTTGAACTTCCACAAATATTTCAAAATCAAAATTAGCCAAATGTGTCCTGCCATTATCGAGTCTTAGCGAGACAAACAAAGTAAAAATATGTATGCACAGCCAAACTTTGTCTTAAGCACTTTTATATTAATATCATCATCTGACTATTTGTATGTCCATGATATTGATCATGACATTATTATATAAACTTGTCAAATGAATAATCTATTCTGAAATGTATATCAACATTTTTATTACAGATTTAGATCTGCTAGGGAAGCAGAGAAGTTAGAAGAGGAAGCCAAAGCTAAAGGTAACATATTCATATTAATTTATTCACCATTTAGCAAAGTATAATAATATTTAATACTAGCTGACCTGGCGGACTCGTACCGCTTTGACAGTTTCCATGACAACAAAACAAACAAATCATATTGTATTAGAAAATTAAATTGTCGTTTTTAGTGTTTTCCGTTACTTATTATTTATGTTTCTCACCTTTTAAACCTTCCCTGAACTTCCACAAATATTTCAAAATCAAAATTAGCCAAATCGGTCCAGCCATTCTCGAGTTTTAGCGAGACAAACAAACAGCAATTGATTGTTATATATATAGATAAGTAAGGATTTGTTGTTATTCCTTTTACTATTTAATTGTACCTCTACCTAACACCTTCTTTAACTTATGCGATAGTGAGTGGAAACTTTATTGATATATGCAAACTTTTATGTTAGATTGTATTGTGTGCTACCCAAAAAATAATATAAAATATAAAAAGTTGACCATTGATTTTGAACTTGAACCAATACATGTTTCATAATTTTATTATTGAAGCTAACATTAAATTTTGTAGGTGAAGTGTTGCCATCAGAAAAACGTTTCGATAGCAACTGCATCACCCCTGGTACCGTGTTCATGGCACGCCTGCACGAGCAGCTACGTTACTTTGTGAAGGAGAAGATGTCTACAGACCCACTATGGTCCAAAGTTAAAGTGATCCTGTCAGGACATGAGGTGAGATTTAAAAAATATACTTTTACCATTAGCTAGTAAATGTCCATTTACTGGAGTCAAGCTTTCCCTCGTGTACAATAGTACATTGGGAGATTGGGCAATGATCCCCCCGCCCGATCCTCTAAATGTCACTACACATTTACAGAATACACCAAACATGCACACTAGCTTAGGTCCAAGACACCGTACTCGTAGAACAAGGGTACGAAGAACCGGTTCACACGCGCTCTATACCAGGTACAGACATGTACCTGGGCGCTTCTCTCCTCCTCCACGGCCCGGTCTACCCGAGCCGAGGTCCGAGCCTTTAGAGGCGCCCTCGGGTGGTTCCGCCCCCCGATCCGATCCGAACCCTTCGGAGAATCTAGTAGGGCACGGGGACGCGCACTAGTGCGCGATGCCGTTCCCTCTAGAAAACCTCCAAAGGTGATTCGTTTCACACGGCTTGAGGGACCCTTTACGTTCCTCGCCGCCCCCAAAAAAGCCCGGTGAAGCTGAAAATGCCGTCTGAGGCAATCAGCAAACTCTCTCAAAAAAAAAAAAAAAAGGGCTATGATCCACCATGTTGAAGTGGATTTTAACATCATAAAATAAACTTAAAAAAAAATCGGTATGCATCATGCATTGAGCAACAAGAACTTTCAAGTTTGAGTGAGATATTGAAATGTATATCACTAAAAATCATAACACAGCAGTTATTGTGAGAAAGTGTAAATTATTCTTTGTGCCATACCGCAGTAACAATGTAACATTGATTGATTGATTGCCCAATAAAAAAAATATTATATATACTCTTAAACAAATTATGTAAATCACCCAGACGCCGGGCGAGGGCGAGCACAAGATCATGGACTACATCCGCTGGGCGCGTTCGCAGCCCGACTACGAGCCGAACACGCGCCACTGCCTGTACGGGCTCGACGCGGACCTCATCATGCTCGGCATGTGTACGCACGAGCCGCACTTCGCACTGTTGAGGGAGGAGGTTGGTTTTAAATTGTTTAACGCTACCTACTTAGATATACTACGATACCTATATCAAAAAGCTCTTTTCTACCCCTGTCACTAGTAATAATGTCACTTATAATGAGCCTGTTAATTGATTTGAATTAATCTATGTTTCGATTCGAATAATGCTAGATCCAGTTCAAATCACAGGGCATAGATGCATAGAAACCATGCGCGCGCGCGTGAGATCCTTGATCTGCGAGTGTCTATGGGCAGCGGTAGTCGCTTTACACCAGTTAGCTGGTTGAAACAGTAACAAAAAAAGCTATGTTGATGAAAACTAGAAGTGTCCTGCATTACCGTGCTCCGGTTTGCATTCGGTCCTTATTGAAACATTTGTTTTATAGGTAAAATTCGGCAAAACCACGCAAAGAGCAACTAGTCCGGAAGAAACCAATTTCTATTTACTCCACTTATCGTTGCTAAGGGAATACCTGGAGCAAGAGTTCATAACTATTAAGGACAATCTTCCCTTCGAGTATGACTTAGAGAAACTGGTGGATGACTGGGTGCTAATGGGCTTTCTAGTGGGCAATGACTTCATACCACATTTGCCACACATGCATATAGGAAATGATGCCCTGCCCATACTTTATAATACGTATATGAAAGTATTACCTACTTTAGATGGTGAGTATAATGATTTACATGTTATTAAGATTTGTATATTCAACAATCCGATGTTACTTCTTATAAAATTAATATTTTAAAAATTTCTTATTGTTATTAGATTTTGTATAACTGTTATAACGATAACGATGTAATGAGGTAGTGTGATTGTGATTCTACACTGCTTCCGCTTATCAATAAATCAATCAATCAGTTTATTGATTGATTGATTGATTCTTAAAAAGTGCATGGTTCTTACAACTACACGTATCCATAGCAACTAATTAACAAATACAAAACTATTTCTAATGTTATAAAACTATACGCAAACATCGGCAAGTAGAACCACTATGATTGGATCATGTACCCTCCGAAATAGTAATATTTTTACTGCACTACGGTAATATAGTCATTCGTCGCCCCCGAACAGCTTGACGACATGTTACAAGTTCATGCAAGGAGCCACCTAAATTAACAGACGTCATTATTTAAAAAGCAATAGAAGTCATAATGGTCCGCTATAAAGAATCGATTGCACAGTTTAACGTGCAATTTTGACAGACTTTACAAAGTTAATCACAAATGACTGTGCATCTCGTCCCCTATTGCAAGCTGTATAGTGATCATTTGCTTTGAGGCATATTACCAGTAAACATCAGGTGGAGCAAAGTTATTTGCTTCTTCATTTGTAAAAAATATATGACTCTTTTTTACATAAAAAGGATTATGCATAAAAATAAAATAATATAATGAAAAACACAAAACAACCAACAAGTTTTATATTGACTTACAATTATAATTAAATCTATTCATACAATAATGAGAGCACAGCTTGAACTGCTGTTATCGGTAAGCAAACATAAAGGTGGATCCACAGTAGTGCACGCGTACGAACGGTGCATACTACGCGCCTCGAACGTATAGATAGAGGCGTCACTGGCTGCGCGCGCATTCGCTTGTCGCAAACAGCTATCGCGCAGTTTGTATTCGATTCGTAAACGCGCGTGGGTGTTTGAGTACGCATCCCTAACATTCTATACTTGTTTGTGCTTATTCATGTTACCACGAATACATGCACATAGTTCGCGAACATTACAACTAACACCAGAAACGCTCGCTAATATCTTGCGAACGTATCCTAAGTTCAGTACGTACCTAACGTAACGAACATTAATGTTTAAACCGCTTTATCCGTGCGCATGCGCAAATGTGGAAGCGCCTTTATGTTGCCGGATGTTCAAACAATAGTTTTTTTTATTTGTTTTCTTTAGGTTATATTAATGAAGCAGGAGATTTAAACCTAGAAAGATTTGAAATATTCATGCAGGAATTAGCTAAGTTAGATAAAGAAAAGTTCCAAGATGTGTATGCTGACTTGAAATATTTTGAGGCTAAGACTGGCAGACGGCCCAACGCTCTAGAAAGAAAAGAGGTATAAAATATAATTATAATAAAAAAATGCAGGAACTGTTGTTTTTCAATGTTTTGTCAACTACTGTTTTGTTTAAAATTATTATTTTCCCTCATACCGTGTACAGGACATTTCTAAAAGATTTGTGCAGGTGTTATGAATTTTTAAAATTTTTGAGAGTAGTTGCGTTTATTTCACATATTATTTAATACTTATTTTTTTGTCTCCTTGCAAAGAGTTCGAAACGCCAGTACAAAATAAAGTGCCCATTTAAATATGTAATGTTCGTATAAACTTATTTAGCGCTGTACCTATGTGTAATGTTTGTGTATTATTTCAGTACAAACCTAACAATGACGAAACATTCAATGTGAAAGCTGACGACATCAAAAACAATGGGCCCGATGACGAGTTACAGGCGCTTATCAACGCCACGCAAGAAATGGTGATATACGATTCTTTTTATATTTGATAATATTATTTGTAAGTATTATTTCTTGTGGGGACATCGCCAGCCGAACGGACGATCCACACGCGTTGTCTGCGGGCCACTTCATCCTTTTCCCGTTTTCCCCTTTGAGAGGACGTGGGTTTATCCAGCTTTCACGGCGCCCCTTCGAATCTTTTGGTCTCTTTGGTAAATCTTGCTATCTGCTCCACCTTCAGATCCTTCAGGTCTTCTATGTCTAATGTGTCCGATCCCCAGAGCTCTTATCTTATCAGTGAGTACATAGGGCACTCAGCTAGTAGGTGGAGGCTGGTCTCCTCGCTTTCCGTGCATTCCGGGCATGTGGGGTCGGTTCTCACTCCTATCACTGTCAGATGTCTGTTCAGTCTGCAGTGCCCTGTTATGATTTCTATGACTTGCCTCATGTTCTCTCTGGAGAGTCCCATCAGTTTGCTAGTCTTTTTCATGTCCATTCCCTTGATGAAGATCTTCGACTGTCTCATGCCAGTCGAGGACCTCCATCTTCGGTTGGTTTCTGCTGTGATACTGTGGCTTATTACTCCCTTGGTGATATTGTGCGCTATTGGCAACCGGAGTTCCGGTCCCACCAGGCTTTCCTCTGCTCCCTTTCTGGCTAGTTCGTCGGCCTGTTCGTTTTCCGTGTTTCCCTCGTGTCCGGGGACCCACGCTATCGTCAGGTCCACTCTCTCGGCCAGCCTTTTTAATGATTCCTTGCATTCTTTGACGATTGCTGACGTTGTCTCTTCTCTGCCTAGTGCCTTCAGCGCCGCCTGGCTGTCGCTGTAGATGGCCATTTTTCCTGTAATAGTAAAGTGTTCAGCCATCTCAGCGCATGCCATTATTGCGTATATTTCCGCTTGAAAAACAATGGCGAATCTTCCTAGCGGTATCAATTTGTTCATCTCCGTCCCGTCTGCGCATTTAATGTGCACGCCGGATCCAGACAGCTTTGTCGATACCTTTCTGAAAGTTGCTCCTTTATTTGTAAGTAAGTAAATAGCCTATAACTGTCCCAATGCTGGGCAAAGGCCTCCACCGTTGAAAGTATTATTGTTATTTGTAATAAACTTCTATTGGATACAAGGATACAAGTTTTCATGCTGCACCAGTTGTTTTTGCGTCTGGACTCCATTCCCCCTTAACATCAGATGGAGTGGAGTCATATGCCGTGACAATTACATATATTTAAAAAAAGAACAAATAAATTGATACAGATAGTACAAATTAGGTAGTATTTAGCAATAGTGCTTAGTGGCGTGCACATAGAGCAGCCTATGTCCAGCAGTGGACTAATATAGGCTTATGGTATTGATAATAATAATGAGACCGCATTATTGCTAAATTAGAAATAAGTCTAAATAAAATGGGTTCAATAATATAAATGTAATACATATATATTATTTAAATTAATAAATATACAAACAAAATGAGCATATGAAATTTATATGGGATTAGCTGACCGGCGGACTTCGTACCGCTTTGACAGTTTCCATGACAATAAAACAAACAAATCATTCGTCCGCGTATCCCATGACAGACCCCTATAGCAGCGCCACCTACCGGGTCTAATTGTAAATCTAAACCGTTCTCGAATCCAGTTGAACAAACACAGAAAATTTCATCCAAATCGGTCCAGCCGTTTAGAAGGAGTATAACATACACACGCACAGAACATTTATATATATACAGATTGAAAAAATGGTTGATTGATATCGAAGTGTGATTGCTTGCAGTGTTTGTAATATATTTCTATTTCAGTTTATGGATGACGTTGATCATGACGGGGAGGAGTATGAGGAGACGAGTGATGGTAATAACTTATTAATTTGACCACTAATTAAATATAAATAAAATAAGTATTGTTTTCTTGCTTTTAATACTAAAACCGTGTCCACACAATCACATCCATGCACACGAGCTTTGTAGTTTTGCATACATAAATTTACTGCGCATTGTATTTTACAACTTTAATGTAGTTTACAAAAAAATGTATACCAACCCACCAGTATTTATATGCACTTAGGCTTGAAGATAGCCAAAATTTATGGACCACGTATGTAATCAGCATTTGCAAATGAACTCCGCTTTTATTCACTAATAGAAAATGACGGTATCACAGCTGTCCGCTTTAACTTAAAAACACCAATTTCTCCCATAAATTGTGCGCAAGTGTGGACATGGCTTTACTAATTTCTTTCTTTTAATTTAATACTATTCGCTGTTCGAAATGTGTGATCTATCAAATAGTCCCGTTTTGTGTTTACAGAGGAGGCCAACATGGAAATGGAGTTTATATTACACAAAAAAGACTATTATATGAATAAGTTAGACTATTCCAAAGTAACTGAGTAAGTTTAATAATGTTATAAAACGATGTGCTTTTATTTAATTTTTTTTACTATTAGTGCTGCAAACGGTTGGTGAAGCTAAAGCGTCTGTGGTAATGGTGGGATCTCGATGCTGTTGTGTAAATCCAAAATACTATTTATAACTTAAGAACACATCCCAATTTTCACTTTCTTTCCTTTTATATAAGGTATAAAGTTGACAAAAACATTTGACATGTGGTGCCTCGTACAGAGTGAAAACCAGCAATATTAATTGCTTGTGCTCATTTGTTTTGTTACTATTGTTTTAATGCTCTATGTATGTGTGTTTCACATAAACCAATAGTTTTTCATTACATCACAAAGCTTTTAAACAATGTACATTAACTCTACTGATAAACAGTGTTTTGGATTTGCTGTCAGTATGTACAATCGGTACGGTAGTCTAACCTGGTTATGGGAATTAATCAATTGCTTTGTCAATGTATTCGACAATATAATTTTAACTTTATTTATTTAGCATAAGGTCGAAAACCAGTGAAAGAAATGTAACATTCTTGAAATATTTCCTGTAGGCTACCGTCGCCAGTTATCATTAGTGCTAACATAATTTAATGGTGGCGACTGACCGGAGCGATCATCGTAACGTAAACGTAATGTACCATTCGCGGCAACCTTGACCGATAACAGGGTGGAACGAACGGCGAGCGGTGAACGGCTCGGCTCACTGTACTAACCATGCGAATGCTCGCATTAAGCATGTTTTTTTCGATAGTAAATATCGCATCGAACATATTTCGTTACGATGATACACTTCGGTCAGTCAGTCTCCACCATAATATTCAGCAGGCAACATGATATTATTATATTGCCGTCAACACATTCATAATAAAGCTAGGCTACGCTACGATTTCGCTAGGAATTCACAGCTGTAGTCTCACGTGGCGGATAAAAGGAATATTGGATGATGATTTCTTGCATTAAACCCGACGAGGATTGCCCCGTTCGGCTACGTAGTACGTTTATACGCCGTATTCCTTGTAATTGAAATGTGTGACGTATTTATGTAAAATTTATATTATATATTTGAGCATATATATTTAATGACCACGCCAATTTTGTTAATGCCGCAGAAGTATTGTTTATTTCAATCAAATATATAAGTAAGCATACATTTTTGAAATTATACTGAATGTTGAACACTTTTGATACTGTAAAATATTTAAAGAACTTCAAGTGTTAAGTATGAGTTCTTTTCACTATTTTATCCAGTAACCCCCTTATTCATAAAAACTATTTAAGCAAAATTTAGTTAATCATTGTTTTGTCTCTTTTTCTCAAATTCAAAAGGACCTTTGTGTGACGATGACAAAACAATATCTAACTAAATAATGCTTAAATAGTTTTTATGAATAAGGGGGTTAATGTTTAACTTTTACGGTGTAAGTTGATATAACAAGTTCTTCACTAGGTGTCACTGCTTCGATACCATACAAGTTATAGTTAATTTGAACCCTTTATAGCAGGGCTTTGAATACCGTTGAAAATTAAGGCACGTTATCTCTATCATATAAAGACAATAGTAATAGCAAAGCTAACGTTAATTAAGCAGGTAACGATATTACCTGGATGACATTTTACTGGTAAATTAACTTAACGCTCGACGCGGATACTTTTCTAGATAAAGGTAAATTGGTAGAGGTAATGCTAACTGCATTACCTCTACCAATTTAACTTTATAGAAATAACGTTAACTATAAAATAAAATGGCGTTAACGCCCGGAGCGGAATTCCGTCAAACCCAACCGGGCGTTAACGCCCGGACTCGACCACGCGACTTAAAACTTAAATATCGTCTATTTAGAGGGTACTTTTGTATGAAGAAGTTTAACTATAAACAAACTAAAATAAATTTGCTACACTCAACTCCCAACAACTTTATTCTCCGCGCGTTTTCAATTTTTTTTTTTTTTCAATTTTAAATTATTATTTTTTGGTCATTTTGCGAATTACGTCATCGGCGTAGGTGCTGTCATTTGTTTTGTTCGCGATTTGACAGGTTAACGATACTCATAGTGGGATTTTGGTGACGGTATCAAGCCCTGCTATATAGGGCTCTGGCAATATATTTAACAACTAACTGATCCAGCGGACTTCGTACCGCATTTCATTTTTTTTAATATAGATTATGTTACTCAGCGCTAATGTAACATTTTAATGGTGAAATAATTTTTTAAATCGGTCCAGTAGTTTTTGAGTTTATTCGTTGCAAACATACATACATACAAAAATACAAAACTTTCCTCTTTATATTATTATATTTAACAATATAATATTAAATTAATCCCTTTTACTATAAGGTCCAAAACTTATGAAAAAATTCAACACGTACCTGTTTTGGGGTTGACTCGGTTTAGTACTAAAAAAAGCTCGCACTAGACACACAGCAGTTTGGCATAACACTATTGTATTCAGTGACCCAATTATTCAGAGGATTCGATTCCCAATATGTTTGTATTTATTTATTTTACTATTTTATGTACAACACACATATTTTGTGATATAAAGACTAGTAAAAGTGATTATTATAAGAGCGTGGGCATTACAGCGCTGCTAATTTCAACTGGTCTTTCAGTTATAGAGGTAGAATTTTAACATTTTATTGTTCGGAACTAGAAGAAGAAAAATATCCATTGACACACACACATACACACACACACACACACACACACAAAGTACAATACAGTCAAAACAAAGCAAACATTAATAAGAATTAGGGTTATTAAAATCATTCGCTAGTAGTGCTGAGGATTCCATGTTGAATAAGCACTGTCGTTTCTTGTTCCACATAAAGCGCCTTAAGTATATACAGCGTGGGAAGGAGTATACCGACAAATTATAACCAAAGATTCTAATGCCTATTTGGACAAAAAAAAGTAATATAAACATGGGCCAGTAAAGCCTAATTTTCGAGATATTATTTTTTTAAGTAATTCACAAGTTCAAAAAATCTCAAGGGTAACATGCCCTAACTATTTGACGTAATCAGTCACACACACCTTCACACAAGTACATAGTAATAATTAATAATCAATGTCTCACACTGACGTTGACTTCATTCGTCGTTTATCGTATTTTGTCGGAGTCTTTCGTGAAGTTTGACGTTTTCTATTTCACTCTTTGAACTTAGGTTTTGTTTACAAGGAAGTACTGTCGATAATTATTATTTTTGTTCTAAAAATAAAGTAAGTTAATTACGCAGTTTTAGACCCATATTGATATAACATAATTTACTCGTAATACCACCAGGAATCCTTGGTTTCAATTTGTCGGTATACTCCTTCCCACGCTGTATAACATTTTCGGTAACAACCACGAATAACATAATGGCAATGTATACACTTTTGGCTGGTTTTAACTCTTTATTACTTATTCCCATTCGACCTCCTTGGTCGAGTGACTTGCACACCGGTTTTCATGGTGTCGCCATCTCTGAGGTCCCGGGTTCGATCCCCGGTCGGATGAATTTAGAAATACCTGTTTTTCTAAATTGTTTTGGGTCTGGGTGTTTTATATGTATAATAAGTATGTATTTAAGTATATTAAGTATGTTTATCCGTTGTCTAGTTAACCATATGTCGAGTTTCTTAAGGAAGCTTTTCTTAGGGCTAGATAATATTGGTGTGAGTGTGGGAAACATTTATTTATTGTATTGAAAGTTATATTGTTTACTCGTGACTGTACTGAACTGTTGAGCTTATTAAACTTTACTGTTAGAGATATTCTTAGATTGGATTTGGGCTAGGTTTGAGGTTTCCCTCCGAATTATTGCCGAATTATTACAGAAGATATGGTAAACAACATATGCTCTTTAAAGAACTACAATACGCTAGGCTATTACAATTTTGGTTTGAATTCACTATCGGTCTTTAAAACTAAATATATCGTATTTCCGGTAATTTCACGAAGAAACTGAAATGGAGTCACTTTACATATAAGCTATTGTACGGAGCAGCCCTTTTATACGTCTGATAGGAAAGAAAGATCCGTATAAAGTGTTTAATTTCAGTACAAGATGATCCTGCAATGTTTTACCACTAGAGGCGCCATTAATACAAGAGGATTTGTAGATTTGCTATTTAGAAATAGCAATAGGATGCCATGAAATCAAAACTATAGCTTTGAGAATTAAAAATAACGTGAAATTTGTCGTATCTTCCTAATTGATTTAACTAGTGGCTCCATATATGCCACGCTTTGCGTTTTTCGTCCTATTTTACAAGTTTATTTGTTTAAGTCATAATAATATTTATTATTTCACAGGGAAGTCTTAGCTGATCAAGCAGAAGGCTATGTGAGGGCGATACAGTGGAACCTGTTCTACTATTATAAGGGGTGCCCCTCGTGGTGTTGGTACTACCCGCACCACTACGCGCCTTACATATCAGATATAAGGGGATTCAAGGATCTGAAGATTGAATTCGAGTTAGGAGACCCCTTTAAACCTTTTGAACAGGTGTAGTGTTTTGTTATTTTCTCTCATTCAGATCACGCTTTATTGCGTTATCAATTATTACCTTAAAAAAAAGAAGATTACTTGTTGCCGAAAGTGTTCGTACGTAGATTACCACGTACAAACATGTGCCTCGGCGGTTTTGCGTTGCCCCACGAGACGATTAATTGAGAAGAGATGTTACATGATTTTCTGATCTCTGCGCTGTACATTCATATCATCCGTCACACAATCCATCCATTTAATCTTAGGTCTTCCCCTCCCCTTCCAACCATCAAACAGATTTATTTTTGTGCGAATATTTAAAGACGTTGCACAAAAGTCAGTAAGTAAGTTGTCCTATTGATTGCAGCTCCTAGCAGTGCTTCCCGCGGCTAGTAAACACCTCCTACCCGCGCCCTTCCACGATTTAATGACGGACGAGGATTCGCCCATAGTTCACTACTACCCAATCAACTTCGAGACCGACCTCAACGGCAAGCGGAATGACTGGGAGGCGGTGGTGCTTATACCTTTCATTGATGAGGTGAGTTCAATATCTATTAGGATGTTAGAACAATTGATTATGAAACATGTCGTGAATAGGAGCGACTTCATGATGTAATGACGGACGAAGACTTGCCGATTGTACACTACTACCCAATTAACTTTGAGATGGTGGTGCTTATACCGTTCATTGATGAGGTGAGTATAACTCATATAAATAAAAACTCAAATGTTAAAAATAACATTAATTTATTCCAAAGCAATGAATCTACAAATGGCATAACATAATTCTAACTTATCACGTGATTTAAACACAAAATTCTATAATCTAAAAAAGTTTAATAGAAGTTCAATCATAGTAACGTCCTACGTGACTTAGTAGAACACTATATTCTCTTTAGTTTCGATAACCGTTTTGACAGGAGCTAAAAGGTTAAGGTTAAAGAACTTTTATTCTCATAAGAAATTTACATTTCACTTATAATGAGATACATAGATAAAGAATAACAATTGTACACCGATGCTTGCTGCTGCTATATGTGACTTAAGTTTATTTTTGAAAACTCTTAAACTATCACAATCCTTCAATTCATTTGGCAAACTGTTAAATAGCTGTGCTCCCTCAAATAGTACCGTCTTTGTTCTATAGTTAGTCCTTGGTATTATAGTTTTGAGTTTAAACTTATTTCTAAGACTATGTGTATTAGGTTTTATGTTTAGTACTATGTTAGTTTTAATAGCGCCAGTTATAATTTTTTTTAATCAAGATACATGTGTTATATTTGTACAGTTGTGATAAATTAAATAGTTTAACTATTGTGTATAGTTCTTTAGTTGGCGTGTGGAAAGGAAAATGGAACAAAACCTTAACAATTTTATTTTGAGTTCTCTGTATTAAGAGGATTAAGAAAAGTTTATCTACTAGCTAATGTGTACCCCTACCTTTGTTTTACCTTATTGTAGGAGGAGCGCGATGAAGCAGCGACTAGCGCGGTTGCGATATTGCAAATAAAACAACTTTTGCTACTGTGTATGAGAAACCTATTATTTAGGTTATTATGTTTTAGCCCCAACACCACACTGCAAGAATGAAATATACTACTCATTTTGTTGGAAACAGAACTCGCCTGATTAAAACTAGTTGACCAGTTACATTAATTTTGATAGAAACAACCTGAGTCTCCCTGTGATCAGATAAAATAATATGCAAAATGTGTGTGTAATACGAATATGTATATGTATAGTGTTTCATTTCAAAGTAGGTATATGAGTTTGACGTTAACTGTATGTTTTAGACGAACCTTCTGTCTGCAATGGCGCCTTGCTACCAGAGGCTAACCGACGAGGAACTCAAGAGGAACACCCACGGTCCTATGCTGATCTACAATTGGTCTTCAACTAGTTTAGGTAAATGTCACAATATGCATCAAGAAACAATTTGTAGCTAGGCTAGTAACTTGTTCGAAGATTACCGGTTAATAGAGGTATGAACGGTTTCGCGTTACGATTTTATCTATACTAATATTATAAAGAGGAAACCTTTGTATTTTTGTATGTATGTATATATGTATGTTTGCAACGAATATTCTTTCACCATTAGAATGCTACATTAGCGCTGAGTAACATAGGCTATATAAAAAAAATGTCCACCGGTGCGAAGCGGGACGGGCCGCTAGTTCCAGATAAAATCAACAATGAACGTAATACGGATGAATGACGTACTTACCTCCGTGGGAATACGATCTGGCTAGCACTTATGCACCAACCCAAAACTCTGTTCCATTCACACTGGCGAAAGGAAGATAATAGAAATCTTAAAAATGGTTAATAATGGTTAATGAATGTTAACCACAATAAGTGCTTTATTACAAAAGGACACTCAAAATATTCATATCAATAAATTATTTTGGTTTCGTTACCTTCTGAACGAAACCAAAATATATCATTCATACGTACTTACAACAGAACTGGTTTGCCAGTTAACCGGTTTTGTAGATCTAGAATGTTCCTCAACGATTGGTTATGAAACTTCCTTATCTAAAGGTTCATACACAGTTGTTTTGTACTTTTTTTTATTAAATTTGTCCGGTTTTCCTCCCCATAGGCCCCGTCTCCGCGCCAGAACACTTTTCCCCCATTATGGAGTGCCACGCCGTGGAGCAGTTGGTTTGGCGGCAGGAGCTAGACGTGCCCGAGGCGGCACTAAAGCGAGGAATGCTGCCCAATGCCAAGAGGGACATGCTGTTCCCCGGCTTTCCCACCATGAGACATTTGAAGTACCAGGTCAGTGTGTAGGGCAGGGGTTCCCAACCTTTTTTTGTCTACTGCCCACTTTAAGAATAAATTATTTTTTAACGCCCTCCTTTTTAAACATACTTAAAAACCGCTAAGTACTTATAACTGATTATTGAAACTTTATAGTATTCGGACAGAGTATCTTTTATTGAAAATAAATCAAACATAATCAATTCTTATATAAAAACTAATGTGAAGGTTGAATCTGATGCTGTTCAATAAGTTTGTTGATATCAGGTTCCAATTTACTCAAAAACAGCCGCAAGTCGCCACGTTCGGTAACACGCAAACGATTTCTCTTTTTAGTTTACGCTGCTTGCGTTGCCACAGCACTAAATCCACGTTCACACAAATATGACGATGGGAATGCTATCAAGAATCGTTGAACAATTAACCACAATCCAGGGTACAATTGCGGGATCGGTTTTTGTAGCCAAAATTCTTGATATCCATTTTTGAACTTGATTTTTATTTCTTCGTTTGTTGTCAATTCTATAAGTTCTTCTTCCAGCTGAGGTGACATTGCTGTGTTGACATTTAAAAACGGATCCAACACCCAGTCTGGTATTTCCAAGTTTAAAATGTCCTGGTATCGTTCGGTGAAGTCAATGTGGAGGTTTTCCAAATGTTGGCAGTAGGCAAACAAGTCGTCGTTACTGCAGGATACTGATAAATTCGGAAAATTGTGAAACTCACGTCTGCCCATATTCTTTTTGTGCAGAAGCAGTTTGGCTGCGAAAGCAGCAACGACATTTTTTGTTTTAATTAAATTTAGTTCATCGCCTTGCAGTTGGAGGTTCATGTCGTTGAACAATTTATACAGGTCTGTCATGTAAGCTATATCATTCTTTGATGTTATGAGCTTGTTGCGCAGTTCTGTATCTTTAGTTTCCAAGAACTCTATCACAGAGTCAAACAGGTTGTAAAATCGAATCAGACAATTGCCTCTTGACAGCCAACGAACTTCAGTATGAAGCAACAAACGGTTGAAATCTTCGTCATTAGTAACACAAAGCTGATGAAATAATCTATCATTCAAAGAGCTGCTACGGATTTTATTGACTGCTTTGATGACATATTGCAGTGATTGAAATAGTCGTTCACTTAAGTTTCTAGCAACCAAATGTTGTCTATGAATAACGCAATGTATAGCAAGGACATCTGGAATTTTATTCTTTAAGTACGCTATGAAGCCTTTATGGCGCCCTGTCATAGCCGGAGCGCCATCCGTAGCAACTGATATAATATTTTTCAAAGGAATCTCTTTCTCTTCACAAAACTTTTCCAATGTTTTGAATATGGTTTCGCCTTTTGTATCTGTCTCCAAATTTCTGGCAAACAATAGTTCTTCACGTATTTTCTCATCTTTAATAAACCTCACGTAAGATAGCAACAACGCTTCATTAGTTGGTAAAGTGGACTCATCGAGCTGAATTGAGAATTGACTAGTCCTCAGATGATTGCACAATGATTCTTCATTGTTTTCAGCCATTTCATCAATTCGTCTTTGCACAGAATTATTACTCAAAGGAATTTTTCGGATAATATTTGCGGCCGGTTTATGAAGCACAGTAGTTATTACTTCCTTTATTGCTGGCAAAATTAACTCTTCTCCGATGTTGTGTGGTTTGCCTTTTTGAGCAATTAACAAAGAGATATTGTACGAAGCTCGAAGTCCGTCGTCATCTTGCTTAGCAGCCGCCGAAAATAGTTTTGATACACTTGGCTGAGTATTATGCTTTTTCTCTAGGTCTTGAAAATATGCTACATTCTTGTCTTTCTTATCTGGATGCATTTTATTCAAATGATCTTGCAGTCTTGAAGGCTTCATTGCTTCGTTTGAAAATGTTTTTAGACATAAAAGACACAAAGGCGACGACGGGTTTGTGGGATTTTCAATAAATCCGAATTTAATATATTCCGCAGAGTATTGCCGTCTCTTCTTTTTTACTTCCGACATTGTTTTGTTTTGAGAAATATGTAAGTGTTGAAATCAAGTACTGCTTATCTATTAAGCGCGAAACCACAAATGAAAATAAAATAAATTTACGTCATTTATATAGGATTGCATAAGCAGCACGCACCAACAGGAATAAGACAAACGTGCATAAACTCGTTTATCTCATTCGACGCCCAATCGTACTCGACAAGCAAGAACAAGTATTATAGAACCAGCCGATTGATACAGGAATGTACAAATCGGATTATTTAACAAAAACTTGTTAAAACATGATTGCCCGCGGTCTATTATATCGAACCGAGTTTGAGCTATATCTTAATTAATATTAGTTGATGTTCACAAGATGTAGTCGAGAGTCGAGAGCTCAGTCGGTGTCTAAGAGTCTTCCTAGCTAGGTAGATGAAATTATAAATCGACCCCAAAGCCCTACACAACGCCCCCTTTTTTTTCTGGGTCTCTTACCGCCCCCCTTTAGGCCTGCAGCGCCCACAAGGGGGCGTTATCGCCCACGTTGGGAAAGACTGGTGTAGGGAAAATCTTCATCGAGATTTGCCTTCAATGGGCACCGAGCCCGCGCCTGAGCACTTTCTTCTCATTAATTTTATTTATTTCAACCGCCTCTGTGGTCTAGTGGTTAAGACCACCGGTTTAGACCCAGAGGTCCCGGGCTCGATTCACTTTGTGTACTCGGTTTGTTTGGTAGTAGGAATTATTTGCCCGCCTGGCTAGCTACCACCATCTTATCTAAATATGTCGCCATAACATCAATGTTTGTAGCATTGTTGTGTTCCGGCAGCTAGAGATAAGATAGCCAGTGCCTCACTAGTTGAGGATTCCGGTCGAAGGGCGCTTCCACCATATGACCTTATCACACTTAACATCAGTTAAGATCAAGGCACTGTGCTTACCCGTAAATATAAAAAAAAAAATTAAGTGTCTTTACATGCTGTTTCCCGGCCTTAGAGACATTAGAGACAGTAGAGACATCTGAAGTACTAGGTCAGTGTGTAGGGGAAATCATCATCATCGACATCACCAGCTCAGAATTCCAGAATGGAACACCACGGGGAAAACAGTCCATAATCTAATTTCATTTCTTTCATTTCAATAAGTATTATCCTAATATTGTTTTGGTTTTAACATTTATTTTGGTTATCGCCTCCATCGGATTTTCTTTGATATATTATAGTAATTCATTATATTTAAGTGACCATTACAGGTTTAAAAATGTGTCTAATTTCTTGAATCTTAATGTTAATACATAAGACGATGACGAAGGCGGTAATTTCTTATACTAATACTTTCTAGGCTGAGAAATTAATTTAGTTATGTACTTTACTTATGTACTTTATTTACTTATTTACATAATAAAAATTGTTAGGTTTGATGTATCTTTAAAAAAGCCACCTTACCGTATTTAGTTTGAATGAACCAATAAGGGTGCCTTCAAGTTACTTTATCGTAAAACTTAAGATTATAGATGTTATATTTTTTTAAAGATTGAAAAACAAAATGTTTATTGCTCGACAAACGCTTATAAGTATTCCATTTCAGGCAGGCCTAAAGAAATGCAAAGTGAAAGTGTTCGACCAGCCGTCCCGCAACGAGAGTATGATCGTCCAGATTATCAAGGACCCTCAACAGGACGAACGGCTGGAATCAGTCGCCAAGAGTTATCTGGGCAAGATCATATGGGTCGGGTGGCCGCATCTCACCAGGGCCAAGTGAGTTTGCTGGAGTGTATTTTTAGAATAAGTAAGCCACCGATCTTAGACTTGGAGATCCCTGGTTAAAAAAATTAACATTAGTAGCATTTTTGAGAAGATTATAGCCTGTTCCTGCAGGCCACATAGCCAGCCTAATCTAGCATAGTACAGGCGCTTTTTTTATACGTAGCACGGCAAATGACTCCATTTCACCTGATGTTAAGTTAATATGGAATCCAGATGCGACGACAACTGGTGCAGCGTGAAAACAACTCTAGTTTTAGCCATGGCACATTGCTCGTAGGACTGATGGCCGCTAGAGCGGAACAGTTATTGAGTGGCGACTGCACACCATAGAACACGCATTGTGGGCAGGCCTCCAACAAGGTGGACCAACGATCTGATGAAGGTCGGGAGAAGCTGCTGGATGCGAGCAGCACAAGCCGGTCGTTGTGGTGATCTTTGAGGGAGGCCATTGTCCAGCATTGAAAGTCTTTTGGCTGAGATGATGATGATGATATGCAATGATGATGTGCAATAATCCTCAAGTTGAGGATTATTGCACTTACCATCAGGTTAGATGGAAGCCATTGTGGAAGAAAAAAATATCTATATTTTGCATTTGACAAACACTCACTCTGTTAGTGACTTGCTAACTCAATTAGAAAAGCAGTCGACCGTAGTTTCGATTCTGCTTTTTAAAATGTTCACAATCGTTTAATGGATTAACCTTTTCCATATGCATTTGAATCAAAAATTTACTAAAAAGCGTCTGCAATTTTAAAATGTCTATAATCATGTCTCTGTAACTTAGATTTCAAATTCAGGCTACAGGGACATGATTAAAGCATTGTGACTGGATGCGACATAAAATTATAAAACCATCTTCAAAAGACGCTGGAACTATCTGTATCTATTCTAGTCTATGTTATGGTTATGGTTTCATATAGATTTGCGCAAATTTTGTATTTGAAAAGTGTTGAAACCAACATAACTATGCTATCGTGGTTCTAGTTCTAGCATAGTTGGTAGTGCACCTTATCCGGCATGTCGTGGAGTGCAAGTTCAAATCCTGCGCGTGGGATCTTTTTAACACTTTCAAATTGTAATTTGTTAAAATGGTCTTAAAAATTTCAACACTTTTTTATGTCTATCTTATTTCAGAGTAATATCGGTGTCGAACGAGAAGCGGCGTCTGCATTACGTCGACCAACAGAACAACAACGTGAGCGGCGCGCCCAACTACACCGCCGAGAACAACGCCGGCAACCTGCACAAGCAGTGGATCTCCGAGCGGTCCACCATCATCGAGCAGTGAGTATTTAATTATGCGGTGACTTGCAAGGGATTCGCGACTTTATTGTGTGTTTCTAGAACTCAAATTCTGATAATACAAAAATTGTCAACTTGGAATTTCATGTGTCAAACTGTTTCTGTTAGTTGTTTTATGATGTCCTTTTTGAATTTGTTATTGTACAGGTCAATAAACGTTGCATAATCCTAAAAACCTTTTTTTTTTCTCTTTTTTGCTTTGTGCTTTTTGCGCATTTAGCCAAATGTTTAAATTAGGCAGATATTTTGTAGATTATTTTCTAATAGATAATTTATGAGTAATTATGGAATTGATAAATGACATCCCCCACTATCAACTTATTTTTTTTGGAGAGCCGATTGCCTCAGACGGCATTTTAAGCTTCACCGGGCTTGTTTGGGGGCGGCGTAAAACTTAAGGGTTCCTCAAGCCGTGTGAAACGAATCACCTTCGGAGGTTTTCTAGAGGGAACGGCATCGCGCACTAGTGCGCGTCCTCACTAGATTCTCCGAAGGGTTCGGATCGGAACCCACTACCAACCAACAGTAATAAACATGTGGGGATGTACTAAGATCGCACTTCGACTTCTTGAGACATTAGTGTTAGGTTTGTTACGTTGCTGTTTCGTTTCACGTGTGTGATATTAACGATATCACTAAATATCACTTAACCTAGGAAAAGAAAACAATTTCGCAAACGATTAATTCCAAGAAGTTCATTGGAATATATTTTTATTGATATTAATAGATTTTTTTTGTTTGTTTACAGCAACATGAATCGTCTTGGTATAGATTTGGACGACGTCAATGTTATTATCCATGCAGTGAATCTAAAAGGTATAAAATATTGTGTATAAAGTTAAAAGTCGATAACTTGGATTTCACTCTGGAATTCTGAATTTGATTCTTCTTATACATCTGTTAGCTGATTCAAATACCATCTGGTATGCAGTAAACTTTTGACGGTAATTATTGACGCTTATACTAAAAAGTTATTTTTACGTTTGTGTTACGTCATAAATCTACATTGCTTATATTATAATATAATACATCAATTCTTCGACTCCCTCTGCTTCTATTTAGCTATCTCCTTTTCAATCATATTTACTTAAAGCCCACTCTCACCATAGACTACAAATAATTGATATAAGACAACACTTAATTGGTGTCGGAGCCGGAGTGATATTATGATATCTTCTATATATTAATATGTAAGGAAAAACTTTGTAACTTTTTTTAAGCGTACGAAGGAATGTAAAACAGTGCGTACAGTTGTACATTTAGTGAGTAACGGTCGAATTTTGACTATTGGACGACCTAAATAATAACTGAATTTGTCCGCTCTCACTCTCTCGCAGGTTACAAATACGTGATACAAGATAACACTCAAATGGTGACGGAGCCAGAGTGGTGTTCAATTCCGTGCGGGTACGCTTTACACGCGGTGGTGAAAGATGTGCGCGCCTTCGTCATACAAGAGGCTGGGAGGTTCTCGACGCCGCAGGAGGCCTATCCTGCGGGAGACAAGGTGTTCCTGTTGACGCAGGGACAGTACTACGGGAGCCTCGCTACGGTCAGTATACGGCTTGGATTGACTGTTGAACTTACTCGGTTGGGATCAGGTGTTCTACCAATTAGGCTATCGTTACTTTTATTTATGCAACATTTTGTGACAAAGCAACATTTAAACTTTAAAATCAATAAGAACGTATAAGAGAACGTATATCGAGATGTTGTTAATTTTTTGCAGTTTTTCAAAACTTCCGATTCGATAAGAATTCCGATTGGTGAAATAAGAGTCACGTCACGGTCATGTTCACTATTGTCACACATTAAAATCGCAGTGGTCCAGACTCAAAACCAATTCTGGGCCGATCTATTGCGCCATGGACCCTTGCGCCTTAAAAAAATATTAAATCCCAATGTTAATTAAAATTTATAAATTTTTAAAATGTTTCAGGACTATTTAAAAAAATAAAATTATCTAAAAAATTTACCCAAACCTTTTTCAAAAACTTCCCCACTTCTTTAACTATTTACCGTGCAAATATCATTGAGCTATCTTAACGACGTCATACTTTAAAATTGTTCCAAAACATAGTAAGTCTAAAAAAAACTTTAAATGTCAATACATTTCTGCAAAGATCTGTAAGTATGCTGATGTTTAGGTTAACCTATTATGACTTGGCCAGGTGGTAGACTCCGAGGCAATCCGCAGCGGCCGCATCAAGGTGGAGGTGTGCGACCGCGCGCAGCCCGCGCCCGCCGTGCACGCCGCCGCCTGCCCCTACCGCAGCGCCAACCACGCCGCCGCGCTCATAGGTACCCACCGCCGCCTGCCCCTACCGCAGCGCCAACCACGCCGCCGCGCTCATAGGTACCCACCGCCGCCTGCCCCTACCGCAGCGCCAACCACGCCGCCGCGCTCATAGGTACCCACCGCCGCCTGCCCCTACCGCAGCGCCAACCACGCCGCCGCGCTCATAGGTACCCACCGCCGCCTGCCCCTACCGCAGCGCCAACCACGCCGCCGCGCTCATAGGTACCCACCGCCGCCTGCCCCTACCGCAGCGCCAACCACGCCGCCGCGCTCATAGGTACCCACCGCCGCCTGCCCCTACCGCAGCGCCAACCACGCCGCCGCGCTCATAGGTACCCACCGCCGCCTGCCCCTACCGCAGCGCCAACCACGCCGCCGCGCTCATAGGTACCCACCGCCGCCTGCCCCTACCGCAGCGCCAACCACGCCGCCGCGCTCATAGGTACCCACCGCCGCCTGCCCCTACCGCAGCGCCAACCACGCCGCCGCGCTCATAGGTACCCACCGCCGCCTGCCCCTACCGCAGCGCCAACCACGCCGCCGCGCTCATAGGTACCCACCGCCGCCTGCCCCTACCGCAGCGCCAACCACGCCGCCGCGCTCATAGGTACCCACCGCCGCCTGCCCCTACCGCAGCGCCAACCACGCCGCCGCGCTCATAGGTACCCACCGCCGCCTGCCCCTACCGCAGCGCCAACCACGCCGCCGCGCTCATAGGTACCCACCGCCGCCTGCCCCTACCGCAGCGCCAACCACGCCGCCGCGCTCATAGGTACCCACCGCCGCCTGCCCCTACCGCAGCGCCAACCACGCCGCCGCGCTCATAGGTACCCACCGCCGCCTGCCCCTACCGCAGCGCCAACCACGCCGCCGCGCTCATAGGTACCCACCGCCGCCTGCCCCTACCGCAGCGCCAACCACGCCGCCGCGCTCATAGGTACCCACCGCCGCCTGCCCCTACCGCAGCGCCAACCACGCCGCCGCGCTCATAGGTACCCACCGCCGCCTGCCCCTACCGCAGCGCCAACCACGCCGCCGCGCTCATAGGTACCCACCGCCGCCTGCCCCTACCGCAGCGCCAACCACGCCGCCGCGCTCATAGGTACCCACCGCCGCCTGCCCCTACCGCAGCGCCAACCACGCCGCCGCGCTCATAGGTACCCACCGCCGCCTGCCCCTACCGCAGCGCCAACCACGCCGCCGCGCTCATAGGTACCCACCGCCGCCTGCCCCTACCGCAGCGCCAACCACGCCGCCGCGCTCATAGGTACCCACCGCCGCCTGCCCCTACC
Organism: Eudonia mercurella; assembly: GCA_963082485.1. Taxonomy (NCBI): domain Eukaryota; kingdom Metazoa; phylum Arthropoda; class Insecta; order Lepidoptera; family Crambidae; genus Eudonia; species Eudonia mercurella. The sequence goes on from OY720026.1 coordinate 17,777,225, forward strand.
GCAGCGCCAACCACGCCGCCGCGCTCATAGGTACCCACCGCCGCGCCGCCTCAGCACCAGCTCATTGTTATATCCGCACTGCTGGGGCACGAGCCTTCCCTATAGATGAAAACACTACAGAGAGAACGACCAACGGCTTTACGTGCCTTCTCAAAGCTACGTGGTGCAGTACTAATGGGAGTTCCACAGGGCTCAATCTTGGGTCCGCACATGTTTGAGTGGTGTTTTTGTTTGTTTTTTCTTTGAAACTTTGTTTATTTAGAGATTTTGTTTTACATATTATGCTGTTGACATATTATGTCAATCTAATTATAGATTTTCTAGTCATATATTCATTCTTAATTTAAATAGAGAAGGAGTTCTGTCTTAAACCAAGTCAATTCAATCGTAGCTATTCTGGTTGCATAATCATCTTTAATTTTAAAAATAAATAGAGAAAAAGATTTTCTAATGTCTCGGCTAGAGAATCCTTAAGTTAACTTTCATATTAAATTAGACAATGGGAAAATCGTTAAAAAATATTTAAAGAAAAATGTAAGTGAGTGGTTTTTTTCAACATTTGTGTTTTTTAATTTGTTCGCAACAAAATTTGCGTTAAAAATTATTTGAACATTTATTTATTTATTTTGAAGGAATATCGGCCCAAATGTTGTCCCGCGTCACGGGCTCGGTGCTAGTGGTGACGGGCGAAAGGAACGACCTACCCACGGAGACGATGGGCAAAATCAACATCGGACTCAACTTGAAGTTCAACAAAAAGGTAAGTGAGGCTTACAGGCGGCGGTGACTCCTCCTAGCTTAACATTATGTGCCTTACAAATAAACAAAGAATAAGCTCCGATTAGTTATTCCGTGTTTTATTCCTGTCATGTAAACGTCTTTTCCAATTACAGTAATGGAGACAAAACACGGAATAACTATTCGAAGCCTATTCTTTGTTTATTTGTAAGACCCTTTATGTTTTTAATCAGTTTTTTATTTATATTGTTACGTTCTACTGTTGTAATTACGAAGTTATATTCAGATGATCCCGTATATTGAAATATGAAACACTCCAAGTTTTTATGTTTAATATAATTTGTGATAAATAAAGTTTTATGAGCAATTTTGTCTTTATGCGTGATTAGATTGTAGACGTTAAAAATTGGTAATATTTGTAAAGGTCTTCACTCACTGAGAAGATGTCTTTGTAGTGCCCTAAATCAGGGGTCCCATGTTGTAAAGTCAATCATTAACTTACATTGTAATTACATTATATAATTGTTTCAAAATAAAGTATGGCGAGCCAGTTCATAATTAATATAAACAGTACTTTATTAACAACTAGCGGCCCGCTCGCGACTTAATACGTAATATACATATAAACCTTCCTCTTGAATCACTCTATCAATTAAAAAAACCGCATCAAAATCCGTTGCGTAGTTTTAAAGATCTAAGCATATATACATAAGGACAGACAGACAGCAGGAAGCGTCTTTGTTTTATACTATGTAGTGATTAAAAAAACGACGGGTTGCACTCTGGGAGTGCCGGCAGATGTGAAAACTTGAATATTAACGTTGTGCATTTTTGATATTTTGGAATGGTTAGGGAATAATTTTGCACGAATTGCTTTAATTATCAGTATAAAAGTACTCTCATTTATGTGGTAGAATACAATATTTATTTATTGGGCTATCATACACAAACATGACAATTTATATTACATTAAAAAGTTATATTAAGTTATATTAAAAATTTATATTACGCCGCGCCAGCTGTCTGCTCTCCATCCGTCTTACGAATTTTCGATCAGGTCACGTGTCCTGACACGAGTTTAACATTTTTTACCCATTCCTCTACTCTCCATCCGTCTTACGAATTTTCGATCAGATCACGTGTCCTGACGGTCACGTGTCCTGACGCGAGTTTAACATTTTTTACCCATTCCAAAAAAAGTGCACAACGCCGCTAAAGAAGTTTTCACTTCAAAAATCACTCAAGAGGTCACTCTTAGTGATAAAACCGCCCTTTGTACGTGTTACATTTAACGTAATTTATGTCAAAATGTCTTTTGGTGTATAATAAAGTGTATTTATCTTATCTTATCTTATCTTATCTTAAAAATCCCGTTAGAACCAAGAGGTGTCCGGTTACACGCGCCGCTGCAAGATGACGGGGTCGTGGCTGTACTCGGCGCGCTGCATCGAGCTGGTGAAGGCCTACACCTACCAGTACCCGGATCTGTTCGACACGCTCGCGCAAAACCTCAACAATGATATATTCTTTGAGAGCGACCTCTGGCCGAACGAAGTTGGGTGAGTGCAACTCCTTTTTTTGTGCTATTAAAACATTAGTGATAGTTATGTTAAGGAGGTTCTACGAAAGTCTAAGAGGGGACTCCTGGACACGTATATCCACTTCCTATTTTCCAGATAAGTAACTGGAGCAGCCAAATACGCTTACTTCTCGTTGTACTAGCAGCTTCCACTGCTTGGGTTGTCGACTCAAAATTTGTCTAACAAATTTCCTCTTTAATACCGATTAAAGAACAACTCCGATGAGTTGTAAAGCGCGCTCTTTTTAAACACAACCTTTCCTTCTTCCACATGTGTTATTCGTACTGGTACTGACTACACCAACTGTTAGGTTATGAATACGAAAAAGTGCAAGATGTCTCTCAAGTAGAATTCGCACATGGGATTGTCTACGGCGGGTCATAACGCCAGACCCGCTGAATCACATTTAAAATGAAATGAAAATTATTTATTTAGAACACAATTACATTGCATACTTGAGTATTTACATTAGTAGAGAATAAATACAAAATTTCTTCTAACTTCAATAAGCATTTGTTGCCCACAACGCTGACCTTCCGTGGATACCTTAGTTTTGTGTGCATGACAGCACTCTATCCTTAAAATTTTATTTCCCTGCTTCGCACGGGTGGACATTTTTTTTAATATAGCATATGTTACTCAGCGCTAATGTAGCATTCTAATGGTGAAAGAGTTTTTTAAATCGGTCCAGTAGTTTTTGAGTTTATTCGTTGCAAACATACATACATACAAAAATACAAAGCTTTTCTCTTTATAATATTAGTATAGACACAACTACCTACTAAAAACTACCATTTGAATTCTGCATCTTATCGAACAGTCAAAAGAAAGGCCAAGAAGTATCCAACTGGCTGAAGAATCAACCTCACGCGTCAGCTGCCCGCCGCGAGTGCGGTTCCGACGCGCTCGAGCCCGAGGAGATGCGAGCGCTGTGTGACACGCTCGAAGCACAGCTGCACGAGCTGAAGGGGAAGGAGAAGAAGGTCACGCTGCACGTCAAGTGGAGCCTATTGTATAAGGTAATAATGACTATTTTAGAGTTTTTGGTATAGGACATACGCTGCACTTCGAATGAAACCTACTGTACAAGGTTTAAGGGGGTGCAGCGCGGACGCAAAACTGCGAGTTTCAAGTTTCTTTATGATAGCGAGCGAGCGGCGCGTGGCAGTGGTGTGACAACGGCGCACGACTACGAATACTCACGCACACTAATATCTGTACAGAGTAGGCTGGTGATTTAATTAGAGCAATGTTTACTTTCGTAAAATCATAGGTGTTTGGGTAAAAAATAATAAAAGTCTTAATATTTTTATATTCATATTTTTAAATTAAAAACTAAGACAACAGTGACCTGTGGAATATCAATACAAACATTTTGATGTCGGATCATTGTTTTATTTGTGCTATATTTACAAAGTTTCTGAAGAAATAAGTTTTTAGATATCATTACTTTTACGTATTGTTTATGCAGTTTCTGGGTATTTGTTTCAAATTCCAAGACAACCATTACCTTGTGAAAGGATCAAGCTAACCTACACTAGTCCTTTTAATGTATATGACTTATTCAGCTCCTAGCACCAGTGACTTAAAAACACGTAAATTTTCGAAATTCCGCGCTGCACCCCCTTAAAGGGGGATACACGCGCCGTGTGACACGTTTGAAGCACAGCTGCAGGAGCTGAAGGGCAAGGAGAAGGTCACGCTGCACGTCAAGTAGAACCTACTGTATAAGTTAATAAGTTTAAGAGTGCAATGAGTTAGCTGTTGTTGTAATTGTAAAACATTATTCATCGTAAGAAAATCCATTTGGATAATTGTAAACCCGTCTTTTCGCTGCAGTACATCGATGATTATCGTTTTTCATTTAGATATTTTAAATCGTCAATGTACAGTGAGCTTACCTTGTCTCGACGGCGTCGTTAGAAGTAATATTGCCATAAAAAAAATGTTTTTTTAGAAATAACGTTTTTAAAAAACTTTTTTTACAAAATTATAACAAATGAAAAACAAGAAGGCTCCAAGATTGAACCCTGTGCAACTGCACTCTCAATCAATCAATGAATCAATGCAATCTCAATTGAGAGTTCTCAATACCCATTTCTTTTCTAGCCGGAGCTCCACGAGGGTAACATCCAGCCGGATTCAAAAGCCGACTTCAAGATGTACGATCGCGTCGTATGTGTATCTCGAAGCATCACGGTACCCGCGGGCGCGGAGGGAACCGTCACCGCCATTTACCAACCCCCCTCTTCAAATTCCGTCCGCTTGTCTGATAAGTTGAACGCTGAACCCACTTACCAGGTCAGTGCCATCATCTTCACCAGCATATTGTATGTCCCCTTAGGGCATGAGCCATTATATGGATGGACGACACAGGGAGAACGAACAAACTCGACGCCAAGCCCAGTTTATTTTTTAAGAGATTGCTTTTGGCCACCTTTAGTATTTACAACCGGACTTTTGTCCCAGCTCTAGAGGTCAGCAGTATAGTGAATAAGAATCAATTTATTATCCACTAGCTGACCCGGCGGACTTCGTACCGCTTTGACAGTTTCCATCATTGGGTTAAATATATATCAATGTTTTCCATGACAACAAAACAAACAAATCATTTTGTATTGGAAAATTAAATTGTCGTTTTTAGTTTTTTTTTTTTTTTTTTTTTTTTTTTTTAATATAGCCTATGTTACTCAGCGCTAATGTAGCATTCTAATGGTGAAAGAATTTTTAAAATCGGTCCAGTAATTTTTGAGTTTATTCGTTGCAAACATACATACATACAAAAATACAAAGGTTTCCTCTTTATAATATTAGTATAGATATAAAACTTTGTATACATACTGAAATGGGTGTTATACTCAAATGAGTTCTTTAAAGGCATAGCATGCGACTATTATATTATAATGTATTTGGTATCAAATATGATATTGTATTTTAGGTGATGTTCGACAAGCCTTTCCCCGGTGCTATGTCCGAGGATTTGTTCGAAGAGGCCAGATTTTATAGGTGAGAACTTTTTAATCTTGTTGAAGCTTAAAATGAAAGATGTTTATTTCAATATGTTTTCATTTGCAAGTTTTAGACTTGGTATAAAAAAATGTTTTTGTTTCTTTTATATGACTTTAGCAAGCCCAATGGAAATATCCTATCTTTACATACCGTAGCATTTAAAGCATTATTTGAGCCAAACGGCTTAAAAAGCGCAGTTCCAGCTTCAACCTTTCCAAAGACGCAGTAAACGCCAGCCACGGGCTGTTTTCGAATCTAAGATCGATATAATATATTTTCATTGCTAAAATAACTATAACACAGGACTAGCCTTTATTTAGACGATCATTTTAAGAGTTATCTCATCTTGACTTTCTGATTGAACGTTAGAACATGTTTTACCAATTAGGCGATTATTCATTAGCCTGCTGCAAGCTAACGCTTCATTTTTAAAACGAAGAAAAATATAAATTATTTTTATTTTAGAAATAATAAATTGATCCACAAAAAAATAGTAGGCTAGCACCTAAAATGCTAAGTTAGCATCTAAATAGTAGTTTAGGTGCTAACTTTGTATTTTTAGGTGCTAACTAAGTATTTTTGTGGGTTAGGTTAGGTTAGTTTGGTGATCGATTAAATACAACCCTTTTTATTTCAGCAATAAAAATAATTAATATCATTGTTTTGTATTCGCATTAACTTTTCCAAATGACTAGCTTTTCTCTAGACTCTTAGCGCATCTCCTCCCAGATTTAACTAAAATGCTCGCAATTCCGGCGATCAGCTAGCAACCTATCACTAATGTTATCCATTCCACCTCGGAGCCCTACTCAAGGTCTCTAACGGCGAGTTTACTTAAAATTGGTGACTTTGATGCTCACCTCTTTTTTGGGAGAAGGACGTGACAGTATGACTGTTCGAAATATTATTATTAATCTAACAGCCCATTCAGGTATAGGTTAATGCCATAAAAAGTAAATGTAATCGTCTGGTCTGTATGGTAGGATGCAGCCAACCCACTTGCTGAATATATCGTACGGGCGCAAGCTGCGAAGCGCCGTCCGCTGCGACGGGCCCGAGACCTTCAACACGGGCCGAGCGCCCACGCTGCTAAAGCACGATCAGCAGCATTCCGCGTTTGCTAGCTACAGGTGTGTTACATTTATATTATTAATTAATCCTTCGTGCTTCGGAAGGCACGTAAAGCCGTGGATTCCGGCTGCATTAGCAGTCGTTAACAACCACCGATCGGTACAGGGGTCGCGTGGTGGTTTAAAGCCGGTCCTCCCAATTCATCCATAGGGAAGGATCGTGCCCCAGCAGTGGGGATGTATTTTAGCTGGTGATGGAATCCTTTATTTAGACCTAGACCAGAGGTTGGCAAACTAAAGCCTGCGACCATCAAACACAAAATCAAGTGCGTGTCTGTTTCAGAAAATACATTCCTACCAATATTTTTATTTCAATAAAGAAATACAGCCAGAAATTCAATAACCAGCCCCCCAACCGCCTAACGCTCACGCTTTCAATCGCTTTGAAAGCAAGGCCCTCGCATCGCTTTCTAATATAATATCGAAATATAATATGAAATAATATCAAAAGCTATAGCCTACAGCTTTCGATATTGCTTTCATATTGCTTTCGAAATGACAAGATGACGCCTCCTCCTCACCTCGCCTTCAAAGCGATCGAAAGCGAGAGAGTTAGGCGGTCGACCCCCTGGCCCGCCATAGATTTCGATAGTAAATATTGGCACGCAAAGAAAAAGGTAGCCCATCCCTGGCTTAGACGGAGATGACGGAGTGGACTCCCACTTGAATAATTGGCAAGAACTAGCTCAGGATAGAGACAGGTAGAAGGAGGGGAGACCTTTGCCCAGAAACGGGATTGCTTTATCTACTAAGATCACATGTTTATAATAACCTTACCATGTACCTGTCTTCGTGACATTGAAGTTTCATCTTCCATACCTAGACCAGGGCTGAAACCTTTGAAAATGGTAAAAAGTGAAACAAAATAATAGTAGGATGAAACCCATTGGAAATGGAAGAGAATATAACAAAAATGAAAAAAATATTTACGGGCGATCTGAGGTCGGGAAGTAGAAGGAGGGAGGGTTTAAGGGTTTAAGGATAAAAACGGTTTATCTCAATTTCCGGCAAAACTACAAGTCCTATGGAAAAAGTTAAATGGCAAAGTTGTAGGTAATAAAAAGTTCAACAACTTTTGTATGTACACTTTTTTCACATAACCTCAAAATTTATGTGAAAAATTCAAATAACCAACTTTTATCTTTTACAAATATTTTTGTTTTTTCACGAAATTTGGTGAAAACTTACCTTTTTATGTCCCAAACACAATTTTTTTTGATTTAAAATATTAATTTTTTTTTTTACCTTATTTTGACTTAATATCGAAAATGCACCATAATTTTCAATCGAAAATTCTCGCGTCAAAATATCTGCTTATTTTTAAAAGCCGGTGGGCTTTTTGTTTAAATCTTTACTTTCTGATGGTGTAAAAAAAATATACATTACTATGGTAAATGTTCTCATAAAATGCAAAGAAACGAAAGTTAATATTTAATAAGACCACCTACAATATTATGAGAAAGTTGTAGAAGTTTCTTTAAATTATGTGCGTAGATGCCTATTTATTACGCAAATATTGTAGCGAGTTAAATTTTTTACATAAATCTTGAGGTTATGAGCTCAAACGTCGAATACCCAGACACAATAGAATTTCAATTGTTATCGGCCACCTGCTGGTCGCTCGACGCTCAAGGAGCTATGTGAAAAAAGTGTACATACAAAAGTTGTAGAACTTTTTATTACCTACAACTTTGCCATTAAACTTTTTTCCATAGGACTTGTAATTTTGCCAGAAATCGAGATCCACTTCCCGACCTCAGATCGCCCGTAAATTATTGTCTGCAAAAAGGTCGTGTTAGGTTAAATATTACTTTTCCTTTTTAGCCCTCCGACGGCAGAAACAAAGCCGCCACCCCAAGATATGCGGAATAACGCAGTCAGTGCTGCGAGCAATGGATCGCCGCAGGTAACTAACGTGTACTTTCAATTTTAAAGTACACACGCATTCACATCGACTACCATACGCTGTCAAATTTCCTCCATAGACTTTGAACTTTATGTCTTAGACATAACTGTTGAAAATGTATTGAACAAATTTGACAGTTTTGGATAGGTTGATGTGCATGCATCTTTATTATTATTGATATAATATTATAAATTATACATAAATTTCAAAGTATCAGTAATGATAATTGCCAACTTTTTAGCTAACGATTTTGATAGTTTTTTAATTATCTCCATCTTATAATGTGATTATTATTTTGATAATTATAATCTGCTACTAAAACGTTAATAATAATATATATAACGGCTCAATATTGTATATTTTTAAAAATGAACACAGAAAGAGAAGGAAAAATTATAAAGAAGTCCTTTCGAGACTTATGAAGTATTTGTTATATATCTTATGTCCCGCCTCGAGAGCCAATCCGCTTGTGTTATGAAATAATTAGATTAATAGAATTGAACCACGATTTCTTGCATTCAAACCGAGCACCTATCAGTTCGGTTACCTACATATTTGAACCGCAAAAATGATTGTCATATTTTCGTTTATAGGACAATGCCACATTCTTTCTACGGAACTTACTAAAGATAAGTGAAGACAAAGACAAAGATTCTACAAAGAAGAACAATAATAAGGTAAGACAATACAGCATTACTTCATCATCATCATCGCCATCATCATCATTATCATCAGCAGCAGCAGCCTATACAAGTACACTGCTGAACATAGGCATCTCCAAGTGCACGTAAATATATCAGCATTACTTGATTTTCTTTAATTATATCTCCTAACGACTCCCGCCCACGTCCGATTATTTGTAGGACCGATAATTGGTACTGATTTTTTCGCCGAACGTTTATTTTGTGCAGACGTTTTGTAATATGTGTGCGTTGCAACATATAATTCCATACGTTTCATTTTCACCGACTAATAAATCGGTTACCGTTTATCGGACGTGGGCGAGAGCTCTAATGCTGTTTACTCGCAACATACTCGTTTGTAATCCATATACACAATGATGTTCGAGTTCGGTAGTTACACGTTAATCCTTCATGCAGAAATTCTCATTGTCCACTAAACAGGGTACACCCGACCAAAGTTGGCGAAAGAAAAATGAGAACAGCCCTCAACAACCGCCACCTCAGGGGGCAAGGTAAGAACAAAAACCTCTTACTTCCACTTAAGGCGAAGGGTAAGGCACACTAGCGCCGCTAATGGATTTAATTGGATAACTGCTAAACTGGATTTTTTTTTTCAAACATTGCGGACCTTCCGACACTAGGCAAACATCTATTATTTAATAATTGTGCACTACTTTTTGGTTTGTTTTTGTATTCATTCGCTCACACCAACAGTGGCCATTGTTTGTGATTAAATACGATAGCCCGTTTTGTGAATAAACCACGCAACAAAAAGTAGTGCACAATTATTAAATAAATACTATGGATGCTTTCCTGTTGTCGGACGGTACGCAATGTTTAAAAAAACATCCGGTCCGTTAGTAATTGTCAAATTATCAATTGGTGGCGCTAGTGTGCCTTACCCTTCGCCTTAAGTACAGCCCAGACTAACAAAAGCTGTCAAATTTCTTCAGGAAATTTCTAACCATATTTCATAGATATAAGGTTCAAAGTCCATCGAGGGTGGTTGACAGGTTGTGGTAGTCTGATGTGCAGCTTAAACGTTTGTGCTAGTTATAAATATAAACTTTTTTGATTATATAATTATACTTTTTATAAACAAGTATTATAATGTATATTTCTAATACACTGGACTAACAATACTACAACACACTCTTTACAGCCTAATACAGTTTTGGAATTTATTTAACGGGTAAGAGATGTTAATAGTATATTACATTGAGTCCTCTGTATAGACGAATTCGACATTTCATTAATAATTTTGTACTTATTAAACGTATTACATTGAATATGCAATTCATGTCATTGTCATTCATATTTCATTTTTGAAATTACTTTTCAGTAGCATATTATCCTGAAAATGTGTATAAAGCCATAAAAATCCAGATTCTGTTAGTATTGTAATATAGAGGTTAGGATCAAAAGGTAACATTTTCATTTTTAGCCTTAGCGTTTTTTTTTTCCTTCTTCGTACTCTTTTATTTTTATTTTTGTTAATTCGATACAAAAAAAGCGATCAAAAACACGAGTTTTTGTCAAAAGGTAACAATTTTTGCAAATCTTGATCGATCTAAATGGTATCGGAAATTTTAATAAAAATGTAAATGTTAATGCACTGTGCCTCATTTATAGTTTTTCTTTGTTACTTTTTGAGGTACAGAACTAGCGTTTAATCAGGATAATAAGCTTCCATTCCAATTTAAAATTCTATTGTGTTTCCGTACAAAGCCTACGTCATCTCCTACACTATTACATACTTCGCTAGATATACTTATATAATATACTTTATATAATTCTGCAGCCACCTTGTAATACGCACTAACATTACATGTATAAGCCTCGAAAACTAATCTTGAGCGTTTAAAAAAAGTTTTGGATTGCACAATTTGCACATGTGTGAAATAAAGAGCCAATCACTTAAGTGAATTCTGTAGATTCAATCCTTGTGTTTAAATATATTTTACAGCATCACCTTACATGAAATGTAACCTTCACAGAAGTGCAAATCTCTTATTCCCAGCAGAGGTATACAATGCACTCTGTTACGAAGGCGGTAAGGCTTGTTCTAAGTCTGACTACCTACCACCATCTTATCTAACTCTGTCGCCATGTTGATAGCATTGTTGTGTTCCGACAGTAAGGTAATATAGCCAGTTCCCTCAATGGTTGAGGATTCCGGGTGAAATGAACTTCTACCTTCAGCCTTATAGTCACTTAGGGCGCGGTCCCATTGAGTCTCATTGCAATTAAAAGGGTGATATTACTAGCTACTAAAATTCCAGCTCTGATATATAGTACCAGTCTTGTCTAACCTTGGAAGATTTTTAATCTATCTCTTGGAATAGTAATAAAAGGTATGTCGTATCATAGACAGTACCTGGATGACCGGTATTATTTTAGTCTAGCTATATCGATTTGTCGCCCCTGAAACACTGTGCATACTAAATTTCATGAAAATCGTTGGAGCCGTTTCCGAGATTCAGATTATATATATTCACCATCTGACCGGCGGACTTCGTACCGCTTTGACAGTTTCCATGACAACAAAACAAACAAATCATTCGTCCGCTTAAGAACACCCGTATACCATGATGAACCCCTATAGTGGCGCCTCCTACCGGGTCCAATTATAAATCTAAACCATTCTTGAATCCACTTGAACACACAGAAAATTTCATCCAAATCGGTTCAGCCGTTTAGAAGGAGTTCAAAAACACACGCACAGAAGATTTTTATATATGAAGATATACAAGAATTGCTCGTTTAAAGGTATTAGATGACGTTTGATTTCACAAAAAGATGTTAAGTCCTTTGCGTTCATACATAATATGTATATGCCGCGAGTTTATTCAAGGATTTATAATTAATTTGATAACTGCTTTCTTCAGAGGCCAACAACAACAGAACTGGAGGAAAGAGATGAGTAATAACAAGCCACAGCCGTCCCAAGTGTTGTCTAATGAGTGGACCAATACTAACTTTAAGGTAAATAGCATCGTATTTGTATTATAATAAGTTATAATATTATAAGAAAAAGTTGCAATCTGGGAGACTTCAAATTAAAATAGCTAGGTCTTTAATTATTATGAATCGTACTCAACTAAATTCCTATTTTGGAAAATGTCGTGTTGATAAATTATTTATTATATGGATCTATTGTGTTGTCTATTGATATTTTGTGGCCTTTTTAGAGGTACTATATACTTTTGCTTATAATATTAATACTATTATTTGATGTATTCTTAGATCACAATAATAAAAAGTGTACATGAAAGTTAATATCCCTCCGATATTATTTATTATTTCAGGTACTACGCGTTCTGAAATTTATAGGTCGTATAATATTAAGATTCTTTACTAAAAGATGACTATCTTTGGAGGTACTGTTTTTTAATTGTCCTGTTATTAGTACTTTTAATGTTTTAATATTAGTCTAGTTTTAATCAGGTTTCGAGAGGTCAAGTTTGTTTTCTTTGCGTGGTTTACTATCTTCGAGAGACATATCCATATATTTAACAACTTAACTGCATTTGCTTGCTGTGAACATAATTCATGAGAAGCAAAGTGCACATAGTTTCATTTCAACCAGTTAATCATGGTCCTGAGTTGAACATCGCCTGTACTGTTATACAACAAACGTATAGGTAAACATATTTCAGTTACAAATATTATGTTCTTTACATTTCGCTTGCTTCATTCAGACCCGCTACCGAGGGTTCAGTCAATCGGAATCATTAAAGTAGAAAAGATTATTATATTATATTGCATGGTAAAATTTCAAATCCGGAATTGCTAAAGGGGGTGATGTTGCAGGCACCTGATAATTATGTAGGGAGGAGGCGACAGCCACGGCTGCTAGTGGTACCACGAGGCAGGAGTAATTTGCTAAGTAAAGCCCCGATCACACGCTCTCTGCACACACTCAACGAAATTTCCCAAATTATTGATATTTTTTCGTGTTCTTTGAGTGAATTCACCAAAGTATCATTGTATATTATATGTTATAAGCAGTAGGGATCACGTTATCGAATTGGGATATGTCCTGTGATGATATTGTGTTTGTGTTAATAAATAAATAAATAAATAGATTTAAAAAAAATGAGTACCAAATTGGCCTCTTTAACCCCTGTATCGTGAACCAGTACTCGCAAATAAACTGCGGGCTTAGAAGCGAGCACGCAATGATGTAGACTAACATTTGCGAGAGTAATAGCTTATTCTCGCGCGTGCATGCCTTGAGAGGCGATCTCGAGTTGTTCCGCTCTCGATTCTGATTCGAACGCTTTGAAGAATCGTGAAGCCAGCTTCTTTAAATCGTCCGAGGATGTCCGATTACTAAGGAATCTTTATTTCATAACGTCAAATATCAAAAACCAGTTCAACGACTTCACAAAACTGCAATTAAAATAATATGTAGTGTTGATTCCACTAAATCACTCGTTCAAGTTTGAATGCTGTACTTTACTGCACCATGGATTTCCGCAAAGTAACGCCCGATTCCATTAATTATGTTCAGCGACTTGATAATCGGTCCTTCGACAATTAAACTCTCCAACATTTCAGAACCAACCGCCGGTGCCCCCATTCCCGAACTTCGGGCAGCCGTTCCAGGGGCCCGTGCCCAACCAGATCCCGTTCCCGCAGTTCCAGAACCCACACTTCCAGCGCAACCAGATGCACCACGGCAGCCAGGACCCTGGCGCACACAATCAGAATGTAAGCGGTTTGATATTTTATATATTTACTTCTTATTCTATAGGGCGACTTTTTAATCTCAACGGTGATCTCAAAAAACCTTTTGACCGCCACAGCATATCTATCACCGTATCCTGCACTCTAGAACAAAAACTTGCACCAGGAATGCAAACAAAATTTGTTAACTATAGGTATTATCAATCATTGCCATCGTTGGCGTACAAGGTCGACGACCGAGGTACTATCGACGCTACGCAAAAGGTTAAAAGTGACATGAAATACACTATAAAAATATACATAATATATATATTTTGCATTATTAACCCTTGACAGCACTCGTGGGGGACCCCCACCGCACTTATTTTTGAAAATATTTTTATTGAGTGCAATGGCACCTAGGTCCCCCACGAATGGTGTTAAGGGTTAACAATTTGGTTATTGAGATAAATATTTATCTGAAATTTTCGGTGGCAAAAATCAGCTACCAGTGTGTACCTTGATAAGAAAAAAAAACCACTCATGATTCCTTCTTCATATTTGATATCAATGTGTGAGAAAAGGGTATTTGACAGGTATTAGAAAATATGTCTAATGGTTCATTATAGCATAATGTATTATTTTCAATTTGATTCATTCGTTGTGAATTTCTTTATTTTTTATGAAAATCGCCATTAAAATTCAAATGGATAAAATAGCCGCCAAAACGATGCATGCAGGTCACGTGATGTCGTGACGTCAGTTGCATGTAAACAAATTGTTAGCTGTCAAATCACACCACCACGTCGTCGTCACCACATCACGTGACCAATCCCGCGTGTTTTCGATCACGTGGTCAATCATAAAAATTTAATTATTTTATAAAAATTATAAGTACTTATTTTAAAATTATGTGCCGGATAATTTGTTTAAAAAAATGTTTACTGTTAAGTTAACAACAGTTTGATCTATATTTTCATTGCAGTCAAATTATTAATCGGTTCAAAAATTGTCCCTCTAATATTACTGAGTATGTACTGAGTTGTGTACTACTTGTGTTGTATCCCCTCTGTTGTTGTGTAGGTAGGCGTAACAAACCAGTCTATTCAGTTTGGTTGGTATAAGGTACAGTAATTTAATACAGATACATTCTTAATTTAGTAAGTTGTGTTTTTTCTCTTATCGCATTAAGGCTCCGCGCAAATCAGCTACCGACTACAGCCAACGGAGCAAACTTTGGTACCGAGCAAACAAAGGTGGTCAGTGGCCGCCAGCCATTTGTAAACTCTTTCTTTCTTTATCATATTTTTTTCCTTTTTTTTTATTTTTATTTATTTAGTTTCACGTTATAGAGAGGGAGTTGCGAGTGGTCGCTACTCGCTACACACGAGCGCGGCGGGCCTATATATAACATTATAAGGATTATGTCAACTGCGTGTTTCTAGGCTACGGTGGCTGTAATTTGAAGCTAGTTTGCGCAAAACCTAAGAGTTCCTCATTATAATCTACCTAAAAACTTCATACCAGTAGGCTCACAGAGATTCGTTGTTGATCGTCTTCCGTAGAAAGTTGTACAGTCACAAGCATTAACATTTAAACAATATAACTCTTAATACAATGGAATTTGACGACCTCCGTAGTCGAGTGGCTCGCACTGGTTTCTGGTGTTGCCATCTCCGAAGTACCTGTTTCGATTCCCTGTCGGGTATAGAAAAACGAACTTTTTCTATATTTGCTCGGGTCTGATTTCCATAACACAAGTGCTTGTGTAAGCTGAATAAGAATCAAAGCTAGTCTGTCGTTAATGCTGGTGACTGCACTATTCTCTCGTTGTAGAACCAGTTCAGCAACAACCAGTTCAGCAACCGCTCGCTACACAGCCAGGGCTTCCCCAAGCACCTGCCCGCCGTCGCCGCCAACGTCACGCTCGGGCCCAGCTACTTGCAAGGCCAGGTAATAGACAACCCTACGTCTCTTACTTAGCATTTAGGAAGGAATTCGATGTTAGCCGCTTAGTGTCCTTACAGCGTATTTCGCGTTTATAGACGGCGCGAGCGAGAGCGTTCCTCAAGCTGTTGCTACTGATTTAATTTTACCATAGATGTTTTCTAAATCTATGTACAGTCACGAGCAATTAACATGTAAACAATCTAACTCTTAATACAGTGGAATATGAGTCAAAACTAATCAAAAGTGTATGCATGTTAATGCTCGTGATTGTACATAAACCACCCCCGCAAGCCGAGCGAGTGAAGCGAGCGTGCAGTAGTCGGCGAAGCTCTAGAATCGAATTGAACTATATGTCTTGGCATGGCACTAAACGCGTCAACACAAAAGTAAACCTTCGCTATATAGTAATAAAGTCGTTATTTCCCCGCAGCAGCCGAAACAGAGTACGCCCACCAAGCCAAGCGCCACGTCGACGCCGGCGCCCAACAGCGCGGATAAACTGTCCAATCCCTTCGTGCCGCTGCAAGTACAAACCAGCCGGAGGTTAGACCCAAATTTTTTTTTTTTTAGTTTATGGCTTTGTGCGGTTGGCAAATTTAGCCAGTGTCAAGGTAATTTTCTTCTAACATATTATATAAATAAATCTAGATATCTTTGTCAATATATGATGATGATGAAAGATAATAGTAACGTAGCCGCAGCGGGGTATGAAACACTCCAAATCCTTCCTAGGCCGAAAAAGCCTTAGGACGAAGTATGTTCATATGCGGAGGCAGTAGAAGGCAGGCCCGATTAACCATCGGTGCCTTGACAGGGCACTATGCCACAAAACAAATGCTTTACAGAATACATCTATCAACAAATAGCTTGTATAGGGCATGTGGGGAGGAAACGGAGTCAATGCAGCACCTACTTTGTGACTGCGACTCTCTGGCTAGGAAAAGAATGGGACTCCTGGGGTCGGCCTATCCGAAACCGGAGGACTTCAGACTCTTCGCTCTTAAAGATGTTGCCAAACTTATGGCATCTATCTTTACAGAGGAAGAAGAGTGAAAGGATGGGGTTGCACAAATATTCCGAAGGGTCGAAGTGTTTCTGCGAGAGGTAAACTCAGCAATAAGATAAGATAAGATAATAGTAACGTAATGAGAAGCGAAAAATGATATACCCCCAACCCCTTGAGTATCTTAGTAAAGATGTGTGGCTTTACGAAGGCCTCACGCGGATTTCTTGAGAAAATTTAAAAAATGTCGTTGCACCACTGTTTTGTTTTATTTGCCAGCACTCATGCACGTTCACGAACACTTAACGTTAATAATCCACCATTTTTTTTTACATTAATATTCGTCTAACACATTTTAGAAAATAAAACAAAACCGCAGACATGAACAAGCAACACTTTACTTTACATTTGTTCCCATCTCATCTTTTTTTTAATTAAATTCATTACCAGTGATCGCCTCGGTGGCCGACTAGTAAAGCCCTCGGCCAGACACCCGAAGGTCCCGGGTTCAATTCCCAGGTCGGGCAATGGGTTTCGGATGTTTATCGAAACATCCGAAACCCATTGCCCGACCTGGGCATCGGCATAGCCCGAGTTTGTGATCACCAACCCGCATTTGGCAAGCGTGCTGATTTAACCAATACCCATCAATTGTAGCAATGAGTTGATTTCAATGATGGAGACCCAGCAGTGGGACAGTATATTTTTTATTTTTTATTTATTTGGGTAAAAAAACAATGTTGCTTAGAAAATTAGATAAATTAAGTAATATTAATTTCAACACCAGCATCAATTACCACAGCTTAAATTTACATTTTAGACGTTGAGAGTGATATTAATTACTGCAAAACAAACTGAGTATCTAAACGTACTTAATATAATTGGAACTATATCAGAAATATATTATATTTTACGAAAACATTTAAACTATTCAAATTAAAGTACACTCGAAAAAAAAAACTATTTTTTTTAACTATAGTAGGTACCTATACAGCAGGGATGCACAGACTACGGCCCGCGGGCCGCATGCGGCCCGCCGGTCGAATACTGGTGGCCCGCCGACAGCAAAAATAATACTCTCGTATATAAATTCTTTTTCAATTTGAATACATTATTATCAATTTTTCATTGTCTTTAATTACCTATACTTCTGGTGGCCCACCATCAGTTCATAATTTGCCCGAGTGGCCCCTAGTCTTAATAAGTCTGTGCATCCATGCTATACAGGTTAAAGAGCACCAATACATTAACATTTAAAAAAGGTAAAAACTAATCATGGCCATTAAAAAACTACTTAATTAATTAAATGAAACTTAACTAAGAATAACTATATATATATAGGCTATTTACATTTTAAAAATTATGAATCTGAACCTTTTATATCTCTTCTTTGCGACGTTCTAGATTATAGCGACGTAGCAAAGATTTTTTTGATGTAGCTAGGGGCTATTTATTACTATTTTACGGGTAAGCATTTCGCCTTCATCTCATCGGATGTTAAATGATGATAACGACGAAGGTGAAAGCGCACTTCACTGAAGTACTTACTGACTATTTTATCTCTTAGCTGTCGGAACACAACAATGCTATTAACATTGATGTTACGACGACATACTTTGATAAGATGACTTTTGAGATAAGATGGTGGCGATGTACCTACTTAGTAGATGTGATCCAAAAATCACAAAAATCAACGCCAAGCCAGTAACGGACGACAGTACTACTGGGCATTGTTAAAAAAATCGGGCTTAGTTATTTTATTTAAAATATATTTTCTCTAATTCTCATATAGATATAGTCTTTACCTATGAAATTGACGTTTTGTATGAAGATTTTTTATAAAATTATATTTTTCATACTTAAGTTTTTTTAATTTTCTTAGCATCTATTTATGTTAACACTATAAAAATTTAAGGGTAGTGTGTTTGTTTCACTAGCTAAATATAGCCTTCATTAAGAAGAAAAAAATCAAGGCCCTTCAAACCTACTACTTTTTTTTTTGTGTGAGGTTAATAAATGTTTTTTTTTTCTTTCTTTCTTTCTTTCTTTCTTTATTTCTTTCTTTCTTTCTTTCTTTCTTTCTTACAATGAAACAAAAAGTCTGTTCAGCGAAACAAAAAAGAAGTCAATTTAAAAAAAAATAGAGGCATAAATACACAAAATGAATAATCTTGTTATTACTGAAGCCTAAGTAACATAGTCCTAATTAAAGGTGTATAATAATATTAACAACCGGTATTGACTTTTAAAAGTAAACACCTATTAATAAGTAAGAAAAAAACGTCAATTTCATAGGAACCAATATTTTTTCTGATTTTTTTGAGAATTGTCTCAAACTGCACCCCCGCGTGGCCTCTTTGAATATTGTGACGAATAGATAGAACATGATTTGCTTATTTTTAATTGGAAATAGTATTAAAAAACTTTTTAAAAAAACTTTAAATAAAAGATCTTTTAACGATGTATTGTAAATCCATCGTAACACTGCCTACAACATTTTCTTCTACAGAAATACTTAATACCTTATTGCATTTCAATAGTTTTTGCATCAATTATGGACCCTGTCGAGCACTGCACTGCAGGATCGAGGAATGATTATAATAATATATTATCTTAAAATTAGGTTAAAGTTTCCAATATGTTTGTTATGCCATCAATGTTATTAGGGCTTGTAGCTACCCTATATCATTAGACTCTTAACAATAATAATAAAATATTCCGTCCATTTTTTTCAATATGCCACATTGAACATTCGAGATAAGCCACAATACTTGATATACCTATTAATTAGTCAGTTATTAGCTTATCAGCGGAATTCAAACGATCGTAAGCACTTATGAATAGTATACATTATTTGAAAGCATATTATGACATTTAATTTTGGCACTTACGTCTTTTACCGCTCTTGCATGCACTCTCAAGGGGAAATTCTTGCTTGGCTCTCAAGGTTGATGACGATTAACATGCACTGAGAATTTAATGTACTCTATAAGTACCTAAACGTATGTGTTAGTAATAAGTGGAAACTTTAGTGATGTCTGTAAAATTGTATGTAACATTAATAAACCATATTGTATTGTATGTTTCCCGAATAAAGCAGATTGTGAAATTCATTTTATTCACAAAAGAAGATGTACTCGCGTTTTTATTACATAGTTTTATTGTAACTCGACCTTTTGAACCTGTTTGGTCTTACCTTGACCACGAAACCACGGACTCAAAGGTTTCAAATAGTCAGGATAAATAAACGCGAGTAGATCTATGATCCTACCATCCATCAATCCATCCTTCCATAGATTAAGGAATTCATTACAATGTAAGACGTTTGTGTTATCAAGAAAACAATGTTGTTGAAAATGGTAATTCAGAGTTTACCACGAGATATCGAAATTCATTTCGTTGTTTGACATCATCACCAGCTCATTTATGTCCCCACTGCTGGGGCACGAGCCTTTTAACTGAGCCTGTTAACGACTGCTAATGCAGCCGGGTCCAACGGCTTAATGTGCCTTCCGAAGCACGGAGGACATAAGGTCGACAAAACATTTAGCCTTTTTATTACTGATCGAACAAACAACTGACAAAAATTTTCATTTTTTGTCAGTTTGACATTTCTATAATTGATCGAATAAACGTTTGGTCGCATGGACGTTTGGTAAGAAGAACTATAAACTCATCTTTGAGAGAAAGCTAAGAAAATACTAAGGTGCATTGTAAATATTTAGTTGTAATACTGCTTTACACATTATTAACAACTACCTACAATTTCACGATTATCTCCATTAAAAAAATATGTACTATGAAAAAAATAATAAGTAAGCACAATATTTTCAATCCCATCACGATCTAGAGGCCTCTTCGGCCAAACGTTCATTCGATCAATTATAGAAATGTCAATGGTTATATCGCCAAAATAATATTTCAGTCAGCTGTTTGTTCGATCAGTAACAAAATGACCATATGTTTAGTCGACCTTATGTCAAACGGCGAAATGTATTCGATAAACCGTGGTAAACTCGGTAATTCAAGAAGGAATTATAAAAAAATGCTCTTATATTGTATTTTAGACGGATTCAAAATACGGGTGCATCGACGAGGAAGGAAGAAATGCCGTTAGCCATGCCCTCGCACCACGACCCGCAACCTACAAACCAAGCCGTGAGTATATGATGTTTAGTAATAATAATAATAAATAACTTTATTTGTTGAAAGATTTACAGTCAAATATCAACTATAACTAGACAATATGAGTTAACCAATGCCATTTACAAATCTCCACATAAAGGTAATTTTAATTAAGTAAGCTGTAAGATAATTTTTTTGTCAGTATCTTATCTAATGTATATTATATATCTATTGTACTTAACAATTAAATAAACTAAAACAATTTATTATCGTTATCAGAGTAAAGTCATCAAATCGGTATTTTAAACTCGTCTTTATACCATTAATCATAGAACTGTTTTTTTTCATCGTCAGGTTCGACAGCAAAAACAGGATTCCTCGTCACGTCCCCAGAAGAAGAAAAAACCAAGAATAGCGGCCAACTTGCCGTTTCAAATAGAATGAATCTTCCCGTATTTGTAGTAGACAAAACTATGGTGTTGCCAATTATTAAACTTTTGACGAGGGATCGAACTCAAATTATGTGTATTCAATTGAAAAATAGTAGAAAAATGTGTAAATAAAAATGGAAAAAAAAATAGAAAAATGCATAATTAATATTATGTTACTTTAATGTCTACAATAAATGAAACTAAAGAGAACAAGTTGTACATTATGTAAATATAAATCTATTTCATTGTTTGACGGAAATGTGATCGAACTTAAATGTTAGTCTAAAAGGCGTGTCTCCTGCGCCTAAAAATAACAAAAACTAATAAAACATGTTAGCAAAACACTGCAGTCTCCTGCGACTTTAAAAACAAGAACATCTAAAAAGCATCTACCTACTCGACAAAATGACTTCGGACGAAGAAGACGTACTCGATGTTTTAGAAGTTATTTTACTTAGGGGTGATTTTTCAATCGTCAGTTAAAATTTATTCATTGAATTATTTTGACATAATAACAGATTATCTTTAGAAAGTATGCCACAATCACAATATTATTCGTTGAATAAAGCTTATCTGAGGATTGAAAAATCGGGTCTTAATATTGTTTTGACAACGTCACACAAACGTAAGCAAAAGAAACAAAACAATGATTAACTAAATAAATGCTGAAATAGTTTTTATACACAATGCACAACCTTAATGTTCGCAAGCAACGATGAAATGAAATTACCCCTCCCCCCGCAGGCGAACACGGAGATGTTTTCCGTCCGCCTCGGATAACATGTTTGCTTGTTTGAGCTAACAAAACAGTTAGGCCACGCCCATATTTTGTTAGATGTTTGATGTTAGATGTTAGAAAACAAAACAGTGTCGCAGGAGAGCCGGCTTTATATGGACATGTTTGAATACTTGAACATCGGTTTTGTTTATTTGTAAACTGACAAGACACTGAAGCAGTTTTGTTTACCTGAAGTACATTCTTTTTTCATTTGAGTTCGTGATTGATATGTTTTATTGAATGAATCTCAAAATCTCTTATTTTAGAATATCATGTGATAACTTATTTTAAATTAAGTATATAAAAAGTATTACATGATGAAATTTTCCTATTAAGATTAGAGAGATTTTGACTTTCGATAAGTACAAACTACATAAATAATATTTTTCTATTTATATTTTAGCAAGACTGCTAAGATAGTTATAAAATATTATGTGGACATGAAGTTTTCAATTTCTCAAATAGTATACATAATATGTTATACTAAGTTGTTATCAATACCTCATCAATTCATAATTATTGAAACTCGAAATGTTTACGTCTTGACTGGAGTTTTCTTCTGAAATCAAATAACGATATTGTGTAATAAAGTAAACTTCCGAATTAAGTATATCTTTTACTGCGTCCCTTCCAACAAACATTCCACAATAAGGTTGTAAGCCAAAACCCGATCTTGTTGACACACTCGCGCTTAAATCGTATGAACAAGACAAAAAACTTGTAAATACTACATGTGCAACAACGTATGCATTACAACTTATTAACAACTATTTAAATTAAAAACTAAAAATTTGTTAAATCCTATCTTCTGGCATAAGTTTTTGCGGGCTATCAGTAATTTGTGATACTTTAACTGATAATCAATTAAAAATATATTAACTTTAACAATTTTACATAATTATTTACATGTAATTTTACGCAAATATTGTTGTGAACAAATTACAATTTGAGAAAAGACAAAGTGTTGATAAAAATCCATGACCTGACCCGGCGGCCCGGGTGCGGGTTCGAATCCCGCTCGTGGATTTTTTCAACAGTCTTTTTTCAAATTATTTTACATAATTATCTATAGTTATGACAACTTTGACTAGAATAAAAATAAATCGAAGTCAATAAAGATCCGCCTAACCTCAAATGGCCTCGAAACACAATAGCTCAATGTATGTAAACATTTACCACAGAAGAAAGATATACATTTTAATCGCAAATGTACTAAGCGAGCGATCATTGAGTGATTTGTGAACTAGAGCAGTCGCGTTGCAATTGTACAATTAACGACTGGTTGCGTTTTTGGGTAATAAGGCCGGATGACATATTTCCAGCTGAGCTACCGATACTGTTCAAATGCTATTACAGTTTCGATTTAATTACAGCATTGCGTGAAATAACAATTTAAAGAATAGATCGTAAACGTCAGACAATCTAACAAACTGTAAGTAGTTTTGTAAATAAAATAATTTGAATACTTTACTACACACCTTGAGTTAAAGAGACTTACAACGCTATTGTAGCGACACTTATCAAGATTACGTGGCGGACAATTTGCAAGTACTTCATTTGCGCTGATGAACAACAAATGTCACGCTTCCGCAGACAGCTCAGCTACAGTACAAATAGGTACAGAAGGGCGGCTCCGGCCGATAACAATCTTAATTACCTACGCTCGGTCAAAGCTCTGGGATCGATGCTGTAAGCGTATACGTATACGTTGTGATTTGTAAGTTTTAATAATTTGCAACAAAAACAAAAATGTCAAGTAAGGAAAATAGAAGTGCTTCTATTTTTTGACTTAATTAAATAATCAAATACATAGCAGTTTTTACATGAACGCCGTCGACTTATTTTGTAACTGTTTAGCCAGAAATAAATGAATTTATTATTAAATGTAACAAAGTGCTACAATAATAATAATAAATTCGACTGTCTCACGGACGACTGGCATTCTCCAGTGTATTGCCGAAATCCTAACCTAACAAATGCGACTATGTGAACGTGCGCCTGAACCACTCGTTTGTTTGTAACGGTAGTGTACCTTCTGTACCTATTTATTTTGTTGCTCATCAGAGAGGGTGCACTTGCCGCGATTACAGCCAGCTGTAAACAACTTGGAGTAGTTGCCTGCACTTATCTGTTGAGTATTAAACTGTTTACATATAAGCAGTTGATGTCAGGCCAGGCGTATTGTGCAGGCAACGTTGGATAAGGTCAGTTGTTAACATAATAAATATTAGATTTTAAAAGTCAATAAGTTTCTTTATTTACGGGACGGGAATGTTAGTAGCATCTTTATGTTCCGTCGGTTAGAGATAAGATACCCGTTTTTTTTCTTACAGGTAAGCAATTTGCGTTCATCTCGCCTATAGTTAAGTGACGATGAGGTTGAACTGACTTCACCCAGAATCCTCGACTATTGAGGCAGGCTATATTATCTCTAGCTGCTAGAACAATGCAACTGACATTGATGTTATTACGACATATTTAGATAAGTGGTGGTAACTAGCTAGGCAGTACCGAGGCGGCATAGTTCCTCTAGTATTTAAGGATTATTGTACCCAGTTTTCTTTTTTTTAAGTTTTCTTAAGTGTCACTTACTATCAGGTGAGATGAAGGTCAAGTGTTTTTCCGTTGGGAATGGGGTTATTCATAAATGATGCTGGGTTCAATTCCCTGGTAGGCTACTCTTGACGCAAACTCAATCTCAATACAATTCCAATGCGATTAATATGTGTCGATATTGGGATAAATATTGCAATTTCGGAACACCCATCTCGATAATAATTTGTTCACTCAATTTCCACGCAATTTAATTCCAATGTAGCGCTTTTATCGCTTTTAAGAGTGACATTTGATTTTTTTAGATTTGGGATTGGAAATTGATTATTGCAATTGTGTTTCAAGAGTAACCCACCTGATCGGGCTAAGTGTGCCATATTTTTTAAACAGTCCTTTGTCGCATGGTAATTAGGCTAATACTCATCTAATTTGATTTCAATTAAGGCAACCTTTGCTAGCAGTGTGGCAATATATATTTGATTTAATTCAGTTCATTTATTCATTTATTACATGGTGCTACGTGTGAGTTTTGTTTACTATCCGTATTCATTCAATTACGTTGACGAAAACGAAAGTAGTAAACGCCTCCTGGCGACATACGAGAGGAGTTAACATTTTGCCATACAAATTCTCGTTTTCGTTAACGTTATCGAGTAGCGTAGCATATAGGCTAAATATCACAAAATATGGAGACGAAGGTAGGCTTAATGCATACGTACCGCGCTCGAGCAACGCACACATAGTTCTCA
The DNA here is from genome assembly GCA_963082485.1 of Eudonia mercurella. Lineage (NCBI taxonomy): Eukaryota > Metazoa > Arthropoda > Insecta > Lepidoptera > Crambidae > Eudonia > Eudonia mercurella. Next base: position 17,802,531 of record OY720026.1, read on the forward strand.
CGAACACGGATTTCGGAACAGCTCAGGGTGCCTAGTGCGAGTTTCATTCGCCATTCGATCACGTTAACGAAAACGAAACAAAATTTTAACTATTGTCGTATGTCGCCAGGGGGCGCTGCTTCAATGCCATACTAATTTTCGTTTCCGTAAACGTAATCGAATGAATACGGATCGTAAACAAAACTCGAACTAGGCACCCTGACAAGTCCGAGCGTATCTGTTGTGAGATTCTTTGTCTGAAAGAGGTTGTCTACAGGATATTTTTTTTACCACTGCGCCAATTTTCTTGAGCGACTTGGAATCGGTAAGTAAACAACTTTCTCATAGTAACATGGGTTGAAATATGTCAAAAATTTTAAGACTTCATACAAATCAAGCTAATCAAGTGTTTGCTAAAGTATGGGAAGTCCAAAAATATTTGACATTTCAACCCGTTACTATGAGAAAGTTGTTTACTTACCGATTCTGAGTCGCTCCAGAAAATATGCGCATTGGTAAAAAAATATTCTTACATTCTGCAGTCTCCCTATTTAGCGTGAATATTTATATTTCCCCAAGTGAATTTGCGACAAACTTTTTCCGATGTACAGCAAATATGCGTGCAATAACGTTGGTCGCTGTGGTGGCGGCTGCGGTGGCGGGCGTGGCATGCTCCGACGCAGACTGGTGGCAGACCGCGCTGGTCTACCAGATCTACCCTCGCTCCTACATGGACAGCAACGGAGACGGCATCGGAGACCTCAACGGTGAGTCATCACCATTATCATCATCATCATCATCATCATCACATTATCATCAGCCTATATTAGTCCACTGCTGGATATAGGAAATCTACGTAGTCCAAGTCCACGAACTCGTACAAAGAAACAATGATCTACTTGGAGTCTGATGGCAATTATAAGAGCTTACAAAAGAGCTTCGATATCGAGTTTAAACGTAAGATTAGTGGTGGTTTTTGTTTGTCATCATCAGCTCATTTTGTGTCCCCACTCCCCACTGCTGGGGCACGAGCCTTTCCTATGGATGGATAGGGAGAACGGGCAATAAACCACCACGTGGGCCTAGTGCGGTTGTTAACGACTTGCTAATGCAGCTGGGACCAACAGCTTAACGGGCCTTCCGAAGCACGGAGAAGCTCGAGATGATAGCTACATTTTTGGTCATCCATTTGATGAATGGCTATTGCGTAAGTGGATTAACCTCATCACTTACAAACCTGGTTAAGCACTGCGCTATCGAGCTCCTTACAACCAACATCTTCTTGTTGGTTCTACAAGGTTGGTTGGTTGGTTCTTGTTGATCTACTCACTGTTGTGAGTACCACGCTTATTTGAAAGAGATTGCTGATGATTGCGGTCGCTTATGACTTTTACAACCGATCCGATCCGTATCCCTCGGAGAATCTAGTGGTATAGGGACACGCTTGCGTGACGCCTCTCCCTCTAGAAACCCTCTGCCGTACTTCGATCACACGGCTTGAGGAACCCTTTAATTTCTCGCCATCAAAAAGGCCGCATAAGGCCATAAGCAAACTATCTTTTTTTTTTACTTTTGTATGTGGCACGAAGCTTACTTCCTCAAACCGTATGTGATTGAATCATCCTCAGAGGGGATTGCATCATGCAAACTTGTTCCCTGTCCTCTACTATATTCTCAGAGGCGTTCAGTTCGGCTCGATGTCAGAACCGCGCGGGCTGCTGTCGAGTTCTGTTCGATTAATGTTTAATACTTAGACAGACACCTTGCACATCAACCGATCCAAAACGGTCAAATGTCTTCTTTAAATGTTAAACCGTATGCCGTATGTATAAAGTTTAAAGTCTATTGAGGAAATTTGTCAGTTTTTATTACCTACTTATAAAGGGTATGTTCCGATATACACTGCGAGCACTGTAAGGTGCGTGACGTCAATTTAGTATACTGCGAAGCCGTTCCTTTATAGTTAGCTATACTGGTTACTGTTTAAAACGGAACGCAGTCCAGTATACTGTCATCCATGCTGTCATAGATGCTCTAAGGCTGTCATCCATGTCATCTTTTCTGGACGCTGTTGATCACGTGATCCAAGCATTGAGAGCACCTTACCTCGAAAATGCCAGTGCTTACAGTACAAAAATGGCGACGATTTATGACGTCATATATTTTCCTAGGATACTGCGGCAGTATACTGTCAGTTCATAACGGAACAAATTTCTCACCACATCACTGGACAGTGCTCGCAGTATATATCGGAACATACCCAAAATGTTTAGCCTAACTCACTTTCCAGGTATAAAGAGTAAGCTGCCGTACCTAAAATACACTGGCGTGGATGCGATATGGCTGTCCCCCATCTACTTGTCGCCTATGTACGATTTCGGTTACGACATCACCGACTACAGGAAGATTGCGCCGGAGTACGGGACTATGGAAGACTTTGACGACCTCATGAAGGAGGCCAAGGCGAACGGTTCGTTTTTTTATCACAATAAGATAAGATAAGATAATTTATTGCAGTATAACACTTGGCCTAGATAGAAAATAAACTTAATTGAAGTAAATAAAGTTTGGGACTAATATTATAATGACATCAAATATATAAAACCTAAGCGAATAAAATAAGATTCGCCGCGTGGTTGAAATTAGCTACGTTTCACAAAATACAATGTAATGTTATACATATTTATTTTTGTGCACTTCTTATAAACTTCATACTTTTTTGTGCGCGCAAAGTGCTTAAGAAGGGGTAAAAGCTTTTTAAAGATCAGTTTCGACTGGTTGAACAGAACCACAACCGCATAAATGTATTGCACCTGACCGGGCATGTCACCGGATGTGGGTTGAATCCTGCTCGTGTAAAACAAAACTACACATATTTTTTCAAATTGTAATTTGTTCGCAACAAATTTTAGCTTAAAATTAAATATATCCATAATGCCTTATATTTTAACCGCCTCTGTGGTCTAGTGGTTAAGACCACCGGTTTAGACCCAGAGGTCCCGGGTTCGATTCCCAACGGGGGTACATCTTTGTGTACTCGGTTTGCTTGTTTGTCCGTCTGGCTAGCTACCACCATCTTTTCTAAATACGTCGCCATAACGTCAATGTTTGTAGCATTGTTGTGTTCCGGCAGCTAGAGATAAGGTAGCCAGTGCCTCACAGTTGAGGATCCCGGGTGAAGTGCGCTTCTACCAAATGGCCTTATCATCACTTAACAGCAGGTGAGATCAAGGCACAGTGCTTACCCGTAAATATAAATAATAAAAATGCTATGATTGATGTGATTGATTCGAGGAGTTTTTTTATTATTAAGTCATAACAAAAGAAACCTTATTTTTCAGGTATACGGGTGATATTGGACTACGTGCCCAACCACACTGGCAACGAGAGCGAGTGGTTCCTCAAGTCGAAGCGACGCGAGCCCGGCTACGAGAACTATTACGTATGGGCGGACGGCATCTCCGACCCCAACAACGGTAGCGTGCCGCTGCCTCCCAGTAATTGGGTGAGAATATATTTAATCATATAAAATTTTAGGTACTAAAAAAATCAACCAGCTTCAGGAAGCTAGAGTGGGAATCGAACCCACGACCTTTGGATAACGGGTACAATGCTCTGACCCCTGAGCTACCCAGCCCCAGAAGACACGTTAAATTTTTCCAGTAGTTTGTGATTAAAGGTTCGCGCACACTATGTCGGAGCTTAGCAGGCAGCATTTCCGCCGCGGATTATGGTTGCGTGCGATGCGGCCCTCCCCGCCCCGCTGTGATATAGCACATAGCAATGTATAGCAAAGCAAGCGTCAATCCGTCAATGCGCTGCGACCCGGCCTGTCACTAATGTACTATGTAAGCATTTTGCACTGCGCTGCGGCCCGCTCCGCCCCGCTGCGGCCCGACATAACGCCATATCAGGACGCGCGACATTCTTTATCCGGAACTCTTGAGACTAGTGTTTCAAGCGCGTTGGCAATTTAATAGTTGTAAAATGCTTCTTACACGCTTTAACATCAATATGACTTGCAGCGCAGCATATTCCGCAAGAGTGCGTGGGAGTGGAGTCCGGAGCGGCAGCAGTACTACCTACACCAGTTCGTGGTCGGCCAGCCAGACCTCAACTACCGCGACCCTAGGGTGCAGCAGGAGATGAAGGTATATTGAAAAGCAGAAACAGACAGCTGCAGATTGGAGTACCCAAACTTTGCGTTAATCCCCGTTACAAAAGTTTGATTAAAATGGTACCACCACCAATGGTGATGGAGTGAGGGTGGTGATGGCACCACCCTCACCAGCTCATTTTATGTCCACAAGCCTCTCCTATTTCTCGACTGCTAATGCAGCCGGGACCAACGCCTTTACGGGCCCTGCGAAGCAAGCAAGGAGCTCGAGATGATAATTTTTTGGTTACAAATCCGATGACCGGCCTTTGCGAAAATTGCTTAACCTTAGCAATCGCATACCGGGCACGTTATCACTGCGCCACTCTTCAACTGGAACGCAGAAGTTTAAAAGTTTACTCCCAAAACTGTAAATTTTCTTCAAGAATTTTAACCGTACTTATGCCATAGAAAATTTCTCAGTGTTGAGGAAATTTGAAATTTTTGTGCAAGCGGTAGCATTTTTGGTTTTTTATTTTACTCTATTAAAGCCTAGGCCAAACCAACGCGTTCAGCTCGCGTCCGCGTTGGCGTGCGCGGTGGCGATTAGTTGTTGTGTACGAACTTGTAGCGACGTGTTCACATCGATGCGTCCTCTGATTGGCCGCAGCGTCCGGAGCAGCATCTGCAAGCGACGGTGGCGATCAGATCGCGCTTGTTGCGTTCGGACTCTGCACACCAGTAGTTAAGAAAAACTATCTGAATTAGACAGCATTGTAGTGACGTGACTCCAGCCTGGTGAACGCCTGAACAAACGCGACAGTGTGCACAACTTTTGCACGCGCAATGGTCGCCACCGTGCACGCCAACGCGGACGCGAGCTGAACGCGTTGGTTTGGCCTAGCCTTTAGGGAAACATACTGTACAAGGAGAAGTACAAGTAAAAGTAAAGTTTCCACTTATTACTCGCACTGCCAATACAATACTGTTATAACTCAAAATATACTGATATTTGAAATTGAACTGTACTGTTATTCAATACGGCAAAATCTCCAATATCAGTATATTTTGACTTGCAACAGTATTGTACCGGTAGTGCGATGAGTTTGGGTACTTATTTAAGTATACCTTACATGTAATTTGTCACTCTTTCCAGGATGTTCTCAGCTTTTGGATGGACAAAGGTGTGTCCGGTTTCCGCGTGGACGCCATCAACGTGATGTACGAAGTCGACCCCAAGGATTACGGCGGCAGGTTCCCCGACGAGCCGCTCTCAGGTAACTTATACTATACTAGCTTTTGCTCGCGGATTTGCTCACATAGGTTACACGACCTGTAATTGTTTTTAATAAATGCCAAACTTATTAAAGGTCTATAAGGGTAATCCTGAAACACTTCATAATTACTAACTAGGCCAAATACCGAAATTTACAGAATGACAGATTTCCATACAAACTTTCCACCCTTATTTCACCCCTCTCGAGAAGATTTTTCGAAAAATGCAAAAATACGTCATTCTTTATTTTTATCGAAAAATCTATACTAGGATCGATTAAATTATTCATTTTTATAGATAATACTTTAAAAATAACAATTTACCCAAAAAACCTTCCCTTACCACGATAGCTCAATTGGAAGAGCACCTGACCCGGAATGTCAGAAGGGTGCAGGTTCAAATCCTGCTCGTGGAAATTTTTTTAACATTTGTGTTTTTGTAATTTGTTCGCAACAAAATTTGCGTTAAAAATTATTTTAACATTTATAAACCTTCCCTTTTTTACTTCTCTAAAGGAAAATAAACAAAATTCCTGAAACACGTCATTCTTTATTTCTTTTCAAAAAGCCAAATACCAATTTTCATGTTTACTTCAAAATCGACGGATTTTCATAGAAACTTTCACCCCCTATTTGACCCCCTTAGGGTATGATTTCCGTAAAATCCTTTCTCAGTGGCTGGTTACGTCACTCAATTAACCTACCGTCCAAATTTCATCTAATTAGCTCCAGCGGTTTCGACTCGGCGATGATGAATCAGTCGGGACAAGTCATTATATGTATATTGATTGAACCTTAAAGTCATGGAGGCAGTAGGGTAGCGATGACTTGATTTCAATAATAGAGGCCTTTGCCCAGCTGTGGGACAGTATATACAGACAGTATTTACGTTACTTTATTTCCATTTTAGGCAACCCCAACGTTGACTTAGACGATTACGAATCCCTAACGCACCCCTACACGCGCGACCTAGCAGAAACTTACAACGTAGTGTACGACTGGCGAGACCTCCTTGACGAGCACACGTCCCGCGATGGCGAGTACAAGATCATGATGACCGAAGCCTACACCGAGCTGGAGCTGATGATCCGTTACTATGGCAGTGGCGGGAGGAACGGGTCCATACCCTTCAACTTCAGCTTTCTGGGTGACGTGAATAATCAATCGAACGCGAGGGATATCAAGCTGGTCATAGATAAATGGATGACGTACATGCCTAGCGGGAAGGTCGCTAATTGGGTGGTGAGTTTTAATTATTGTTTAAGTGCTAGCTTATGTTCGTGTGAAATTCGGTCTAACACGTAACTTTTTAACTGACAATTTTTTTTTTATGCTGTATGAACTTGTCTATACTAATATTATAAAGAGGAAAGCTTTGTATTTTTGTATGTATGTATGTTTGCATCGAATAAATTCAAAAACTACTGGACCGATTTAAAAAATCTTTCACCATTAGAATGCTACATTAGCGCTGAGTAACATAGGCTATATTAAAAAAAAATGCGGTACCAAGTCCGCCGGGTCTTTAATATTTAATATTTTAATATCAAGCATTAGCAGAGGAGATCGGGTTATAGCTCACATAAAAATAATAGTTAAAAAGTGCTTTATTATCATCATCTCAGCCAAAACACGTCCCACTGCCGGACAAAGGCCTCCCCCAAGGTTGGATCTCCACAACGATTATTGGTTTTGTGCTGCTAGCATCCAGAAGTGCCGTTTTACGTTTCATTTCTCAATGCTTGCCCAATGAGAGTAGTTGGAATTTAACGGCAACAAGCGGGATCGACAAACTGCTTCGTGCGTCAACCGGGCTTGGAATATTTTTAATTTCGTCAACAATCCGGTTGCGTAGTTTGCTAGATCCAGCTACATAAATATAGATCTATCTTTTTCTTCTTCCTGCCGTGGCCCCATGTTACTTGGGGTCGGCACAAAATGTCAGTTTCTTCCACTCTCCTCTATCAGTCGTCACCTGTACAATCACTCCCTCCTCCCTTCACATTTATATCATCGGTCACACATTCCATCCACCTTTTCTTGGTATCCCTCACCCCCTCCATCGATCAACTTATATTAATCGATGTCTTATTACATGCCCTTCTCATCCCTTTAACTTTTCTGACACTGGTGGCGCTACTTTCAAACTCTGCCTATGGCTAAATAAAAACAAATAAGTAATGCTTTTATAATTATTTAGTAAAAATTCATGAAAGTATCATTAAGATAAACATCAAAGTAAGTTTCAATAGTACCTCGGTTGATACAATGTAACCCGTTCCAGAACGGTAACCACGACCAGAGCCGGCTGGCCTCCCGTCTGGGCACCGACCGCGTCGACGCCATGAACATGCTCGCCATACTGCTGCCGGGAGTCACCATCACCTACCAGGTAATACTTCATTATCACCAGCTCATTTTATGTCCCACTGCTGGGCATCGAGCCTTCCCTATGGATAGAAACACCAGAGGCAGAACGGGACATACACCACGCTGACCCAGTGTGGATTCGCGGTTGTTATCGACTGAAACCAACGGCTTTACGTGTCTTCCAAAGCACGGAGAAGCGCGAAATGATATATTTTTGGTCACTCATCTTTTGGTTTATCACTGCGCCATCGAGCTACTCCAGTGACTACTTCAAGGCCAAGCAGAAAAGTAGATAAAAACTATTTTATACTATTTAGATAGATCCATATCCATATAAACTTTAAAGTTCATATTTTTTTTAACCAGTTTCTAGACCAATTAGCCAATTTTAATTACGTTTGTTTCTATGCTTAAGTAAAACAGAATATTTGATAGAAAACATTAAAAATAACATTTATTTAACTAGCGATTTATAATCCAACATGGAAAGTTTCAAATCGTTAAATTCTGTTGCACAAACGTTTCTTTTTAAGCGGGCTGTATCTTCGTTTGCTTGATCAGTAACAAAAAATCTTTTAACATTGCCAGGGTGAAGAAATCGGCATGACCGACGGCTTCGTATCCTGGGAGGACACGAAGGACCCGCAGGCTTGCAACACCGAGGACCCCATCAACTACTACAAGAAGTCCCGCGACCCCAACCGCACCCCCTTCCACTGGGACAACTCCACCCACGCGGGCTTCTCCAGCACCACTGGCAACACTTGGCTACCCGTCGCAGATAACTACAAGACATTGAACCTGGCCAACCAACTGTTTGATACAAAGAGTCATTATAACGTAAGCGATGAATTGATTTTAGTTTTTTTTTTAATTTCCATTATATTAAGTTGTCATAGATGCTTCGATTAAATATTTTTCATTTCATTTCATTTAATTGAAGAAATAACTTTTTTTGTTCGGGAATCTAATCAATTAGGGTAATGGCACCAGTGTCCGACAGGAAACAGTGATTTACATTTTTTCCTTTAATAATTAAAAATAGGGGGACTTCTTGGCAGGAAAGTGAAGATGGCTGCTGATGAATCATGTCAGCGGTTTTGTTTTATTTTCTAAAATTTATGTTATGTCGAATATTAATGTGAATTATACGGTGCATAAGTGTTGGCAAACGAAACAAAACAGTGCAACGTCACTTTTCAAATTCTCTCAAGAAGTCCGCGTGAGGACTTAGTAAAGCCCCACATCTTTACTGAGATACTCGAGGGGTTGGGGGGTATATTATTTCTCACTTCTCATTCAATCAGAAATATTGTTTATTTATGTATTACTTGTAAGAAAAATTACTTTGACACTGGCTAAATGTGCTAATCGCAAGAAGCCATCCATCAACTAAAGGGAAAAAAATTAAAATAAGGGTCAGCAACTGCTTTTAGTCTTTAACAATTGAATAGGGACCATCTGCTTCCTAGCGGTCATGCCGTAACATTTAAATAAAATTTATTTTACTTTTCAAATCAAATAAAAATATTTATTCAGTTTCAAATTAAAAGTAATAAAATATGAAATAAAGAAGCGAAACTGAAAAGGACCCCACTCAGCACGTTGCAGCATGACATCACCTGCAACGCTGATATTCTGCGGAGCCATATTGTTTGTGTTGTGTGGACCAGCACAAGCAGAAGCGGCTAGAAACGCCTCGCTTTTACTCTTTTGAATAATTATTATTGGTAACATTATTTATAAAATAAACTTATATTATACTTATTGTTAAATTTAATTACACAAGTAGTAACAAACAAAATTGATTGATATAATTTTTTTTTCTTAATTTAGAACACAGTCGTCTTTTACAGATTTATTTGTTGATGGAGAAAATACTTTTTAAAATTACAAACACAGTTTAAATGAATTACAGTTTAAATGAACAAATTGAGAAAAAATGTGGCGAACACCGGTGCCACTACCCTACTTAATAAAAACTGCAGAAGTATAAAGCGATGACGTGAATGTTTCTTCACGAACGCTAACACTTACTTTATTTAAAAAAAATCTAGCTGGATTTCAACAGCTGGAGTCCTTTTTTTATCTACTTAAAATCTATTTTGTCTATCCAAAGATGGTCTCTAGAAGATACCACTTTTAATAAATCAAACGGCCTGTATGTCTACTTTCTTTTTTTCTGTTAAAAATATTTTTGTATATTTATCATCTAAGTGATGTTGTATAAACAAAAATATCGGCTATGCTCGTTTCATTTGCAGTTCTACCGAGATCTGGCCTCGATTAAGAAGAGTCTAGTGATACGCGAGGGAGATCTGGACACTCGCGCACTCTCCGAATCCATTCTCGTGATCACCAGGTACGCTAGGCGAAGGACCATAAATTTAAAATAGATTTTATTGTTAAAACAACAAATCATCCACACTTATGTTATTAACCTAGTGATCCCTCGCGACTTCGTCTGCATGAGAACACCAATTGCAGCGCCACATACCGGGAACAATTGTGAATCGAAACCATCTAGAGACTCACCTCTAAAAACACAAAAAAAAATTAAGGTTTTGGACGAGTCCCGAAACGAGAATTATTGCGTAATTGAAAACTACAGCATTGTAGAATAAAACAAGTATTGTATCTTCATACATAAGCACCGAGCGCGGCTTGTATGTGAGCGCGGCCGAGCCAGCCGTCCGTACGCATCGTCGCGTGTACTCCTATAGAGGAAGGGAGAAGGTGGGATGAGGTCAAAGAGTTCTTCAGAGCACTCGCCATTGTATAAGCGGTAAAACACGCTGAGTGACGCGATATCTCAACGCAATTGCAGAGTTTCAAGAGTATTTGTGACTTCTGCGTTGCCGATAATGCGTACAGCGCGACGCTGCAATCTGTCCAAAGCATCGAGAAGGTTGCTTGTCAAATCTAGAATTTTCTTTCTTTACTTTACTTACCGAACAAGAACGGTGAGTACCTCCTGCCTAACATAATTTTGTGTAAGGTAGTTATTTACCGAAAGAGTTAAGTTCTGCTCCAGATTTCGTGGATTAGAGACGTAAATACATGTACCTACGGATTTGTAAGTTTAATTCATTAAATTACACGGTACACTCTACCGCGAAAACAAGGGATTAATTAGGTACAGTCAGACTAAACTAAACACTTTGGACTTTGTACCACTCTTATGTTGTGGGCATAAGTACTAATATCGAACTGTAAGTGTTTACCGTGATGTGCTGTTGACCGTACCTACTTACCTATTGTAAGTTGTTGTGTTGTACAGTTGACAAACTACGTTTAGGTAGATCGGGGGTTCTCTCTATTCAATTTCATATAAAATAAGAACATACTTAATATGCTCTTATTTTATATGTAGATACCTCATTCAAATTAAAAGCGACAGCCCTACAAGTTTAGGTGATTATCGCTCGCTCGGGGGCTGAGTCACCTTACTTGTTTTATTCTACTATGACTACAGTATGTTGGTAGGTACGATAATAAATGGAACCATGTTTGTGTAACCGTAAGCGAACAAGTTCAAGAGATCCCCAATTTAAACCACTCTTTTATAAACAGGTTGATACCAGGAGAGCGAAGTGTCGTCGGCATTGTAAACTTGTCTGGTGACAGTCAAATCGTGGACCTCACCTCACTGAAGTTGATCTCACCGTCACTCAATGTCGCCGCATCCGGTGTCAGCTGCTCTCTTGAGAAAGGGTAAGTTTACATATATGTAATTGGTTATATTTTTAACCCTTAACACCACTAGGTCCCCCATCGCACTCAATAAAAATATTTTCGAAAATAAGTGCGGTGGGGGACCTAGGACCTCCACGAGTGGTGTTAAAGGATAACTCTTTTCCAAATTTCTACACAACAAAATTTGCGTAAATAATCCATACATCCATAATTATAAGTAAATGCTAGATTATCAAAAGACAGTTAATTTCCGCCGTGCTCTAGGCGTACTGCTATTGGTTTTGTAGTCAGTTTACTCTGCTTTTACCCCAGAGTGTCAGTCCATTCATGGGTCAGTACCAACAAGGTATCATAGTATGGATTGTTCAAATCAAAAAATATTTACATAAACAAAGAACATCATCAGTAAAATTGGTAAGTAGCTTTTAAAGCTTTAAAGCTTTTAAAATTATTAAAGTTTACTTGACAGTACTAGTAAAATTGTTCAATGCAGGCAGAGATACAGACAGAATCTTTTAAACCAATTGCTTTATTCAGAAATGTCTATTTACATTACTGAATATTGGTACCTACAATTTCAAGTGTCATTAATTAGATATTTACAGTAAAAGTAGTACTTAAGTTTGTTTATTAATGTAAACTTATCAATAATAATTGATAAATAGAAGTGTAGCATTCAATGTCCAAATTAAATTATTATTCCTTTATTTTATTTTTCTAATATAAATTTACATTTTTAAATATTTTCTAAAAACAAAATAAGTAAAACATTTAAAAATATAAAAAAGGGGTCCGCCGGCATCGGGACCAGGATCCAAGCTACCAGTGGTTAGGGCTCCAGAGACAGGGACCTCCTCACAATGTGCACCGTATCGAGGAGAACTGCCTTCTGAATCAGGCACTTGATTATTATTAGCAAAAATAGCAGTTCATGTCTATAATATGACTCAGTTAAGCGGTCTAGCTATAGCTGAGCCTGAACTTAAACAACATTTTTTTTACAGAGTTGGAGTCCACAAGTCGAAGATCACAGTGTCAGGACATTGTGCCCTGGCTCTTTACACTGTTGACTATTGCTGCAAAGCCTGAGATTAACCAATATGTAAAATTTAATACTATATCCTTTAAATAAAACGAAACAAAGTTAATAAATGAATTTTATTTTATTCTATAGGTACTTAGATATTTACATTAGCAGTGTTGAAATAACATTAGTTAAAGATGGTATTTACTAATGGAATTTAGTGAAATGTTTCTCTATGAATGAACTTGAACTTATAACACTTATATGCCTACTTATTTATACTTATAACACACATAATCTTTACAACTTTTTTACTTATCAAGTAAAATCATTGCAGAACAAATAGGACAAACAAAACTTCTTCCTGCCCTGGTCCCATGTTACTAGGGGTTGGTGCAAAATGTCAGTTTCTTCCAGGCTAATACTCAAAATTAAAATATCAAAAGTCCATTGCCCCTTCTAAGAAGCACAGGCAATCAATCTTATTTATAATTAAATCAAGATCCTTTTTAGATATTGTTTTTCTCTTGTTCATCAATGTGTATGAATATGTCTCCTTTGCAATTGTTTCCAAAAACATTTCCTGAAATCAAAAATGATTTATTACTTGCTACATTTTGGAGAGGCCTATGTCCAGCAGTGGACTAGTATAGGTTGATAATGATGATAATGATGATAATGATGATATCTTAAACTACAAGCAGAGAAAAACTACAAGTTTACAGTCAAGTCCCTCTTTACTTGGCTAATTTTATTTGTATTGGCACTAGCAACTGTTGTCAGGGTTATACAAGAAGGAGAGCTGACTATGTGCAAGCAAGCTAAATTGCACAGAGGACCATCTCATCTATGACAGGTTATAACGCCAGATTAGAACCCGCCGAAACGCGTTCTCACCGATTAGGCAAGATACTCTTTATAATACTATTGTCTCTAGAAGAATTATTGCCCTATGGAGGGACATGTAATTGTTCTCAATGTGAAAGAGATATATTCAAGAAAAATTCAATAAACAGCAGAAATACTTACGGTGGCTTTGGTTACTAAAAACACTGCGTCGCCAGACACTACACTTACATCAGGGTCCATTTTCATTATATTTTTAATCCTAGCTATAGGTAACCTTGTCGAACGTATAACCTCACTTTTGTTAGATGAAATGGTTGGTTTTTTTTCAACCAACAATGATTCTTCAGAGTTTACTACCTCGGAATCTTGAGGTGAGAATATGTTCTCAGAAGCTTCAGTAGTTTCAGTGCTAAGTTGTTCAGTCTCATTTAAATACTGCTCGCTTTCGTCAATTATGTCCGATATATCGACGTCCGTGTAGTTTTCGTCTTCTGCCATATTTTATTTAACAAATTAAACAATTTAAGGACAGTCCTTTTACATATAAAATCTAAATAAATAAAAGTCTATAAGAAATTTGGTCAGACAACCGCGGAAAAATATGAACAAAATGTCAATGTCATTTTGACGTTGACAGTGACACTTTGTTTTATAAATAAGACAGCAAAGGATTCTGTTGCAAACTTCTTTCTGTAACTAAACTACTACTTTCTATTATGAAAACGTTGATTTACTTTTCTTACATTTTCTTAATTTTAAATAAAACAAGCGCATGTAAATTGATTGATTGACTTTCTAATCATATATATCAGAAAACTTGCTTCAAGAATACAAAAATCATAATTGCATTAAAAAGTGTGTAAAGGAATTATACCTGTGTATTCTTTTTTAACTTGGAGTTATGCTGTCAAACCACTAAACCCTCAACATTTCGAACATGTTCAAAAGCAAGCAGAGCTAGTGTGTTCGAAAAAAGGCAGATTCAACCACCTCGGTGGTTAATGGTGGTAAATAGTTAATGGTTAGACCAACGCGGTCCCTCCGACTCAGCTACCACCATGCGCTCAGCTCACAAAATAATACTGAGTGTATCTTCTTGGTAAACTGGCGCCTACCTACTGAGATATTAAGACTGGGCAGTTATACATACTGAAGCCAGTGTCAGTAAATACGATGCGAGAACACTGGCTTGGTGACTGACATCAGTATAGGGCCCAATGCTAATAATATTATTATTTTTATCTATTTTATACCTATAAAGGGCAATAGGCAGATTGTTCATGAAAATAAAATAAAAACCATTTCATTTTAATAAAATATAATTATCAGTTCGGTTGAGTATCAAAACAACATTATAATCGATATTATATACACACAGTAAAACATTAAACTATAGGTACCTACCTACAGACTTCCTAAGTTACAGTTTTAAAATTAATTCTACTGTACAAACTTTATTGTCTTTTAGGCATTGTTAGAATGTTTCGCAGTTTCAGCAGGTTCACCAAAAATGTAGTAAGTTTAAAAATTATACAAATTTTATCAAAATCTTTTAGGTAGATATGAATATTTCTTTTTATACTTGTTAAACACAAATATTCAGAATAGAAGAAAATATAAAATAGAGTTGGTACCTACCTACCAGCACTCATTCATTTTAATTACTTAACTTGTGATTACCCACTTACAAAACAAAACTTACAAAATTTATCTTAAAATGTGTTACTCTTGAGTTCATATTTTAAAATTTAAGTTAAGTAATTCATTAACATAATTCGATTTCATTTAAAAGATCATTTAAACAGACATCAGATGCAATTTTACTTAGCAAGTGCTATAAAAAATAATCTCGATCACAAATAGGTACAATAAGGCACTTATGTGAGTATTTTTTATTAAAAAATGTAACTCAACAAGCTTGATGAATAATGTTACCAAGAAAAGGAAGACAAAAACAGTCTTTAAATTAATACATTTTAATTTATTTTTAGGTAACAACATAGGCAGAAATGTCTACGTTATACTTGCTTACATAACTACCATTCAACATTAAATCATCGTTTTAAATTTCGGTATTCTCTAGTTTATACAAAACAGCTTTTTCCAAAAAGGTTTCTTGCCGTGAATGACTGGCAAGCCAGCCAAGATGGCCGCGTCGAAGGCGTCCTTCAGATGGCTCCTGGTTTTCGCGGAGGTCTCAACGTAAACTGCGTTGATCTTGGCGGCTAGTGCTCTCGCCTCGATATCCGTTACTGGGTGTTCTCCCCGTGCCTGCAAAGAGAATTCATTTTAGATTTAAAGCACATAAAAGTTCTGAATTAACATTATGGTGGAAGAATTCTATCCAGAGCAGAGTTCCAACTGTCGGGTAAGCACTTGACTTTCATCTCACTTATTGGAAGATTTCACCCGCAGGCTTATTTACCGAAAAAAACAACCAGTTGCTAATTGCACAATGGCAACGCGACTGCTACTAGTTGCGGTTAGGGATGTTCGATGTTAAAAGATAAAACATCGATGTTTTAACATCGATATTGAATTATATAAAACATCGTAACATCGATGTCAAGGCTGGTTCAACCCTATATCAACAGCGCAACATGTTGAAAGGTTCTGCGCTTTCAAAATTATTATTTTTACAGTCAATTGACAAAAAATATTGGAACTTATAATGTGTTCGTAGGTACGCCCTGATATCTCCAATGTAATAATTTATTTGTTAAATTAAAAAATCGTGTGATTTTATGGTTGTTTTATTTATTGATGACGCTGTTTGCAAAAAACATCGATGTTGGCTGACATCGATGTTTTGTGCTCGATAAACATCGAGTATCGATGTTCAGCTATCGATTTCATCATCGATGTTTTTGCAACATCGATTATCCCTAGTTGCGGTTGCTAAAATCGGTCGGTTTATTTTATAGCGCTCTGGCGCTGTCATGAACTTTTAGTTCGTCAATCGCTCGCTTGTGGCGCTATCGTAGCGCTCTGCGTTCCCTATTACGAATTATGTATTTTGGTAGCGATAAATTGTAAATTGTCACGATTGCGGCTGTTACTTGAAGATCGGTAATAAGCCTTTGCTCAACTACTGAGGCACTGGCTATCTTATCTCTAGATGCCGGAACACAACAATGCTATTATCATTGATGTTATGGTGACATAATTAGGTAAGATAAGAGTACCCACACAAATATGTGCCCCCGCTGAGAATCAAACCCGGTACCACTGAATCTGAGACCAATATTCTTAACCACTCCTCGTAGATCACAAATATAGGTACATACATTTATATGACCATAAAATATTATCATCATTAGCCTTTAAAGGTACTAGACACTCAGGTTGTCCCACATTGACTGAAAATTAGGATTGGTCCAAAAAAGAGATACTTAATAGAAAAAAGGAAGAGAGAGTAGGGTAGGTGCTTTTGCCCGTTTTACTGTTTTAATATTTTTGACGATGAACCTTCATACATAATAACCAATATTTTAATTATTACTTTATAACCAAGTTAGCTACACATATAACATTACGATTTAAGGATACCGCAAAAGGTAAATTGGAGATAAGAAATATGATTCACTAGTAAAACATAGGTAGGAGTTGTTCTACGAAGCGGCTTCCTTTCAATATTTTTGTAAAATACGAGCATGCGTCATTAAACACTCGAGTTGTTGTCATACTACCTAAAATAATACTATTTACAAACGTCGTTCAACATAGGTATTTAATATTAAACGTATCTACTGTGAATTGTTACGAATAAGGTACGTCACGTTAATGCAATGTCATTGTCACCCTCGCGCGCCAATGACGCACGGTCGTACCACACAGGATGCTTTTAAAACTGTGGTCTTACATAAGGGCCCGCTAAAGATACTTTTAAAGTAATTCTGTTGAAGGAATTGAAAGAACAATAGCAAATTGGAGATGGAGATCAGGAGAAGTTGATATTGCAAATATTATTGTATTTTCATAGGTACTTCATCCTAATCATGCTGCCCATCCAAACCGTATGTTTAAAACCTTTTAATAATGTAAAGTTCGGATCAAATTATTATTGTTACTTTGCTTCGTAAATATTATAAACTATGTTGTGAATCATACCTGTTTAAGTTTTATAAGCATGATTGTTACAATAAGGCTGTTGAGTTTCCTTATAAAATAAAATAAAATACTTCAATCATCATGATTGCGTGACGTGACCTCCTTGCACCGAGAGATAAAAACCATGAACTTGCATAATTTAAGTGCAGCCAACAATAATAACTTACACACATAAGGATGATGGGCGCCACCCCTTATCTCCAGTCACAGCCCGTAGTTACCCTTACAATGTATTTGCTTTGGACAGAGATGCACAATATTTATCCATGTGTTTTGATGACTTTGGTGTTGCGGCTTAAAATATAAGCGACGACTTCTGATGTGCAGGCTTCGATCAACAATGATCGAAGTGTGCAGGCGTCCAAAGGTGTACAAAGATAGATTTCAGCACCCCTGTTGTCATAGGTTGATTAGTTCGCAGTGTCTGCGACAGCTAAGAATAGTGCTATTGACAGTGACAGAAAAGATAGAAGAAGAAAGAGAAAGAAGGACTTGCTCTTGCTAGATCCATAGGTGAAGAAGGCTGTACCTACTCGCAACGCCTGCAGCGCACTTGGGTCCCTTGGTTGGCCTGCTTGCCCACGAGCACCGCCACCGCATCGCGGCGCGCGCATTACTTCTCAGCGGAAGGTCTCCAAGCAAGGTAGGTACCGAGCAATACTTATATCTACCAACCCGCATTGGGTCAGTGTGGTAGGTTATGGGTCGAATCAATCGGTCAATGTTCGAATAGCTAACTGATTTCAGCACCCCTGCTATAATAGGTTGATGTTGATATTTACAGTGCTGCATATTTTTTGCGTCCGTAGCGTCTGCGATAGCAGAGAAATGAACGACTGGCTGTGCCATGGCTCTTGACCATACTAACTCGCCAAACTGCCTGCAGCATCCCTTGGGTCTGGTGCCAGGTCAGCCTGCGCGCCACGAGCATGAGCGGCACGCTCAAACAGGTCACCTATCACCTCGCGCTCACAGCTACCAGAAGAAAAGATGCCGTACTTACTCTCAACGTTGCTGTACCATTGGGCCAGCATGGCAGGTCGTTCTCCCCATGTACAGATAGTGGATTTAAACACCCTGCTGTCCCTGCTCCCTGACCCCTGCTGCTGCTGTTGATGATGATACTTACAGACAGGGCATTCGTCCGCAGCGCAGCGTTTGCGACAGCTGAAAATTGTGCGACCGGCAGTGACTTTTAAAAATATCTAAGTAAAGAGGATTATTACTCGCAACGCCTGCAGCACCCTCGGGTCCCTGGCTAAATCAGCCTGCGTGCCCACGAGCACGAGAGGCGCGCGCACGCCGGCCACCGCGCGCGCCCAGCGGGTGCCCACCGAGCGGAAGGTCTCCGGCCGCACCACGCAGAAGCAGAGCAGCAGCACGTCTGTACCCGGGTAGCACAGCTCGCGGAGCTCAGACAGCGAGTCCTGGAATAGGGAGAGACATTATAAATAAATGAAAATGTTCATTAATGCCGCACAAAATAGCTTAAAATTGTGGAAACACTCTTGGCTCTTTCAGCTTAAACGTTTGGAACTATTACATTATCTGTGGTTTGATGACGAACTGCTGCGGCGCGCCCAAATTAAACAAATCGCAGCCGCACAATGGAACGCAGTGCAACCGTGCGGCAGCAGACCGACTTCAAACGACACAAAATTATTATTAACGTAATACCTACTTATTTAACTGAAGTTACATGTTACAATTGTAACTATGCATGTAGGTACCTCAATTAACATGACTATGACCTGTGGGACCGGAATCTATTTCAGGTTCCAGTCTTTCACAAATTTAGGACTTAGGTAAGATACTGCAATGTACATAAATAGTTGATTAAGTTTGTGAAGTGACAAATAAAGAAATTTTTATTTATTTTTTATTTATGAAAAAATCTTAAATTAAATGAAAAAAAGTAGAAGCCTAGTGCGATTTAAGCCGCTATTCGATCTTGTAATGCAAAATATTCTAATATATAATAACTGGAGGGAGGAGAAAACGAGGGAGGAGTCCCTCGTTTTCCAACAGGAGGTGTTACTTCAATGTCACACAAATTTTCGTTTTCGTTAACGTAATAGAATATCAAATGAAACTCACAAGACACCCAGTGCTTAGATTTCCATCATGGAATTCAAGTCATCGTTACTAACATTTTTATAAACAATGAAATGAGAATAATATAATAAAATTCTTCATTTTGCTCTATCACAATCGGAGTCGTTAGCATGTTAATGCAAGACAAGAGAAAGCCTTTTTATCTTATCAAACTGCTTATGCAACGCGGCAAGTACAGTCAGCGGCAATTTAATCGCACCAGCGTTAGTGGTCCTAATATTTTGTAATGTAAAAACAAGAGATTGTTATTTTGATTTAGTACTTAGGTACCTATGTAGTTAGGTGTATTGTCAATAGAGAAACAGTGACCCAAGCATAGGTAAATAAGCTTTGAAAACAATGCAATGAAGACTAGCAAATAAAAATTTGAATTTGAATATGAATTTGACTATAATTATATTATACTGTGCTGTGCTACAACGAGAAGTCGCAACAAATTCGGCATGGGCTTAATGATACTAAATCATACGATACGTAGTCGTTGTAGATAAACACTTACAAAACGATAGCTAAAGTTAGACAATGTTTAAAACAGATGCTGTCACTTTTTAGCTAATACATATAGAAAGAGACACAATGTTTAAAAGACGTAGGAAGGTATTTAGCCATTATTTAACTTTAAACACCTTTTTGTAGTACGATAGTTAGATTTGAGAAATAATAAATTGATCCACAAAAAAATAGTAGGCTAGCACCTAAAATGCTAAGTTAGCATCTAAATAGTAGTTTACATAGGTGCTAACTTTGTATTTTTAGGTGCTAACTTAGTATTTTTGTGGGTTAGGTTAGGTTAGTTTGGTGATCGATTAAATACAACCCGTTAGATTTTGCTAGCTGAATTTAGCGAGGTTATTGTTACTACGCAGCGCAAGAATCCAACTGTGTTCGCATGTAAAACATACAATAAAAACTTTAGCAAGAACTCGATAAGTGCTTCAACTGAATGTAGGTACTAATAAGAAAACCGCTAGACAGCATGGCTCCACGAAACAGATGGCGTCTGTTACGAAACCGAAGAACTAACGCTACACCAAACAAAACACACTCGTAGCACAAAATAAGAAGACTGCAGAATGTAAGCTTCTTAAAACGCTCTCGAGCAACGCACACATAGAGAATCTCTCATCATCATCATTGTCCCCACTGCTGGGGCACAAGCTTTCCCTATGGATGGACAAGGAGAATGGGCCATAAACCACCACGAGGGCCCAGTGCGGATTAGTGGTTGTTAACGACTGCAATGCAGCCGGGACCGACGGTTTTACGTGCCTTCCGAAGCACGGAGGAGCTCGAGGTGGTAAATTTTTGGTCACCCATCCGATGACCGGCCTTTGCGAAAGTTGCTTAACCGCAGCAATTGCAGGCCGGCTGCGTTAACCACTGCGCCATCGAGCTCCACGAGAATCTCTCACGGACGCGGAATCTTGCAACAGCTGCGCTCTGACTGTTCCATACTGTACCGAGATACATGTCTGAACTATGGGGTCTATGTGAGTAGCTCGAGCGCAGTATGTATCAAGCTTACCTTCTGTAGTCTCCTTATGTTGTGCTCGTAGGTTACTGTTGGAGGCAATCCAATCTGTTATTCGCCTAACGGTATTTCATCGGATGCGATTGAGAGACGTCAACTGTGGTAGGGCCAGCAGCAAAAAATTCATAATTCAAAATCATTTGTACAGTTTAGGCTACAAAAATTAGCTCTCATGAATGTCACTATGCCATCGGTTCGTAAGTCTACACAAGGCCTTGTACTGAAAAGAACCAGCAAGTAACTTCAGCAAGCGCATTTCTTTTCTACCTTTTTAAATCGTTGAATATTGGAAAATGCCCTCCCTCTCATAGGACACTTTCCATACATTTCCAGGAAGCAAAAATAAGTAGGCACTCTGTCAATTTCTTGCTACTGCGATCAGGTTGCTAAGTGCGAATTCGGGAGTGCGGATTGTTGGTTGTTAACGACTAGTATTGCAGCCGAGACCGACGCTTTACGTGCCTTCAGAAGTACGAAGAAACTCTAGATAATAAATTTTTTGTCATCCACCCGATAACCGGCTTTTGCGACAGTTGCTCAACTGCAGCAATCGCAGACGGAGCGCTTTTACCACTGCGCAATCAAGCTCTAGGCACAAGCACCCTGTATAATAATGATAATGTGCGTACTTCGTGGCAGCAAGGTGAAAGTTGGCCCATTGATATCGACAGGCCGGCCAACAATTGAAGCACCATCGGTTGCCTAATGTATCGACGGAATGATTGCGCAAGCCGAGTAACGAGTAACACCGCTCGTTTTGATCGCACCTTATTCAAGCGATAGCCATATTTGACCGAACTTTTTTGGATGCAAATTGTAGGTTCTCAAATCTCTGAAGACCGTTCATACAATTTGATATATGTATCAAGGAGATGAATGGCGTGGAAGTGGCGTTGAAACGGTTGGAACGGATAGGTGACCACTAGTTTATCATCTTGAGCTCCTCTGTGCTTCGCACATAGGAGTAGTATGCAGTCGTTAACAGCCACCAATCCGCACAGGGCCAGCGTGGTAGTTTACGGCCGTTCTCCCTGTGGTGAATCCATCCATAAAATCATAAAATGAGCTGATGATGACAATGATGAGTAATCCAATTTAAATTAAAGTAGTCTATGGAAAATACAGAAAATACGTTTGGATTACGTATGGGTGAACCCATGTGAACGTGAACGTGGACGTGAACGTCAGTAGTCGTTAGACTCCTCCTCCTCCGTTAAGAGCTATGGGATTATGGGACTGAACCACCATTTCTCGCTTTCAACCTTCAGCTACCGACGACGCTTCGTGGCTCTCAAAACATCTATTGTGTTTAGGTTATGTGATAAGTTCCTTCCCGGGAGGCTTTAAAACTTTTAAACATTCGAGAACGATCACCATTGTTATCCTATTGTTAGGTAATTAATAGTTTCATTTGTCATTCATTGTATTATTTATAATAAACGAATGCGCAAGAGAATGTCAATACAGGATCCGCAACAAGAATACAAAGCTCGTTTTAGTTCAATGCTGTCATTCATTGTGTCGATGAAAATAACATAAACATAACATACCTAAGTAGGTAATCATTCTATTTGGCAATTATCAAGCTAGTCAAAAACCAGTATTTGTGGGTAAAAAAAAAGTTTTTGTAATTTGTTTCGCAACAAAATTTGCGTTAAAATTATATAAACAAAACAAAAAAGTATTTATGGTTTAATATCGCAAACTGTTTTTGAAGTGCTTATCGGGAAGTATTCAATACCACGGAAGAAAGAACAGCTGTTCTTAGTACCTACTCAATACTAACAATATTTATTGCAAAACCATAAAGTCCATCTTAGCGATTGACTTGTACTATTATGTATTCAGTGGTGATGCTAACAAAATACCTATAAGACCAAACACGCAATTAATAAGAAAGGAGAGAGGAAGCGTCTTTATACCTATAACCTATTATTGTTATTGAGCGAAGCAAAAACCAGAAAAATCAACATGTCTGTTTAAAAGATGAGATGTGACATAGGAAGCATGATATGAGACAGAAGGTTAAATTACAAAAAGAAACAATTTCTCCAGTTTTCATTTCAAACGCTCGTACCTACCTACCTATTTGATTTAAAAACACCGACAAGTTCACATAGGTACGACGTAAACCGAACAAGACACGTGTTGCGTTTGATTTTAAAAACAAACACGACAGTTCGTGCGACTGCGAACGCAGAAATTGTAACGATTGTAAAGAAAACGGATCTTGGAGTCTTGTAACAAAATAAGGAGACCCAGAAGGTTAGCCACGCTCGAGCATCGCACACATCTCACGGACACGGAATCTCATCATCATCATCATCATCAGCTCATTTTTTTAATGTCCCCACTGCTGTGGCACGAGCCTTCCCAATGGATGGATAGGGAGAACGGGCCATAAACCACCACGCGGGCCCAGTGCGGATTGGTGGTTGTTAACGACTGCTAATGCAGCCGGGACCAACGGCTTAACGTGCCTTCCGAAGCACGGAGGAGGTCGAGATGATACATTTTTGGTCACTTATCCGATGACCGGCCTTTGCGAAAGTTGCTTAACCTCAGCACTCGCTGATCCTCTTGGAATCTCACAACATCTCAAAACAGTTCGAGGTCCGAGCGCAGCTGTTGGAGGTTGTCATGGTCTAGGTATGCGTTGCTCGAATTCGTTTGTATGATGATTACTTTCAGCAGTCTCTTATTTTGTGCTAGAAGGTAAGCCTAAGAATTGGAAATACTAATCCAATTCCCAGAATACTTTAATAATACTTTACGTCTGGTTTCAGTCAGAAATCCAATATTTATATACATACCGCGCTCGGCCAACGCACACATAGAGCTCTCACGGATACGGAATCTCACAACAGCTCAAAACAGTCCGTGGTCTGAGCACAGCTGTTCGAGATTGTATGTGTGCGTATTTCGAACGCGATTGTATGAAGCATACTTTCTGAATTCTCCTTATTTTGGGATCTTGTTGACAAATGACAATCGCTCAACAAAGGCCCGGCGAACAATAGTTTAAGCGGCCGTCTCGCAGGTACATACAGAGGAACTGTGGGAACTGGGAATGCGCCGAAAATACTTTTTTTCACATTTGATAGAATCAGTGTGCACCGATCCGAATCGAGCGATACACGTGCTCGGGTCGGGTCCGATTGTGAAACTAGTCATTTGTTGTTGTAGGAGCTGCAGGCAGGTGGGTTGGATACTTGGGTACTACGTCAGACGTAGCATTACAAGTAGGTATTTGTTTCTTGCTGATTGCCACTGGGCATTTTCAGCGTTAGCGGACTTAATTTTGGTACCTATAAATTGGGGTATTTAGGGTATCTCACTCAAGCCGTGTGAAACGAAGCACCGTCAGAGGTTTTTCTAGAGGGAATGACATCACGCACTAGTGCGTGTTCCCGTTGCCTACTAGATTCTCCGAGGGGTTCGGGTCGAATCGGATGAGGGACAACCCGGGGGCGGCTCTAAGGCTGCGTTTCCACCAGAGATGTGCGAGGTAAATATTCACAAATAGGAGAATTCCATTTTATCCTGCAAGGACAATGAAGGAATCCTATTGGTGGATTTTGACCTCGCACACCGCTTAGCTACCTCGCACATCTCTAGTGGAAACGTAGCCTAAAGGCTAGAATCTCGGCTCAAGTTGACCGTGTCGTGGCGGGCGAGTATTTGAGATTGTGATACTTAGCTAGCTTAGCTGAGTGTAACTGTTAGTTCAGGTGATATTGTAACTTTATTTTTTTATTTTTTTTTTAATATTAAACGGAGGCAAACGATCAGGCGGGTCACCTGATGGAAAGTAACCACCGCCGCCCATGGACAAAACCAAAGTAATCGCAGATGCGTTGCCGGCCTTGAGGAAAAAGTTGGATCTTGAGGAGGGAGTAGGAATTAGGAGGAGAAATTTAACAATAATGATTCACTATTGATTGGCTCCAGGCAGAGCCAGGAGCTTAGGTTATGTGCATGCAAGTCAAAGTGTAAACCAATCATGACGAATGTGCTATTTATACATTTGTAATATTTACAACCCTGTTGGGTTTCCAGAAACCTAAATGCTTAAACGCTTGTGTTAATGAGTTCACTTGGGGATTAAATCACAATTTATCAAATTCTCCACTCCAGCATCTACTTCCTGTACGTTCAGTTTCCGACGCTTATTTCGGACGTTCTCTCAACTGAATAATTATTATTAATTATACAATATAACAGAATATATGATAGAGAAACTCACCTGTCCAGCAGTATCACAGATTTCTACGCAAACGGGGCGGTCATCTACGTCTACGACCACTGAAACAAACAAAATAATCATTTAAATGGGTGAAATTCAACTGTTTTATCCTCCAGAATTGTCTAGAAGGGATGGGGAGTTTAATTCTCTTTCAATGCGAGAAAGTTCTTGACCTTTATCTCACTTAATGGTAAGATTGTGTCGATAAGGCCATAGGTGAAAGCGTACTTTAACCACTGGGGAACTGACTTACCACAACTGTCGGAACACAACATTGCTAGGTACTTACATTGTCGTTATGACGACAGACTTAGATTAGACGATTGTTGAAAAAATTTCCACGAGCAGGATTTGAACCTGCACCCTTCTGACATTCCGGGTCAGGTGCTCTTCCAATTGAGCTATCGTGGTTCTAACCAGCCCGCCGAAATTATTCAACACTTTTTACTTTGAAAGCCAAAGGCACCCATTCAATGTCAACAACTACCGTCACTAACATCCGATCATAATATTTTTACAAATATTAAAGATCAGTTAAGAAGTAAGCAAGCTATTTATAAATGTTAAAATAATTTTTAACGCAAATTTTGTTGCGAACAAATTACAAAAACACAAATGTTAAAAAAAATTCCACGAGCAGGATTTGAACCTGCACCCTTCTGTCATTCCGGGTCTAGTGCTCTTCCAATTGAGCTATCGTGGTTCTAACCATTTTTTTCAAACCTTTTTCAACATTTGTATTTTTGTAATTTGTTCGCAACAAAATTTGCGTTAAAAATTTAAATGATTGTATCTACCTACAACAAAGTCTGCCGGAGTCCGGGGGACTTAGAACAAGACCTACTAGGTAGTTTGGGTAGTTGCCAGTACTACCTACGTGATACTACCTACCACCAAGCGAACTAAGTAACTACAGCAGCAATTCCGTACAGTATCGAATCCCCTAAGAGTCTTAGAAACTAACATAATAAATCCATTTATTTCAGGCAACAAACAATGTAGGTACCTACATCGAATTTTGTTTCTTTGAAAACCTTTCAACGAAATCTCTACCTAGGTATATACTGCGACGCCTTGTAAATCGACGTCTTGTTAATGCGATGTTTCGTTACATCGAAAAACTGTAAGTACTGCGAACGATTTTTCTGCGATATCATACTGCGAAATCTTGTTCAATGGACAGCTTCTTACAGCGATGTTATGTTACTTAAGAACATCGTTGATTATCTTCATTTCCTTTATTTATTTAGTGGTTCCTTTACAAAGAACAATTGGTTTGACGTCGTCAGTCATACGTCGATTGAACAAGGCTTCTTCAGATACCTTACAAACTAACAAACATATAAATTAATAAACAATTTTGTTAGTAAATAAAACTTATAATAGGTATAACTATGTTAGTAGTGGTAGTAGAAACTACCATAAGCAACTTGAACAATAGTTAAAACTTTCTAATATAAAATAACGTAAGTTGCCATGCCAATTCGGCTACATTGTCGCCGAATTGGCAACGTTATTACAAGGCTTAATGAAGGTACCTACAGCTATATTTTAAATGCCACTCGAATCGAAACATGGCGGCCAATAGTTAGGTAACCATAAGTACGTATTTATTCTATGGAAAGCTGTAGTACCCAAAGCAAAATTACTGTGAAAGTGTGGGATGTGTCAACATTTCACTTAGTTACTTTGTACATTTCTTCAATGACAAAATTGTATTCTATCAGCTGTGCTTTTCAACAGTTCCGCGAAAATAAATAGCTTAAGTTTAGTTTAATTGCAATTTTTTTTAAATTTTCATGTCAAGAATTTTGTAACGCACCAATACAAGTCAGGAGTTTCTAAGAACTTCTACGAAATGTAAGAAGGTAATAAATCAACAATATGTTTAAAAAAATTATAGGTACTTTAATAGTTATTAGCATCATGTTTGAACTCGTATTTCCTGTTTCATGTACTTTTTTTATCGTGTTCGACACACATGACCGTTTACTAAACATAACTCTTATATCCATTGCAACACAAACCGAGTATAGCAAAAAAATACGTATTACATTTCAATGAGCTATCATATTTGTACATTCAATATCAAAGCGAGCAAGAGTCAATCAAGTCATAGCAAAACGGATTATTGTATCAGCCGTGGCAAAAAATAAACTGGTTAGAAAACTTCAATGTCAATCGGGTCTGTCGTCAGCTAACTGTTAATTAACTGGCGCAATTAAAATAACATTAAAATGGCAGTATTTTCAACTGCGCTGCGCAGGCGCATCCGATACGTCTCGGCCCGTTTCCTGTGGCCGGTATTGCACCTAAACGCAGGGTTGCCATAAGAGAGTAAATTGCACAATTGCGGATAAATAATGAATGATTATTTTAAAGTAAAAGAAAAAGGAGGAGCTTCTCATTTCGTCTGTATGTATGTTTTTTTTAGTAGAACAGATGGAGACTCTTCAGCTCTATCTGCCTTAATTAGCAAAAATGAAACGTTTTAATGAACTAGGTTTAATCTAAATCCAGTTTTTAGAATACATAAATAATAAATGAGACACTTTTAACCTACTAAGGATAAGATGCTGTATTACATCAGGCTAACGTCCATGAACAAAAGCTAAGCTTACGGAATTATTAATTTGTTTTTTTTTAAATAAATAAGCTATATGTAAAATTATGATGGATAATGTTTTATTTCACAATGCAGTAGAGTAAGTCCACGTGAATAGAGTTGCAGTCGAAACTAGTATGGTATGGTATGGTAGGGTAAGGGTACTACGTAGGTAGGACCAACTTAGGCAAACATTACAGTCAATATTCTCTGTAAGTTTAACGTCAAGAACAGTAGTAGCCCTAATGAGGGTGGATCAGAGCGAACATCCTGGTTTTTGTTGTAAACCTGCGCGACCAGTCAGTGTCTAGCCAGACTAGGGACGCACGGATTCAACCAATACCTCGAATCAGAGCTATTTGCGTTACGTCACAACAGTATCAAAAAGAATCAAACACAAAAAAAAGTGTCAGAGTAGTATCTGTGGTAGTAGTTAGTTACACGTTTCTAGCGAATACTTAGAAAAACTGTGTTGCACTGGAGAACATTATGGATACAGCTGTAACTGGTCTTGGGTTTTTTGTGCTTTACTACTGTCACGGTGAATTTGTGTGTAAGCGACTGTGACTAGGACGTTTTTAATGCGAATTTATTACGTCACTGAATCAGCACTGATGCTACGGCCACACTATCGCGCTATCGCGAACATTAATAATCACTTTTTTGACCGTGTTCTGAAATGCAACTATTATGGCCCGACTTGGCGTGGAAAATGTTCGCGATACCGCGATAGAACTGTGGCGATAGTGTGGCCGTAGCATGACGATGACTGCGTTAGGTATTTTTTTTTTAAATTATCGTTTTTGTATAACAACTTTTAAGTCATTTTGTGTTGTAGAATTATACTCAGTGGCAGTGGGACTTCAACCCGCAACATCTGGCGTACGGTACGAGGCACTATACCTCAATGGTATAGGGTCCTGTGGTCTATCAAAGGTACTTACGAGTCAGCTCGTAGAAATGTTTTGTAATCTATACTAATATTATAAAGAGGAAACCTTTGCATTTTTGTATGTATGTATGTTTGCAACGAATAAACTCAAAAACTACTGGACCGATTTAAAAAATTCTTTCACCATTAGAATGCTACATTAGCGCTGAGTAACATAGGCGCTAACTATGAGGTCCCGGGTTAGATTCCCGGTCGGGTCAATGTCGAAAACAAACTTTTCGATATTGTGTCGGGTCTGGGTGGTTGTGGTACCGTCGTTCTACCTTATTTCTATAATACGAGGGCTTTAGCTACTTACCTTGGTATCAGAACAATGTATGTAATAATAATAATAACTTCTGTGTTATATAATACATAATATTTGAGTTTTTTTCATTCAGTCATCGCAGACACGACTCAATTAAGAATTGAAAGTTCACGCGTTTTACAACATATAAAAAGTAATTCATAGCCTTCACATTGGCCATTTAGATTTCACTTTCATTTGTCGACCAACCAAGACCACCAACAAGATCAAGTCAGATTCTCTCTACAATCACCAAAAAAAAGCAGTCATTTATCTGCTACCAGACAAAAAGAAAAAATATTAACATTCTACAATCCTTCTCTAGATAAACTATAAGTGTGCGAAATTTCATACTCCTTCGTCCGCGCAATTTTCGTAAAAAAGGGGTACAAAGTTTTACTATGATTAAAGAGGTAACGTTTGTGACTTTGATGTTTGTTTGTATGTCGGGGCTAATCTCTGGAACTACTGGTCCAATTCGAAAAATCTTTCACTGATGGAATGCTGCATCCCTTGCGGGTGGGTAACATAGGCTTTATTTTATTTTAAAAAGAGTTTATTTATAAACCCTAAATCCACATGAAGTCGCGTGGAAAGTGCTAGTCGCTAAAACAAACTCTCACAGGTACCCTGAAGTTATCTCGGCACCGCACCATAACATGCCTTCTTAAATGGCATTCCTACATGACTAATACAGTAGTCGAGGTCGGAACCAGCTTCCCGTGAGTCACAAGCACTGAGGCACCCCGCCACCGAGCCGTGTCACGACTCATATTGTTATGTAATTACATGGACCATCTACCTGGGTGGTCGACAAAGTCTTTGAGCAAAGGGGTTTCTAAACTTTTTTAACTTAAACACAACATTGACTACTAGTTCAGTAGTCAATGTTGTGTTCAAACTAAGTCGTAAGGGCCAGGAGTCATAAAATACCATCTTTCTTGGTGGAGCCAGTGGCACTTACTATTTCTTCTCCACAGCTAAAAAATAGACTCCCTGAATGGGTAGTAAGTAATATTTTTTTGGACGATTCAAAAGTTTATTTGATTTAAAAAAATCGGCTTTGACTTTGACTACAGAGGTTTCCTTCTCTCGGTAGGGCTTCGTTTTCATCTTCATAAGTTTGCCAAGTACGTAATTACATAGAGCGTCTACCTATGTGGTCGAAAAAGCCTTGGAGCAGGGGGTTTCTAAACTTTTCTTAGTTTTCCAATAGATCCAGGAGTATCCTCATCATCTTATCTTAGTGCGGCCTACCGTTGTTTCCTTCTCTCAGTAGCACTACGACTTATCAAGCACTTCTGTGCTACCCCATCTACCTATCCTCCCCATGATCTGGGACATAGGCATAGACAGCTATCAGCGGTGTTCACCCTGGCTATGGTTTGGAGACGCCAACTTTAGAGGGTTGATATCATTAAAGAGAATCAGGATAGGAGGCTTAATACAATACAACATGAGTAAATATACATATTCACTTTACTCATGTGCTATTAGCAACAAACAGGAGCAATATAGAGAGGTCCTCCTCTACACTGCGGCGAGTCAAAACGTGGTTGAGGTCGACGATGCTCGGGAACCGTTTAGATGGCTGTGTACACCGAAAAATGGTGCAAGAAAAACATACAATTTTACGTAAAGTCTTAAAACGGTCTTGTGAAGAACTGAGAAGATTGCTTTTGTAGCTGCGTAAATAAATATATTTGTAGCGAACGTATTAGTTTTACTTGCCTGCCCCCCCCTGAACTAAATCCTGGCTACGCCCCTGCATATTACACAATGTAACAATTGGAGAAAAAAATAAAGATTTTATTATTATTATTATGATTAGTTCGGCAGACTGTGCTTAAGGCAGACCGTATGTTTAATTTAATCATTTGAATAAAAAAAACTTGTATCTTGCGGCTGAATCTCAAGTAATTCAAAGCAAATCACTATCACATAGTGCTATGTCACTTTCTACATTCAAACATGACAGTGACAAATCGAAAACTTTCAGCTTTGAACTTCGATCAACAATACATACAGCTTTGAAAGTGTTTCAAAATCAGGGGCTAATAGGCTTCTGCCGGCAACTAAGTTAAATGAGTCAACATCACTAGACATTTTACAAACAAAGGTCAGCATAATAAAATCAAGAAGTCTAGCTCACGATAACGTTCCTAAATTTATAACTGATACCGTTAACAAAACTAAATCAAGCCATAAATTATTAGTTGATTAGCCTTTGATTTTTTTTTAATTTATTTATCTGAATTAATACATACAATTTCTTTTTTAATACTACATAAGCCTCTTGGGTTTGTGTGTAGTACCTAACAATAATATTCTTCAACGTTATCAGTAAAAGGGATCAAATGTTAAAAACTAATATACAGTTATAATTCTAAGAATCGACAATGTCCTGACAGTACCTACGATCACATTTCCAAACATAACATAGAATTATTATTTTACAACTTACAAAAAATAAGTTTTTAATTTGTATTTGGTAATTGGTGTGGAGGTAACGCGTGGAGGTAGGTAAAGAATTAATCAGACGTGGTATTTGGAATGCGCTCCTCCGTTCCCCGTAGTAGTTGTTTGCCGATACGGTAACGAGTTTATGTCATGCGGCTCGACGTGTATATAAATGTGTATATCGATTTATTTTAACTTGTATCTGCTCATTGAAAAATTGTTCTTTTAATAGACAGATCTTAACTTTATCATAAACTGGTAGTGTTTTGCAATGTTTAAAAAGATCGTTCTCGTTTTTAAACGTTGATTTCAAATTTAGAGGTATTATTAACTTAGGTATATTGTGTTGCAATCTATATATTGAATCGATATATGTCTTGAAAGTACGGCCATAGCTGGAAATCCCGTAGGACACTATCGAGTCAAATTGTATGTTACAACATACAATTTGACTCAATAGTGTCCTACGTGATACATTGATATGGGCGAGCGCTGATCAGCGCCGCCAAACAATTAAAATTCTATTGTGTCTGTATTCACGACAGACGACGAATTAATAATGAATTAATATCTGTAATCTAATTCCGATTTTTTTATACACAATGTATTTATTGCTCTTAGAAGTGGACACACGTGAACTGAATTTAACTCCCACTTGAATCTCCTCTAGTAACTTGATAGACTATTATGAAAATATTGTACGAGTATTTAATTTGGAACTATATGTAAGCACTGAAGATAATGTGCTTGGTAGAGATGATTTAAATAGACACATCTGTTGTCAACTAGGTATTCCTACCTAATTGTCAATTGGTTAAGCACGGTTTATTTGTTTATGATAGACGGCTGATGTCAGTCTTTTCCACTTTCAGTTTTTGTGATAAAAAAAATCCATTTAGAATCTGAACCAGTGCCTATTTCCTTCCTTATTGTTAACAAAATCTGTAAAGGCAGTCTAAAACACTAGCTAGCATTTATACAGCCCCCAAAACTCAAGCTTATTTTAGAACTTTAAACTCGAAAGTGAACCCGGAAAACTGTAACGAACGCCGTCGAAGGAAACTAATTAGCACTTATTGTTGCTACAGCGATAATACGACCGTCCCAGTGACACAGTTTGCCGATACCGACGCGTTAGGTCGTCTGCACGGCGCCTTCATAACCTTTCCAGGTAATTTGGTGGATCTATACATACGTGATTCGACAGGGTAACAGTGATAAGTATATCTTAATATTCTGATTATAAAAATACAACTCTTCATAAAACTGGTAATAAAACTTGATTAAAGGACTAGTTACATTTCTCAAAAATGTTAATGCAATTAAAATGTATTGTCGCGTTCCGGTATAAAAGTTACTAGATTGAGTGAAAGTACTGGATACAAAATTTGTTAGAACTGCAGCACCAGAGTAGACAACGCGTGCGTGATACCATCATCGGTGCTGCAACATCCATGAGCTACGGTGGTCGCTTAGAGACGTTGCCAAACTTATGGCATCTATCTTTACAGAGGAAGAAGAGTGAAAGGATGGGGTTGCACAAAAGATCCCGATGGGTCGAAGTGTTACTGCGAGAGGGAAATCTCAGCAGGCCCACTAAGATAAGATAAGATAAGATAAGATAAGATACGGTGGACGCTTTTCATCAGGCGGGCTGGTATCTTCATTTGCCAGCCTTATTTTTGACCCTGTGAATCCTTCTCACTAGGATACTCTAGCTCCTGTGTGGGGTCGAAGTTATTTGACGGTTTTTCTGTCCCTCTTTCCTGCCTAGAGCCCAAGAAAAAAACATCCAGGGGGCGAGATGTACGGACCGGAGTAGAGCTTTAAGTATCCCCCGGGGAGTCAGTAGGTGAGCGTTGATATTCAGTCTTCCAAGAAGTTTGAATAACAAGAAAGTTCTTAAAACTTTCCCATTCTCGATAATCTTTCTGATCAATATTTCCCTACAATATGTTGGCGCATTCTTTACGAGATGATATTTATGATACCGAAGGGTTGTATTAAAATGTGATCGTATCAGCATCATCGAGATGGTCGGAAATAAGGAAGCATCGACGGAGCGGTATCGGATCGGCGATCTAGCGCAGATTCAGGTCATGCCTCGTAAATTATGTAGAAGATAACATAGTGTGGAGATATAACTTGTATATTTACACGATACGTATAAAGAAATTAATATCGGCGTGAAACAATGGCACTCGTTGCTGTTGTGTTTCGTCTGGTGAGTGAAAGTACCGAAGGCCCATTTCTCACCCCTCTCCCCTCCCAATTCCTACTCCCAACTCCTTCCTCAAGGCCGGCAACGCATCTGCGATTACTTTGGTTTTGCGGGTGTGTCCATGGGCGGCGGTGATTACTTTCCATCAGGTGACCCGTTTAAACTAACACCCAAATTAAGCATAATTTAGCGACTGGGTCACTAAAAATAAACTTAACAGTTTAAAACCTATCAAGTTTTTGAGGCTAATATTAAAACAAAAAGCGGTGCTTCGCTTTGGGCATATCACTCAACAATTATATCAATCTAGGTCGATTATCACAGAGCAGAATGAATTAACCTATTCTTTGTAAATCTTGAAAAGTCTCAACGCCTCTCACTTCTACGGTATCATAGTAATTATATTAAGTATTAATTTAACAGTAGTTTTAATTGCGGTTACGTCGCCGTCCATGACCAAATGCCGCGTGGCTAGCGATGCGTGCCTTCTCTGCTTTCCTGATTCACGCTGGTATTTTGTTGAACAAAGTTATTAATATAATATCTGTATTATTGAAGAAACAAATGAGGATAATGCAAAAAGTCACAGTGATAGTAAAAGCCGGGCATCTTATAGGATTTTCAGAAGGTTTTAATGGGGAGCTATGAACACTCTTCCGAAATTTTAACTATAAATAATTACCAGTTGGGTTAAATGGAGCTTGCTTGGTTAGTTTGTGAAAGAATCCTTTTATTAGCCCGTGAGATTGATCTGTATTGGAGAATACAAACTTTCAAAGTGTTAACTTAACAATGCTGTCTAGGACACTTCGTTCGAAAGATGGAGAAATAACAAAAAACGATAACTTTAAACCTTATCGCTTATCTAGTAAAAATAGGTTTTATTATGATGTTGCATGTTGCCAACAGTTTAAGTTCTGAGCTTCTAAGTTCTGAAGAAGTAGTTTGTCCTCAGTGTCCTAAACCTCGAACTAAAAAGTGCCCGCATTCCATGCAACCGTTTTTGTAATTACAAATTGTAAGGTGATTGTTAATAATTACCTACACAGATTGTATTGCCGGCAAGGTCGAGAAAAGGTGAAAAGAGCCACTAATTACGTGCCGAAAGGTGGAAATGTTACAAAAGATCAAGGCAGTGTCGAAATATCAGGGCAAATAGCAGCTGAGGGCGCACGTGACTTTCTCACCTTTAGGTATATTTAGTGAGGCACTGTCTATCTAAAATTCATAGTGCGTAAGTAAGACAGCTTTTTCATTAATTTATCATTCCATTTGATCCCTTCATGTCCCCTGATGATAAGTGACTGAAAAGACGGCTCTTCACCCGAAATCCTAAACTACTAAGAGGTGGTTATTATCAAGTGACTACTAGTATTTTAGATCTGACAGTCGGAACTCCGAACACACTAATGTTTCTATTCTATCATTGTTCTTATGGTAAAAAACTTAAATCTGAATGCCTAACTTATTGCGAGTTTTATCAGTTACGTCCCATTTGGTAAACTTCCCATTTCGTAAACCTCAAACTACGTTTACCAAACGCAACTTTTGAGTAGGTAAAGTCTGAGGTTTACGAAATGGGATGTAGCCGTTTTATTTGTCACTCAATCACGTTGACGAACAACACATTCTCCATGCAAATTCTTGGCACATAAAGCTTGCACTAGGCACCCTCACTACACATTATTATATATATTTTTTTTTTTACATGTTGTGGTTGTTTCTATAAGTATGTTTTGTGTTTATTTGTAATGGAAAGTGTCCTGCTATGATCGGGCATTTTCCAATATTTTTGACGCTGTAAGGGAGAAAAGATCTGGACACTTGCTGAGTTTCTTGCCGGTTCTTCTCAGTACAAGATCTCCCGCCCAGAGTAGACTTACGAACCGATGGCATAGTGACATTCATAAGAGCTACTTGTAGCCTAAACTGAATAAAATGATTTTGAATTTGAATTTGAATTTGAACTTGTACAATCAGCTGTACGCAGTAAAGGCATCAAAATGGTAAATGGTTCTGTCTCTTTCAAACGCGTTCTGGATCAGACTTGGACATTCCCGATGAGCCTGGTAACTAGTTGTTTGCCAAACAAGTCAGGCTCGTCAAACGTTTTGTTATTGCTGAAACCGCTATCTGTTTACACGTCTCGACACTGACGTTTGTTTACTTTAGTTGAACGTGTACGCGTTTCGGTGGTAGCTCGCGGTTCATCGAGATTGTGTTAAATATGGGCAAACGCTTGTCAAATAAGGAGTCAAATTGATTTAATTTCGCTTTTACGTTACTTTACGGTTATTGTTAACGATTAACAGGTTTAATTGTTGGTGTTGTTAAAATCCACTAAAGATTCTAAATCTTTTATTCAGTTTAGGCTACAAATCAGCTCATTCATATGAATGTCAGTTGCATAAATGTTTTCTTGATATATATTTAGATTTTAAGGAAAATTTAAGGAAAAATATCGCCTAATTAAATCTAAAGTAAAACTGCATTCGAATAAGTATTATTCAAAAGTAACAACAAAACAAAAAGTATTTTTTACATTATTTTGATAATTACTTTACCATAATGTACTAAAGTTGATATATTAGTCTGATATCCTATTATATTTTACATTGAAAAATGAATATCGTAATTTAAATTTATACAAATATAAGAAAAACGTAAAAATACTATAATTAACTAGCTGACCGGCGGACTTCGTACTGCTTTGACTGTTTACATGACAACAAAACAAAAAAATCATTCGTCCGCTTAAGAACACCCGTATCGCAAACCATTCTCGAATCTGCTTGAACACACACAGAAAATTTCATCCAAATCGGTCCAGCCGTTTAGAAGGAATTTAATAACATACACACGCACAGAAGATATATATATATATAAAGATATTATAACATAAAATATAAATGGATCTATATGTGAATAATAATGTGAGTGTTTGTGAAACGTGTGATATGTGAAACTTTCCAGACATAGGATATATAAATGAGCGCCCTTCGCCTAATTTCCTACCGTAAAATTTATTTACGATGCGTCCGTCCGAATCCCGAATCCGAAATTAGCTCCTCCTACCCTGCCCTATGTGTGCCCTATGAAATGTGTCCAGTGTTTGATTTAAATTTGACTCAAATCAGCCGCGTAAGATTGAGTTGAACATTCAGATAATAAGTTATTTTTACAATACTAACATTTTTTTATGAGGCTGGGATTTCTTTACTGTCTACCGAGATTTTGAAATATTATATTATTTATTATATTGCCTCAGTTTCCATGGAATTCATGACACGAAAAGGAAACGTTTAGATTAACAATCAACATAAAATATTTGGACCAAATTATATTGGGCGGGTCAAAATAAAATCAAACGCAAAAATTTTATACGAGCAGACTCGTAAAAGTTGTTTCATAACAAATTAATGATTATACGTAATATTATTACTTCTAGAAGGGTCGGCAAATGACTCTGCTGCGCCAGATGATAAGCAAAAGCAGAGTCTAGATGCGAAGACAGCTACTGGAGCAGGATAAATGATAAAACTCCATGTTTTGAATTATCCACCGCTGTCTTCGAGAATCAGGGCCGGTAAAAGCCCTACAAAGCACTGTCCCCATTAATAAACTAGCAAACCAGCTACAACACAGTCGCAGTTGTCAATTATCTGTGGCAGAAGTGGCAGAGGTCAGCGGCCATCGCATTTGTCCGGCCCATTCATTAAGTGCGCGTCTCTGACGGCTTTATTAATGTCGTTGAAGAGTGCATAAATAGTACTGAATTACTTAATAGTTGCTCCGCTATTTCTATTTGGATGCTTTTGTGTTTAACTGTTCGAATGTTTATCAGTAGGTACTAATTAAGGATCAATGGCTATTTCTATTAAGGTTTCTCTTTTTGAACCAAAATTACTTTAAATACTGCAATATTCAAATCCCCAATTATATTCTTTTACGTGAGAGTATGAAAACAAATAGCCAAATGGAGAACTTTTCCCAAAAAAAAAAGTCAACTTACTGCCGTACTCAGAGACGTCAATTAAGTTTTAATGACAATTAAGTCTCTTGCTGTCATTTTGTTATGTATAGTACTAAATAGAGAAGGAAAGACATTTAATTGTCATTAAAACTTAATTGACGTCTCTGAGTACGGCAGTTAAGACTTTAAATGTACCAATATACAAGCAATATAAGTATAGTAACAACGATCGTCTTCGTATTGAACCTTAAGATATACAAGATATATAGATACTACAAATATGAATCGTGTATAATTTTCTATGTAAATAGAGAACCACAACGATCGTGCATACAAACAACAATCTAAGATTGAATCCCTACTCTTACGAATGTACCCTACCTTATTTGGCATATCAAGCACTATATGGAAGCAGTTCCTATGCAGTTATGCACGCTGGTTCAAAATGGTATTCACTCGACCGTGTAATAATTCAACTAAGTGCCACCTACGAAGCTGTTTCCAATTGTGGTGTAAACTGAAGCAGCATTTATCTGACCATATCGGTAAACAAACGACAATCAAGTTCCAAGGTAGTTTTGAAAAAGAAACATTTGATTTTATGATTGCACTGTACATATTTGCTTAAGTTTTGCATTTTTTTTACATTCCCTTTCTTACTATCATTATCTTGAAATTGAAGAAACACACAACGCAGTTTACCGTTTATACAATGGTTATTAGCAAAATGGCATCTTCGCTAATGCTCGCACTCTTTTACGTAAACTAATCAGTTAAAGTTTTCGACTCCTATGTAAAAAACAAATCCTACCTGCTTGAAATCGTTGCTCAAGTACCATATAGATTTACAATTGTCAGCAATTAAGCTGATCAGATCTAACTACTCTATAAATCAAAGACAATCACTTAAATGGTCACATCCTGTTCAATAATGACTTGGACATGTCTCATCCAATCTGATAATGTCTCATCGTAGAAACTTATACTCATTAAGTGAGGCTTACAAAAAAGCTAATCATATTTTAAGTTTCACCACTTATACAGCTTATTGATCTGGATGATAGCATCGATCTTTTTGTAGGATGCCAATCGGATCTTATCACTATGCCAAGTCAACGTATACTGTGCAATCGCTGCGCGCTGGGTAGTCATTTGTGCCCATAGTTGGCGCCTCATCTCATATCCAGCTTGGAGAATTAAATAAAGCATTATAAATGCTTTGGACCATTTATGGTTTGTCTGATAGGATATCGCGGCTCCGATACACGCCAATTATTGTCTGTAGGTAACGACAGTGTAATTAGAACTAATAAGCACATAACCTTTATTTTTTTTTATTTATTTATTTATTTACACATAAACTTACAACTATCATTACAGGTTTTTTTTTTTTTTATCCCCAATGCGATAGATGAAGCGATTGAATTTATTTATAACAAATTGTCCAACTAGCTAATTTTGTGAATTCGCTCAATGAACACATGAATAAATCTGTCTCTTTATCGATGAGGTTGATTGTGCAAAAGGCGCGCGTCAGTGGCGCCTCTTTCAGTAAATTAGTTCGACTTCTAGGGACGAACAGTAGGTTTGGCCGTCGTCGCCGCCATACGTATTTATCCGGAACATAAACACCCATCATCTCTAACATCTCCGGATTGGATATGTTACCTCTAAGCACCATAAAAAGATACGAAACTAGCCTGAGCTCTCTCCTGACTCTAAGCTGGTTGTATCCTACCATACCCAGAACAAATAATGTAGGGTACTGCAGTGGGTAAAATGGGTACACTCCATACAACTTTAAATACAGATATCGTATAAATTTATTTTGTACTTTTTCCAACATTTGGCTGTACTTTTGTTCAAAAGGGGCCCAAATCATCGCGTTACATTCCATATGACTCCTAACTAATGTATTATATAAAGCTGTTATAGCCTGTACATTAGTGAAACTATTGACCGTTCGCAAAGTAAAGCCTAGAGTTCTAAAAGCCTTTTTACAAATATCAATGATATGATCCTTAAATGTTAAATCAGCTGTAAACTTTACTCCTAAATCCCTTATTTGTTTTACTCGACATAAAGGTATTCCGTCAATGTTATAAGAGCATTCTATCGGCGTGCGTTTGCGTGTAAAAGTTACTATTGAGCATTTGGATGTGTTGAATTGTAACATATTTTCTTTGTTCCATTTAACAACCCTATCTATGTCCTCCTGGAGTTTGTCACCATCCCCCACGCTTCCTATATTCAACGACAACTTAAGGTCATCTGCAAATAATAAACATTTTGAATTTTTCACAACATTGGGTAAATCATTAATCATGATTAAAAACTCCAATGGTCCCAGGTTCGAACCCTGGCTTACACCAGACCATGTAAAATACGGTTCAGACTTATAACCCTCATACTCCACATACTGTTGCCTATCTGTCATGTAGCTAGCGAACAAACTCAATAGATGTGGCGTGAAACCAAAGCTAGCCATTTTTTTAAGGAGCACATCATTATTTACCAGGTCGAATGCTTTTTTGTAATCAAAATATGCAGCATCAGCTTGTCCCCCACTATCCACTATTGGTATTACATCGGCTACTAGTGCGAGAAGGTTACTCGTAGTGCTCCGAGCTGGTCTAAACCCGTGTTGCGCGTTAGACAACTGTGAGTTCACCTGTTGATATAAGCCTCTGTGTATAGTAGACTCAAACACCTTCGCCGGAGTTGATAATACTGCTACGGGTCTATAACCATCAACACTTGTCCCTGCAGTTCCTTTTGGAACTGGTACCACCTTTGTAATTTTCCATCTTTCCGGAAATATACCTAAACTCAAACATTTATTGAATATGTGGAGCAGTGGCTCTGCAAGTGCCAACCGACAATCTTTAAAAATAAATGGTGGAATACCGTCAGTTATGTCTACACTATTAAGTCTTGAGTACGTTTTTTAAAAATAAAGTGATTTTCTTCTGTTTGCTTTAAGGCGGTTAATTGCGGTAGGTACAAATTTATTTGCAAAGTCTGAAGACAAAATAAATTGGCACTGTATAAGAGTAGGCATTTGTTTTTTTAATGCAGATTTACTTAACTTCTATAATAACGAAATGGTTTCTTAAAATA
The DNA here is from genome assembly GCA_963082485.1 of Eudonia mercurella. Taxonomy (NCBI): domain Eukaryota; kingdom Metazoa; phylum Arthropoda; class Insecta; order Lepidoptera; family Crambidae; genus Eudonia; species Eudonia mercurella. Next base: position 17,843,439 of record OY720026.1, read on the forward strand.
ATTTTCCTCTATCTCTTATTTCAGACTACCGACTCTTGATCGTCCCAGCATATGTATTATGCGACGCCGTGTCCGTCCTGTACGCCAAGCATTCAATACAGAGTAAAAACTTGCAACAGGAATAGGGACTCCAAAATTTTGTGTTTTTGTAAACTATAAGTATTGCCGATCATTGCTAACATTGGCAAAGGTACGCTATCACTTGTGGATTATAGTCGACTGTGGTGGTCAAAAGGCAGAGATTTAATATAGTAAGTAGTTAAATGTCTTTGTCAAAAGGTTAATAGACTACACATTTGGATTCACATGGACATGGACATCACTTGTATAGACGGCCTTTCTGAGATCAAATTACACCATAGATCAACCATACTATCAGGTTAACGAAAACGAGAATTTGTATGGCGTTGAAGCAGCGCTTGATGACAAATGACAAGAGCTAAAATTGTGTCATACAAATTCTACCCTGCTAACCTAAACTATTGTCTCTTTGTATCAACGTTTGCTGATTCATCATTATAGTTATGTACTGACACACGCCTGCCACAACCTACCACAAACTGGCAAAGGATATTTTTCAGTTTTGTATGGAGCCTCGGCTAGGACTTTGTACACTATATGTATATACCATAGGCAAGTAAAAGATAAATATAATAACTAAAAACTAATTATATCGCAATAAGTTAACGCGTTTGATGGTACAAAAGCATTTTTTGCAACCCCGATTCTATATGGCGGTAAAACGTCACCACACTCACATAAAAAAAATTACACTGTTTCTGACATATGTGTATATTTCTAACTTATTTTTTTTAATCAATGTTTCCGAACGTGATATAAATATGGTTGCCAGTTTGACCGTGGTGTGACCATGGCAAAGTATTTTTATTTTAAAGTTTATTTTTGTATTGTATCATTTATCCAGAAAGATAATGAGAATTTTAATATTTTATATGACTTTACTATATTTTTAACTATTAGTACGAATAGTGTACAAAGTCCTAGCCGGAAAAGAAAAATGTTCTTTTCTCAATAGATTTTGAACTTTATGCCTAAGGGCCAATGTTTGAAAATGTATTGATGAAATTTGACAGTTTTGGATAGTTTGACGTGCAGGCGCCTGTACTTAAAGTTGCCAGATGACCGGGACCCACCGGGATTGTCCCGGAATACGAGCGTACGTCCCGGGTACCGGAATCCTCAATAACACCCCGGTAAAACATAATTTCATCTAAAATACCACTAAGTCAAGTCGCAGCAAAACTCTCGGCACCGCGCCGTTTTCAAATTTATTCAAAATGCTAAGAAGACCAGACGGCCAAAAAATGATTTCCTCTGCAAGAACCAATGATAAAAACTATAATTAAGCAGGTTAATTTTATGTGTTATATATGTATAGGTAAATAAAGCTATGCCACTCGTATCTTCATTATAGGTATTGTTTTTTTGTCCCGGAATTCACTTCAGCAAATCTGGCAACCCTATGTGTACTATGTCGAGGCCACAGGCTCGGGCTATACATTACTTGTATAAAGTTTTTATGAATATGTTGTAATACGGAACACTGTTCTGGCGCCAATAAAGAATTTAAAAAATAATAACACAGCAAACCAATGTTGTAGGCGTGTGATTAAGATGTAGTAGTCGATGGATTAATCATCACCGAACCGCGAGTGATTCAGCGGTGTTTGTGTTGTTGTCAGCATTGGCGTATCTAGGGTCATTTTCCAGGGGGGGCCTGGCCCCTGAGATGCGATGGCCAAAGAAGCCGAAACGAACGCTACGCTTAGTTTGGGGCTGAATAATTAGTTAGAAAGTTGTGTTATTATTATTCTCTTTATTTAAACTAACATCTTAAGAAATTATTATTATTATAATATTTCGATCATCATTACCTGAACATTTTTTTAAAGTTTTGTGAATCGTCTTTATTTCGATTGATTAATAAAATGTTAATTAACTAAACCAACTTCAATTTACGTTTTTCTCTACAAAAATATTTAAAACTTTTTCCGGCGTGACGTTTTCCTTGACGTACTTATTAGCCCGGTAAACAAGTTAAAAAAACGTGAAAAATAGGTATAAAGCTCCTAAAAATATGAGCAATAGCTCATTGGATTCAGAATGACCTCTAGAAAAATGCAGTGTGAGGATTTTACTGCACGTAAAAAATTGCAAATTGTTATTAACAAAATAAGATAAAAAAAGGTATTTAGTTTTTTTTGTTAATATCTCAAAAACTATTAATATTTACTATATTTTGAATAAAGATCCGAAACTTCCGCAAAAAAAGTTCCAGCTCCCGGAACTCTACCTCTATTATTAATAATTTTAATTTAACGCTGAAAATAAGAATCCGCGCAGCCATTACGGCATGGGTGCACTGCCGCTAAAGACAGCGTAGGTACCACATAAAATATTTGTTTTATAGTAACAAATATGAATTTAAAATTTTTAAAAAATTATGGTATCAAATAATAAAGTATTTTGATATAAGTATATTGCTGTTTTGGTTATTTTTTTTTAGCTCTAGAAAAAATATATAACGGTAGTTAGAATTTGTTTATAAAAATTGTTAAGTTAACAAACAATGAACTTATTGACAAAAAAAATTAATTAACCTGTGGAGAAATGCCAATTATGATTTTTGAAACTATTCCTTAACTAATTATTTAAACAATCTAAATGTAATAAAACGATTATAAACAATTTAAAAAAAAATTAAAGAAAATTAAAAAATCTTTATATTTTGCCAAGACAACAAATTGTTTTGTTTTTAAATATCAAACTTGTCTATTTGTTTATAAAAAATTGCTCAACAAATGATGTAAACAAAAAATTTCCAACGTTACTTAATGCTATTGTTGGATTCGAAAACAGCAATAATATAACATTTAAAAAAAAAAATTGTATAACATTTCTTGGATTTTTCATTTTAATTAACTCGTGATTTTGTTAAGTATATTATATAAGAAAGGCTCCACTGAGTCAAAAAATATTAGGTTTATTATTTAAACTGTCATTTATGACAACGGAGATTGGAAAAAGATTAGCAAATTAACAATTGCATAACTTTTTGAAAAATTTTAAATTCATATTTGTTACTTTAAAAAAATATATTCTATATGGTACTTACGCTGTCTTTATCGGCAGTGCACCCGTGCCGTAATGGCTGCGTGGATTCCTAAATTATTAATAATAGAGGTAGAGTTGGAACTTTCTTTTCGAAAATTTTAAAATATCGTAAATATTAATAGTTTTTGAGATATTAACAAAAAACGAAATACCTTTTTTTATCTTGTTTTGTTAATAACAATTGCAATTTTTTACGTGTAGTAAAATCCTCATACTGCATTTTTCTAGAGGTCATTCCGAATCCAATGAGCTATTGCTCATATTTTTAGGAGCTTTATGTCTATTTTTCACGTTTTTCAACTTATTGACCGGACTATACATTTTCTATGAGAAGAGTAATAGCGTACGGAGCGGCGCCCGCTTGCCGCTTTGCGTTGCGGCGCGAAATTCAAATGTACTCAAGCTTAGTACGTTGTGTATTTGTGAATTTAATTGTTTTTGTGACTTGAAAGTAACTAATGGAAATCGCTTGTAGACTATGTATTTGATTGAAATGGTTTTTGTGTGAAGATATTTCTCCAGCCCAACATCCTGGGGTGGGCACCAGTCAATTCTGGGGTGGGCCCGGCCCACCCGGCCCCCCCCCCCTATATACGCCAATGGTTGTCAGTATCGAGATGACCCATCACATTTATCGTAGTCAGAAATAGTTTACTGAGAAGATTTACTTAATTAAGCTTACAATACGTGTTTTACAAAGGTACCTACCCTACTAAATCTGTCAAATTTCTCCAATGAATATTGATTCTTATAACCAAACCATAAAGTTCAAAATTGATTGTAGAAATTTGACAGTTTTGGGTAGGTTGATGTGCCGCCGACTGTACTTATCTATACAGGGTGGAATGATCGAACGCCACATCGATGTGTAAAGGAGACTTTCCTTTATTTTTAAAAACAATAAATTCTGCATTTATAGATTTTTGGAAAATCGCTTGTCGAGAGGCGAGACTCGAACCAGTCAAATGCGACAAAAAAGGATTACATCCGTAAAAGGATTCATTTTTTTCTAAATAACAAACACAATCAAAATAACGGAAGGCCATAAAAACTAACAATTACCTTTTAATTTTGTTTTCACCCGTCACGTGAAATGCACCGCAACTACTTTAAAATACCTACGCATCATAAAATACATGTTATTTTTACCACATTTGATCGATTTCATTCCTGGTTAAGACAAACGATTTTTCAAAAATCCATAATTGCAATATTTATTATTATCTAAAATAAAAGTAAGTCTCCATTGCGAACAAATTGCCATTTCCAATAATTAAAGTAGTTACGGTGCATTTCACGTCTGTGATTTCAGGTGACGGGTGAAAACAAAATTCAAAGATAATTGTTAGTTTTCATGACCTTCCGTTATTTTGATTGTGTTTGTTATTTACAGAAAAATTAACCTTATCAGTAACCCTTTCGATTTGCATCATAAAATACGGCATGTTATTTTTTGTCGCATTTGATTGGTTCGAGTTCCCCCTAAGACAAGCGATCAATAAATGCAGAATTTATTGTTATTAAAAATAAAGGAAAGTCTCCTTTACACATAATGTGCTATTTCTAATATTTAAGGTTGTTGCCATCCATGTGGCATTCGATCTTTCCACCCTGTATATAGGTACGAGTAATATAAAAGGACGTCCCCAGAACGCTTTTGTTTGTCTGTTAGGGCTAATCTCAGGAACCACTACACGGATTTGATACTTTTTTTTCTAATAGATAGAGCGTCTCTCTCTACCACCAATAAAAATAAGTACAATACCCCCCGCTGGGAACAAAACTCGGGACTTCTGGGTTTGAGACCGGTCGGTGGTTCAACCACTAGACCACAGAGAGGCGGTTGAAGCCTATTAGTTATTATTGGTTCCTAATAGAGCCTAAACTACTATCAATATCAAAACATGTATGTATTGGTTTTTATTTACAATTCTTTATTCATGCTTTACAAATAGTACATAATTTAATTACCGACAAAAACCGGGACGGTTTATCTGCGGTAACGTGAGTTACACATTCGCTAGATCGCATTAACATTTACATAATATAATATTTTTAAAATGTAGATTTACATAACTTGTTATTTGTGTTTTTTTAATTTTGATACAAGTTCAATAGGAAAGCTAATTTAGTTGGTTGGTCGTATCAATATTATCGGCTATTTATTTTTGCTTATTTTGCTATCGACAAAAAATAATTCGTCATACGTATGACATCTCTACACCTTGTTGATGTCATGAAAAAAGAACAATAATTCTTTCAGTTATTATTCTGAGGTGCCTCCTTACATATTTAGTGAATGTTGCCATAATGCGTTTTTATCACAAGACAACAACCTTGTTAGATATTGATAAGATAGCAATGACTAAAGAGTCCTTTACGTAAGTGTTTTAATGTTTAGATGTAAACAGCTATTTTTAACTTTGTGCACATTCTAGGACTTCAAATATCTATAAAGCCTGTCATAAATACCGACATATTGCAAAATGTTAAATTTTTCACTTTATTGTAAAATCGTCTCGGAACATCCCAAAATTTTTTTTTGTAAATAACACACCAATTCAATTAACAGTTATAATGTTAAAAAAATGTTGATTTTCGTAAATTTTACTATAATATATAGTAGGTGTAAAAAGATTTGCTTTTTTTTCATTGGCTGTACTGAAAAAACATTATTTTTGAAATAGGCCCCCATTTTTGGTAGGCAGCGCTATGTAGTTATTATAATTAAATGACATGCCATTCATTTGTATTCGATGTTGTCATTAATTGATTGATTTTGGGACCTAAATAGGTAGTTAGATACACTAATGAAGTACCTATAGTATTTATAAGGAGCTGCAATATTCAGTTTTATTTAGATACTTTAGGTGAACGTAGTGGTGTAAGAGTATTTCATACATAAGTAAGCATATTCAGCAACTTTTCATCTGGATTAAAATGAAAAATGTTGTTTTATCTTTATTGAAGTTTAGTCACGATTAGTCACTCACGATCATAGTAATGTAGGTAAACACTTTTTAGCGTTTGTTACTCTTGTCTCATTGCATTAGGCATGAGTTGTAAATATATAGTGTACACACTGTGCTAGTGTCTGTTCACATTTAGGTGTTCGGTTTTTTTTTAAATTCCTAGCTCGGCAAATGACTCCACTCCACCTGATGTGAAGTGGAGACGGAGTCCAAAGCTCCAGACACAGTGTAAATAGGTTTTAGTGGCACCAGTTTTCGACAGGAACCTTTAATCATTCAAAATAGGGGTCAGCAAACGGATTTTTGACTTCAGCTTCGTAGATGTCATCCAATAAAATTTCAATAAAATTCTATATTATTTGAGCAAACTCTGGGCTACTATTTCGAACACAAGTGCCATTACGATAGGTAGGTAGTTATATTAATGTCAGATTAATAATAATAAAAACCTTAACAACTTCTTTAGGTACCTAGGTAGGTACTAGGTATATCCAAATCATAAAGTGCCTAACTTTATTAATAAAACAATTAATTATTAAGTTATTTAGGTATGACAAATTAGTATTCATCCCATATACCGTATCTGCCGTGCCGGTGGCCAAATAAGGTCCAGCGGCACAATTATGGGGTTACATACTATTTATATCGTCCGAATGAAGCGTGATTTGAATCGATTATAAGTCGATCCTTTTGAGAATCGAAATCGAATGCGCAATATATTATCCTTTTCGTTTATTAAGGGTCGGGTTGGGTATCATCGTATTCGATAATGAAAGGATTATTAAGTAAGTGAATATTTGTTGCGTTACAAATTTTTGGTTCACACTTTTTTGGAATATCAACTTATCGGTAATCGGTATAGGAAGGTTGAGGAGAGCACTCTTGGAGTTTCAAAATTAGATTTTAAAGCAGTGTTATAAAAGATAATAATTGTAGCATCATCACATAACACCAGCTCTTTTTTTGTCCCCACTGCTGATGCACGAGCTTTCCCTATGGATGGATAGGGAGAACGGGCAATACACCACCACGCTGACCCAGTGCGGATTGGATTGGTTAACGACTGCTAATGCAGCCGGGACCAACGACTTTACGTGCCTTCTGAAGCACGGAGGAGCTCGAGATGATATTTTTATGTCACCCATCCGACTGGCCTTTGTGATAGTTGCTTAACATTAGCAAACGCAGACCGGGCGCGTTAACCACTGCGCTGCTTGAATGAAAGCTTATTTAAATGGATTTGTAAAAGTTCATCACGCAAATGAGAGATGTTGAGCCAAGTTTGACATAAACAATGATTTACTCAGTAAGTTTAACTGGGGCTTAACGTAACTAAAACATATTGCAGTTCTAAATGAAGCTGCACAAACCTTACATCATATATATGATTTACTAGAAGAGCCCAAACATGGCCTCAACAGATTTAACTCGACAAAACCTCACTCAAAATTATTTTTATTATATTAAAAATGTGAATTATTAAATTAAACTTTCGCGGATTATTGAAGACGATTGCTTTTATTGTTTTCTAGCATTTGTTGTAAATTAAAAACTATATGGTAATTATTACGCACTTTAATTGCGCGTCGTATATTTATCACCACAACTTTTTCGTTCAAGTAACATTTAAGAGCCAACATTTTATTTCTGTTGAATTATCTATATTATGTATATGTGAAATCGTAATAATTTCGCTGATTTCATTGCGGGTGCCATAAATGCGCCGAAAGGTGTAATTATGTGCAATTTTCTCGCGCGACGTGACGAATGCTTCGTATTAAGTGCAAAATGAATGTGAACAGAACTGCTCTCGCGATCTCTGGAACTGGTTTGAAATTGCTTGTAATCATATTCATTTACCAAATGTATCATGTGTAGTGCTAAGATGTCAAAAATCGTTAAAACTTTCCAGAGAGAAGAAGTCTTTGTACACTTGTTCGTTTTGTCTCGACCATAAGGCTTATTTCATTTTCCAATACTTTTTATAGACTGGCCAACTGCAATGTTGTCTAGAGTGTTGAGTTAAGTAACAGTTTTCTTCACACTTCAATCAAGTTAAAGTTATCTTATCTTATCTTAGTAGGGCCTGCCAAAACTTCCCTCTTCCAATAGCACTTCGACCTATCGGGATCTTTTGTGCAACCCCATCATTTCACTCTTCTTCCTCTGTAAAGATAGATGCCATAAGTTTGGCAACGTCTCTGAGAGCGAAAAGCCTGAACAAAGCACTTTGGTTTAGGAAATGCCGCAACCAGAGTCGCAGTCACAGAGTTCTTCTGCATTGACTCCGTTTTCTCACCACATGCCCTACACAAGTTGTTTGCTGATAGATGCACTCTGAGATGCATTTGTTTTGTGGCATAGTGCCCCGTCAAGGCACCGATGGTCAATCGGGCTTGCCTCCGCATATAAAAATTAAAAATAATTGATAGGAAGTGTTAGTGAGGACCTTAACAGTACCAAATTCAAAGTGATGAAATTGTATAAAAGAGCAAGAAGATCCGTATTTAAAGTACAAGTAGTAGTTTAGAAAACAATAAGAAGGTTTAGATATATTTACTCTGTGGTAGGTATAACTGCCCTTACGCCGCGTGTCGCCGTCGCCGCGTCACCGGTGCCGACACTGCATGTTAAATTGTTCAAGTGTTTGTTTTGTTTGTAACGTTATCAGCCAGCGTTGTTTTATTCAAAGTTTAGGCCTTGAACAATGAACCTCCGTAAGAAACAAATTTATATAGTCGATCGATCAGTTAATATGAAAAAGATAATTTTCATATTTTTTTAAATTTACTTACCTTATAATAGTTTCACGTGTTGTTTATGTAAATTAAATAACACGTGAAAAGAGGAACAGACTTAAGTGAAAAAAATTTTTCGCAATCCAGGCGATTGCTTGGGTATTTAGAAGATTCACATTTATTTTTTAATGTTGACTTTTATAAAGTTTTAAAGCACACGTTTCTATTCCCACAATAGTGTTTTTTGTCGTAAATTGTTTGCCGGTAGTTATGCGGCTAATCTCTGACTCTGTCTTTTAGAACTTACACAGTTAACGACTTACTATTTCGAGACTCGTCTTTCTACTTTGCTCGAAATGTCAATAATGACAGACAGCTGGGAACAAACTGTTCCTCTCTACGACTATTTGGCATATCGTAAAGGCTCGCACACAAGGTAACAGACATTGTACACAGAAAAAACGGTTTTTTCAAAATAAGCAAAAAATACTTGCATGAAAGCAAATTGCATTAAACCAAGATTATGTTGTTTCATATATATGGAAACTATTATTTTCTTACGTAAAGAAAAAAAATTTATCTTAAATTGACATTAAAACAAATCTTGAATGAAGGCAATTTCACTTGATTTAAGACATTCGATCTTTCACCAAGAATTATTAGTATTCTTATTGTAAGTCGACGATTCTTTTGGTGTAAGCTTAGAATGTTTTTTTATTTTAAGAAAATGTTGATTTGAATTCAGAAAGTAAACAACTTCGCTTTATATAAAATATACTTAATTTTAAGAAAGGGTTTGTAGCCGTACGGACCCAACCACTACGTTTCACAGGCGTAAAAGCGCAGGGTTTAGTGCCCAGTAATAGACTATACTAGGAACACAGAAAATCAAAGGAAGACCAAGCTAGTTCCAATAGCTTGGAAGCGACTTAGTACAGACTTTAATTTCTTAACTATATTAAAGTTACAATTTTTACTTATAGTTTCGTAAAGAACATCTCGATAGCGCGATTCAGGATGCTACCGCCAGCGCCATCTAGTAACAAAGGGCGGAACGATAGAAAGATAAATAAACTTTCATTTTGAAGTAAGTATTTCATTATATTAAAACAATAATATTTAAATTTCTTAGATTAAATAAATATTTTTCCTTGATTGTAAAAATTGCACTAAGAGTACCTATTATTTATTTGTTTTGAGAGAGTCAATATCTAGAAATAAACAAATAATACTTGAAATAAGACAATTTTCCTTATAATTAATTACCATGTCAAGAAAAATATTTTTCTTGCTTAAAGAAATCCTTTTTTTCTGTGTATGCAAGGTGCCTAGCGCAAGTTTTATTTGCCATTCGATAACGTTAACGAAAACGAGAATTTGTATAGCAATATTTTTTTTGGTAAAATTTCCCTTAGCATACAAATTTTTGTTTCAAACGTCATCATCATCATCATCACCATCGGCTCATTTATGTCCCCACTGCTGGGGCACGAGCCTTCCCAATGGATGGATAGGGAGAACGGGCCATAAACCACCACGCGGGCCCAGTGCGGATTGGTGGTTGTTAACGACTGGCAATGCAGCCGGGACCAACGGCTTAACGTGCCTTCCGAAGCACGGAGGAGCTCGAGATGATAAATTTTTGGTCACCCATCCGATGACCAGCCTTTGCGAAAGTTGCTTAACCTCAGCACTTGCAGACCTGCGCCACCGAGCTCCTCCCTCTCTCGTAAACGTATCAATCAATTTCAGCGAACAATTTGAGTAGGTACGTAAAAAGAAACGCTTCAAATAACATTTCTGTCAGTATGTAGGTACAACAGACGGCTGCACCTGCACATAACTGTCAGATTTCTTTAAAAAAAATGTCAACGTTAAGCCGTAGATATATACCGTTTAAAGTCTATTGAGGAAAGACAGTGTGTGATAGTGTGCACTTACCCTAAGTGCTTGACTGACAGCGAACGTCTCAAAAGCCAGCCTTCAAACTGTCAGCTGATATTAAAATCTAAATTGAATAGTGACAACCACAAGGCGATGCGGCGACTTGGACGACCTTCGTAATCTAATTACAAAATATTCTAATTAACCTGCAGCTAACTGTGGCACGTTCAGTTCCGTAATATTGGGTGAGGGTGTAGCAAAGGGGTGTAGGACTTTTTCCAGGGAGTGAAATTTTTTTCTCTTAACCCCCTAATTTTATGATTTGGTCGTGTGGGGTGGTTTTACAGCAGTGGGGACATAAAATGAGCTGATGATGATAATGAAACATACATACATACATACACACATACAAAAATACAATAATTATACTAATATAATGACGCATTTTGCAATAAGTATTTCTGTTTGTATCTGTTAGCAACATCCCAACAACGGCATGTTGCAAAGATTTTTCTTACTTTAATAATTAGCAATTATTTTGCTATTTATAAGCAAGGCAATTTATAGCTAGGTTAACTATAGTATACCTAAGTCGATAGGTTGTAAAAAGAAGTTTTGTGAAGGTTTTGTTATTGATAAAATTATCAAGATTTTTCTTACAATATATTTAATTAATCAATTTCAAACATCATTAAACATTATTACTTTCATGTATTTTTATGATGAATTACGTGTATAAAAGAACATTAATTAATCAAGCGTTGCAGATTTAAAATTAAATAATCTTTAATCGATAAGGGCTCCGATTGAATGACATTGATTACAAAATTTCGAAAGCATTAATTACAGAATCTCTTTTACATCCTTTTAAACCAGGTTTATGATGCCATTCATTTCGTTACACACTTAATTATTGCACTCATAATAATTATTGACTTTTATTTATTAAATAATTATTGACTTTTATTTATTAAAATATCATCATCATCAGCTCATTTAATGTCCCCACTGCTGGGGCACGAGCCTTCCCTATGGATGGATAGGGAGAACGGGCCACGCGGGCCCAGTGCGGATTGGTGGTTGTTAACGACTGCTAATGCAGCCGGGACCAACGGCTTAACGTGCCTTCCGAAGCACGGAGAAGCTCGAGATGATATTTTTTTGGTCACCTATCCGATGACCGGCCTATGCGAAAGTTGCTTAACCTCCGCACTCGCAGACCTGGCGCGTTAACCACTGCGCCATCGAGCTCCTCTTATAAAATATGATCTTTAAAATATGATCTTATTAAAATATGATCTTTTTAAATAAAATAAGCCTAAGTATTTTCTTTTGATTACAAACTCACCTAATGCTATTTAAAGAGATGGACTAGTGCTAAAGGCACACCTAAAGCCTATTCACGCGAGACTTGAAGAGGTAAAACCTAAGTACCTAAATCAGGTTGCGTTTACGGTAATAAGAAAATTTCTGCCAAAATTCATTAAAAGTTAAAATTGTGAAAGATTCAGCTATTGTCGCTATCGCACTGACGAGTAGGTGTGCGATGATCACGCGATCATTCGATTCCATCGCTTATCACGCTTCTAATAGAGTCACACGATAACAAAGACCATTCCGCTTGCAATGACTCCTTGCGAAATGACGTTTTGATATCTACGCATGCGCATGAGTCGCATGATGCATCCGATATGTCGATATTGTCGATGGGTGTGCGAAAAGTCATATGAGCTGTAAAACTACAGTCTTTAGGCGCAGATATGGAATATTGTTTAATAGTAACTTCATTGAAACTTCTTTCACAAATATACCCTTCAAAAAATTGAATACTAATCGTACTTATTTACCGAAAATCATCCTTTAGCTTCATAGTTTTACACAATAAAGATCAACATGTGAGTATTATAAATATGCAAAGCATAAAAATTAAGTCAAACCTTACAATTTTTAAACGATAATATAACCAATAATAACGATTTAACTAAACGATTAACATAACAAGGTGGACGATTCTATTCACGCCAAGGTCACAGAAGAGGAGTACAAAGAAATGACCGCATTAGTCACTCACGGTTCCAGTGGATTGACAAAAACAAAACATCAATCGGGTGATGAAATAATCGCGTCTTCCGATGCTGACACAGGACTGTTAACCACAGCCGCTTTAAATAATTTTATTGTTGTTGTTTTCAATTTATATTATAGTTACATGGAATTGAATACTTTATTTCGGTTTTTACGTGCGTTTATGTCTAAATAAATTTCAAAATAGAAGTCCTTAATGACTGCCTAAGAACCATCTCTTTCATGTCATAATGTAAGCAAAAGCACGGTAAGATATTATTACCGTGGCAAAAGATAAGATGGAATTTTCCTAATTCCTAATTTTGCTCGGAATCACGGGATACGTAGGTGTTTACGAGAACGAAGTGGCGAATAGTATTTGTATTCTGACGTTTCAAAAGTTTTCAAGGTGTTTGGGAGTAGAAGACTTCTACGATTAATGGATTTGGTGATACTAGAATTCAGCATAGAAACTACAACTGATCTTGTAACAGAAAGTGTAGACAGAAAGAGACAACTTGTTAAGTGTAAAACTTATGGAACACCGTAATCGTTTGATATCCAATGTGTTTACGTGAATTTCAGAAAGCAATAACATCAATGGATTGCCGGTAATATTTTACCTATCTACTATGTTTCGTTTCATTCGACATCGCTGTGACACCACAGATGAGTCACGATGCTAGTGTTGTATATCAAGACATGTCAGTTCAAAGCATTCACACAAAAAGTTTTTATTTTTTACGCATTTACAGCGGCTTACTCCTATCGGACGTTACATTTTCACGTAAAACCATGTACACAAAGAGAGAATGCGCAGAAAAATAGGATTAAGTATCTTAGTTAGTATTTAGTAGTGTATTGTTATCTCAGTATCTTGTTAATTTGCTTGCTGTAGCATATTTTTTCTCTTCATGTGTTTTTCGATGATTTTAGCGTTTATGCGTCCGTGAATTCGGAATATTTTTTGGTTTCGGCTGTCTAGCTTTACATATCTACAACTGAGACTGTACGTTATGTAAGGTTAATCAGATTCTCTAACTCTGTAAAGGCTATCTACAGTTGTTATAACAAAAAGTACTACTGAACATCTATAACACACAACAAAGTACGATACTAACCTTAATTATAACAGTCATTGTTTTGAACAACCAATTAGCGAATATAATAAGCTAACATTAAAACAAAGAAACATAACATTACTATAAAACATAACAAAGAGAACAAATGATGTCAATGTCAGTGATGGCAAGACCTTCCAATTTCGACGCTATTACTAAATTGGAGGAAGTTCGATCCTTCCGATTTTCTTTCAGTTTGAAATTGATCAAGGAGAAACCGTGCGCGAACAAAGAAACAGGGATCTCGAAATTCAAAAGCAAGAATTTTTACAACTTAACATGATCACATGATCTTTGTTAAGACTTTACGAGGTTATTTGTTAAGATTGACATCAGTTTAACAAAAAAACCTCGCGACTATGTTTAATTTGTGGTCTAAACAGTCTACCAGACTCAAACCCAGATTGATGGTACGGCTTTTTTTAATTCCACCTGGCTAGCTAATTATCTACCATCTTATCTATAAACGTCGCAATAACGTCTATGAAAGTAACACCGTTGTGTTCTGACTGTTGTTTTAAGATAGCCAGTTCTTCAGTTGATGAGTTAAGGCGAAGGGTAAAGCACACTAGCGCCGCTAATGGATTTAATTTGATAACTGCTAAACTGGATTTTTTTTCAAACATTGCGGACCTTCCGACACTAGGCAAACATCTATTATTTAATAACTGTGCACTACTTTTAGGTTTGTTTTTGTATTAATTCGCTAACACCAACAGTGGCCATTGTTTGTGAATAAATGCGATAGCCCGTTTTGTGAATAAACCACGCAACAAAAAGTAGTGCACAATTATTAAATAAATACTATGGATGCTTTCCTGTTGTCGGACGGTACGCAATGTTTAAAAAAAGATCCGGTCAGTTAGTAATTGTCAAATTATCAATTGGTGGCGCTAGTGTGCCTTACCCTTTGTCTTAACCGTAGAGGACTAAAAAACCCACGATAGAAAAACTAGTCGAATACACTAAACGGTGCTGTCAAGTGACCATTAAGAAAACTATGGGATCCATGTCAGTGTCGTACATTTGCTATTCACAATATTCACATTTTCACGAAGAAAAAGCTGCTAAGTGGTTGACCAACGTTTTCGCGTTGTTTTTGCAATCAAGAAAAGAGCTGTTTGTCACACACATACCAAATGTTAATTGTAGCTATGGTGTTTGTTAGTTTAGGAACACACAGCATCGATGGTGACCTGTTATTTAGAACTACTGATAGCAAAACACTTAGGTGTTAGGCCTTTGGTTTTCTTACAACTTGTTTTCTTTACGTCACGGAGTTTTTAAACACTTTTGATATGCGAAGAAAGAAGCATAGTCTTGTTAACCGTAACGATGATGATTGGCAAACGAATCGTTTTGAATCATCCGGTTAAAAAATCAAACTATATAATGACTTAGTAGAAAAAAATACGATTGATCAACTACATCAAAATGATAAACTTACCTTACCAATTAAAAGATTGATACTCCTTGACTTCTTGGCGAAAAAGTATTTTTTATTTTCTGAAATTTCTATTTGTTAGTGTTCTTCTTAGCTAAAACCGATTGTGGATACTATTCTTAAACAAGTGTAATATTTTAAAATTTTCTCAAGAAGTCCCATGATTGGATCAACCAAATGAACGGTTGATATAACCCGGGTTATTTTAGGTACAACCAATACTTGAATGATTGAATTACTAAGATTACACGATTGATTAGAACTTGTAGGATTTTGTTTAGGTATCCTTATGTGTACTGAGCTTTAGAACGACGCTGCTGGCACAGTTGGCGCCACGTTTTTGTGCATTGTTTTTCTTCCCGAAACGGCATTGGGCGCACTCGGTTAGGGTAATGAGTAATGAGTTAAATTAAACCCGCACTTTGGACTTGTACACGACATTAATATTGCCACAACGATCGCGGCCCAGCTTATTCACGACACGCTACAGCGACAACACTTAACGATGTATTTTCTGTTGTCTGTGTCATTGTGACTTTACCTACAAAGTGTCTCATACATGTGATTAATTTCTAATTAGGTGTCGGTCCCTTTTATAGGACAATACATGTGGGTAGTTAATTGCTAATCTATGTAGGTGCTAGCATGAGTTAATCTTTGTATCTATTTGGTGATCTGAAATAGATCCTGCTTCTTAAAGTAAATAGCATATAACTGTCCCACTGTTGGGCAAACCTCCATCATTTAAATCAAGTCATCTCTACAGTTGATGGGTATCGGCGTGGTAATGAATCCAATATACCCATCAATTGTTCATCATCATCAGCTCATTTTATGTCTCCACTGCTGGGGCACGAGCCTTCCTTATGGATGGATTGGGAGAACGGGCCATAAACCACCACGCGGGCCCAGTGCGGATTGTTAACGACTTTTAATGCAGCCGGGACCAACGGCTTTACGTGCCTTCCGAAGCACAGTCCCATCAATTGTTACTTCTTAAAAAATATCCAAAAATATTAAATATTCCTCTGAATTAAGTCTTGAACGTATTTCTCTGAATCGAGTTCTTTCGTGTGAATTGAGTCTTCGAACCGAAGTCAACAGCACCCATTTACCAATACTCCGAACTCGTTGAATATATCGCCTGCCTGCATATTCGTAATAATAAGCCATTGAACGTCGCAATGAGCAATACGTAACCATAGAATACGAGTATACTCGGTCGGTAGGCGCAGGAATGCATCGCGCATGCACCGGGTTCGTAATGAAAATGAGTGCGATACCCGTCACGCCGGCAGGCAAACCGTTACACATTGACAAGCCTGTCTATCGCCAGATTATGCCAGTGAAGGCTTTGGTGCGACGCAATAAGAATCTGTGAAAATGCAATCGTAACGCGGCAGGTAAAGTAACCGGAGTTTAAAATGCCTGGCGCACCATGAAGCTGTCGGGCTTTATTGAACGATTGAACATTTCAAATGTTTTTTGCTGGTTTATATTGAGTAATACTCGTATGTGGCCTAAAAGAAGTTTTGGTTGGAATTGAAAGGAGCATGCTGCGGTACTTGGAAAAGCTGAGTATCAGAAGTATTCAGTGAGTGGAATTTTAAACAGAGGTCAGTCCCTAAGGTCTGTCCATCGCCCAAGATCTGCTAAAGTAAAGAGTACTCGGAATAGAAGAACGTCAATGAAAAGACTGATGGATCAATAGATGTGAACGACGTAAGAGATGTGTGCATAGATCGTGGCAAGTGGAAATCGACATCTCTGTGAACACGCGTCCAAATATGTATTAGGATTATATTGTAATTATTTCTTATAAAGTACCGTATGACACACAATGTCACATTATTAGTAGTGGCACACTCCTAGAGCATCAAGCTTAGTAACAGAAGCTATAAACAGTTACTCACGCGCACTCATAGTTATTATGCCTCTACTCAAGTAATTGTACTAGATCTCATATCCTTAAAACCGGAACACAGCCATGCTAGATCAGCCAGGTGCTACACCCCCGTTGCACCTGTCTACTTTTATTCATGCAACAGGTAATCTAGCTCTTAAATCGTACGTAACATGGTAAACGGCTAGCCTATAATGCCTCGTTTAAACTTTAACAACAGGTGTCACGCGATCATACGCTGTAGAAACTCGAATAGTACAGAAAGGCCTGTTCGTAACATCATAAAGGACAAATTGTCTGCCTTCAGCATTCACGCCGCAGCCAAATAGAGTTGAATTTCCTCCAGCAAATTGGATTATAATGTCGCAAAATACTTTTTGTTTCACACGTGTAATTTGTGGTTTTTTAATACAGAAAATGTGTCGTGGACCAGTCTTGGTGGCCATTTCATTCGCGTTAAGCATCTGCTTGTCTCTGGTTGGGTTTCGATGCATTTTTATAGATGCTGTCATTGAGCTGAATGTTTTGCAGCAGATGGCAATTGCATATCTCGAGTTTTTCAATGTCGTTATTAAATGTGACACCTGTACTAGTTTAGGGTAAAGCATGGTTTATTTATCTTTTTAAGTTCTCTTTTTCGGAGTTAAATATCAGGAAAATTGGGCGGTTGTGTATCAGGAGCGGGCGAAACTGAAACTATTACATTAACATTTCTACCACTAATTAATTTAAAGTCCTCGTCTCCCCTAATAAGTGACCATAAGAATAAGAATAAGAATAAAGTTTAATTCGTTAAAAAGTTTCATGTTACAATAGCCAGTGGCTAGAATCTCCTTTTAGGCTTAACACCCGTCCCAGGAGACTGCTCTTCCAATAAATACCTACAATGTTTTGTGTTTATAGTCTCTAAACAATATTAATTAAACTTATCACTAAAATAAACTTAAAATATTAAACAATGTGCGTTTATATGTATGTTAGTGTTTATGTGTTTATAAGTGACCATAAGGGGAAGATGTGCCCTTCACCCTGAATATTTCACTTTTGATTAAATGGCTAACTTATTTCAAACTAACTAACGGAACACAATTTTTGTTGGTAGCCCAGCGGACTTAGAACCAGCTTTACAACGATACAAACCCGGGCGCTTTGGGTTTGAAAACTACCAAAAAACCACAGCAAATACGGTTAAGATTAAATGAAAAGATGCATTAGCATACACAATACTAGCTCAAACATACTCAACGTATCGGATGACCCAGATATTTAAATAGCAGGTAGGTACATTAGCTATTAGCTATTTGTTGACCTTATCTCAAACATTTAGGTCTAACAATTTAGTAATTTGAGATAATAATTTGGAACTCCTTGTTACTGACAATATAATTACATAATTGTTACATAAGTACTTATGATATTTCTCGTTACGTGGTCCATTTGATGTTGAAATGCAAAATATCGACAGACTACGACGGGAGAGTGGTTGCAAGGCAATTACTACTTATTGTTGTTAATACAAACAAACACAGATGATAATATTAATAGCAGCCAAGGAGTATCTGTATCTGGAAATACAAATCTTACATTGTTTTTGCAATACATAAATATTAAAAAGTACTTACCTAATGTCTAAAATGAGTTTGTTTTTACTATTGTTTATCAGTGAAATAAGTGCCGATTGATTGTAGCTAACGACTAATAATAGTAAAGGAAGAAATTTAGAAGACTCAGTGGGCGCAGCAGATTAAAAAATATATTTATTATACCGAATAATTGTTTATAGGCAAGATACCTACGTTTAAAAACATTTATAAAGGACGTGCTGATTAATCGATGTTTCCCTAATATAAGTAATAATTTGTATAATGTGCATCAAAAACACACAATTACCGCTCGGCCAAAACTTCGGATTTTTCGAAATGTATGCGATACTAAAGCAAATACTTCTTAAAAATAATCAGAATTCACAATACAAGTCCAACGTAGGCTGAATAGTATTAATAAATATTCAAATAAATGTTCCATTTCCTTTCGTAAGCCAATTGACAAGTTAAATGAAAGTTATTGATATTCACAAGGACTGCGATCCGGTGCGTCCGTGGAAACCGTCAAGCGGTTCTGCTCAATGTTTACTAATAAGATGGCGGTCAATGGCCAGCGATTACCGTCTGTCTAGACTAATCGAAAGGCTAAAGGCGAGCGAGGTAATCTAGACTCGAGGTGCTGCGGCTGCTTATTTTCTTGTCTAGCTACGTAATAGTGAAATAAATAAGAAAATGCTTTAGAAAGCAAGGGTCTCCGGGGAAAATTGTGTACAATTTCTATGACTTCAGCATTAGATGATATAGTTCTGAAATGAAACATCTTTTACGAGTCTATCCGAGTTTAAATTTTAATTAAAAACTAAATATTATACCTACATGCATACATTGAAGACTAGGTAGGCAATAAGATTTTAGGAATTACATCATCTAACAAACAAAATTAACCCCCTTATTCATAACATATATTTAAGCATTATTTAGTTAAATATTGTATTGTCAACGTCACCCAAACGTCATTTTGAATTTGAGAGAAAGAGACAAAACAATGATTAACTAAATAATGCTTAAATAGTTTTTATGAATAAGTAAGTGTTTAGAGATGTTTAGAGCAAATGACAAATGTAATGCGCTTGGTTTGTTTTTGCGGCATGCATTGCGATTGACGCAAAGAATTGCGTTACACGTTACGATTACTGTCATATCTAGGGTTGCCACCCGTACTCTAAAATAGAGTATTGTCCTCTTTTCCTGTAGGCGTACTTATAATCTACGACACCAAAAAAGTACGCTTGTATACTCTATTTACGTAAAACTGATTGTTACTGGCTCGTTACTGTACTTATGAGTACAGTACTTATGAGACTAAATAAACTGGTACAAAATATTTGTTAAATGTCGCAAAGAGCAACAAAAAATACGTTTTTAAGGACAAATAAATAAATATATTTTTTTATGCTATGTACTTTATTTTTGTTCTAACAAAATGAAAAAAAAAATTCTTTATTCGTCCTGAAAAAAGATGGCAACCCTAGTCATATCCAATGTAAATTCAGTAAAAACTATTGTATCTACAAATGTTGCATTAACGGGAAAACGTGCACTTAACATATCTTATAACAAGAAACTGTAGCTATTTATGACTTTAATATGAATACCTAAACCAACTAATGCAAATTCCGAGTCAATCGCCTTAACAGATAACACTGAACCCGGGACCTCGCATTAAGCAATTTAACTCATTAAAGGGGCACCGACTTAATTGATGCAATCGCTGTAAGTATGTCAAATAGCGTTACACATTTGGTAAATCACATAATAATAAGTAAAACGTTAAGAAGAGTTGTCAACGCATAGATTTATGGACCAAAATGTTGTGGACTTGTATTAAAATTTAAAATGTAAATTACAAGTTTTTAAATGAAACGCAGCGTTCAAGTGCAATGTAAGAAGATGAAGATAATTAAAATAAATGCAAATGTCAAAAAAAAAGTCTGTCAAATTACAATAAAAAAGTATTAAAACCTACCAAATAGGTTCTATTCCCAGCATAAAGTTCGGAATTTTTCTTTGCAAAACATTGTTTTTGGTATTTCTATACTTTCAGTATCATATACTTTACAGAAATGTTTGTAGTTGTCGATAGGCTTAGAGCATTAAATGGTTTAATGCTCTAAGTCGATAGGTATATTATATAACTGTGCCCCGCGGATTCACCCGCGTTAAAAAATATTTTCCCGTTTTTGCAACATTTCTCATTGCTGATCCACTCTTATTAGTCATAGCGTGATGTAATATAGCCTATAGCCTTCCTCAATAAATGGACTACTCAACAAAAAAATATTTTTTTAATTCGAACCAGTAGTTCCTGAGATTAGCGCGTTCAACCAAACAAACAAAAAAAAATTTCAGCTTTTAATATTAGTATAGATAGTAACTATAGATAATAGAATATAATAATATTAACAAAATAATCATTATTGTTTAAGTAACGTTAAGATTAGTAACTTTCCATCGTAGAGTAAGTAATTAAGGTTGGTAAATTCCTGCTTCTTCATTAAAATTTGTGAGGCCATTTATTAGGCACTTAGGAACTGATCAACCATTCAGGCAGTCCAAATAGTTAGAAACGAGAACCGAATGAGCTAAAAAATAAAGTAAGTGTGCAACTAATAAAGCAACTCATAAGTTTTACCGTTTGAGATCCGTAAAGAAATAAAGCTGCTGTAAGCTTTCTTGGTGTCTAGCAGAATGTTCAATTTCCAAAGTTTTACTTTACCCAATAACATAGGAGTCACGATTCCATCTGTGAAGGCACGTGTTCGTAAACTGGTTCCACCGGCGGTCGGTCGAGTAACGTTCGCTCTTCAAAATACAAATACGATGCGATAGGACACGGTTCAAAAGGATTAAATGAAGTAGTAGATGCAGTCATTCAGCCTCCTGAGTTTCTTGCCAGCTCTTCTCGGTCGAAGGCTCTCCCAAAATCTGAACTGGCTCAGTAGTTTAGTCAACACTAATTTTTTAGTTTTTTTTTTACATTAGACAAACTTCTTAATATAAATGTTATTAATATAATTTTAATTCAGAAGTGAATTTATAGGTATTAAAATAAAAATACTTAACATCACAACACACAGGATTTAGCGGCCATTTTAATCATATCGTAGGTACGAGTGGGTCAAAATTCGTGTATTGATTGTACTATTATGTATTCTGTGGTCAGAGTATTAATAAAATTATAAATTCACCTTTCAGATTTTATTTATTTATTTTAGCTGTATTGATTTCTGACTTTTATTTTAGCTTTCGTGATAATCAAACAATTGGAGCTAAGGTTATGGAGTTATGAAGTTATGAAATAACCTACACTGTAAATCAAGATCATAATATCATGACGACCTCCTTGGTCGAGTGGCTTGCACACCGGTTTTCATGGTGTCGCTATCTCTGAGGTCCCGGGTTCGATCCCCGGTCGGATCAATTTAGAAATACCTGTTTTTCTATATTGTTTCGGGTCTGGGTGTTTCCTATGTATAATAAGTATGTATTTAAGTATATTAAGTATGTTTATCCGTTGTCTAGTTAACCATATAACGAGTTTCTTAAGGAAGCTTTTCTTGGGGCTAGATAATTGGTGTGAGTGTGGGAAACATTTATTACATTTATTATTATTTATTAATATATTTTTGTCATGTTGTAAAGGTCCTAAATGTTTTAATATAAATAATGGAGCTTCTAAGCACCATAACACGTTTTATTACGAATCAATGTGTTAAGATAACGGTTAACGACAGACAGACGGACATGCCCGCATGCTTTTTTATGCAACAGAATAACTAAATTATTTTCGTGTTGGTGAGTCGTGAGAAAATATTTGTATGTATACGCGGGCGAAATTTACTCACATGTTTAATTTATAAGATTGATTTTTATAGTCAAAATTGGTCTTCGAACATTAAGTAAGTACTCACCGAGGTACCTAAATTTGGTCACAAATTTTCGTTTCGAGTTAAAAATAACAGACATTGCATTCTTTAGAGAGAAACATCTAAATTGAATTTTAATTATTATAACAATACAAAGGTTCCATGGCTATTTTACTGTTTACTTGTATAATAATGAAATTTTTTTTGAAGAACAGTCTGACTGAGATTTTTAACTAAAATAAAAAAGTATTTATTCTTGAGCTACTGAAAAACTGAGGTAACTAAAAGTATCAATTACTAAATCTAGCAAAACTTTATATTATTTGATTATTGACACAGTGACACTTACCAATTGCAATAATAAGATTACAATTCCAATCTATGGCAGGACAGGGTCACCCAGGGCCATGAGCCAGAGCTTGTTCGTTTGAATCATCGTTAACTCAAGTAATTGACAGAAACATTTGGCAGACGACGTCACAATCTCGAAAGTGAGAATATAATCACTCGCCCGAGATTGTAACTTGTTATTATACTCGTATTGGCTCATCTAGACTATTTAGACAAAATCAAACTGATCAGCGATGCGTCTCAGGCTTTCACCTCTTCAAAAGAAATGCTTAGTAATTATTTAGAAGACGTGTGAAAGTCAGCAATTTAGTTTGCTATAGATGTTATTAGATAGATAAAGTAAGCTCCTGCTGAGAATTTTCTACACTTACCTATGTTTTCTTGAGCTGTTGACACCGATAGGTGCTTATAAATGTATATTAGACATGTATACAAGTTTAGATATTTTTAAAATTATTTAATAGTTAATCCAATATGATATAATTAATCATTAATTTATTAAATTTATACAAGTACCAATTTGTTGAACAAATGTTGAGCCATAGCAAAGAAATGCAAGCATTACCACTTACCAGATATAGTATTAGTAATGCATGGTACAGTAAAACAGTGTGATTTTTTTTTAGCAGATGGTTATAACGTACCTACTCTACATTATAGCTTTGGAAATATTGGAAAAATAAAAAAAATAAAAAAATGCAGCCACACTAGCGGCTAAAATATATTTTTATCGGAAGCCTCATTGAAGTAACTAACTATCTAATATCATAACATTTCGATATGGTGAATGAAACACATTAACTTTCGAGGGGACGAAAGAGCAATGTAACAAAGAGAATATAATTGGAAGATCGAATCGAGGCCAACCCTCGGATTTCGACAACTCTAAAATGTGATATAGATGGACCTAGCAAAATAAGTTAAACAAAATAATGCATTACGAATAGTAGCTAGTGGAAATCTAGCGTCTCTACCTATCTACCCTTCATAGCAATAGGCTTGAGACTTTTATAAAATTTACTTTCGTTATTTGCTTCTGTATTATGCTAAGCATTTTTGTTATTGACAATATGATGTGGGCTATAAACGCAAGGTAATATTACATCTATTTCGTTAAACCTCGTTACGTCACGCCTGCATACCATACCATATTCACTGTTGCCAAACGAACATACGTAATTTGACGAAACATTTTATGGACCACAGTATTACGTCGGCCAGTGATAGTGTCGAGTTTACAATGGTATGGTGATGGAAAAAACTTGTAACTAGTAAATTCTAAATGAAACAACTTTTACGGATCTACTCGCGTTTATTTTATTTTATACATTATTTAATGTTTATCCTGACGTTTCGAATCCTTTGCAGGGTCCGTGGTCACAGGGAGACTGAGTCTCCCTGTGACTGTGACTGAGGGAGACCACCAAAATAAACGCGAGTAGATCCGTAAAAGTTGTTTCATTTAAATGTGTAGTGTTCGCGTAAACTTTAGAAAACAATATAGTAAATTCTAAATAGATCATAAAACTTCAAGTTAGACTTTATACATTTTTATTAATCCATCATTCAGTATGTCTAGTTTTACAATGTTTCTCACAGGCCTAATACAAAAGCTCCACGCGAGGCGCTGCAATTAACATTCCAAATTTAATACAGTACTTTAAATTCGGTCGTCCTTTTCTTTTTCTGTCGAACATCACGCTTGAATCAAATGCACCGGCCGTAATGGGCCCAGACGGTGATCTATAAAAAAGGCCAAGGTAGATCCCGCAGGCACCGGGCGCTCTCTGAAAGGTAATCGCTTGGAGGTTCTACTTTTTTTTACATTTCGTGGAAGGCACAAAGAGTTGGGGGCAGCTGCCTTGATGCATCTGGCTGCTAGGAATGGGAATGAATGAGTACTGGCGTAGATGAAGGTTTTTTATGTCATCAATTTTAGGATTCTGTGGTATCATTTGAAAAAAGATTTCTAATACATTATATAATTTATTACTGCTTTTCGTATCAATTTTGTAGGAGAAGTAGTTGCATAGCGTAGGTACTGCTACTTTGTATTAAATAAAATTCAACGATCACGTATTCGTCTTCTGTCAATGACTAAACACGATAAGGGATAAGCAATATATCTAATAACTCTAAAATAATAACTCTATCGTATTTACAATTCAAGAACATAGTTACAACAGCGTAATTTGCCGTTGTGTGATTCATTCCAATTCTATTTATTTATTATGTTATTATGACTTTTTGACCATGTAAATATACTGTATAAATATTTAATTATCTTTCTCCTATTATCGCAATCTATTATCAACTCATCAGTCTTTACAATTTACTACAATTGTAGTCAATAATAGGTAGTATGCTATTCATAAGTTTTGACTTGTTTAAATCGACATAAATATGAAAGATTCAACGTATAAATAGTTTAACCAAGACACTTACGAGAAGTGGTTTAACAGGCTTTACCAACAAGGAAAATTTAAGTTTTCTTAAAAATTCTGAAAAGCCATTATATCACTAATATACTAATATAGCTATTGTATTGTTGTTAGTACCGTAGGTACCTACGCCCTTATTAGTGGCGTTCGTCAGGACGTGGTCGGAACCAATGATATTTTCTGTAGCTCCAATAATTTTAAGTTCTTATTGCATGTTTTTATTGATGATTTCATCACCTGCTATTCTAAGTCGGGTATATTTAACTCATCGCTAACGATAATAATAATGATTCACAATATGATTCATAAATATTGATATATGTACCTACATTTCAGCAGTAAATATATTCTTAAACTATCATAATCGTATGACTTAAAACAATAGTTGTATTTGTATGGTAGTCTTATGTAGTCTAGGGAGGACCCTAAACATAGGAATGTTCCAGAATAAAATGTTTGCACTCATTGCGGCCCGACTTACAAATTATCGCAAACAAAGAACATTTTAAATAGGTACCTAAATGTTTAAACTTACGCAGTATCGATTAACTTCTGGTGCGCACGGAAGACCAGCGTCGTGGTGGTCGTGGTGCCAATCCCTGAATGAGAGTCATTTCAAGGCCACTGATTTTAAAGATTTTTTAAAAGTTTTTTATGTGTGGCAATATTGGCAATGAATAAATGCTTTTATTATTATTTGCATGTAAATAAAACAAATTTTATTTATTTATTTATTTATTTAATCGGACACCAACACAGTGAACACCAATACAATTTACATAACAAAAATGCACATATAATAACACAATCCAAATGTCACTGCAATTACAGGTGAGGACTACATGCAATAAAAATGAGCGAGTAAACTAATAGGTATAACACAAATATCAGACAAAATTACTAAATTAAATTAAATTGATACTTGAATGACTGTTTACAAAACAAAATTAAATGACTAATAAAAATAAGAATAAATTAAATTAAATTATTACAAAATAAAATTAAAATCGTAATTTTCAATTGGATTCAGATTTAATAGAATTTATAGATTTTCCATATAATTTATTGCAACTAAAATAACTTTTAGTCTTCATAGCATTATCAGCGAAAATATCGATAGTTTCTGCTTTAGAGAGAGCGTTGTATTGCCTGACAAGTCTAGACATAGGTGCGTGGTATCCCAGACATGACTTAGAACCCTCCTGTTTAAATAAGTTGAACCTAGATGCTCTTGGTAACCTGGACGGTGCGCATAAGGAAACCAAAGCCAACAAATCGGGAGCATCAAGGACACCGTTCACTAGTTTGTGAAAGAATGTGGTGTCATGCATTCGTCTACGATCCGACAAGGATAACATTTTGAAGTAAAGCAGCCTGTCATCGTAGCTCAGCAACACCTTACCCAAATGGCAGGAATACGTAAGGTGCCACAGGAAGCGCCTTTGGACACTTTCTATCCTTTTTTTGTGGACATCATAGAAAGGGCTCCATGCTACACAACCGTACTCCAAGCCACTACGCACAAGTGAATTGTATAGTAGAATTTTAGTATTTGGAGACTGAAAGTCTTTACAGTTGCGCAAAATAAAACCAAGGCTCTTGAATCCCTTGGTGACAATGTTATCAACGTGAGTATTCAGGCAAAGTTTGCTGTCAAGAGTGATTCCCAGATCGCGCACCTTGTTAACACTTTGTAGGGTTTTACCTCTAATTGTGTAAAGTGGAACGTCAATTTTTTTCTTACGCGTAAATAAAATTGGATTCACTCACTGGAATTCATTGGTATTTTAGACATTGTAGCTACCAAACCAGCATACGGCAAGAAGGGACCTAGTTTCTTAATTTGCGACCCGAATAGATTGCAGCACAACATTCTCGCCTCTAAGTTTATCGGCAGAATATAGGACAATGTTGTAATATCCAATAAAAATGCTCTTTTTACCGGACATTTTATTTACAACTTTATTGTGCGCGGTTTACTTTATGTGAAGCAACAACTGGGTTTGGTCACGGTAATAGTATCTAACAGTAGTGTAACTCGGCCCTATCTTTGAAATAAATGCCTACAGCCGCGCGGTACGTAAACACGCAATAGGGCTGCCCACCTACACAGTACCTATTTTAATTACATCTGCCTACTTTGATTGAGTGAATGTATTTTGTGATAGAGGAGCTCGCAGTGGCTAACGCGCCCGGTCTGTGAGTGCTGAGGTTAAGCAACTTTCGCAAAGGCCGGTCATCGGATGGGTGACCAAAACTTTATCATCACGAGCTCCGTTCTCCTTATCCATCCATAGGGAAGGCTCGTGCCTCAGCAGTGGGGACATATAAATGAGCTGATAATGATAATAATGATAATGATGATTTTGTGATTGTATTATTATATTTTTTATTTAAACAAATAAGATATGTTGTTAATGAAATAGGAAGTGTTCAATAAAACTATTCTTATTCTAATTTAATATTCACTTATTTTTATTAATCCAGGCATTTTTTCTAAGGAAGAAACGAAATACTTATTATCCATTAAAAAAGACACAAATTATGTACCTACTAGTAAGTACATAAATAAAAACATTTTATAGGCTTACCTTTCGGAGTTTCCAGGTAATCTAAAAAATGTTATTTCTGAGTGCGTTAGTGAAGAATTGATGCAACCAAAAACAGCACAACATATTAATTGCTCTTTGCCATACTAAGTAAGTACTTCAACTTATTTTAATCAAAAAAACATAACACTCCTTTTTTCGGCAGTCGTGTAAAAATCGCACGCTTTCTGTTTAAAAAATAATACACCGTTTTGGTCACTGCGGCACATTCGCGACTGTTGCATGCCGAGCTCATGCCGAGATCCGAGCGCGTAGGTATAGCTCGCGCTTCGTCCGTTTGTATGAAGTTACACTACTGTTAGATACTATTACCGTGGTTTGGTTGAGCGATTGTTTTTATGCAATTTCTTTTTTGAACGTGCATACCAATTACCAAATATATATAAAAGTGTCTAAAGAAGACCCGATATAGGTGTTTTGCTTTTGCTTAAAAAAATTAACGCTTACCAGCTCGTCTGGTGTATTACTACAATACACGCTAGCAGTTCGGAAACTACTGCTGGTAATGTTCAAGTTTAAAGAGTATGACATGTCTAGGTAGTCTGGGCATAACTGAGGCCTCATCAGCAACGTTTAATGGGAATATGCTATTGCAAGCACCAATATGGTATGGTATCTGGTATCTGGTCGACCTGCCAAAGCCATGTCCCATGTGACGATATCAAAAAGTTTGCGACCAAAACCGGGGTACGACTTTAACCAAAAAGATTGCAATCATAGAGGCTTATAAGTTGTTAATGTTGCATATTACCTCTTCTGTGGTGTTGCCGCATATAGCACTTTTTAATGAAAGAAGGCTTTGGTGACCGCTTTTCATGTAGCAAAGCGCAGCCGCAGGTTGTTTATGTATTCTGTGGTTGTATGCCGGTTTCGCTATTTATTTATTGTCTCAGTGTACTTACTTCTTAAAAACTTAAAGAGTGTTAATTACGTTGAGCAAGTTTGATATAAGAACAAAAAAGAAAATCAAACCTTCAAGTAGGAAATCGACAAACTCATCAGCATCAGTAATTAAATATAGGTACCAAAAAAGTTTCGCAGTGTATTCGTACGCTTTGCTCAGGCACAGGAAGCAAAATTGTTTACATGCAAATGTAGGGAGGCGAAAGTGCATTGTTTGCTGGCTTTCTCGGCATGCGGGCTCCCAAGCAATGGCTGCATAGGAAATCATCAAGGTAACTTATTGCCAAGTATTGACAGCTATTATGAAGTTCCATTTTATGGTTACCATTGTATAGGCTTTACGTGAGAATGTGCATAGGTACAAAGGTTGGTGCTTACAGAGTGTGTACTCGTACGTTGCTTTTGCCAGATGGACAAAAAACTATAGTAATATTAGCTAATAGTTTAATATGGTTTTTAGTAGAAAAGTGTTTGTTCAGTATTTTTTTGTGTAAACACCATGCAAATTGCAAAGACTGCAGTAAAAAGATACATTAAATGTTATTGTATTTATCGGAGGGCAAAGCAACCAAGCAGCATTACTTGTCTGAGGTGGATACTATTGACGGCAAAACAAAAATAAACTTTTACTGTGTGAAGTATATTTTAAAGGCAAGGGAGATTGTGCAACTCTACGGCTCGATAAATAGGTCGTCAACATAATGAGCTGAGCCACTCCTGACTCATTTTAAGAATTAGGTACCTACTATTTGAGAAGACATTTTTTTTATTATGCTGTCTGTTATGAATCGTATTAAATTTATAAATTTATTGAAGAATTGATAGGTAGATATGCCTACCCAAATTTTAAAATAATAATTAATTACATTTGCATGTTGAGCGAAACATTTTTCTTGTAAAAATACATGGTACTCGTAATTAGGTATCAAAGGTAGGCGATCTAAAAAATATCAGTGAGTAGAAATTGAGAAGCCTCGAAAATTCTTATACTAACAGTCCATAAGTATTTTGACACTAAGCACCTTATTCTTTTAGTCTACCGATTAATAGAACTTTACAGAAGGTGGATAACTATTCAAGGCTGAGGTTAAACATGCTACGTGTACACTTTCTGTTGTTGTGGCTTCACAGACAAGAGTACCGTTAAAGGGATTTGTCTTTTGTGGGTTTCTCGCAATGCTGGCAAATTACAAAGGTGTCTTTGTTTACCAGCTTTAAAACTTGTTTTTGTTCCTTTATTTATGTTTGTGGCGCCATATCCAAAACAGCCACCAGCGTTAACTTTGTCACAAGAGTTTCATTTACGCCATTGCAGACTACAGCGCTAATCATTTTCCTTTATTTATTTTAAAGGACTGCTTTAGAAAGTTGATTGTGTATACATAATTGCTAATTCTTCGTTAACTGGTTTTTATTGATTATCCTAATTATTATAATACTTAAAATAATTAATGTAGTAATAGCTTACTTTAACGTCTTATACTTTACAGCTAAGCTAATTTATTCTTTGTTAACTATCCTCTGAATCATAGCATTCTCAATATTTTTTTAATAAAATTTTAGTTGCATTCCGAAGCTCAGCATGAATACATAAAAGCTCATACTCAAGATACAATTTGTATTCAGGACGTCAAAGGGAGTATACTCGTAACATTAATTAGTCTCTGACATAGAGCGAGAGACCATTTATAGGGGCTATGACCCCAAATGAACGTGAAGGTATGGGAATATGGGCTTTTTGTCATTCTTATGTTATTTCTTACATACTAGAGATACAATAATAACAGAACTTTGTTCAAGCATTACTTTTTAGTACTTACCTGTCTATTTGTAGGAATGGTTAATCTATACTATCAATAAAGAGGTAACGCCTGTGACTTTGTTTGTTTGTTTGTATGTCGGGGCTAATCTCTAGAACTACTGATCCAATTCCAAAAATTGTGGGTAATATTTAATTTTGATAAAAAAAATATTCCTTTTTAAAATCTCAAATCTACGCGGACGAAGTCGCAGGTAAAGTGCTAGTGGTTTATAAAGGAAGCTCTAGTATGGAACCATACTCTAGTATGGAACCATACTCTAGTATGGGTAACTTTTGTATAACTTGTTTTAGAGCTTTTTGGGTTAATTTTGCAATTCTTGGATGAAATATTGTATAAATTTATATTTATGTGTTGTGTTGTGTAGTTCTTTATCGTTATCATGTATATCAGTTATGAGAACTTGAGAACTGATTTCCATAGCACAGCCAGCCATGCATTATTATTTTACATGTTTTGAAACGATGATCAAGGATCGTGACTGCATAGAATGAGTATGACCTATGACGTCGAGGCTCATGCAAGATTGAGACGTTATTTTATCGCTCGTCGGAGTTGTAAGATATTATTATATTTTATCAAATATCATCACAAGGCAGCGCCGACTTCCAATCGCGATAAATTCAATGACTACACTGCGAAGCGAATTTTTTTATCGTAGCCTGATTAGGTAGTTATTTAAAAACATTTTTCAGCGAATATGTTTTTGTTTCTTTACGTCGTCGCGTTATAATTCATTTAAACAATGTATTTTAAATGGAATCTAAATCGTATCGTGCAACTGAAATTTGTAGTCTGTCCAATGAATTTGCTTTTCTTTGCCGACAAAAACCTATTGTGTAGGTAAACTAATTCCTGGAAAATTTGATTGAGGTATTCCACGAAGCACACCCAGACGAAGCACACCTAAAGTATTCCACGAAGCACACCCATAGGTGTGCTTTAAATAAATTTTAAAATAAAGGACATCGATAGGTAGATAAGTTTATTGTTTTTAAAGTTTACGCGGTTTTTATACCTACAACGGATTATACGGATCATTTTATCACGAAGTTTCGAACCCTTTGCAAAAATAAGGTCCTAGATCCTGATCAAATGTTTAATTTCAAAATAAAAGTAATTCAACCGGCTCGCTATAAAGACATGAGAAAGCGCAACAGGAATTTTAAATAAGTAAACGACCACCGAGTTATTGTTACGCATGTTTAAAACAAGTTTCTTTCGTTGATAAGGCCAAAGAAATGTCTGAGGCGTGCCGTTGACTCCTGCGGTACAGCATTTTACATTGAAAGTATTTCCACTATGTGTGTGATTATCGCAACCGGTAATGAGAGTGGCTCGGGCTCGAAAGGACTAATGACACTTATTTCACCCTTACAATGATAAACACTTAAACACTGTCTGTCTGTCTGTTGCTTACGTGTTCGTTAAATATTTTTGAAACTTGAGTGAGAGCTTGCTGTGCCAATGTTTGTGAGTTCCTAGTTTCTGCATGCTAAAGGGCATTCTTTGGGCAGTTGTTGTTTCAGTCTACACTTCATTGATTAAGATCTCTACCTTTATTATTTAATATTATTTGGCTTTTCTTTGTATCACCATTAGTAAGTAGATTAGCTATTATTATAACGCACTAACCAACATAACTACGAGTAGGTAGGTACCTACTTACCTAGTAAGTCTAAAATAGGAATGGCGCCTACTTAATGGCTAAGTTAATTTACTGGCAGCATTGTTATCATCCGTAGGTAATGATGATTGGTGTAGCAATCACGCAAATTATCAAGCAAATCAGGGTCGATTGTGATAATAAACACATTTTGTTAATACTTAATTCAGGTGTTACGTCTATTGTAACGTAGACAGATAGCTTGTAGGTTTTTGTGTTATTTTGATCAGCTGCAACAGGTCAATTTCGAAATTGTTTCCTTTATAACCATGGTCACTATTCAAAACAATGATAAGTTCTTAATTAAAATTAAGCAGATTTGATTAGGTAGGTATGTACTTACCATTAAAAGTGTCATATGCAGTAGGCACGTATTCTTCCCGGAACGTGTCCTGCGCGTACGCCGCAATTAGCGAGCTTTTCCCCACCGCCCCGTCACCAACTAACACACACTTTATCTTCTCCTTCTTGCCACCTTTCACCTTTCTTCTATCTTTAATTTGAAACATCCGATTCAAAGTTCTCCTGGCTTTCTTGTCGCGAACTGTCCACTCGTTAACTTTATCACAGCAATTTAAGTCTTCAGACACATCGTCTCGGATCACAGTTCTAGCAGTTTCCTCTGTCACTTCAGAGTAGTCGTAGTCGTCGTCTTCTCTTCGTTTGGGGAACTGGCTAGGGCTGTGCACGCCAAATACAAAGGGCCCGTCTCTCTCTTGAAGACGGTTCGGTATCCCGTTGGCTGGCGTCGCTGGTTTCGCATAATGCACTGTAGGGGCACGGTACTGATTCGATAAATACTCGGCCGAAGCGTGAGAGTCGAACCTAAAAACTAATTCAGCTTCTCTACGGTCCAAGCTCAGCTCCGGTGTTGCTACTTTGTCTTGAAAGTAGCCAACTTTCTCACGGGCCCGCGTCTCCTGCAGTCGCCTCTCAAGCTCGACGTTAGACGGCTTCCAGTAATCCGGCCGATATTCGTACGAATAATCCGGGGGCAGGTTCCTGGGAGCTGGCAGAGGCCGTTGAATGCTCGTGTCACGGGGCGGCGCGCGCGGTGGGACCACTAGAGGCTTTTGCGGTTCCGCCAACAAAGGCCGGCGCGCGGACAGGTTCGCGTTCCTGTTAAACATGATCCCTTCCAGGCTGGGAGACATTTGCGCTGTCACGAGTGATGACCGACGAGGTAACTGTCCAAGCGTGCGTTCGCGCACATTACTTGGCGATGTTATCGGTCGCGGGAAAGTCTCGTGCGATGTGACTGTTGCGTGCGACGATGATACTACCGTGTGTGCACCGCGGAGGACAAAACGAGACTGGCGGCCGGAGGGAGCTGCGGGTTGGGCCGGTAGGCGCTCCCCGCGTCGGAGAAATGACCTGTTGCTTCTGTTACCTGTTCAGGTACAATACAAACGACCGTTTTGCAAGCCGACGCAGCTGCTGCGCGAACAAAGCACGTCATATGGCGATGCTAGCTAGACGCCTTCTTTAACTCGCAAGGAGGTTCATTCATAAACACGCTCTGTGAATGAAAAGCGACGTAGGTAATGTTTATTAAATAGCTACATTTTCTAATGTCTTCTATAAATGATTAGACTAACGAATTTGGCTTAATGTGATCCTAAGTAGGTAGGTACTTAGTACTTACCCATGTCAGTCTATGACATAGATATTTTGATATTTTTGATTATCGCAAACTCACTCGTCAAAACCTACAAAGGGTTTTCTAATGTTGTTTTTGTTTTTTTCCGTACTATTGTAAGTATTCTGTGCTATTGTGGTTGGAAACCTTACTTCTTAGGTAGGTACTTACAACAAAAAAACAAATGTTTTCGAAGAACTTCGAAAACATTGGTTTTTGCACTAACTATGGATAGTTGAGATACTTAAAGGAAAAATTATTTAATTAGGTAGCCAGGTAGGTAGGTAGATCTTTGGAAAACCGACCGTTATGTAGACCGATGTAATTCAAATAGTTATTTATTGCAATAAGACTAAGTGCATAAAGTTTAATCATAAACTAGTCGTAAAAGGCAAAAATCATGGAAACTCGACTTCCGGGATGGATAAACTATCTACAAAGGTAGTTAACTTCATAAGAAATCCACAGGCAGGGCTGAGCAGCTACTAGTCCTACTCGCTCTTGCGATTTTTCATTGCCAAATCTCTAGGTACGTGAGATGAGAAAATACACTACCAACACTTCCGATTAAATTGTTACTTTCGTAAATAACAATACATTATTCAGTTAAATTAATCAGTTAAGTTAAATTAACCCTTAGAATTAATTATTCTAAGCTATTACTCTAGTAACTATTAACTAATCTGTGCTATTACGTAGGTATACCTGCTATTACCTTCCTATAAAAAGATTAGAAGATATCACGTTCTATCTTCATGTATTAATTATAAACAAAAGAAAATAAATTTATCGTATATGTATTTTAATCGTTTAAAAATATCAACTACTTTTCACTTGCAATCAGTACTTTTTAAATTTTATCTTGGTATTGCAATAGCAATAAAGTTTTTTACTAAATTGAATCAAAGTTTATTCAACATTATATTCATTTAAATACTAAAAATATGTAGGTGTCAACGAAAAATTTGCTTAGAAGTATTTAATATATATTTTTTAAAGCAATTACCTACCTAACTACTTATCATAATTTGTTTGAAGTCACATTTGTATGGCTTTGTTAACGTAGACTCCTTTGCTGATTAATAATTTCACGAGGACTATGTTCCGATATACACTGCGAGCACTGTAAGGTGTGACGTCAATTTAGTATACTGCGAAGCCGTTCCTTTATAATTAGCTATACTGGTTACTGTTTAAAACGGAACGCAGTCCAGTATACTCTATCCATGCTGTCATAAATAGCCATGAGAAATTTGGCTCTTTGAAGAGATAAGAGCTATATAGCTCTTTATCCAGTCAAGAGTTATATATCTCTTCTAGCTCAGTAGCTCAGTATAGTTCATGAAGATCTATCTTCAAGAAGGCTTTGAGTCGTTTAAATGTGTACAGATCATACTCGCTCGACTGACACTTTTGAGTTATACTCGTACAGAATTACAGACTGATTAATATCACAGAATTATTAATTGGTAGTTAATACCTAATTCTTAATTAGTTTAGTTTAGTTAGTGTAGTTTAGTTTAATTTAGCTTTTTGAAAGTGTATTAGTTACAATCCGGTGTTTATTTTTAACACTAACTTAATTAATTTTAACTGTTTTTGGTATAATGTTTATATTGACTTATCGAATTAGCCACGATTTTACTTCATACTTTGACAGGCTTAGGACGGTCAACCAAAATTAATATAATTAGTAATGGGAACTGTGGAGCACCTTACTACGATAGCAATATAGATAAAATTAGAATGCATACGTACGTTGAGCTAGTGCATCCAATCCAATCCAATAGGCACTGCAGTGTTTGTGTATGTACATCTCTTTCTATCGCTCATACGCGTCATTCGAAACGCATATGCCTCTCTTTGTTTATCGAGCCGCTCGATTCCGACATATTCCAATAAAACACTGAGCTACAATTAATACAAATATGAATTGATTGAGAGT
This sequence comes from Eudonia mercurella, assembly GCA_963082485.1. Lineage (NCBI taxonomy): Eukaryota > Metazoa > Arthropoda > Insecta > Lepidoptera > Crambidae > Eudonia > Eudonia mercurella. The sequence goes on from OY720026.1 coordinate 17,879,544, forward strand.
GAGCTAGATATACGTTGAGCTAGAATAGGTGATCTAGCTCTTTTTAACAACTCGCTCGCGAGCTACTCATCGTTAGTCATAAATGCTCTAAGGCTGTCATCCAAGTCATCATTTCTGGACGCTGTTGATCACGTGATCAAAGTACTGAGAGCATTTCACCTCGAAAATGCCAGTGCTTACAGTACAAAAATGGTGACGATTTATGACGTCATATATTTCCCTAGGATGCCCTATTGCGGCAGTATACTGTCAGCCATAACAGAACAAATTTCTTACCAGTAAGAGCACTGGACATTGCTCGCAGTGTATATCGGAACATACCCGAGGTCATGAGCACATGTATTTGACAGAGACAATTCATTGACATACATTTACTTTTTTCAAAACAATTGTGCGTGTTGCCGTGAATTATCTATTCTATTAAATAGTTACTGTAATTATTTATATTTATTTTAAATAGTGAACAACATATAAGAACGACAAACAATGGCAAAGTTTAAACTAAGTAAGTACCTAGAATAAGTAATTTTATTTGTAGGTTATTTACTGTTTCACATTGCTGTTTCCATTATTTCTTTAAAGTGACCTGGTTGCCACTTGCCATAAACAAAAGTTTAAGTTGAAGTTAAACTTTACCCTATAATATTGTTCCTTTTAGTATTCACGATGATATTTGGTCAGATTTGAAGAATGCTAATTGTGTATCCTAGAAAAGTTATTAGTCCTAAATCTGAGTACTAAGCTCTACTATAACTGTTTTCTGTTTTTTATTTACCAGAGAAGCCATCAAAAAGGCAGCCCGCACGACTTCGCTATAAAATAGAGAAAAAAGTAAGGGATCATAATAAAAAACTCAAGAGAGAAGCAAAGAAAAATCCTAAGTCCAAAAAACCCAAGGCACTAGTAGTCCCCAATGTGTGTCCCTTCAAACAGGACATTTTAAAAGAAGTCGAAGCTGTTAAGAAACACAAGGAAGAAGAAAAGCTGAAGCGAAGAGAATTAGCAAAAGAAGAAAAACTAAAGAAATTGGAGGAGAAAAAAAATAGTAAAATCAGTATGGACACTTTGGTAATTGTCTGCATAATTTTATTTTGTTCTATGGCTTGAATAGCTTTTCATTATAAAATTGGCTACAAAACTGATCATATTTTATTTACATTTATTTACAAGAGAAAATATTTTTGATAATCAATAATTGCCGTTGAAAAGTCAACATGTCTGAGTCAGGAAAATACTGCTACTACTTTTTAATAAAATTACTTATTATATGCACAATGTTAATAATATTTTCAATTACTTAGTCTTGTCTATATATTATTACTTAGATTGACTATATATTGACTTGTTCTGTATTTGAACTTAAATAATAAGTTAGCCAATCAAAAATTGAGTTCTCGTCTATTTAAAATTCATACATATTACAACAGTATAATTATTTCGAATATGTCTTTTAGGTGGCCAATGCTGAAACAAGAGGCAAAGTACATGATGTATTCAAGGGTAGCGAGGGTGGTAACGATGCATCAGAGTTTGGAAAGGACAGGAAACAAGAAAACTCACTCAAAACATACCACAGGGAATTCAAGAAGGTCATATCGGAAGCAGAAGTTATTTTGGAGGTGGTTGATGCCAGAGATCCCCTAGGTTTGTACAATTGCTATCTATTATCTACTTGTTTATAAGCCAAATTTACTTTTTTATATATTTGTTAATATGAAGTTTACATTCTGTTGATTCAGTTTGCAATGTAATGCCTAAGCCTGTCTTCATATAAAATAGAATCACCAAAGTAATTGTATTATATTAAGTGATGGATTATAAATAAATGTTATTTTAATATAGTCAAATAATTTCATACACTTTTACAAAGTCACGTCTTCGATTTTATATAAACAAACGCAACAAAAAAGTGCACTATCTCGGTCAGCGGTCGGTGTCGAACTAAACAATGGGCCATTGTGTGAACACCATACTCCATGCTACACCACAATCCCTTTGAAGTGTGCCCAAAAACCCGACAACTGCCCGTTTGCGCGCCATCATGGCCAATTGTCCGCCACTGTATACCATTGCCCCCTGTACACAATGGCGATGGCCTGTAGTGGGGCAGCATACGCCATTGTGTACTGGAGTCTTAACATATGAGAAATATAACAAGTGAGTATTTTGTGTTGCCGTTGGTACTGTAAAGGAAATTATATTATTTGTAAGCGTGTAAGGAACGTTTTATTTATTTATTTATTATTACTACTTGTGTTTTATGTGTGCATTTGTGTGTATGTTTGTAGATAAGATTATAGAAGATATGAATATTAGTTACTACAACTACTCCTCATTGATGACCTCATTGATCACGGACATTAAGACCTATTATAAAAACTCTTTCCACTAAGCTCCCATTATGTTTTCCAGGAACTAGGTGTGTGCAAGTAGAAGAAGCTGTTCGTGAGGCCGGGAAGCGGCTTGTGCTCGTTCTGAACAAGGCCGACCTCGTGCCGCGTGACAACCTCACCACGTGGCTGAAGTACCTGCGCCGGTCGGCACCCGCTGTGCCGTTCAAAGCCTCCACTCAAGACCAACAGCATAATTTGGGAAGGAAAAAGATGAAGCATATTGTTAAAGAGAAGGAGATGAAAGGTTAGATATAAGATAATGAAAAAAAAAGCTTTTATTATTTCCATATTATCATCCTGTTACAAATTTGTTAAAATACATAATTTATGTTAGCGTGTGATTAATAATAACATTAATAATTGTTGTAAGTTTGATTAGTATTAACTCAGCGATCTTTTCCTTAGTGGAAAATTTTGGAAAAAACAGCAATATTTTCTTCTTTCTGGTTTCTACCGATTTTCATCAATTCTTTGTTTACTATTTTAGTTAATTATATCAACAGCGCACCTTTTTCGGGCCTGCCAACAATCCTCTTGGTATGCTTGTAGCTTTGGTAGCTCTCGGTGATTCATTAACACAAAAAATTTACTTTAGATAATCTTTGATGTTTCATGGATTACCAATTTACTCCCTGCCCATAATACCAGTTACCGGATGGCCAACAGCAAATTCTTTCTTTCAATTACACTTTTATTAATTTATTTGTTTATGAATAATATAGGGCCTTACCTATGAAATTGACGTTTCTATTGTTTTTTCATATACTTAACTTAAAACAAAAACAACAAAGCATACCTGTGTTTCTGCAGCAACAAATTTTCTGGATATCCACCATTAGGAATCTTAAGAAAGAAATGAATTTCTATTTAAGCTTTAATAATAAACTAAAACAAATGGCTTTGACAAAAAAAGGTCGGAAGGTTTACTATTGGTCATTCTATGGTCATCTTCATGGTAGGCGGAGTTAACTACGATCGCCACGTTAAGGAGCAGCGCAGACGACACACTTTTTGTGCGATCGAGTCTGCGGCGCACAGCGTTACTGCATATAATAACGCACAGAAAACTATGGCACAAAAAGTGTGTCGTCTGCGCTGCACATAAGGCAAAAATGTTTGTCACTGGATATCCTTAAAATTTGTTGATCGTACATATGTGTTGGTCCCAGCTGTATTAGCAATTGTTAACACCCACCAATCCACACTGAGGCTGCGTGGTGGCTTATTGCTTATTCTCCTCGTGGTGTTTCCATATCCATAGGGAGGGCTCGTGCCCTAGCAATGGGGCATTAAAATGAGCTGGTGACAATACTAAAACATTCCGATCCGATCCGAACCCCTCGGAGAATCTAGTAGGGCACGGGGACGCGCACTAGTGCGCGATGCCGTTCCCTCTAGAAAACCTCCGAAGGTGATTCGATTCACACGGCTTGAGCCCAGCCCAGTGAAGCTGAAAATGCCGTCGGAGGCAATCAGCAATCTCTCTCCAAAAAAAAAAAATAACTAAAACATTTCGTTGTTTAACTTTTAGGCTCAGCGTGTGTAGGAGCAGAGCTTCTAATGAGCCTGCTCGGCAATTACTGCCGCAACAAAGGCATCAAGACCTCCATAACTGTGGGCGTGGTAGGCCTCCCCAATGTGGGCAAGAGCTCCATCATCAACAGTCTTAACCGGTCCAAAGCTTGCAACGTGGGCAGCACTCCCGGTGTGACCAAGTAAGTAGTTATCAGAAATGGTTTATTTTTTAAACCTTTGTTAATTTTGATCAATTATTCTTACATCTAAGTTATTGATGTTCCTTTTATATGAAGTCTTAGATGCATTATTTTTAATCGCTGATGTTGAAGTTCATGCGGTTGTTAAAGACATAATTAATTATAGAAAATTGCAACTGATCAGTCAGTCAAAATAATAATATTTATTTGGGTGAAAACGCTTTTACCCAAAAGTATTGTTTTTGAGTCCTTGTTAGTAGCTATATAGTATAACTTATTCTTCCGTAAAAGTTTTTATTACACAAAATAAAGACACTACCTAAAACACAAGAACGAAAAGTGCTTAAAAAATGAATTAAAAAAGTGTGTATATATAAAGTACTATAAACTACACTTCATGCTCAGTGACGTGCACTTGGAGAGGCCTATGTCCAGCACTGGACTAGTGTAGGCTGATGATTATGATGATGATGGTATAAGAAACTTAACTCAAAATAATAATATAAAAATTTCCAGACAAATGCAAACCGTCCAACTGGACTCCAAGATCAAGATTCTGGACAGTCCCGGCATAGTGTTCCATACCGGTGGCGATTCGGACGCGTCCGTCGCTCTGAAAAACGCGATCCGAGTTGGCAGCCTCAAGGACCCGGTCACCCCCGCATCAGCCATACTGCAGCGGGCTAACAAACAGACCTTGATCGAATTGTATGCTGTGCCGGAGTTTAGTACGCCGCAGGTGAGATAAATATTCGATGAAATTATTAAGTCGACTTATGAGATAAAATTTTTTCTAAAAAAAAACAGCCAACCTAATCTCTCTTCTGAGTTCTCCTGACTTTCTTGCCAGCTCTTCTCGGTCGAAGGCGAGAATCGAAGGCAAAATCCGAACTGGTGGTAGATTCAGTAAACTAAATATAATTCATTATTATTTGTATTTTATACTTAGTTTTGACGTCAATAAGTGCCTGTAAAGGTCTAAATTATTTGACTTTGACTTTGAAATGAGCTACCGATACCCTCCGCTCAGCGGTCAAAGCATCGGGCCATTAATCCAAGGGTCGTGGGTTCGATTCCCGCTTGAGCTTCCCGAGGCTAGTTGATTTTTTCTAGTAAAAATTGTATCTTGTTACTCCATAATAATAAAGCATTGTAAATGCAAAAATTAAAATAATGAAAAGGTCGATTTATATTAGAGACCGCGGTAGCAAAATAAGGCAGATTGCAAAGTACTCGCGTTCCGCTTTCTGCGGCTGCGAAGTGTCCTTTTGGAATTCCTGTTGGACGAGGAAAGTTTTTTTTTATATTAAAAGGAGGCAAACGAGCAGGCGGGTCACCTGATGGAAAGTTATCGCCGCCGCCCACGGACACCCGCAAAACCAAAATAATCGCATATGCGTTGCCGGCCTTGAGGAAGGAGTTGGATCTTGAGGAGGGAGTAAGGGGGAGGGGTGAGAGATGAGCCTCCGGTATTTTCGCTCACCGGACGAAACACAACAGCAACGAGTGCCATTGTTTCAAGCCGATATTCTGTGAGGGTATTACGCCGGGCTAGCCGGCCCATTACGTGCAGCAAAGCAGCGTGGCTCTACCACTCAGGTGTGTCTCAGTGGACGGGAGAGTCACTACATCTCATCACTAGCTCATTTTTCTCCCCAGCAGTGGGACACGAGATTTCCCTATCCGGTCCGATGCTCTGGCCGCTGAGCTGTCAGAGCATTGAGAGTTAAGGTCCTCGGTAGCTCAGCGGTCAGCATCGGACCGGTTATAGATGGAATAAGTACCACAAGGTTCTCCTTGCTGACGCTGAGCTACAGTTCTCTGTATTTGTGGTTCTTAAGCCGCTAATGCGGCTCGATGGCGCAGTGGTTAAAGCGCCCAGCGGTTTTTTTTATACCTAGCTCGGAAAATGACTCCTTTACACCTGATGTTAAGTGGAAACGGAGTCCAGACGCAAGGACAACTGGTGCAGCGCGAAAACAACGCAGCATCAGTCACCCTCTAGTCTGCCTTTTCACGCCTCGTTTGAAGGACCCCATGTCATAAGAAGGAGGGAAAACGTGTGCTGGTAGACTATTCTATCTTTTGGAAGTGCGACAAAGAAACGAGTCACCAAATTTCTTTGTGCGCGATGGAACGTTCGAGACAGTACAGCGGTGACACCGGAGAGCAGCACGCGTACTCCTATGGAGGAAGGGAGAAGGCGGGATAAGATCAAAGAGTTCTTCAGAGTACTCGCCGTGGTACGAGCGGTAGAAAACGCTGACACGCCTGCTATCGCTAGGGTTAAGCAACTTTCGCAAAGGCCAGTCGTCGAATGGGTGACCAAAAATGTAATATCAATAGCTCTTCCTCGCTTCGGGAGGCACATACAGGGTCACTTTTTTATCACCGTCCAAACCTTTTGAGATGACTCCCGTGATATAACGAACAACTCTTACTGTTATTCCATACAAAACATCAATATTCATTCGGCCATAATGTATGGAACAGCTGAATTTCATTTTCGAGTTAGGGAGTTGGTCCAATAGTAAGAGTGGTTCGTTTGTATCACCGGAGTCATCTCAGAAGTTTTTTATATATATAGTATCCTATGTGTTAATCCAGGTAAACTATCTAAATAAAATAATATAAAAAGTAAATAAACTATCTGTATACCGAATTTCATCCAAATCCATCCATCCGTTGCAGCGTGAAGACAACAACATCAAATATACACATACAAACAAACTTTCGCATTTATAATATTAGTGTGATTAGTCTTAAGTGTGACACTCGTGGGCAAAAACCTTCCCACACTTTTTCACAAATAAATCAATACAAATAATTAATTTTTTTGTTGTTGTTGTGCGCAGGAGTTCTTCGCGTCGCTGGCGTCGCGCATGGGCCGGTTCAAGAAGGGCGGCGTGCCCGACCAGGACGCCGCCGCGCGGATACTGCTCAACGACTGGAACACCGGCAAGGTAACGCTACATCGACTCATTTCAATATATACAGGGTTATTTGTAAAACATCAACACAGACCATATAGCCCTAGACGCCGCATACGAGGGGAACGTTATTCACCCAACATACGTGCTACCGGAACATATGTTAGTGCCACGCCCCAAACACTCGATTCAGTCTTGTTTTGACAACGCTGCATAACAAAAATCTCTTAAAAATATAAATATGCCGTATTGCGCCGTAAAATTGTGTAGAAAGTGTAGCAGCACCTCCAGCTTACAAATAGATAATATATCATTTCATCGTTAAGTCCAATTTTATGAGATAAAACGATAAATGTTTTGCTGACGTAATAATTCCATTATGAAATAAGAAAAATGCACGCGTTGATGTCTTTTAGAAAGTCTCTTTCCTTCTACTGTAAATGCGTATAGCGCTATCTCTCTCTGTCTTGGTAACTGCACAATTAGTGTCGGCCCAAGTGAGAACCCATCAATTTATCGATAAATTTATTTACGATGAAAGGGATCTCGTTCTCGTGAAGGGTTTAAACAGTTAAGGCAATAAAATCTTATGTTATCTTATCTTAACTTATCTTTTCACTCTCTCAGAGAGGTTAAATATTAATCTAATGAAAGTTGTATCACATTATATTTTCTAGAACATGCATAAATACTTTGAAATGTTTTCTAAAAACGATGTTATTTACAATATAAACAGATGAAATAAAAACAAATAAGCCATACCTTATCTACAATGAAAAGAAATAATTTAGTGTAAATTATTGTACTCTTTTTTTAATAAAATTCAAAATTCAATTCAAAATCATTTATTCAGTTTAGGCTACAAATAGCTCTTATGAATGTCATTATGCCATCGGTTCGTAAGTCTACTCTGGGTGGGAGAACTGATTTCAGAGAATAAAACTAGTTCTTTACAAAACAATGACAAATAAAAGTACATAAAAAGATAAGCATTATCTGATTACAGAAGACATACAGCTTGTTTCAATTGCTACAAATCTATAATCTTGGGTAGATCACAGTAAATGTAAGTTTCATTACCGGTTTTAATACATTATTTAAATTAGTTAATGTTGTTACTTCTATGAAAAAATTTTTGTGCCCTTAACCAATAAAGAAATGTTGGTATTGATTATATTAAACATATATTATATGGAAAGTACTGTTTTATTATCTAACCCTGTTATATAAAGATAATATAATCTTTATTGTCACAATAAGACATCAAGTACAATAACGGTCCATCGATATCAATATCGAGTAACACCCCATCACTAATTGGAATGCACGTGTCAAGTGCATGTCACCTGTCACTATTTCGACCTTGAAACAGCCAATCACAGCCCGAGTTACACCTCCGCTCCCCCCTGTCTTTTGCCGATTGCATGTTTTAGAAAAACTCGCTGAATGCGGCGTCTAGGGCTATATGGCTCAAAACCACCAAGGTGGCAAATTTCATTTGGAAATAAATAAAAGTATTAGATAGTTATTAAATTACAAAAATCTATACTCTAAATCATTGAAATTGATTTTGTTTATCTGTACATTATTATTATTTTCGTAAGAATGCATTATTTCATTTATCATGATAAAATGTTTGTGCTTAAAGTCATTCCGAGAACGCGTCCCGGAGTACTATTGCCGGAAAACAAGCATCTAAATCACGAAGTATTTAATATCATTTTATTTAATTAATGGGCTAAATAGAATAATTATTTTCTTAAAAAGGGACAATTTGATATAATGTTTACATTACAAAACTATTTGTAGCATAAAATTTGTCAAATAGTTTGTCCGGAAAAGTACACGTCATTTTTGTGAACGCATCAATAACTGACCAAAATATTTGATTGATGAACGCACCCTTTAGTAGTGCCAACCTGACGTAGAGGAAGCGCGTGTGTGGGTGGAGTGTCGCTGAGTTTTTCGCCAAATTATTGGAAAATAAAGTGGTATGTCGTTTTCTATTTACAATTTCCATACCGTACATCAATAGTACATCATTACGGGAGCACGTGTTATTGTTTGTAATATTGGAAATATACTTTTTCATAGAATAATCGGTAAAACTATAAATAGTTTACTTGTCGTTAACCTTGAAATATTGTGTTCAAAATGGCTACCGCCGGTGTCAAGCGCGCGAAGATTCAAAAACGTCATTCCGAGAACGCTCATTTCGGGAGCGTTCCCGAGGATGATGGCACGTTCCCGGAATGACGACAATGTTCCCGAAATGATGATATGATGCTAAAGCAATACATTTTCAATGATAAAATATAAAAAAATACTATTTAATGTAATTTCAGCAAGCATGGAAGCAGAGAAAGACGGAAAAAAGAAAAGAAGGCCAAAAAAACAACAAAAAAAAGATAGTTTAGCATATTTACGGTATAGAGAAAAAGCAAATGCTAGGAAAAGAAAGTTTTTAGATAATATGACTGCCGAACAAAGAGAAATTAAACGAGCTAAGGACAGGGAGTATTACCAAAAGAAAAAAGCGGAAAAAAAAGTTACTAAAGTTAGTGATATGACAGAACGTGAAAAGCGCAAGTTAAGAAAGCGGTGGAGAAAAGCATCAAAAACATATAGAGAAAAAAAGATGATATTCGCAAATGCAATCAGTAATACGCCTCCAACTTCAGAAAATGAATCAACGCCTCGCAGTTTAACCCCTGAAAATGCAATTCGACGCAACTTAGCTAGAAGAGAGGTTGGAAGAAAAATAGTAAGAAAAGATAGAGCAAAAGCATATAGAACAATACAAAAAAAAGAAAATATGATTACCCAAATGAGGCGCACAATTGAATCCTTGAAGAAAAAATTACAAAGGAACACTCAAAAAGAGAAAAAAATATCGTCATCGGTCTTATCACCTAAAAGCAAAGTTAATGAACTAGTTAAAGATATTAATGTGCCGCCAGAAGTTCGCAAGCGTTTATTATTTGCTGAGGTACTAACGACACAATTAAAAGATAAAGCTGACTCGTTACCGAAAAATTCTAAAGATCGAGAAGTATTCCAAAAATGTGTAAGCGGCACTACCGTCAGGAAATATAGATTATTACACATGGCTAAGACTTTTATGCCAAAAGAGAAAAACGACAAACCAATCCTGAAAACAGACGTGAAAGATCGTGAAGTAGTTTTGAAGCCAGATTTGCGTCAAAAAGTCAAGGATTTCTTCGAGAAGGATGATATCAGCAGAATGTGTCCAGGTAAAAGAGATTACGTGAAGAAAAATGGCGTTAAAAAACAAAAACGAGTTCTCCTAGACAGTGTCAAAGCTCTTCAGCCAAAGTTCTTTCAAGAAACTGGAATCAATTTACCTTACACGACATTACTGAGAGCAAAACCTTTTTGGATCGTCGCTCCAAAATCAAGAGACCGTGAAACTTGTCTTTGCGTCAAACATAAAAATTTTGAATTGAAACTATCCAAATTAAATAGCTTACAGCAGACAAGTCATCGTAGCGCTGAAGAGATAGTCAAGGAGTACAGCTGCGACATGACTTCCTACGAATGCATGACTGGATTATGTGACAAATGTAAAAAACTGACATTACAACAACGACGGAGAAGTTAAAATTACTTTCCTGAAATCTGTGCGCAATAGTGCCAAAGTATTCAAACTGGATCCAAAAGATATATCTTACATTGCATATGAACAAATAAAAGAGATAGTTCCGGTTCCTACAATTAAAAAGGAAAAATGTCGTCAGTATTATTATTTTAAGTCAGATGTTGATATATTCGAAAAAGACTAATTACATTTTTGCTTATTTGAAAGAGACTTTATTACTTTAATTTTGTTAATTGCATTAATGCTTAGTTATTTTCCTTCAAAAGATTCATTTATTTTACTTTAATTGATATCCTTCCGTTAATTTATCTTTAAATAATTATTATTACTTACTATTAGGTGTAACAACCAAGTTCCAAAGTTTTAATGTAAGTGTTACGAAATTGAGAAGACTGCAGTTGTGAACTGATTTATGTAGTTTATAAATGTTAATTTTCTTACTAATAACATACCTATATTGATAATCATTCAACCGCCCCTAACTGCTCCCAAAACGTTATGTCATCATTCAGTGAACGCATTGGTAATTTCGGGAACACTGAATCATTTTCGGGAACACTACTTAAACTCGATATTTACCACAAATGTTAGATGTTTTTAAATGTACTATTATGTGAATATATTAAAAATGTTCTTTTTTATATAATATACTATAGTTCCACTTTAAATTTCTTTTGAATTTCTTGTAAAAGTAAACTTTAAATTTGAAAATCGTAACCTTACCATAAATTCAACTTTGATTCCGATTTACATAAAAAATATGAGGAAAATTCAAAGGTTTTATATGAGGAATATTCAAATATAGCAAAGTACTGTTATTTATTTAATTTTAATATACATATTACAAACATTTTTTATTTTAAATTAAATATTTAAAATCGTTCCCGAAATGACGAAAATTGCTGACAAGTATCCTTTAACACACTGTAATTTAAAAAAATATAATTTTTATGCATGCTCCTGCAAAATATGTTAAGAAAAAAAAGCTCGTAATCATTTAAACCTATTTTTAAATCGATAACTTTTAAACATTTTTCACAAAATTCTAAACTCTAAATTCGCCACCTTGGTGGTTTTGTGCCATATGGTCTGTGAACATCAACAACCTCGCAAGACTAGGTAGCTAACATCATAAACAACAACATTTGTTCTATTCATTATTTTCATATTTTTCGTATTATTCACATTTTTCATTAATTTCTCTGTTCATTTTTATAATGTTTTATTGTTTTATATTAAGAAAATAAATAAAGGAGATAATAATAATAAATTATTTATTTATTAATTTATTATTATTATTTTTATCTCCTTATTTATTTTCTTTCTTAAAACTAGATTTTTACAATATTTTAATATAAAAACAATAAAACATTATAAAAACCTAATTCTAGAGTACCGCCAGCAGCGGGGCAGGGCCCAAGCTACCGGTGGTCAGGGCTGCAGAGTGAGGAATCTCCTGACAATACCTATCAAGGAGTACTGCTTTCTGAATCTGACCCTTGATTTAACAATCAAGCGAGAGCCTCTTAAGCCTGTTGGTCGGGGCTCTTCGCTGTCAGACCGTTCGCTGAAACGACTATCGGGACAATGATCGTCGAATCTACAGTAGTTTTCTTTCATAATCACATCTAAATTTAAAAAGAGGGTCCCCCAATCAACACTTGAATGCGGACCTGGAATGACCGGCAGATTCGGACCTCTGGACTATGTGATTTCATTTATGTTTAATATTTTGAAATTAATTATTGTTGTCGTCAACAGTTTTCCATTTCATTATTTTCATTTCATCCCTATTCTGTATATTATGTCTGTACGGTCTGCAATTGAAGCTGAACACTTTAGTACCGTGTCATAATAACATAAATTAGAGGTTTAGAAGTACCTGTCTTGCTTTAACATAGTAATATAGTGTTCAGCGACTATTATTGCATACTGAAAGTACCTATGTTTTGTACAGTCGACATCAAAAGTTGCTGAACACTTTAGTTTCTACTTTAGTTTACACGAAGTCGACATTAGACAAGTACCTATGTATAATGACACGGTAAATCGTTAATACTAAATTACACCATCTAACAGAAAGTTAAAGTGATTTTTTAAATTATTTATTATACCTAATACGAATTTCCAATAACAATTTACCCACTGATTAAGTAAGGGATTTTGTTAAAAGAATCATAATTAATGCACACTAAATAGTATAAAACCACATAAAGATATCAAGATAGCATAAGCATAAAATAAAGTGACGTCATAGGTTTATATTGCTAGTTTACATAGTTTAGGTATCACTTTGATTCTTTTGCACTACTGACCTTAATTTTAAAACCACAATATAAGCAGTACGCTCAAAATGCACTATATTATTATATAAACAATGTTATTTTATAAGTTTGGTGTATTTAGACTAAGTTTTATACAGAAATAAATTTATTCTTATTGATAAAAATTTCTAAGCCAACATTTTCGGGTTACAGTCGTAGAAACTATTAAATAATAAATTAAAAAGCATTTAAAAACTAAAAGCATATTGTTTTCTAAAATTTACGCGAACACTACACATTGAATAAAACAACTTTTACGGATCTACTCGCGTTTATTTTACGAATTTTACGAAACGTCAGAATAAACATTAAAAGTATTGAACAGAAAAAGTAATGAAAAATGTGAATAATACGAAAAATATGAAAATAATGAATAGAACAAATGTTGTTGTTTATGATGTTAGCTACCTAGTCTTGCGAGGTTGTTGATGTTTTACAAATAATCCTGTATATATTTTATTGTTTTTATATTAAGAAAATAAATAAAGAAGATAATAATAATAAATTATTTATTTATTTATTTATTATTATTATTTTTATCTGCTTTATTTATTTTATTTCTTAAAACTAGATTTTTACAATATTTTAATATAAATAATAAACAATAAAACATTATAAAAACCTAATCCTATCCTTATTATTATTAATTAATTATAATAATTAATAATATTTATTTTGAGAGTGTAAGCAAAGTCAGTCAAAATCATTTTCCTTCATAGTCTTAAAAAAAATATAAAAAGTCCCCCAATCAACACTTGAATGTGGACCTGGAATGACCGGCAGATTCAAAGTCAAAGTCAAATATTTATTATTCAAATAAACTTTAGAAAAGTGCTTTTAAATCGTCCAAACATTTTTTACCTACTACCCATTCAGGACGTCTATTCCGACCTCTGCCATAACAGTTCTTTATAACATTAACCTATTTTTATTTGACCTTAGCAAGAATTTCTGTAACGTAAAAAGATATTAATAAACACTCAATTGACTTATCAAAATAGTGACGTCATAGTTAGCCAATTCCATACAATACCTGATAACAATCGTTTTGACAGTTGCTAAAAAGTTCCTCTATTGACTAACTAGTAACCAGTCCAATTGGTATGTGTCCTAAAAGGCCAATTGCTATATGTATGATACTGATGTGGAACCTATTTCCAGGTGCGATACTACACGGAGCCGCCGGAAACGCCTGACTCCGAAATCCACGTGGACGCGAAGATCGTCAGCGCAATCGCCCAAGAGTTTGATATCAACTCCTTTGAAGCTATGGAGACTCAAGCCATCGACGACCTAGCCTCGCATACTGGACTTTCGGAACCGGTCAAGGTACACATCGTTCCTTTATTCACCATCAAATCATCATCATCATCATCATCATCATCATCATCATCATCATCATCATCATCATCAACAAATGTTTTGCATACCTTTATTTTTAAAGCATACAGGCAGTGCCACCAGTGTTCGATAGGAACCAGTTATTAGCACCTTTTTCCTTTAGTTATGAGAAACTAGCGGCACGCCCCGGCTTCGCACGGGTGGACTTTTGTTATTAAACGTTTTTTTTTAATATAGCCTATAGTCTTCCTCTATAAATGGACTATTCAACACAAAATTATTTTTTTAATTCGGACCAGTAGTTCCTGAGATAAGCGCGTTCAACCAAACATACAAACTCAGTTTTATAATATTAGTATGTTAAGAGTCACCAACTGGTTTTGACTATACCAACAGTTGAATACAGAACACCGGCTGTCTATGTATGTCTAATTTTAATTCCACCAAAAAGTCTTCGACATAAATTGATTGCGCTTAAAACTTGACATTATCTTTTTTTATTGTTCCCACAGATCAATAGTACAGGCCCGGTATCCATAGACAGCAGCATGCAGGTCGACGAAGACGAATCCGGAATACTCCCTAAGACACTGAACATAAGGTCCAAATTAGATAAGAACAAGAAGGCTAGTGAACGCACCAAGTCTGACCCCGAAATGGCGATAGAAGGTAACACGAAGCAAAATAAACTTAGGAAGATGCAGTTCAAGAAAGATAAAAAGAAACAGGCCAGGAATGAGAAGCAGGCGGTCAACTTAGCGGGTGTGCTAGAAAATGTAACTCTAACCACTTACAAGAAAAAGGATGACTACGATTTCAAAGAAGACTTCTCTCTTTGAGTTTGACTTTTATTAATATTAAGTGAATAAAAGTTATTAAACTTACATATTATGTACTTATTTTTTACTAGCTGACCCGGCGGACTTTGTACCGCTTTGACAGTTTCCATCGTTGAGTTAAATATATATCATCAATGGTTTCCATGACAACAAAACAAACAAAACATTTTGTATTGGAAAATTAAATTGTCGTTTTTAGTAAATATATATTTTAATATAGCCTATGTTACTCAGCGCTAATGTAGCATTCTAATAGTGAAAGAATTTTTTAAATCGGTCCAGTAGTTTAGAGTTTATTCGTTGCAAACATACATACATACAAAAATACAAAGGTTTCCTCTTTATAATATTAGTATAGATTAAACAGTGTTATTTAATCTTACCTCATGGCAAGTGACTATGAGGACTATGGTCAAACCATGGTCAAACAGGCATACCTGCTATACTAAGTCTATAAGCATTTGAATATGCCGAGGACGTAACGTCCAGTGAACACATTAGCAGGCAATTTTAAACCTACTTTATAGTCCACACAAATCATTTAGAAAACTGCAGTTGTTGCTTTGTAATAGGGTATTTGACAAGTTTTAGAAAAATATGTCTAATGGTTCATAATAGCTTATATTTTCAATTTGATTAATTCGTGGTGAATTTCTTTATTTTTTATGAAAATCGCCATTAAAATTTAAATGAATAAAGTAGCCGCCAAAACGATGCATGCAGTTGCATGTAAACCACAAAGTTAATATATTATAATATTAACTTTATGATGTAAACAAACTGTTAGCTGTCAAATCACACCGTACAAAACGTCGAGTGACATCAAGGAAATGACGTTACGACATCACGTGACCAATCACGTGGTCAATCATAAAAATTTAATTATTTTATAAATGATTTTTAATAAAAATTATACTTATTTTAAAGTTAAGTGGTGGCTAAATTGGTTTAAAAAAATGTTTATTGTTAAGTTAACAACAGTTTGATCTATATTTTCATTGTAGTCAAATACCCTATTCTGGATAAGTTTTTAAACGAATATTTTCTTATAATCAAAATCAAGGAAAATGTTGCCAGGTTAAACTGTGCGCTATATGGTCATTATCATCATAATCATCAGCCTACATTAGTCCACTGCTGGACATGGCCTCTCCAAGTGCACGCCACAGCACGATCCGCGGCTACTCTCATCCAGCTCTTGCCCCCTTGCGAAAATCGTCGCTCCACCTAATCTGAGGGCGTCCCACACTACGTTTGCAGATACGCGGTACCTACCCAATATTATACAATAGTCTATATGACGACGTTAAAACCAGAGTGATCCAGGGGCCATAGTAATCTAAGTGCATCTCATTACTTAAATCAGTCTCGCATGCCTTCTCTTTGCAGACCGCTAGAAATCACAACTCTAAAGTGAGTTGTTGTGATTTCTCAATGAAGTTAGCACTGAAGAGCACTTAGATTACTGTGGCATGGAAGAATTATGACTTTTTCTATGCCATTATGAAATAATCTAAATAATGGTAAAAATGTCACTTAGATCACTCTGGTTTTAAAGTCGTCATATGGTATCCACTCAAGATCTCGCTTACCCTATCGGTTATCGGTTCTGCGACTAATATGAAGAGAATTTGCTGATTGCCTCATATGGCATTTTCACTGTCACCGGATTTATTTGGAAGCGGCGAGAAACTTAAAGGATTCCTTAAGCCGTGTGAAACGATACACCGTCTAAAGTTTTCTAGGGGGAATGGTATCACGCACTAGTGAGTGTCCCCGTGCCCTACTAGATTCTCCGAGGGGTTCGTATCGGAAACTATAATATGGTGCTATGCCTACATTGACAAGATTGAAAAACAATGAGGATTTTGAGCTGGATGAGAGTAGCCGCGGATCGTGCTCGGTGGCGTGCACTTGGAGAGGCCTATGTCCAGCAGTGGACTAATATTAAGCTGATGACGATGATGATGATGATGAGCATTTCTAACCGTGGAATGTTGTTCCTATCATATTTTACAACATATAAAACTCACATATAAAAATGAAGTAACGGGCTGATCAGGAGTAGTTTGTACCTTGAGCATAATAAATTAGCATTATTGAGTAGGTACAAAAAAAAGGAAATTACTCAAAGGTAAATATAGAATTCCTTTTTAAATTCCTTTTACTTCAAATAATGATTAACTATCAGTTTAAAAATACTTTTTGTGCAATTGGTAATTACCTGTCTATTATGCTCAAGGTGATAGCTAGATTACGCTGTAGCATGCCGTTACGTAGAAACGACTTCATTACAACAAACAGCTAAGTGAAATACCTACTTAAGTAATTTGTAATTAACTAATAAGCATTAAAGAAATTGTCGTTGCATAATTTCTTATTAAATGAATAATTTAAATGGTTATTTGAGGAACTTCTTTGGATTAGTGGCACCAGCGTTCGACAGGAATCAATGATCGACTCCTTTTTGCTTTGTTATTAAAAGTAGGAGTCAGCAATAGATTTTTTATTTTAGCATTAATTGAACACTGACTTCCTAGTTCTCATCCAGTAAAATTTCCATGAAAATCTACTGAATCCTTTATACACCTTTGTACAAGGAGTCCCCGCTACACACGACTTTTAAAGTTTATACTGACACCCCCCACCAAAGACATTTAACCTATCAAATCTCTTTGCCCCCCACCAACCGTTAGGTCACAAAGTAGGTGTCAGACAACCTTGCGCAAGCACAAGGGACCATCTGCGTCAGGTCATAACGCCAGGTCAGGACGCGCCGAAACTCTTAAGACTAATGTCTCAAACGAGTTGCCCCGTGGACACGTATAGTCCACTACCTAGTATTCAGATAGGTTACCGGAGCTGTAAGCTTGCTCACTTCTCGTTGCACTAATAAGAGTACAACTCGCAGTTTCCACTGCTCGAGTCGTCAACTCTAAAGTCGACTACCAAATGTCCTCTTTGGTGGCGGAGTTGTAAGCCCACTCACTTCTCAGCACCCATCCAGGTACCTCGTCAGTTCCCCAATCTTATCCACTCTGGTTACCATAGAACAATTGAATTCTATTGTGTCTGGGCCCGAAAGCGTCTGTGTATCTACGCGGCCGGCTTAACCGGAGACATTGCATCTAGAGCGGGCGCCTCTACTAGTTATCCAGACTAGTGCCGGAGATGTTGGAAGCCTACTCAATGAAAACCACCAAGCAGAACTACCAACTATGAATAACTCACGTGCCCCGCAAATCCTTTTGCCTTGTGAACGCGTAGTATTAAATAAAACTGCATTATAAATTAATTACGTAGTTTAAGTTATTATAGTTTAGTCATTCTAAATTACATTATAAAAAACATCCTACGAGTACTAATATTATAAACGCGAAAGTTTGTAAGTATGGATCGATGGATGGATCTTTGTTACTCTTTCACGTAAAAACTACTGAATGGATTTGGATGAAATTCGGCATACAGATAGTTTATAACCTGGATTAACACATAGGATAGTTTTTATCCCGATATTCCCACGGGAATGAATGGAAACTGTCAAAGCGGTACGAAGTCCGCCGGGTCCACTAGTATATTATATATATGTTATGAGCTCGAGCGCGCGAATACCAGACACAATAGAATTTTAATTGTTATTGGCTACCTGGTGGTTGCTCGACGCTTGAGGGGCTGTCTATGTTATTTTTTACAATGAAAAATGGGGTTGAACACGTGCCATTACTAAAGAAGTCAATATATTGTCCCTCTGATGGGTAAAGGCCCCCCTCGTGACTAAAATTAATAGGTATCGGCTTAATCACCACGCTTGCAAATGCATGTTGGTGTGATCAACAATCCCTGGCTATGCATCGAAAATTTAAAACGACAACTGCTTTATCCGACCTGGGAATTTAACCAGGAATTTAATTCAGATATCGTGGCGTGGTGGTGGAATAAAATAAAATTACAATATTTTTTTTTACTTTATTGCGAAGATATTTATTTTATATAAGTAAGTACAGGAAAGTGTTGAAAAACACTGCATTTGGAAATCAATTCCAAATAATTCAATAAATTAATAAATACATTTTCCTACTTATCGAAATTAAAGTTATACTAGCTCTAAATAAATTGGTATGATGGGAATGTTTTATGCGAATCTACTTATGTGGTCAAATCTGCCATAACAATTTTTTTATTCCACTCCAGAGTCCTTATTATCATACTTGATGTAACCTGACAGAAAGCCGAACAAATACAGGTAGAGACATTTCACCTGGAATACTATTCGCCAGGATCCTGAACCACTGATGATCAAAGGTCTTGTATATCCACACCTTTACCTGGTGTAGGCATGGTTGCTTCCTGCCCTTTCAAATTTTGTTGACAGGAAAACCAATATCTGGGTAGTTCAGTTAAAAGAGCTGTCGCTCGCTCGCAAGGTCGTGGGTTCAAGTCTCTAATAATTTTTCAAGTTAAATATAGTTTTTGGTCAAAGAGTTAAGTATCTTATGTATGGAACAGCTGATTTTTATTCGTAATTTTAAAGTTGGTCCTATCTTAATATCCTATTCCAAATAACGTGTATTTCTACTTGAGAACAATAACTAAAGCTATTAGTTTTATTTCTAATATTCCTACATACGTGAAAGTTTTAATAAAAAAAGAGAAAGTTGGTATTATAGACCAAAGACTTGTCTACCAACCTCGTGTCGTGGACCGTGTTACACCAAGGGCAAAAATATGAATATATTTTGTCCTTAAATCACCTTTGAGTAGATACTGTTTTTGCACCTCAATATTTTATCAGCTTTATAAAACAATAATTTAATAAATATTTATTTATTGTAATTCATCCATTATTTGTCAGGTGGTTCATTGTGTTTTATTACCCCACCACGATGATCCACGTAAGTTCATGTCTCTATGGTTCATGCATGTACTGCAATCGAACGTCCGACGTAACTTGTATACGCTATCTCATTCCAACCTTTGGTTGAATGCTATTTGCCTCTCTATTGATGAGGTGTTACGTCGTCGGCGAGCGCGAAAACTCAATCTCATTTACTTTTACTTTCCTTTACAAGTCGAAACCAAACTTTAAAAAGCTATTTGGCATTTATTTGTCATAGATTAATATAGAAGTAGTCTATCGTCAAACTTTCAGATGATTATTGCTTTTATTTTGTAAAATACAAAACGCGACTTCATGATTTATATTTTGCCGCCGAATAGTTCATTAGCATCAGCTCGTGTGTTCAATTTCTATTCGTTAATGAAAGACCAATGAGAGCTTTCCATCTGTCTGTCGTAGTCATGGATCGTAGGTATACGTCAATGTCAAACTTTTGTTTGCTACTCTTTCACTCTTAAGAAAATGTATGGCGCAGTTTCTGCTTGCTATCTCGTTCGCACAGTTACATGGCGAACTGTCATATATTAGCTATCTCCCTTACACTCATAGTATTTGTTGGAAAATGACGAGTACGCCAATAACCACGACATCAACAAACCGGTCGAAATAATAATAGGATTTTCGCCGATTTTCAAAGTTATTCGTGGCCAGTCCTTTGCCGACGCGGGTGCTTGTGTGAATCAAAATGAAATCTTTAGTATTAGCAGTTGTCAGTTTACTGACGATTTACTCTGTAAATTGTGAAGTTTTCTTCGAGGAGAAGTTCCCCGATGGTAAGTTTTTATTTATTTAATCAAAAACCATTGATAAACCCTTGCGACTGCATCGCCGGCTTGCCTAGTTGCCGCGTGTGCTATCGATTATCTAGATTTTGTGGAAGCCGGTTTATTTTCGGATGTTTTACGAATAGTTTACGTTTATCCTTTCAGACTCATGGGAAACTAGCTGGGTATACAGTGAGCACCCTGGAAAGGAGTTCGGCAAGTTCAAATTGACTGCTGGCAATTTCTACAATGACCCGGAAGAAGATAAAGGTGTGTACCTACACCTAGTATAACATTTACTTATAAATGCGAGTCTGACTATAATTTTCATAATGGCGTTTGGAAAGGAGGCTGTTCTTTTAACAATTACAGGTTTTTATGTTCTGAAAATGCTTAGTTCGTGACCTAACTTTGTCCATTTGCAGGTCTCAAGACCTCTGAGGACGCGAGGTTTTACGCCCTGTCGCGCAAGTTCAAACCGTTCGGCAATGAAGGCAAGAACCTGGTGGTGCAGTTCTCGGTGAAACACGAACAGGAGATCGACTGTGGTGGCGGATACCTGAAAGTGTTCGACTGCAAGTTGAACCAGAAGGACATGCATGGAGAGACACCCTACGAGATCATGTTTGGCCCTGACATCTGCGGTCCAGGCACCAAAAAGGTAAGATATCTAGAACTTTCATTTAGACAAGCACAATGACTCAAAAGATTTCGATGGGAATATTAAAGCTATCTACCTACCTAGTCTGCACTCCAAACTCATTGTTCAATTAAAACTGTGCAACTGCTTTGTTAATGCTGTAAATAATTTTGAATTCATTATCTCGCTATTGAAAATGAAAAGTTGATTCAGTAGTGAAAGTAGTTTTTGTTCTTTTTATGATGTAATGTCTGCGGCACTTGGAAACACGATTAGGTATGCAGACTGGTAAAATGAATTCACTTTTACAAGCTACACTATCTATTGCAATAAATTGCTGTAATGTCCTTCTGTAAAGTGTTATCTATCTACAATGTGTCAGTTGTATAGGTATTTACAACTTGCATGCTTTTTCAACCTTGGCTTGAAAATGTTTTCATGTACTATAATTAAGTAAATTATAGTACATGAAAACATTTTCACAGGCGTTTACATATGAGCTAGGCATGTTGATATTTTATAGATTAATAATATTTCAACTTCAGTTTTTCTGACTGCCCATAAATCAGTATTATATAGGTGTAAGTAGATACACAACAGATTCATTTAAAAAAAATTAACTTAACTTTTAAATTAAACAACTGTGATTCCACCCTACGTCCTATTCAGCTTACAGCATTACCCCGCTGTAGGGCTAAAGAAACTCTTTGGACCAGGTATGCTCTGGAACAGGAGTTGCCCTTATCTCTCAAAGGTCAAATATACACATGTATACTTAAAATATACAAATCTAATGATGAAAAATGAAAATTACATTTTAATTATATTTTAAAATAAAATAGAAATTGCCTTCATTTTCTGACAAAAAAATATAAGTTATTGTTATTGCAGCAGCAGCAGTATATCAAAATGTTTTTTGTAAATTTTTTATGTTATAGTTAAATTGATAATGTATTCAAGAAAACACACAATTCCTTGTAAGTGGTTGATTTCGCAGCACATCTCATTAGGTGTCTAGTTTAGCACTGAATGTTCATTCTTGATGTTCATCAATGGCATTCATTACACTATGACTATAAGTCTATACTCATTAAGTTCATTAATTGGAAATAACTATTAGCAGTATAATTCAGCAATCTTTATAGCTGCCATTAAAACAATTAATAAATTGTGTATAGGTTCTTCAAGTATGAAAATGAAGTTCATTAACAATTCGCAAATTTTCCAATATTAACCAAAAACTAACATTAATATTAGTATTTCATTCATAATCACTTTTAAGAAAAAAATCTTATGAACTCAGTCAGTCAGTCAGTCAGTAATATGGCAATGTTTTTTATTGTTATGATTTATTTTTTATTTAATTTTATTACACAAAACAGATTTACAGTAATAGTTGTTCAGTTTTTACATGATGTTGGTAAAATAGGTAGACTGCAACTCCACAGATATGTGTAAACAACATGCTTAAACATTAAATCAAATCATTAAAAAATACATGTAAAATTAAATTAATTTGTTATAATTATACAATACTAGCCATCACCCACCCGTGAATGCTAAATAAAATAATTATTAGGTTCAGAGATTGTGAGAGCTCATGTTTCTACTACATACAAATTTTCATCAAGATCGGTCAAGCCCTTCTTGAGTTATAAGAAGACATACATACAGACAGACACAAAAATTTCAAAAATTGTAGAATTGGTGTCAGTGAGTCATAAAACGAATATTAATCCCAAAATTTGTCAGAAAAATTGCATGTACAGACAGAGCTTACAGATTTATGTAGTAGTATAGTATACAATATTACATAATAGATCAATTAAAATAGTAACATAACATAAAATCAAATCTTAAAATACATGGAAAATTAAATAAAATTATTAAAATTACTTATACAATATTATTATTTGATATAAAAGAATGAAAACTTTGAATAAAAACCCAGAAAAAAACATTAAAGGAGGGATGAATAAAAATATGAAAAACAAATAATTTTATCCAAATAAAAGCTATTTTATCTCTCAATCTATGCCTACTCTAAGAAGTCTTAGTGTGGTGGTTTATGGCCTGTTCTCTCTATCCATCCATAAGGAAGGCTTGTGACCCAGCAGTGGGGACATAAAACGAGCGGGTGACGGTACTTTTAGCCAGCTTTTTTTTTTATTTGCGTTTCGGTGGATAAATAGGCAACTTACTATAAAAAAAGTATATGACATTTAAATAAAACCCGTTTATCGTTTCATGAAGGTCGCACTAATGACCTGATGTGTTCAAACCACTTATGATACCATCTGTTTCAATGTTAGTACCCATTGTATTAGGTACTTTTTTTAAAGTACATATTTATTTATTATAATATACATGAAAGTTAAATATTATTATCTGTGACTGTAAGTATTCAACGTACATTTGAGTTATTTGAATTATATAAATGACCTTATGGCCTGTTGTATTAATGCATACGCTCAACTATTTAGTAACAGCTTAGGTATGTAAAAATCGCAGCAAGCAGCATCTTGTGTACATAAACAAACAAAAAACGTATTGTATTGAAATCTTTTAAGAAAAAGTGACAATGCGTCAAATAGGAACTGAAGCTTGCACGAGGTACCCTTGGTGTTGTAACCGCACATGAGTAGAGTGGAGATTACACAAACAAAAAAACATTGCTTTGAAATTAGCCAAGAAAAAGTGACATGTCAACTGAAGCTTCAGGGTTAGCAACGCGCGAATGGTACACACACACACACACATCAAACTACCACAAACTAAAATTTTCTCATAGATTTAAAACTTAATATAGGTATATGACATATTATGGTTGAATATTAATTGATGAGCAGGAGTCTGTACCTTTGGTTTGGCAACTATGGGCTGTAGTATATTGAAAACATAAAATAATATTATTCCACTATCCGTTATTACGATGACCGATCCGATCCAAACCTTCATCGGAGACTAGTTGGGAACGGGGATACTCTTGCGTGATGACATTCTCTTTGGAAACCCTCTGACGGTGTTTCGATTACATGACTTGATAAAGTCTCTTGCCGCCCCCAAAATGTCCGGTGACGCTGTAAGGCTTGTTTCCCACGTACCACAACCACAACACACCGTCGCGGCAAAAGGTGGTCAAGATGTGGTTACGTGTGAATAGTGTCGCTGCGGCTTCTTGCGGTTGCGTTGTTACCTACAAAATGTTTGCGATGTGGCCGGTCCCTAGTTCGCGGTGTCGCTGGTGGCTGCGATGGTATCAATAATGACGGCAAAATGTGGCCGTGCGAATTCAACTATATTAATTTTCATACAAATTAGCGCCCGCCCACGTGTTGTGGTGGTAGTACGTGTGAAACAAGCCTAAGGCAGTTTGAGGCCAACAGCGAACTAAAAAAAACGGACACGCGGTTTTCGACGCTTCAATTATAATTGTAGTCCATTGCGCGCTTTACTTAGGAAGTCTCAATAAACAGTAATAGAAAGAGCGTTATGAACAGAGATCTTGCGAGGCCAGACGGTAATGTATTCCATTAGGAAGGATACACAGCTTCAAATAAGTGGTCGATTTCACTGCACATCCCTTTAGGTTTCAAGTTAGCAACAAACAGCTAACACATTAATCCAATTGTGGCAAAAAATTTCTTTAACTTCGTTCATTAGAAATCATATTTCTGAAATAAAGTACAATGAAAAAATAAATAGTTTTTATGTAATGTCTAATTGAAAACAGCTAAAGCAATATTATTTTCAATCTAGGCATGAAATTTTAATTAGGTGGGAATGATAAAATATAGTGTTTGTATGAAATTGTCTAATTATAATTAAAAAGTTTAAGCTTTTACAATAAAATTTTGGCTCAGATAAGGGTCTTGTTTCGCAAATAAATTATTTTACAATCATAGGAGTTTGAATAATGTGCTCTTGGATAAATGGATTTGTTATAACAATCAAAAATGACTTCATGGGAAACTAAATGTCTGTCTGTCTTGTTAAAAACTACAAATTGAAATCCTTGAAACTAAGTGAAATGTTTTCATTGTGCACTGGTATAAAGTCAGTCAGTCACCTTATATTTTTCTAGATGACCTTTTATTTTTAACTTAGCACTGACACATCGCAATATTTTATGCATCATGTGGGGTGGCCCTTTAGCCGTCGACTCATTAATGATTATCAAATTATCCCCAAAAATCCCTAATTAAAGAAGAGAATAAAAAGTGACCCCTTGAGAAAATAGGCATTAGCGTTGTATTTGTCTGTGTCTAGTGTTTTTGTCTCCATCCAATAGTTCCTAACAGACCTTAAAATACTTCCAAATCACCCAATCCACTTTCTCTTCTTTAGGTGCACGTGATCTTCAGCTACAAGGGCAAGAACCACCTGATCAAGAAGGACATCCGCTGCAAAGATGACGTGTACACGCACTTATACACGCTGGTTGTGAAGCCTGACAACACTTATGAAGTGCTCATTGACAACGAGAAGGTCGAGTCTGGAGACCTGGAGGCTGACTGGGACTTCTTGCCGGCCAAGAAGATCAAGGTTTGTATAGATTGTTGATTTTGTGTTTAATTACCTTTTGTAATTAATGTGAGTTCGAGTCGAAATACAAGCAGAATGTTTAAAAATAAGTTAGACATATTTAAATATTATTTAGTTTACAAAGTAGCTGATGGGTACTATCCTAACTCTTAAAACAGTCGTGCGGCTGGCGTTTAATAATTCATCATCACGCCTAATTTGAAATTTATTTGCAAGGTGTAAGTTTTTAACACCCCGTGTGGTGCCGGGGTTAAAGAATTGCACAGCCCCATCTCTTACCGTGGGTGTCGTAGAAGGCGACTATGGGAGCATTCCAGAGGATGGGCAGCAGCGTCTCTCTGTGATTATTCTCACCTTACTGCGATCGCCAACCCGCCTGCCAAGCGTGGCGATTATGGCAAATTCCCCTCAAAATTAATTATCCTTGAGGGAGGCCTTTGTCCAGCAGTGGACGTCTTTTTGGCTGAGATGAAGTTTTTAAGGTTCAATATCTGTCATTGCTTTACACCTCACAGGACCCTGAAGCGAAGAAGCCCGACGACTGGGACGACAAGCCCACCATCCCCGACCCGGAGGACACGAAGCCCGCGGATTGGGACAAACCCGAGCACATCCCCGACCCGGACGCCGCTAAGCCCGACGACTGGGACGACGAGATGGACGGAGAGTGGGAACCGCCCATGATCGACAACCCCGACTACAAGGGAGTCTGGGCGCCCAAGCAGGTAATGGGTTCTTTTCTTATTTTACCTTTACCCTTTCACAGTCAGAGGGATGTATATTCCCACCACCGTTTGAACTTTATGTGAAACCAATGAAATATTCAAATATGTTATGTTGGTTAAAGGGATAAGGCGCTGACAACTATGAAATGGGCTTTATTAATGAATGGTTTACATAAAAGTATATAACATACAACACCAAGAAAAATATATCTTATTGTAATAGACTATATTCGCAACAATGTTTGTTTCCGAAATTAAGAATTAGGAAATTTCCTTGATAGAAAAAAATCCTAACTCACCTCTAAACAGATTATTTTTTTTATGTTGTGGCTGTCATATAAAAAAAAGCTGCATATAATTTTTTTTATTAAATTAAATAGAACTGAGTTAATCCAGCAATGATTATGATGATTATTATGATGATGATGATGATGATTAATCCACCACCTCTAGGATTACATAGTTTATATGTTAAGGTCTCTTTTTATATAGATACTTGTCACAGATAAGTCTGACCCAAGTTTCTGCTTCCATAACAACTAATCTAGTCTTTTGATAATAGTGTTGTTTCAATTATAGTTTGGAGATAATCATACTACAAGTTACAATAGCTGTTTACGACCCTAACCATATAGAATCAATTCTAAATATAAAGATATTGCAAAATTCTTTAAATACCACGTCACTGAGTGCTATACATATTCTTATCAATGTCCTTAATACTGAAGATATCTATTTACTTATCAGATTATTATTTTTTAACATCTATCTCTGGGTGTAAGTACAGTCAAGCACTTTTGTACCTCGTCAAAGTATCTTCTGTCAACTTATATTCCAAGGCAACCATTATCCTATAACGGCTACAGCATTAATGCGTCGCGCGTCGCTGTGCCTTGTACGCTAAGTATTCAATTTAGAATAAATACTTGCTTAAAGAGATTAAAAATTTACAATAATTTAAGCCATCATCATCATCATTATCATCATCATCATCATCATCATCATCATCATCATCATCATCATCAGCTCATTTTATGTCCCCACTGCTGGGCCACGAGCCTTCCCCATGGATGGATAGGGAGAACGGACCATAAACCATTACGCGGGCCCAGTGCGGATTGGTGGTTGTTAACGACTGCTAATGCAGCCGGGACCAACGGCTTTACGTGCCTCCCGAAGCACCAAGGAGCTCGAGATGATACATTTTTGGTCACCCATCCGATGACCAGCCTTTACGAAAGTTGCTTAACCTCAGCACTCGCAGACCGGGCGCGTTAACCACTGTGTGTTGGTATATAGAGGTTTATAGCGTGGTATAGGGCGATGGGGTCCTAGGTCTTATCATCATCTCAGCCAAAAGACGTCTACTTGGTCTTATACTGTTGAGATATTTATTGATGGACTAGACTGTAAAAGCAATGGAAATGATGTAGATAAGTTTATAACTTAGTGGTTATGTGATAATATGTGGCCATATGTGCGCGCGATCGCTAATTCGTACACAAATAAGGTGCACAACGCACAATAGTTTGTTCACCTACGTAACGGTATTTGTAGACACCAGGCGAGTTACACGAGATGCGGTCAACGCCCCCGCTTTTGTCTAGCGATTTTTTTTGCGTTCAAATACATGCCAATGAAAAAATTGTAAGTGAAAGGAATAAAATCGATTGTTTGTGTAGTTTCTGTGATTTCATGACCGTTTTTTTTTTTCAATAAATTATGTAACAATTTGGCGATGTTGACGCTTTAAAGTGTTTCCTCTAGGCAGGAAGACCCAGTAGGGTTACTCTTGAAACACAATTGCAATAATCAATTTCCAATCGCAAATCTAAAAAATTCAAATGGCACTCTTAAAAG
Organism: Eudonia mercurella; assembly: GCA_963082485.1. Lineage (NCBI taxonomy): Eukaryota > Metazoa > Arthropoda > Insecta > Lepidoptera > Crambidae > Eudonia > Eudonia mercurella. Next base: position 17,908,136 of record OY720026.1, read on the forward strand.
CGATAATAGCGCCACATTGGAATTAAATTGAGTGAACAAATTATTATTGAGATGGGGCGGTCCGAAATTGCGAAACTTGTCCCAATATCGATACATATTAATCGCATTGGAATTGTATTGAGATTGAGTTTGCGTCGAGAGTAGCCTACCTGACCCTTACAAACCAGAATCTCGCTAGGCCAGAATTTTACCGTCTTAGTAGTCTAGTGGTTAGACACCGATTTCAGATTCAAATAAATAATAAACAAATAAAATAATAGTGTTCTATAGCCTCCCATTTTCTATGCAGGAAAACCTCATCCCATCAGCGTGGGACGTTTAAAAGCTAATGATTAAAAATTACAACGTCCAAACCTACTGATGTGACATGATGACATGTACCTGTAACTTAATACACCAAACACACCATACTCAATGTCACTAACCATCTTTTCAGATCGACAACCCTGCCTTCAAGGGCCCGTGGGTCCATCCCGAGATCGACAACCCTGAATACACGTCCGACGCCAACCTATACAAACGGGACGAACTATGCGCGGTCGGCTTGGACTTATGGCAGGTCAAGTCCGGCACCATTTTCGACAACTTCCTCTTTACCGATGACCTGGAGAAGGCTAAGGCGGTAGGTGAGGCCATCAAGAAGACTCAGGAGGGTGAGAAGAAGATGAAGAGTGAGCAAGATGAGGTGGAACGGGCCAAGGAGAAGGCGGAGAAGCCTGATGATGAGGATGATGAGGATCTCGACGATGAGGCGGGAGACGCTGCGCCTGTGGTGAGTCTTGATTTTGTACTCATAGAAATTATGATAATGGTTTTACGAAAATTTTGTTGCAAACAAATAAATTTGATAAAAGATAAAGTGGTGAATAAATTCCACGAGTGGGATTTGAATCCGCACCCCATGACATGCCGGGTGAGGTGCACTACCAACTATGCTATCGTGGCTTAATCTAAGATAGAGCTACTAAGATAGAACTATATAAGAGAGACACTATTTGTCGTTATAATATAGCTGTTCTGTAATCAATAGTGAATAAAGAAAAGTGATTTAGACAATGCAAGTGTAGATGGTTGAAGAATGATTGTAGATTTTCAAATGCTGTTGATATTTTTCAAGTTACCTAATAGATTTTTTTAGTTTTTTGCTAACGAACAAGACCGAATGCCAAAAATACTGTGCAGTAAATAAAAAAGGAGGTTATAGTTTTCAATTTATTTAATTGGTAGAATGCAATCAAATCGCCTGTGTAATATATTAAATAATTTAAAGAGAAATAACAAATTGAAATGAGCCTTACCATGCCCTTTTCTGTCCCACTCAGTTTTGCCTAACAGGGCCTATAATTTATCACATGTATAGTCTTACACCCGTTTGCACTAAACTTATAAATCGCCTAAGTCTTTGCCTAACTACTACCCGGTCCAGTTAAGTCGGCACCTGAGTGTAAGCGACGTTTTCGAGTCAGGTGCCTACTAAAAACATTTTTATTTTCTTTGGATATTACGTATCAAATCCTATCCGTGTTTGATAATTATTTAAAATTATTTAAGTTGTTGTTTTAGAAGTAAAAACCTAAATAATTAGCTTGTTTTGCGTCAATTTTAAAGTGACAGCGTTTGCATTAAAAAAAACCAGTGGATACATTATCACCAAAATTATCCATAAAGCAGATTTTGTGCAAATACGTAAACACAAAATATTGATTAAATCAATCAACAAATAAATGAATCAGTGTTACACAAGAGTGGGAATACAAGCGTTATCCTTCAAAAAACAGTGTTGTTAACAATTAATAAGTGAAAAAGTGCAATATCAGAACCGTTGGAATTTTTAAATCACAACTATTCACAACAAGTAACAGCGGACTTGACGGTGCAACGATCATCGGTCACACAAACCGGTTCCGATTTTTTTTTTTTTTTTTTAAAACAAAACTGTCTAGACAGTACATACCTACGCTAATTTCGACACTGATTCTAATGCTCGGTTGGCTCGTGTCGCATATAGACGGACTCAAGTTTCAAGATATCGGAGTTCAAACCTCGGGCACATATATAGATTTATTTATTTTTTTAAAAGTTAAATTTGTTTTGGAATTTTAATTTATTCTTTATTCGTTTAGCAGCGCCATCTAGCGTATTGTAACAAAAACAATATATTGAAAAACAATATTAATTGATTTGAAACCAAAGTCATGTCTGCTGCTTCGAAAAGCATTAAAAGTACATGCAACAGCCGCAAGATGTCATTGCAAGTCGAATGCTACAAGTGTAAAAATAAAGTTGAGACTAAGAATACAGTGCGGTGCTCAATATGCAAAAATCACTTTGAGTTTGATTGTATTGGATATTCAGAAAAACTGTTTCGCCTAAAAGACCCAATTACAAAGATGAACTGGAAATGCAAAATATGTGAGCAAAAAGTAAAAGCTCATTCTACTACACCCACACCTCATTATACTGACCTGTCTTACATCACTATGAGAAAGAAGCGTTCTACTCCAAAATCACCACTTGGCACTAACGTCGTACCAAGTCCTTCACCACAAGACACACCTACTAGCACGGCATTACAATTGGTTGAAACACATGATCCAACAGTAACTCATCATAGTCTGAATGAATATCGAGTGCGGCGTCGTACAGTCTCTTGCAATGATGTATCGTCTGACGAAGACTACAACTTATCTCAGTCAATCATCCATACTAAACGAAGTCTTCCTGATTTAACTTCTGATACGGAAGAAATAGCTGAATTAAAGGAAAAAAACGAAACATTATTGTTAACCCTAAAAGGAGCTGAGGTCGAAATAGAAAATCTATTAATGGAAAATGCAAAACTTAGAAGCGAACTTAATCAGGCTAAAAAATCCATTGAAGCGTACAAAAAAATAGGAAATTCATATATAACACCAAAGTCTACTAAATTAAGTGCTAAAACGACAAAAGGGAACAAGACCAAACAAGAAAATAATAGAGAGACAGTTAGAAAACTATATGAACCTGCTACAATAGATACAACTAACGACACGAACAAAAAAGCAGCAGCCGAAGGAAACATACTATATAGAGAAGCGAATACATCTGACACAGAAGTAATTAAAAATAATGTGAACAACAATAGTCACACAAAACTATGCGTTATTAGTAGTGAAAAAAAGCTCAAAGTTCTAAAAGAAGTAGAACGACGTTTTAGTCAAGCTACAATTTGTCATTTCCTAACTCCGAATGGTGGTATTCGGCAACTTCTAAATGGCTTGGAGAATAAACTTCAAGGTTTTAGTTATAATGATTACTGTGTAATATTTATTGGCGCATCTGATTTTGAAACAACAAATAATTATCGTAGTTTAGTTGAGTTTTTGCGACATAAGATACAAAAGGTACAACATACAAATGTCATTCTGTGTGTACCAACTTTTAAAATAAATAATAATGTAAGCGTTTTTAATAGAAGAATTGAAATGTTTAATAATTTATTGTATCTGGATAATTTGACTCACGAATATGCCTATGTATTTGACTCCAATCTAAATCTTAAATATTCATTCACAATGTTTCATAAATATAACGGAGTGATAAATAATCTCGGATTTTCAACGATTATGAATGATTTAATGGATTTTGTTAAAATTTTATCGCAACAATTTACCAACGTTTCAGAATATACTGACAATGTATTGAACGTGACGTCCGATACAAAGCCACAACATGATTTTTTTCGTAACTATAAGTCATGAACATTTTTCTGTGTTACACCAAAATATACAGGGAGCTCTGAACAAAATTCCATTCATTGAAGCGGCTCTTACTGAATTATTAAAACTGGGCAAGGACATAAATGCTCTTTGTTTAACAGAAACTTTTATTAAAAAAGGTGACGAAAACAATTTAAAAATTCGAAATTTCTATCTTGTGGAAGCTTTCGGCCGTAATAAAGAAAAAAGAGGTGGCTCGTGTATTTTATTAAAAAAGGGGATTAGTTTTAAGCCACTTAAGATATGTAACGAATTAAGTACTCTGTACATATTCGAAGCATGTGGCATCGAAATAACGGATCACAAAATAATAATTATTAACATATATAGAGTACCTAAAGATAAATATGAAAAACCTTTTTTAAGTAAGCTAGAAGCTCTATTACACTACTTGACAATAAGAAACCCAAAACATAAAATAATTATATGTGGAGATTGGAACTTTAACATTCTAGTTACAACAAAAAATGTTTCGGAGTTGCTAAGTCTGCTGAATAGTCATAATATGAAAGCGCACATAAAAGTTCCCACTCGCAAAGCAGCTTGTTTGGATCAAATTTCGAGTAACATAAGATATGTAGATGCCGCAACTCATCTCTTGGGACTTTCTGATCATGAGACAGCTCAAACAATTTCATTTAAGGTCAAAAAGTTACCCAGTAAAGAGCAGTATTTTATTGAAAGACGGGACTACAGCAAAGAAAACTTATTGAAATTTATGAACAGTCTGAGTTGCTTAACTTTTCACGATGTAACTAAAAATCAAAACGCAAATGAAGCATTTAGAGAATTTCATGAAACAATTACTTTATTTATGGAACTCTGTTTTCCACTTTTGCGCATCAAAGTTAAAAACGACTCAAATACGGTGCGATGGCTGACCAACGGTTTGAGACATTGCTGCATCACTAAAAGACGATTATATTTAAGATATTTGCAAAATAACCATAATAAGAATTCAAATAAAATAAAATATTGCAATTATACTAAAATATTAAGAAAATGTATAAACAAAGCATATCAAATATATAACCAAAAAACAATTATGAATTCAAAGAATAAGTGTAAAGCCACTTGGAATATAATTAATAAAAACATTGGTACGGACATTAACAAAAAACAAATAGAAATTATTGAAAGGGATGGTATCAAATATTCTGATCCATCAGTTATTGCCGAATTGTTTAATAATTATTTTGTTGGTTTGACGAATAATTCTAACTATAATTTTACCAACAATAGTTTATCATATATTTCAGCAAATTTAAATACAATTTTTTTACACCCTGTTGACGAGGATGAAACTTTTAAAATTATAATGTCATTAAATAATACCAATGCAGTTGGGTTCGACGGCATAAGTACTAAAATACTTAAGCTGTGTGCATTGATCATATGCAAACCACTAACTCACATAATAAACATCTCATTTGAACAAGGTTATTTTCCAGACCTACTTAAACGGTCGATTGTCAAACCTCTTTATAAAAAAAATGACAAAACTGATATGAGCAATTATAGACCAGTCACACTGATACCAGTTCTTTCAAAAGTACTAGAAAAGGCATTTCTAAAGAGAATCCTTAGTTTTGTTGATACACATGAAATACTTAGTAAGCACCAATACGGATTTCGCAAAAACAGCTCTACAACTCTGGCATGTTTCAATTTAGTCAAAATAATAACAGAGAGTATAGATTCCAAAACTCCCGTGTGTGGGATATTATTAGATATGAGTAAAGCTTTTGATTTTGTTGATCATAATAACCTTCTTCGTAAATTAGACAAATATGGCATAAGAGGTAAAGCGTATGATTGGATACAAAGCTATTTGTACAATAGAACTCAGTGCACAGAAATACAAACAATCTGTAATAAAACACAATCATCTCATAAATCTGAATGTAAAATAAATAGTTGCGGAGTCCCGCAAGGCAGTATCTTGGGGCCTATACTCTTTTTACTGTACATAAATGATCTTCCTAATGCAGTTGAACACGACTGTATTATGTATGCTGACGACACGACTTTATTAGTAAAGGCTAACAAAATGGCGAATTTTAATAACGATATTAATAATGCAATAAATGATATAATTAACTGGCTGAATAATAATAATTTACAAATTAATATTAAGAAGACTAAAATAATTCAATTTAAGACATATAAAGCAAATGAAATAGAGTTGGACGTTAGATATAATAATGAAAAAATAGAAGCGGTCCAATCAACTACGTTTTTAGGTATACATTTAGACTCATTTTGTCACTGGAAAGTTCATATTAATAATATTTGCGCCAGAATAGATAAGTTTGTATTTGCTCTTAGACGTTTAAGTAATATCACTTCCGTAGAAGTAGCGGTCCAAGCTTATCATGGCTATGTTTCGTCAGTATTGAGTTATGGGCTCTTAATATGGGGAAACTCTGTGGAGATGCATAAAGCTTTTTTGTCACAAAAAAAATGTATCAGAGCAGTTAGCAGAGCTCATTACCTTGAACCATGTAGACCGCTATTTAACCGTTTAAAAATTTTGCCATTGCCTTGCATGTACATAAAACAGATTTGCATATTTGTTCGGGAGCACCCTGAATGTTTTAAAAAACATGGAGAAGTCTGTTATAGGTCGACAAGGCATAATGAAAGACTGTATGTACCGTTAACTAGAACAACATTTCACAAGGGCAATTCTTACTGTATGGCCATCAAAGTCTATAACAAGCTGCCAGAGGACTTGAAAAACCTCCCATTAACACCATTTAAAAGTAAATTATCGGAATGGTTACTAGAGAAGTGCTTTTACTCATTACATGAGTTTGTTTTATGACATTGTAAAAAAAAAAAAAAAAAAAAAAAAAAAAATATTATAATGATGATATAACTGAAATTAATAATGTATTATAAAAATTTAATTTAATAATGTTACTTTGGTTTAATAATGTTAATTTAATTTAATAATTTAGTAATGTTAATGTTGGTTTGAATTATTTAATAATGTTAATTTAATTGTATATTTACATGCCATAACGGCAGAACATACAGCTCAACTGTTTTTGTAACACCCTATTCACTATGTTCTAGTAAATAAAGCCTATTTCATTTCATTTCATTTCATTTCATTTCATTTCATTTCATTTAATTTTCCGGGTAGTAGTAAAGGCAAGACTTAGACGATTCACAAGTTTAGTGCAAACAGGTGTTACTCCACCCAAAAAGTAGTTTAATCCGCCTAAAAAGATTCTACACTCATAATTATGAAACTTTACAATTTGTTTATTTAAGTATTTTCTGTGAATTTTCTGTTTCAAAATAGTCACGGGGTTATTGACTGACTTTACGCGTGGCTTTACATACGGTTTACGAGTGGGAAGAACTTTTTATATTATAGTGTACAAAAACTTCAGGCCAGTTCTAACTAAGATTTCCTTTGCCCACAGGAGGACCACGACGAGCTGTAAGCATGACAGTGTAATAGAGACAATGAGTACCTCTGGTACGGCGTGCGCGCTACTAGGTGCAGTGTTAACCGTCTTGAGTTCCCGCGCGCACATGTTGTGTGTTCCAGTCTATATCATTAATTTATGAGTGTTCACTCGAAATAATTCCATTGTTCGGACGTTAGTGCAGGCGTCGATTCGTCCGGATTGTACTGAGTTTGTGTGTACATAAAGTTTCAATTACAACGGCACGGCTATGCGTATATCCACACGCGTAAAGGTGGAGGCTGACTGGAGCGATCACCGTAAAGTAACATTCGTGAAGAATCACGTCATTACTGACGGACCGATAACTCGCTTGAGACACTAGTCTTGAGTTCCAGATGAAGAATGCGCTTTGGCGCGTCCTAATCTGGCGTTATGACCTGACGTAGATGGTCCTTTGTACGGGTTGGTTTATTTGCGTAAGCTCGTCTGACACCTTTCGTATAACCTAACGGTTGGTAGAGGGTGTCAGTACAAAACTTACAAGGTATACGATACACCGGGTGGCCGATAACAATTAAAATTCTATTGTGTCTGGTATTCGCGCGCTCGAGCTCATAGCCCGGTGACTGATAACAGGGCGAGCGGCGAGCGGCTCGCGAACATGTTACGTTACGCTGATACGCTTCAGTCAGTCTCCACCATAAAGGATTTATACCCATAGACATGCCAGTTTTTAACTATTATTTAATGCTATTTTGCGGCACTGTGTGCCGTTGTAGTGTCGATGGTTTGTTCTACAATGTGAGTTGTCGTAGCCTAAATGTTTTTTTAAAATAAATCGACTGATATTGTAGAATAAATAGCAAGTGGTGTACGATTCTCATTTATGTTGTGAAATGAGTCTGATTAAATTAATATATAAATTATTTGCAGTCTTTTTATTGTATACTCCTAGATTTTACGACATATTTTTCTATTTTATTCATGAAGTTGTTGTTTCTGAAGTTCTGTTGAAGTTTCTGAGGTTAAAGTTTTCATTGAGGCACGATGTAGTCGGCTGTTGGATTTTTTCACTTCATCATAAACCTCCAACTGCAAAAAATATTTGTTTATTTAAATAGATAAATACATAAATAAATGCTTAGAACTTATAATATAGCGTACAAATTTAACATAGTAAAACTCAAAATTATTATGACGAATACTTACTTCGTGTTCAAAATGTTTAAGTTAAAGGTAATCTGATAATCTACAAAAGTGTAATGTTAGATTAATGATAAATTAGGAAAATCATAGATAATACATAATTATCGAATAGGTAATCTTGATGTGCGTTGGAATTGAAAAACGTAAATTAGAATAAAACAATACTTACACAATAGAGTCAACACTGCAACAGAAAAAATACATTATAGATTTTAGTTTTTCTTTCTGCTTATTACAAAAAATCAAGGAATAATTCTGATTGCATAGTGCGAATTTAATCGGTAGGCAACGAAAACGAGTTTGTATGGCTTGCGACAAACAAGCAAAAATTTTTTGCCATACACATTCTCGCTTTACGGTGAATAAAGCTCGTACTAGGCACACCATATCTGCCGTGCTAATTTAAAACGCAGTAAGAATGGTTAGACAACAACTTTAGTAAATGGCGGTAAAATATTTTTTATTTTTTTAAATACTATGGCGTTATTTTAAAGTTTAAAAAAATTGTTTACTGTTATTGTATAGCTTTATATGCATAGTTTCATAAAAATATTTCATTGAAATATCTATTAAACTAACACAGCAATTTTAATTAAAAAAAAAAAAAATTGCATGGTTTTGGTGAATAAAGCGAACTATACAACAAACTTTAATACAGAAGGACGGACTTGCTGCGCTCTTGACTAGTAATTGGGAGTTACTGCGTTTATTGTTAGTAATTCATTGTGACAGTGAAAGTGAAGTGACACATGAAACTGCTCTTCAGATTAGTATTACCTCTTCTTCCAAACGTCAAAACGACTAGTGAATAAAGTGCAGTATACTATATTACTGCAGTTTAAAGTTGTATTTATGATCAATTTACTAGTTTTGTTTCACAAATTATAATAGCAGTAAGCGAAGCTACTGCTTTTATTAATTTGTGTAATAAATCAAACCTTACAAAAGTCCCATCGGCAAAAAGCAGTACTACCTACACTCAACTGCGGTTCTCTTTAATAATTCATTTTTTACGAAGAGACATACTGCATTTACGCCATATCAAAGTATAACGTTCCGTATACCTATAGAAATAAAAATCAAAGTGCTGTAAAGAGCTCTAATGTAACTCAATACTTGAAAAATATTCCTTACTGCGTTTTTATAGATAGAGATAGAGATATATAGATAGAGTAATCGACACTTTTCTTTAATCATTAGAATTAAGGGTAAGCAAGAGATTTTGTATTTTGGCAACAATTGAGTACAGACCAAAATCACAGATCAGCCGTCACAGTAATGAAAATAAATATTAAATTGTAACACTTTTTTAGAATAATTGAAGCCACTATGATAGGTGACTTACATTTCTCAAGTCCATTGTGGCGGGGCTTTTTGTTCGGCTTGTCATCACCTTTCGCAGTATCATTCTTTGGGTGCCTTTTAAAGGCAAAATCGAAGAGGCACGGTGCGGGCGAAGCGCTTACTGAAACATTAATATTTTATTATGAAAGATACGAGTACCTACTGTACTTTCTATGGCAAAGAAAATGTATATACCTCCTACTGACGCCTAACTAGTTTCGATCACGTTAAGGCGAAGGGTAAGGCACACTAGCGCCACTAATTGATAATTTGACAATTACTAACTGACCGGATCTTTTTTTAAACATTGCGTACCGTCCGACAACAGGAAAGCATCCATAGTATTTATTTAATAATTGTGCACTACTTTTTTTTGCGTGGTTTATTCACAAAACGGGCTATCGCATTTATTCACAAACAATGGCCACTGTTGGTGTTAGCGAATGAATACAAAAACAAACCTAAAAGTAGTGCACAATTATTAAATAATAGATGTTTGCCTAGTGTCGGAAGGTCCGCAATGTTTGAAAAAATATCCAGTTTAGCAGTTATCAAATTAAATCCATTAGCGGCGCTAGTGTGCCTTACCCTTCGCCTTAATTTGCTTCATATACAAAGATACAAAAGATGGTGTTAAAGTTATGAGGTAAGTAAAGTACCTACATGACCCTTCTAAGGTATTGCAAACATAAAAAACCAAAATTTAAATATCATTCATATATTTTTTTTATTTATAGGTGCAAAAAACAAATTAAATTTCAACATTAAATCAACATTAAAAAGTTTTATTAAAGTATTCCTTTAAGGTATGGGTTTATAAAATGTCTTTTTTGTTAAAAATTCCTTTAATTCACTCTCATATTTTCTACCCTGGTAATAATACTTGCACTGCGCACTGAATATCAATAATAATCCCTAAACATACATCACACTTAAAGTACAGTTGAAACATTGCAAATCAATAATAATAATTCAATTATTTTACATACCTTCATCCGTTACAAATAGGCTTAAGACCTGCAAACAAGAAAAAAATGTTAATGGAAATAAACAGAATCGTATAATATATGTCCCACACCAAGAAGATAAATTATAACAATACAAGATAAAGCGATAGGTATAGTTTAAAACCTGCTATTGCATACTCATACCCTTACAGAGCTCTACATTGTATTTAATTGTTTAAAAATCTTTTGTATCCAGATCCCTTGTGAAAGTACAGATATGTAATGCACGTAATGCACGTAACAGCTATAATAAGAAAAAAATTCACCACTGGGAATTGAACTGAGGCCTTACCATGAAATATATATCTGTGGGGTAACCACGAGCTCTTATAGCAGTATTATTACAGTTGTGAAAACGAGACGCGTGTAGCGGCAAATATACTTGCATCTCTTTTCCACGACTGCAATAATACTGCTATAAGAGCTCATAGCCAGGGGCTGGTACTGGCGCGTTCAGTTCGCCTTTAAATTTCCAAATTCTAATTTGTTCGTAACAAAATTGCGTAGAATTTATTTAACTATGAATATTAAAAACGGCATCTTACCAAAATCGTGGAGATCAGAAAGAACAAACATTTGTACCGTAACATTGTTATATTGTAAAGATCCAAAAACAACTGAAAAACATCTCCATTGAATTGGCTTTTATACATGTCATACGTATGTTCCGCTTAAATCTACCAGTCTCATAGTGACATTGTTTTCAGAACTATTTTAACATAACAATGATGATGATATCAGAACAAAGTTGTTCAAGTAAGAATTAAGATGAAATCGTTTGTTAGTACGTATTTGCAAGAGTACCTACATTGAAATTCTTACTTCATTCTGTTTAATAATATTCTTTAACTTTTCAAGCTGTCTTATTTTAAAAATTTAATGTATTCCATTCCACCCTTAGCATCCAGAACTAAACAGCTCTAACTTCAAAAGTTAGTCTTTATATTTTTATTTTTTATTCAAAATTCAAAATTCAAAATCATTTATTCAGTTTAGGCTACAAGTAGCTCTTATGAATGTCACTATGCCATCGGTTCGTAAGTCTACTCTGGGCGGGAGATCTTGTACTGAGAAGAACCGGCAAGAAACTCAGCAAGTGTCCAGCTCTTTTCTCCCTTACAGCGTCATACATATTAGAAAATGCCCTATCATAGCAGGACACTTTCCAATACAATAAACACAAAAAATATAGAAGACAACCACAACATGTAAAAAAAAACACAAAATAAAAAATATACGTTAATAAATTTGCATCAGGTAAAAGTTGCAATTTCCACAATGTCATACAGTACCACTACAGTACTTTCATAAAAGTAAAAAATTGTTTAAGAAACACAAAGTCTAATTATAGTGAAAAATACTAAAAATAAGATAAGTATGCGTGAGCAGACCAGCCTCTACAGGCGGCACCCGTTCACGAGTATGACATATGAATCAGCCATCGCTTCGCTCAACCATATTTTAGAGAACGTAACGACCCGACGCACACGCCACCACCGCAGAGACAGTAAAGAGAGCATGACACACTCAAGATACTCTAAATAAAAACTTAGTGATCTATTTAACGCAACGCTGTTTGTTATCTGTAGGACACTGTTGATAAGGCTATCATATCAGTATAAAAATTATATAAATTAATTTTATTATGATGATTCAAATAGAGTATAATGTGTTTTTATTATAACCAGGCTGTTTTATCATCTAAATATTTTTTTACTGTATAATAACCTTTTATAAGTAATAAAGATTTTACATGTTTTTTAAACTTATGTAAAGGTAAATCTAGTACAGTACTTGGTATTTTATTGTGATAGTGTATACCTTGCCCCAAGAAAGAACCAAGAACCTTTTGTAACCTGAACAGTGGCATTACAAGTTTTGTCTTATTTCTAGTATTGAAATTGTGTACGTCACCATGTTTAGTAAAGGAGTTGATATTGCAACGTACAAAAACTATACAATTATAAATATATTGAGATGCAACTGTCAGGACACCAATCTCCCTAAAAAGATTTCTTAAGGAAGTTCGTGATCCTAGTTTATAGATTGTTCTTATTGCTCGTTTGCCGTGATGCCATTCCTTACTAAGATTATTGGGATTAGGAGCGTAACAACCAGAGGGCGTCAATTCTTATTTTACGCTTTGCACCCTGCACTCTAAGTGATTCATCATCATAATCATAATCATAATCATCATCATCATCATCATCATCATCAGCTCATTTTTATGTCCCCACTGCTGGCGCACGAGCCTTCCCTATGAATGGATAGGGAGAACAGGCCATAAACCACCACGCGGGCCCAGTGCGGATTGGTGGTTGTTAACGACTGCTAATGTAGCCAGGACCAACGGCTTTACGTGCCTTCCGATCCAGACCCCTTGGACAATCTAATAGGGCACGGGGACACACACCAGTGCGTGATGCCATTCCTTACTAAGATTATTGGGATTGGGAGCTTAACAAGCAGGTAGGTTACTCTTAACGCAAAGTCAATCTCAACATAAGGTTGACTGTGACCGGGTCGTGGGGATTAGGCACCCTGATTGTGGGATACTATCATTAGGTGTAAACGTAGCGTTAAAGGTTTGACAAGGAACGTACTCAGACTTTTTTACACTTGAAAACCTCTTCACGCTAACGATGTATCTTCTCTTAAAGCTAACCTAAATCCATGTAAATAGGAGTATAAATAACATTATCATTCTCCTGATTTGAGAGGACCGCATTTAAACCACCCTTAGCATGCGTCCACAAGATATTTCCATTAGTTTTAATTAGTATACCCTATCACGTCGGAATAAGGTGTAGTTTGATGTTAACTTGGTGTAGCAGATGGCCTGTTTGGCTTACTATGGGGTGATAACGAGAAATGTCAACACAGTACGAATTCCATCCCTCACGGCGCGGCCCTTCCTTGTTGCGTTCGTTGACTGATGCCCCCTTAGGATATATGTTGATCATTGTCTGAGGAATGTTTGACACTGACGAAAGATAAGGCTATTTTTAACTGACATCGGGAAAGAGGGGTTGTCAACTAGATCAGTGAGTAGGTGTGTGGTAAGTTATAACAAGCTATTTTGGAAGAGCAAAACTCGTGGTAGTTGTGGGAATAAATGGCGCTTTTAATGATACAACTAACTAAGTATGCGGTTGGGCATATTAGGTACCAGAGTTACTGTTCGTTACACACGCTTTACTCGTGGCGAAGAAGAGCGGAAGGTACAAAGGAGTTCCTAAAAACAAAGCTTCTTGTAGAAGTTATTAGCAAATTTTCAAAATTCAAAATTCAAAATCATTTATTCAGTTTATGCTTATGAATGTCACTACATCACTACGCCATCGTCGGTTCGAAAGTCTACTCTGGGCGGGAGACCTCATACTGAGAAGCAAGAAACTCAGCTTCTCCCTTACGTTACAGCGTCAAAATATTGGAAAATATTTACAAAAGGCCCTATCATAAAAGGACACTTTCCGTTACAAAGATGGCATTGTGACAAAACAAACACATTGCCGATTAATGTGTTTCCTTGATGACGCAGTGGCTAACACGCTCGGTCTGCGAGTGCTGATGCTAAGCAACTTACGCAAAAGCCGGTCATCGGATGGGTGACTAAAATTTTATCATCTCGAGCTCCTCCGTGCTTCGGTGACACGTAAAGTAGTTGGTCTTTGCTGCTTTGCAGTCGTTAATGAGCCCGCGTGGTGGTTTATGGCCCGCTCTCCCTATCCATCCACGGGGAAGTCGGGGAAGGCTCGTGGGCAAAATGAAATGAAACTATGAAATTTATTTGCTTCAAACATGTTTGCTATTAACTAATCTTGTCCTCACGTTTAACAATTTGTCATGCAAATAATATTAGGTTGCAAATGACGATTCTCAGTGGATTTTTCACTATTAAAAAGTTTATGTACTTACATTAACTTTTTAATAGTGAAAAATCCTAACGTCATACTTAAACTTGTAATATGTAAAAAGTATTTATAAGTAGGTATACTTAATTATATTATTCACTATGACGATGTTTTCGGAAGCGCGCAATTAAAACTTTTGTGATAGGTAGACCGAAATTAAAGCGAGCAAAACCGCAAGTTGGAGCTAGTTGTAAGAAGTTTTAAACCGCCAATGATGAATAATTACACCAATCTACTACATTGTAAGTAAGTTCCTACAGCTATATGAAGGGAATCTACTGGGGTTCCAAACAGATTTACGACTCGGGTAATAGTAGGGTCCACTTTTGCGAGGGACAAGAGGGACTGTGATGGGAATATTAACACATTTTTACGATATTCGTCTCAGTACGTAAGTAAGTAGTGACCATTATAAATTATTGTTTCTGTGGTCTAGTTAGACTACCCTGGTGTTTAAAGCATCTAGGGCAGTGGTTCCTGACCTTTTTGAGACCATTACCGCTGAAAATTGTACAAAGATGTCTTTACCCCTTCATGAAAAGAAACAAATTAAATGTATCCACATTTATTAACAAAAAAACCGGCCAAGTGCGAGTCGGACTCGCGCACGAAGGGTTCCTTACTTTATGACGTATTAAAAAAAACTACTCACTAGATCTCGTTCAAACCAATTTTCGGTGGAAGTTTGCATGGTAATGTACGTCATATATATTTTTTAGTTTTATCATTATCTTATTTTAGAAGTTACAGGGGGGGGGGGGGGGGGGCACACATTTTACCACTTTGGAAGTGTCTCTCGATTATCGTTTTCCTTAACGTGATCAAAATAATTGTCAAAGAAAACTCACACTATAGGCACCCTGATGGCGCTGCTTCAATGCCACACATATCGTCGGGGATGGTTCACGTAAGCGTAAGCGTAAGCGTCAAACACCTGATTGTTTTAAGAGAATGGAGAGGATGAACAACTGAGTACTTATATAATTATTTACTAGGCGGTTTTACGTAGGCACCAATTAGAACATACCAATTGTTTTGACTACTATATGTAATAATTAAGTTATTTCTATAAAAACTACTTAAATCATAAGATAAAAGCACTTACGCTGTTTTGCTTTATCCTTTGAGAATGTTTGTGCGGAATCCACTAATGCTACTTGCGCGGTTTTGAACTATCCCTGACGATATTCTAGTTTTCGTTAACGTAGAGTGATCGAATGGCAAACAAAAGTTGCACTTTGCACCACAAAATATATAAATCCTTATTTTGTGCTTTGCACCCTGCACTCTAAGTGATTCATAGTACCTACCTATGTAAAGCACACAGTCTGTTGCCTCTAGGGACAAATACCAAAAAAGAGCTATAATAAAAAAAACCGGCCAAGTGCGAGTCGGACTCGCGCACGAAGGGTTCCATACTTTATGACGTATTAAAAAAAACTACTTACTAGAGCTCGTTCAAACCAATTTTCGGTGGAAGTTTGCATGGTAAATCATATGTTTTTTTTAGTTTTATCATTCTCTTATTTTAGTAGTTACAGGGGGGGGGGACACACATTTTACCACTTTGGAAGTGTCTCTCGCGTAAACTATTCAGTTTAGAAAAAAATGATATTAGAAACCTCAATATCATCTTTGAAGACCTATCCATAGATACCCCACACGTATGGGTTTGATGAAAAAAAAATTTTCGAGTTTCAGTTCTAAGTATGGGGAACCCCCAAAATTTATTGTTTTTTTTTCTATTTTTGCGTGAAAATCTTAATGCGGTTCACAGAATACATCTACTTACCTAGTTTCAACAGTATAGTTCTTATAGTTTCGGAAAAAAGTGACTGTGACATATGGACGGACAGACAGACATGATGAATCCATAAGGGTTCCGTTTTTTGCCATTTGGCTACGGAACCCTAAAAAGCAGTCGGTAATCAATTATCGCATAACGGAACAAGCAGGATCGTTACAAACTTTTTCTTCCAATACATCGTGCAAGTCTATAATGAATGTTCACCCCCTAATTGCGTTAGCTGCAGTAAACTCGTCCCTCGACCCCTGGAAACGAATAAAAATGCCGTAAGACCATCCAGGAAATGTCTCACTAAAAATGAATGAAGTTTACGAGCTAAGTCTACGTACCACGGGCGGCACTGAAACGGCTCATTTTGATTTAAGTGACATTTGCTTGGAACTTAACAAAGATGCATTGTTAAAAATGTATCGGTGGGTCGGTACTTATGGATCATTCACTTTGCTAGCTACCACCATCTTATCTAAATATGTCGCCATAACATCAATGTTTGCAGCATTGTTGTGTTACGGCAGCTAGAGATAAGATAGCCAGTGCCTCACTAGTTGAGGATCCCGGGTGAAGTGCGTTTCCATCATTGGCCTTATCATCACTTAACATCAGGTGAGATCAAGGCACTGTGCTTACCCGTAAATATAAAAAAAAAATATATATATATATTTTTTTTTTCTTTTATAAAGGAAAGTGTCCTTCTATGAGATATAGAGAGTTCCAATTAAAGGTGACGCTGTAAAAGAAAGGGCTTGCCTTGTCGGGTACTTCATCGATTCACACAACGACTGGTTCGCACCACAGTGTGAATCGCAGAAGGACGCTTTTTGAATTGGCTGTTTCGAACCACGGCTCATACCATGGTATGAATCGGCGAATGTCTTTGTTGGACTTCTGGGCTCCCAGGCTTGCCCCTGGCGTCATACGAGAACAGTTAAAATTTAGCCATACCTACAAATTTTCGTTTTCGCAAACGTAATCGAATGAAGGAGGAACTCGATGGCGCAGTGGTTAACGCGCCCGGTCTGCGAGTGCTGAAGTTAAGCAACTTTCGCAAAGGCCGGTCATCGGATGGGTGACCAAAAATTTATCATCTCGAGCTCCTCCGTGCATCGGAAGGCACGTAAAACCGTTGGTCACGGCTGCATTAGCATGCAGTCGTTAACAACCACCAATCCGCACTGGGCCCACGTGGTGGTTTATGGCCCGTTCTCCCTATCCATCCATAGGGTAGGCTCGTGCCCCAGCAGTGGGGACATAAAATGAGCTGATGATGATGAATCGAATGAATGTCTTACTGCCTTCCTTGACCTAAAAAAGGCCTTTGACACGGTATCTTGCCCTGTTCTTATTAGGAAACTGGAACACATAGGAGTAAGAGGGGTACCCCTGAAAATATTTAAGAGTTACTTGTCAGAGCGATCACAAAAAGTAAAGATAGGAGATCATATTAGTAGTGACACCTCTGTATCTTTTGGTGTACCACAAGGTAGCGTCCTCGGGCCCACCTTGTTCTTAATCTACATAAATGATCTGTGTGAATTGAGAGCAGGGGGTGCTCGCATTTTCTCTTACGCTGACGACACTGCAGTGGTGTTTGTTGGCGATAGCTGGGAAGCCGTCCAAAGAGATGCTGAATTGGGACTGGCTAAGATTGCATTGTGGTTAAGATTAAACCTGCTCACGCTAAACACACAAAAGACAAATTACATTTGCTTTTCCATAAAAAACAGTAGCCAACCTAGTTTCAATTACAGCATCAAAATCCACGAATGTAGCAATCCTAACGTTGCCGGTGGATACTGCTGTCGTACATGTCCCAACATCGAAAGGGTATCTAAAACTAAATACCTTGGTGTCATACTGGATCAACGGCTGTGTTGGCACAATCAAATTGAACTTGTGACTGAACGTATTAGAAAACTAACTTGGATCTTTAAAACGCTGAGACACTTGTGCTCTGTTAGTTTACTGAAACAGATATATACTGCCTTAGTACAATCCATTATAGTTTATTGTATTCCGATATGGGGTGGTGCTTCAAAGACAAAGTTTCTGGACGTAGAAAGAGGTCAACGTGCTATCCTAAAGACAATGTTCTTTAAACCGTTTCGCGCTCCCACAGATGTGCTGTACAAAGAGAGTGGAATTTTAACAGTTCGTCAACTTTTTGTTCTAAATACTGTCCTCAGGATACACAAAACTATGCCTTATAAGCCAGAGACACTTAGTAAAAGAAGAAGAAACATTGTCATCGCAAGGAAAAGCGTAAAAACAACCTTCGCAAGTCGCCAATGTGCATCGCTTGGTGATTGTCTCTATAATAGGATTAACAAAAATATTGCACTTATTCAAAGTACCTTATACAATTGTAAAAGCACTCTGACGTCATGGTTGAGGAACCTGTCCTACGACGAAACTGAGAAGTTACTTCAGCCATTGGTTTAGAGGTTTTTAGCCCGTTTCCTATTAAATTGTTAATTAAAACTAAATTAATATATAAACTCAACATATCAAATCATAACTGCTATAATAAATTAAAATAAAATAAAATAATAATCAATAATTAAATACTTATCAATTATGAGGTAAGATTAAATAATAGTTTAAGAGACGTATCTCCCACTTTCTCTCTCACATAAACAAACGCTCGCATAAACACATACATGCACTCACAAACGCAAGGGTTTTACACACACACACACACACACACACACACACACCCGCACACACACACACGCGCACACACACACACGCACACACACACACACACACACGCACACTCACACACAAACACACAAACTCACTCACTCACTCACACTAACACACACACATACAACACATTATTGCTATTCGTTTTAAGCTTAAATGTACAAAACTTTATTTACCTATAAAATCTGTCTCCTGTTGTAAATTTGTAAATACCTAAATAATACTTATAATTTAAGTAATAATACTGGCTATGGAAGAGTGAGGTCTTTTGTTACAGGTATTTCTATACCAAAAAGAAGACCTCCAAAACAATTTTATGTAAGAACATGTATTTTACAGCAATAAAGATTTTTATTTTTTTTTTTTATTATTATATAATGAATACGGATAGTAAACAAAACTCACATTAGGCACCCTGGTGAGAATTATAATTAATAATGAGGTAAGTTGCAATTTTGCCATACAAATTCTTGTTTTCGTTAACGAGACGGAATGGCGAATAAAACAAGGCACCTACTAAGTTTCTACAGCGTAACTGGACAGTGGCGTTTAGGCAAGAAACTTTAATGGTTCCTCAAGCCTTGTGCTACCCTTAACCCTTTAATGCACACAGCATGTTGAAACTTTTCATTGGTTTTCGACCTTATGTTAAGGTAATAAAGTTAAAATTATGGTGTCCAATATATTGACAAAGCCCTATAAAGGGTGAGAGTTTCTAGAAGGTATGGAATCACGCTTCGTGGTTCGAAAGGCCGAAAACCGTTGGTACCGGCTGCATTAGCAATCACTCACTGCAAGGGCCCGCGTGGTGGTTTATGGCCCGTTCTCCCTATTCATCCATAGGGAAGGCTCGAGTCTCAGCAGTGGGGACAGAAAATTTAATTCAATTCAATCATTATTGCTCTCCATAAGTATACATGAGTAATATAAGTAAGTAATGTATAAATGAGCTGATGATGATGATGATGATGCTGTCACCGTCTCCAACTAGATTCTCCTAGGCGTTTGGATCGGATCGAGGCTTTCCGAAGGGTTCTGTGGGCCCCACCAAGTATTCTCTTATCCTTAACTCAACATTCTGACAAGGTGATCCGTGTCGAACGCGCATCAAATGCGTTGCGAATGCGTTGGACGCGCTACAAATATTTGGTAAACATGAGACGGTGACCGCACGGTGTGTTGATGTGGCGATTAAAATTCAAAACAACCATGTTTTGAATTGTTTCAAGACTAATTTCGACTTAAGTTTAGTATGTGTGCCTAATGCGAATTTTGATTGGTCGAATGCCAATCAAGCTCGTTAACTAAAAAAAGAATTTGTTTGACAATTTGTTTGATAATTGCAACTGATTTCGTTTGTCGCCAATAAACGCCTTAAACGCTATATAGGTTCTCGTTTTCTGATTGATTAATAAAAATGGCAGTAGGCAGCGGCACTCAATCAGGTGTTTTTAAAGTTTACACAAATAGGTACTTCATTTTGAAATTATATACTTTATCTCGGATCTACTCGCGTCTTGTACTATTATTTATTCTGTGCTCGCGTTTAAGGCGAAGGGTAAGGCACACTAGCGTCGCTAATGGATTTAATTTGATAACTGCTAAACTAGATATTTTTTCAAACATTGCGGACCTTCCGACATTAGGCAAACATTTATTATTTAGTAATTGTGCACTACTTTTAGGTTTGTTTTTGCTATTCGCTAACACCAACAGTGGCCATTGTTTGTGAATAAATGCGACAGCCCGTTTTGTGAATAAACCACGCAACAAAAAGTAGTGCACAATTATTAAATCAATACTATGGATGCTTTCCTGTTGTCGGACGGTACGCAATGTTTAAAAGAAGATCAGGGGGTCGACCGCCTAACTCTCTCGCTTTCGATCGCTTTGAAGGCGAGGCGAAGAGGAGGCGTCATCTTGTTATTTCGAAAGCAATATGAAAGCAATATCGAAAGCTATAGGCTATAGCTTTTAATATTATTCGATATTATATTTCGATATTATATTAGAAAGCGAGGCGAGGGCCTCGCCTTCAAAGCGATCGAAAGCGAGAGTGTTACGCGGTTGGGGGGCGGGTCCGTTAGTAATTGTCAAATTATCAATTGGTGGCGCTAGTGTGCCTTAACCCTTCGCAATGCGAAGGGTAAGGCTCGTTTTCGTTAACGTGATCGAATGGCGATCGAAACTCGCACTTGGCATCCTGACTGAGGTTAGTTAAAGCAGTACCTACCTATTGTAGCAGTGTTATAGCGGTTGTGAAAACGAGACGCGTGTAGCGGTGTATGTATACACACGCGTCTCGTTTTCACAACCTGCTATTATGATTATTTACGTATAATTTAACGCAAATATTGTTGCGAACAAATTACAATTTGAAAAAAGACAACAAGTCTTTTTTCAAACCTACTATTACATTGCAGTCACGTGCATGGTAACGTCAGGCAGGCTACATAGTTTTATCACAGTTTTAAAAGCATACTGTGGTTTTATTTTTATTTTTTGAGAGAAATGACTGACTGCCACTGGACATTATCAGCTTTACCGGGCTTTTTTGAGGGTGGCGAGAAACTTAAAGGTTTCCTCAAGCTGTGTGAAACGAAGCACCTTCAGAAGTTCTCTAGAGGGAACGGCATCACGCACTAGTGCGTGTCCCCGAGCTCTACTAGATTTTCCGAGAGGTTCGGATCGGATCGGGGAGCGGAACAACTCCAACTTTGACGACCTCCTTGGTCGAGTGGCTTGCTCACCGGTTTTCATGGTGTCGCCATCTCTGAGGTCCCGGGTTCGATCCCCGGTCGGATCAATTTAGAAATACCTGTTTTTCTATATTGTTTCGGGTCTGGGTGTTTTCTATGCATAATAAGTATGTATTTAAGTATATTAAGTATGTTTATCCGTTGTCTAGTTAACCATATAACGAGTTTCTTAAGAAAGCTTTTCTTGGGGCTAGATAATTGGTGTGAGTGTGGGAAACATTTATTTATTATTTATTTAAATTGCGGCAAGTTAAAAAATAATATATATATATATATTATTATATCAGCATAAACTCGAGGGCGTCTCTAAAGGCTCGGATCTCGGCTCGGGTTGACCGGTCGTGGGGATGGGGAGAAGCACCCAGGTACATGTCTGCACCTGGTATAGAGCGCGTGTAAACCGACTCGTCGTACACTTGTTCTAATTCTTTTAATTTTGATTGTGACATCAACAGTGGATAATTTATTTGATACTGACCGGACAGTCGTTGTCCTGTCTAACTTTTATTAATTATATAATATTCATGTATCTATAATATACTAATATTATAAAAAGCTGAAGAGTTTGTTTGTTTGTTTAGTTGAACGCTCTAATCTCAGTAACTACTGGTTCGAATTGAAAAATTATTTTTATGTGGAATAGTCTATTTATTGAGGAAGCTTGTTGCAAACATGTTGCAAAAACGGGAAAAATTGATTGTTCGCTAATTAACGCGGGTGAAACCGCGGGGCACAGCTAGTTATATATAAGGTCACTTTTTATAACTGCAAATATTTTGAGGATAAATTCATCAACATCTATAAACTATTTTTATGAAAAAACCTTATATTTTTATACGCTAGTTTTCAAGAAAAACGCCAAAAGACATTTCGATTAAAAAGTAAAATAAAGCACTTTCGGTAGTTTCAATTCAAAGAAGCCGAAACAGAGAAGGCGCAATGCCTTCACCGCTTACACGTGCCCCTAGTTTCATTCAAAGGAGCCGACAGAGAGGCCGCTCTTAAAAATATTACAATTTTTGTGTCAGGAAAAGTAAAAAAAAAACTAGCCTGATTTTTTAAAAAATGTTTTGTCAAAATATTTGCAGTTGATAAAATGTGACCTTACATATAAACCTTCCTCTTGAATCTATTACTACCTATTAAGCGTACAGACAGCGGGAGCGACTTTGTTTTATACTATGTAAAGATAAATATGTATAAATTGAATTGTTCTACAGAAAAGACAAATATGGTCGACCATATAAAATATATGTATATTTAGAAAAACCATTTATGAAACGCTTATATTGCGTAACCATAGACATAAAAAAGATAAAATAGGTATGCTATGTACGAACAAAGGAAGAGTAGGTACCATAAATAGCTATACCACATCACAGCTATACTACATATATGTATTGCGATAATAAGTAGTGACAAAGACTTAATTAAGTTAATATATTATAAGTAGTATAAGTAAGTTTTAATAAAGATTTCATCATTATCGTCAGCTCATATACGTCCCCACTGCTGGGGCACGAGCCTTCCCTATGGATGGATAGGGAGAACGGGCCATAAACCACCACGCGGGCCCAGTGCGGATTGGTGGTTGTTAACGACTGTTAATGCAGCCGGGACCAACCGCTTTACGTGCCTTCCGAAGCACGGAGGAGCTCTAGATGATAAATTCTTGGTCACCCATCCGATGGCCGGCCTTTGCGAAAGTTGCTTAACCTCAGCACTCGCAGACCAGCCCCCCAACCGCCTAACACTCTCGCTTTCGATCGCTTTGAAGGCGAGGCCCTCGCCTCGCTTTCTAATATAATATCGATATGTAATATCGAATAATATCGAAAGCTATAGCCTATAGCTTTCGATATTGCTTTCATAATGCTTTTGAAATGACAAGATGACGCCTCCTCCTGGCCTCGCCTTCAAAGCGATCGAAAGCGAGAGGGTTAGGCGGTCGACCCCGAGGTGCGTTAACCACTGCACCACCGAGCTCCTCAATTATAAAGATTTATATCATAATATATTGTATTGTATCGTTCCAGACCCATAAAAGGAGACTATCTAAGTAAGTATTATATATTATTCAGACAGTCGATAGATGAGACCTACAAAGTCTACAAGCATAAGTAGGTAGATATACGCCAATTTCAAGCAATGGGTTTTTATGTGTAGTTACAAGCATGCTTATTAAAATAGGTAAGTTCATACGTTTTTTATGTGTTTCTGTAGCGACGCTATGATAAAATATTTATTCGATAATTGCACTTTTGTAATGCCGGGTTATTATAACTCTTTTTTTTTTTTGAGAGAGTTTGCTGATTGCCTCAGACGGCATTTTCAGCTTCACCGGGCTTTTTTGGGGGCGGCGAGGAACGTAAAGGGTCCCTCAAGCCGTGTGAAACGAATCACCTTCGGAGGTTTTCTAGAGGGAACGGCATCGCGCACTAGTGCGCGTCCCCGTGCCCTACTAGATTCTCCGAAGGGTTCGGATCGGATCGGGGGGCGGAACCACCCGAGGGCGCCTCTAAAGGCTCGGACCTCGGCTCGGGTAGACCGGGCCGTGGAGGAGGAGAGAAGCGCCCAGGTACATGTCTGTACCTGGTATAGAGCGCGTGTGAACCGGTTCTTCGTACCCTTGTTCTACGAGTACGGTGTCTTGGACCTAAGCTAGTGTGCATGTTTAGTGTATTCTGTAAATGTGGAGTGACATTTAGAGGATCGGGCGGGGTATTATAACTCTTATCCTTATACTTAGCCTATTTCCCACCTCTGGGCGATAGTCTCCATCATTGAAATCAAGTCATCGCTACAATTGATGAGTAATGGCTGGTGATGACAAACCCGGGCTATGTATTGAAAACTCCGAAACACACTTAGCCCGAACTGGGAAAGAAACCCGGGACTTTCTAGTATCGGGCTATGCGATTTGCCACTCGGCCCGATACCTGTTAAATTTATTAATTTTCGCTTATCTATAAATATTTTCTAGAGACGATCTACACGTCTTAATTAAGATATTTTCTACTCAGCACTCAACCACAAACCCCATGCTATTGGAAGTAATAAATATAAAAAATAAGTAAACTTACGTTGTAGGCAGGGTTGCCAACTTTTATTAGAAGAAATAGAGCATATCTGATTTCAAAGGAGGTAAATAAAGAGTACGGACTTACAAAAAAGAGTACCTTTTATTTAATATATTTTTTACTTTTTATTTTTTAAGTGTTAATTGCTACACTTAAGCGGATTTAAATATTTATATAAAATACAGTGAAATGTTTTTAATTTTTTCACTGTATTCTATATAAATATTTATTTAATATTTTTAAAAATGTATTTTTTGTACATTTTGCAGCACATAACAATTTTTCATGGTTTTTAAAAGAATTGCATGAGTCCAAACATTCAACTTAACTCTAAATTTATATAGATCAAGAGCTCTTTTGGACTTTTTTGGTTAATATTACATGACTGGCACTAGTATAGTAAACTTTGTGTAAAAAAGAGTATTTTAGCATACTCTATTAGTGTTATAGATTATAGAGTACGCCTACATGATATAGAGTACAATACTTTATTTTAGAGTACGGTTGGCAACCCTATGTATGTCCAACATAGATTTTATAAAGAGGCAATCTTTCAAAGTTTTTGTAAGGGGTTTTATGGGTAAAGCCGCAGTAATAATATAAAAAGCATCCCTCGATACTCTTTGAAAGTAACGAAACTTTGGTTAAATCCGAAATGTCACAGCAGTTGTTAGCTACTTCAGAAGTTTTTCTCTTTAGTTTGACCAAGTTTGTTAACCAACTAGGGCAAGTTGTTACTCGTACTTTAACAAGGAAACGAAGAGAAGAAAAAAGCAACAGTGCACCTAAGTTTAATTATTTATTTCAACAAACTTAGTACGAGCACAGAAGAGAGAACTGTTCGAGTATTTACACATCTAGACGTCCTAAACACGTCCTAGATCAGTCTTTCCCAACGTGGGCGATAACGCCCCCTTGTGGGCGCTGCAGGCCTAAAGGGGGGCGGTAAGAGACCCAGAAAAAAAAGGGGGCGTTGTGTAGGGCTTTGGGGTCGACTTATAATTTCATCTACCTAGCTAGGAAGACTCTTAGACACCGACTGAGCTCTCGACTCTCGACTACATCTTGTGAACATCAACTAATATTAATTAAGATATAGCTCAAACTCGGTTCGATAAAATAGACCGCGGGCCGATGTTTTACAAGTTTTTGTTAAATAATCCGATTTGTACATTCCTGTATCAATCGGCTGGTTCTATAATACTTGTTCTTGCTTGTCGAGTACGATTGGGCGTCGAATGAGATAAACGAGTTTATGCACGTTTGTCTTATTCCTGTTGGTGCGTGCTGCTTATGCAATCCTATATAAACGACGTAAATTTATTTTATTTTCATTTGTGGTTTCGCGCTTAATAGATAAGCAGTACTTGATTTCAACACTTACGTATTTCTCAAAACAAAACAATGTCGGAAGTAAAAAAGAAGAGACGGCAATACTCTGCGGAATATATTAAATTCGGATTTATTGAAAATCCCACAAACCCATCGTCGCCTTTGTGTCTTCTATGTCTAAAAACATTTTCGAACGAAGCAATGAAGCCTTCAAGACTGCAAGATCATTTGAATAAAATGCATCCAGATAAGAAAGACAAGAATGTAGCATATTTTCAAGACCTAGAGAAAAAGCATAATACTCAGCCAAGTGTATCAAAACTATTTTCGGCGGCTGCTAAGCAAGATGACGACGGACTTCGAGCTTCGTACAATATCTCTTTGTTAATTGCTCAAAAAGGCAAACCACACAACATCGGAGAAGAGTTAATTTTGCCAGCAATAAAGGAAGTAATAACTACTGTGCTTCATAAACCGGCCGCAAATATTATCCGAAAAATTCCTTTGAGTAATAATTCTGTGCAAAGACGAATTGATGAAATGGCTGAAAACATTGAAGAATCATTGTGCAATCATCTGAGGACTAGTCAATTCTCAATTCAGCTCGATGAGTCCACTTTACCAACTAATGAAGCGTTGTTGCTATCTTACGTGAGGTTTATTAAAGATGAGAAAATACGTGAAGAACTATTGTTTGCCAGAAATTTGGAGACAGATACAAAAGGCGAAACCATATTTAATACATTGGAAAAGTTTTGTGAAGAGAAAGAGATTCCTTTGAAAAATATTATATCAGTTGCTACGGATGGCGCTCCGGCTATGACAGGGCGCCATAAAGGCTTCATAGCGTACTTAAAGAATAAAATTCCAGATGTCCTTGCTATACATTGCGTTATTCATAGACAACATTTGGTTGCTAGAAACTTAAGTGAACGACTATTTCAATCACTGCAATATGTCATCAAAGCAGTCAATAAAATCCGTAGCAGCTCTTTGAATGATAGATTATTTCATCAGCTTTGTGTTACTAATGACGAAGATTTCAACCGTTTGTTGCTTCATACTGAAGTTCGTTGGCTGTCAAGAGGCAATTGTCTGATTCGATTTTACAACCTGTTTGACTCTGTGATAGAGTTCTTGGAAACTAAAGATACAGAACTGCGCAACAAGCTCATAACATCAAAGAATGATAAAGCTTACATGACAGACCTGTATTAATTGTTCAACGACATGAACCTCCAACTGCAAGGCGATGAACTAAATTTAATTAAAACAAAAAATGTCGTTGCTGCTTTCGCAGCCAAACTGCTTCTGCACAAAAAGAATATGGGCAGACGTGAGTTTCACAATTTTCCGAATTTATCAGTATCCTGCAGTAACGACGACTTGTTTGCCTACTGCCAACATTTGGAAAACCTCCACATTGACTTCACCGAACGATACCAGGACATTTTAAACTTGGAAATACCAGACTGGGTGTTGGATCCATTTTCAAATGTCAACACAGCAATGTCACCTCAGCTGGAAGAAGAACTTATGAATTGACAACAAACGAAGAAATAAAAATCAAGTTCAAAAATGGATATCAAGAATTTTGGCTACAATAACCGATCCCGCAATTGTACCCTGGATTGTGGTTAATTGTTCAACGATTCTTGATAGCATTCCCATCGTCATATTTGTGTGAACGTGGATTTAGTGCTGTGGCAACGCTGCTTACTAAAAAGAGAAATCGTTTGCGTGTTACCGAACGTGGCGACTTGCGGCTGTTTTTGAGTAAATTGGAACCTGATATCAACAAACTTATTGAACAGCATCAGATTCAACCTTCACATTAGTTTTTATATAAGAATTGATTATGTTTGATTTATTTTCAATAAAAGATACTCTGTCCGAATACTATAAAGTTGCGTTTCAATAATCAGTTATAAGTACTTAGCGGTTTTTAAGTATGTTTAAAAAGGAGGGCGTTAAAAAATAATTTATTCTTAAAGTGGGCAGTAGACAAAAAAAGGTTGGGAACCCCTGTCCTAGATGATGTCGACGATCCCATAATAGTTGCGAATGCGAAACACACTTACAGAATACACTAACCTCCTGACTATTCCAGGTACTTTTTTTTTTATTCACCGTAAAATTTTGATATACTTAATTGTAAATAGAACCTATTATATGAAAAAAAAACAAAAGAAGTTTAAGTTTTTTTTTAGTTTGTTTGGCGGGCAAAAGTTAGATGTCGCTCTTAGATATTTTTACCGCAATAAAGATTAGTCTTTATTGCGGTGAAATAAAAATACTTACTATAAAAATAATAATAATTGGCGGTTATTAGTAGCCGCCAATTATTATTATTTTTTTATGTACTATGAGTAGTACGAGGGCGGTCAGGAGGCTGCACACTAGTTTAGTCCCAAGACACCGTACTCGTAGCCTTTAGAGGCGCCCTCGGGTTGTTCCGCTCCCCGATCCGATCCGAACCCTTCGGAGAATCTAGTAGGGCACGAGGACATCACGTGCGTAATGCCGTTTCCTCTAGAAAACCTCCGAAGGTGCTTCGTTTCACACGGCTTGAGGAACCCTTTAAGTTTCTCGCCGCCCCCAAAAAAGACCGGAGAAGCTGAAAATGCCGTATGAGGCAATCAACAATCTATTAGAAAAAAAATTAGGGTCGAAAAGAATCAGTGATGGACACTGTTTACCTTTAGTCATTAAAAATAGAAGGCCTCGATAGCCTAGTAGCAAAGATACTCGAAGGTCGCCGGTCGGTTCAATTCCCAGGTCAGGCAAGGTGTGTTTCGAATTTTTCAATGTATAAACCCAGGTGGGTTACTCTTGAAACACAATTGCAATAATCAATTTCCAATCCCAAATCTAAAAAATTCAAATGGCACTCTTAAAAGCGATAATAGCGCTACATTGGAATTAAATTGCGTGGAAATTGAGTGTACAAATTATTATCGAGATGGGGCGTTCCGAAATTGCGAAACTTATCCCAATATCGATACATATTAATCGCATTGGAATTGTATTGAGATTGAGTTTGCGTCAAGAGTAGCCTACCAGGTTTGTGATCACCTATGAAAATAGCCTATGACCGCGTTATAGAAAAATAGAAAATAGAATAGAAATGTTTTATTCATAACCACTTAAATTAATAACAACAACATGGACAAAAGATTTAGAACTAGTGGTGTTGAATCGGTCTCCACTCAGCATAATGTCGAGATACCTGGTTGGCACCCCGACGCTGATCTGCTCTGACGCTGATCGTTACTGCTGGGCCTACATTGAAACTAAGTCATTATTACTACTGATGGGTAATGGCTGCTAAATGCGGGTTGCATGCCCATGCATGGAGTAACTGAGACCTTTGCCCTGCAGTGGGGAAGTTATAGACTATTTACTTACATTAAAATAGGGGTCGGCAACTGATTTCAGCGGCAACAACAGCACCTGCTGCCTAGTTATCATCCAGAAATTTTCAACGAAATTCTATGTTATTTTATGGCGTCGATGTCGAACACGGTTAGGTACTGTGTAGCGAACACTGGTGCCAATAGAATTCAAAATTCAAAATCATTTATTCAATTTAGGCTACAAGTAGCTCTTATGAATGTCACTATGCCATCGGTTCGTAAGTCTACTCTGGGCGGGAGATCTTATACTGCGAAGAACCGGCAAGAAACTCAGCAAGTGTCCAGCTCTTTTCTCCCTTACAGCGTCAAAAATATTGGAAAATATAATACTTCTTTTGTAACGCAGTGTCGTGTTGGGACTAACATGTATGGTAACCAAGCATGGGTGCATTTAGAAAAGGTTGAGAAATGCATTCACTTAGCGCGGTGCCGGTTCGGCTCCCGGCCGAATCAGTGTCGCCGACCTCCGCGCAGTCTCCCGAAGAGCGGCTTTGATAGCTACGGCTACGTTGCGAACGCTTACTGTTGGATGATGTACATTGAGGCGTTATCAACTGGAGAGGATAACATGAGAATTTAAAATTTTGTTTTTTTTTTATAATTTGCAAAGTTTGTTGAACAGCTTTCGATGGAAATGTTGTTGATGGAGTAAATATTTGTAATAGAATGTGCAAAATGAGGTATCGGCTATTCTAATTATACTTTTAACAAAAAATCTCTATTTTAAAAATAGTCTCTAGCGATAGTACGAGATCATGGAGATGTTCATTATTGGCTACATTTTAAATTGTAACGAAGCAGTTTACTGTTTAAATAAATATTAAAATATTAAATATCTTCTTTCTTTTCTTTCCTTTATGAAAAAAAAATTACATCATCCGTTTACTTAGACTTAAACCAGTAATATTACTTACATACCTATTACTCTTTCTCTGTATGTTAACTATTACAAGTACATGAAACATTTATTTCAGAAGAAAACTATTGAAGGAGGTGGTCCACTATGAGCACACACGAGCACGCGGCACATCACCATTACTACTATTATTCTCCTCTATGACCTTTACCTGGACCGACTAAATACACCAGTCAATAAGTGCACTAGACAGGCAGCAGCAAGAGAAATGGTGGCAGTTTGTTATAAGTACCACCCCTAGAATCCTTATTGATGACTGTGATCGCTCTGCCCATTTTGATGCTCTGGAGGGCGATTTTTGAACCTGTAACTTAATCTTACACTGTGATATCAATTACGATTTCCCCTTTTTCTGTTATGCAGAGACACTGGTTACTTATTTTTGACATCTAAAATTCTCAAACGGTATGTGTCTTAAATATTTATAAAATATAGTGAAAAAATTAAATACCTGACCCAGCTAGGAATCGAACCTGGGTCTTTAGCAATCGGGGCTGCACTGACCATTATACTACCGGGAAGGCTGACGTAAGCACTGAATTTTTTCACTGCTTTGATTAATAATAAAATTTATTAATATTTGATGATTAATAATTTTTGCTGATTATAAATGAGCTGATGATGATGTATCTTATTCAGCAAAAAAATATTATACTCCTTAATGTATTTCATGTCAAAATCGCTTCCATGTCTATCTCTTTCCGGGAGAAGGACGGGAGAGGGAGAGTATGTATGTACAAAATAATTTCTAATCCAGCGCGCAATGTACACCGAACGTGCGTAACTCTCGCATCATTTCCACGACACATTCGCAGATCGGCTCGGAACGCTTCCCTCCAAAGAGGGTTTTTCCACGCCAGTCCCTCTCGAACCTCCGACGCGGCCGCACGCCCTACGCGCCATTGTGCTGACAAAAACATTACAGTTGTATTATTTTTAAAACATAAAGTAACAGTGCAGTGTTTGTTTTTGCATTCGTATTTGGATTTTCTGTTGTTGTAAGTAAACTTATTGTTGTTAGAGTGAAAGCTTAAGCCTATTAACCTATTTGAAAGGTGAACAAAACGGGGCTGAATGCCAGTGTTCCGTGATACATATTTGAGAGCGGATGCTGAAGGTTGCATTGCCTTCGATAAGTATAGAAATTTGTAAAAGAAATATATTTAACGCGCTTTTCTAAGCAAATTACTGGAATATAATGACTTTTTAAGTAAAGTTTTATTTAATACTAGCGGCCCGTCCCTGCTTCGCACGGGTGGACTTTTTTTTAATATAGCCTATGTTACTCAGCGCTAATGTAGCATTCTAATGGTGAAAGAATTTTTTAAATCGGTCTTGTAGTTTTTGAGTTTATTCGATGCAAACATACATACAAAATTACAAAGGTTTCCTCTTTATAACATTAGTATAGTTTTTATATAGTAGTACACTTGTTTTTATTAGGAATACGATGTTCTAGAGATTGATGAATAAATGACATTTCTTTTTTAACAGTTTTTTGGCACAATATAAAAGACATCAACTACATAGGTAACTTAGTTTATGCTAAGTTTAAGTTCAGCAAATTTTACAAAATTTACGCACAAATATTGAATCCATTCGGCCAGTAAGTCGCTATTAAAACCGCTTTGTTACAAATCATAATAAACAAAAAAAAATAAACATAAAACTCTTTCGTGAAACGAAAAGTTTTCACGCGCTAAGTCTCATGATAGCTAAGAAAAAAAAATGGTTCCCAAGAGAAAGGCTTCGTTCATGTTTGTTTATAATATTTCGGGTAACAATTGCACAGATTACATCAAATTTTTTTTGTAGTCCCACTTGAAGGCTGCGTTACATCACGCGTGCTAACGTGAGAACGTTTCGCGCGTTGAGTAAGAGACAAGTCAAATCATAATTGTAATTCGGACAATTAGAAGCGTTAAATCAAATTAAAACGCAATCTAGGCGGCATCTGGTTCCAACCAGATATTATACGAGCATGAAGGTCCTCGTTGCTTCTCACGTGTTGTCTATCACCTTGTTCTCTTCAAAGTTAAAAATAAATTAGAGGCATAGAAGAGTGGTGGTTTATGGTCCGTTGTCCATAACTATCCATAAATGAGCTGGTTATATGGTGATGATGTGATAGAGGAGACTCTATCTCTACTAAATTAGCGCTTATAAGTATAGTTAGTTACTTAAAATAACCATTTTACGAAAGAGGAATACTCTATCTCTACTTAGCGCATCTTCTTAAATTTATTTACAGAAATAAACCGTTTCACGGATCCAATCGCCTCTGTGACTTAGTGGTTCCACCAGTCCGGGAGGTCGTTGGTTCAATTCCCAGCAAGTGGTATGTTTGTACCTACTCGGTTTGTCGTCGATAGGGCTGGTTTCAAGTCCACCTACCTAACTACTCCCGTTTATTTTAAAGGTGAAGTCTCCCTGTGACTATGGAACCTTTTTAAATATACAAGGGGAAGTTACCATGAAGTGACGATTA
This sequence comes from Eudonia mercurella, assembly GCA_963082485.1. NCBI lineage: Eukaryota > Metazoa > Arthropoda > Insecta > Lepidoptera > Crambidae > Eudonia > Eudonia mercurella. The sequence goes on from OY720026.1 coordinate 17,941,291, forward strand.
TACCGAAGGAAGCGCTTCTTCCGGCAAAACTGAGGAACTAGCTATCTTATCTCTAACTGTCGGAACACAACAATGCCACTAATATTGTTGTTATGGTAAAAGACTTAGATGAGATAGTTGTAGCTAGCCACCAATTAAACCGAATACAATATATACCCCAACTGAAAATCGAACCTGGGACCTCTGGGTTTGAGAACCGTCGTCAACCCTAGACAACAGAGTCGGTTTGAAACGTTGAGCAATATCTCTTTCAATAAATGCGGCTTAAATAATGTAAACTGTTTAATTTCAATATACAAACTTTAACTTATAACAAAAATGTTGAAAAAATTTCCACGAGCAGGATTTGAACCTGCACCCTACTGACATTCCGGGTCAGGTGCTCTTCCAATTGAGCTAACGTGGTTCTAACCAGCCCGCCGAAATTATTTTTACCTTGAAAGTTTTTCAACATTTGTGTTTTTATAATTTGTTCGCAACAAAATTTGCGTTCAAAATTATTTGAACATTTAACTTATAACATTTTGTTTTAACCATCCAAATGTAATTGAATTGTAATCGTACTCTGCCTGAACGTAATCTGCCTGCAGATACAAAAATACATATTTTGACATATACGCATTTAGTCATACACACAATACACCTATCTTTTAGTACTTAGTCGTATAATTTGTAAGCATGTGAAGCACCTATGGTTAACACAAATAATTAAAATTCTTAATTAAAATCTTGACGTGCCACGAATAATGATAATCAAAGGAATATACGCATGTCCAAGTTAATCTGCGCGTTAAAAGATATCAATATAATTATCACGTAAAATCTGAGTAAATTTATAGCTTGCTTATCTTACGTTGCAAAGCTGATTAATGTATTATTGTTATTCATCTACCACCATCGATGATGATGATGATGATGAATGATAGAGATTTGTAGTGTAAACTTATAGTTCGGATTCGATGAAACGTAAGTACAAATTTTTGCCTTGACTGTGTTTGGAGAAAAAAACCAAAACCATTTACAAGTATCCAGCCATAATTCAGAGTTGCATCTTATGTTTCTTTTCTCTTAATAAATAGCTTGGTTTTGTACATTTAGTTACTTAGTATCAAGCGTTTAGTAATTCATCATAAGTTATTCCACATTAATATTCGCCAAATGATAAAATTTTAGGAAATAAAACAACACTAAGAAAAAAGAAAGAAAACAAGAAAGAAAAATTGTTTATTGATCAAGCATTTTTAAAACTAAAATTAAAATTAATCTAGTTGCCCACCTATTGGTTGCCACTAGGGTTTATGAATTCCCGGACTTTTTTCATTTAATTTAATTATGCCACGGCGTTTGGTTTTCTATGGAACCAATTAACTACTCTTCACTTTCTCGCCGACATGTCCATCTTTTGAGTTGACTTGTCGTTGCTGACGGCTAAAGATAACATAATATGCTACAGGCTGTGGGTAGGCTTTTCAGCGCTTACAGATGGAGGATTAGTAGAGTTAAGCAAACCGAGACAGCATCAACAATATTTTATTACAAAAACATTAAAAGTACAAAAGATATCACGCAAAGCTCTTCAGGACATTATTACCCATTGTTTTATTGGAAATAAACACGAATTTCTTTTACCCAAAAAAATGGTTAATAAACAATACTTTGATGGCACATTATCGTGACGTCATCGTTCGCTATCCGTCTCTGAAAGATTATTATAATTCTGACAGATATTAACATGTATTAATAAGTTTCTATGTGCCTATATTTTGCATCCTTTACGCATACTACAGGATTTTCCTAACAAGAATATATCTCTGTACATAGTAAAGTAATGTAAAGTAAACAGCCTATAACTGTCCCACTGCTGGGCAAAGGCCTCCATCATTGAAATTAAGTCAGACAATTGATGGGTAATGGCACGCGGGTTGGTGATTACAAACCCGGGCTAAGCATCGAAAAATCCGAAACACTTTATGCCCGACCTGGGAATTGAACCCGGGGCCTTCGGGTGTCGAGCCTCGCGAGTTCTGCCACTCAGCCACCGAGGCGTCTCTGTACACACGACGGCAGATCAACCTGCCCAAAACTGTCAAATTTCTACAATCAAAATTTGAACTTTATTGTTTGGTTATAAGGATCAATATTCATTGGTGATGATCACTCTGGTGATGAAGCTACATTATTACGGTCTTAAAGATTTTGCTCTAAATTTAATACAGTCATATCTTAGCGCTAGAACACAAACTGTCGATATAAATGGTACTAAATCATCTGGTTCTCATGTAAAAATGGGAGTTCCACAAGGGTCGATTCTTGGTCCTTTTCTATTCTTGATTTATGTTAATGACTTGCCATTCTTTGTAGAGAACTTCTGTGAAATTGTATTATTTGCAGATGATACTTCACTCATTTTTAATGTAACTAGGTGTAGAACTAATTATGAAAATGTAAATAAAGCTCTTTCAGAGGTACTCCGTTGGTTTACTATTAATAATTTACAGCTTAACGCTAAGAAAACAAAATGTATTAAATTTATTTTACCAAATGTCAGAAATGAACCAACTGATATTAGAATAAACGGTGATCAATTAGAATTGGTAGATTCTACAGTCTTTTTAGGCATAACCCTTGACTCAAAACTTCAATGGAATCCTCATATGTCGAAATTGGCCGGTAAACTCAGTTCTGCTGCTTATGCCATTAGAAAAATTAGGCAGTTAACAGACGTTGAAACTGCTAGAACAGTTTATTTTAGTTATTTTCATAGTATCATGTCGTATGGCGTCCTACTGTGGGGAACAGCGGCTGATATTGAAACTATATTCATTCTACAGAAACGAGCGATAAGAACAATCTATAAACTAGGATCACGAACTTCCTTAAGAAATCTTTTTAGGGAGATTGGTGTCCTGACAGTTGCATCTCAATATATTTATAATTGTATAGTTTTTGTACGTTGCAATATCAACTCCTTCACTAAACATGGTGACGTACACAATTTCAATACTAGAAATAAGACAAAACTTGTAATGCCACTGTTCAGGTTACAAAAGGTTCTTGGTTCTTTCTTGGGGCAAGGTATACACTATTACAATAAAATACCAAGTACTGTACTAGATTTACCTTTAGATAAGTTTAAAAAACATGTGAAATCTTTATTACTCATAAAAGGTTATTATACAGTAAAAGAATATTTAGATGATAAAACAGCCTGGTTATAATAAAAACACATTATACTCTATTTGAATCATCATAATAAAATTAATTTATATAATTTTTATACTGATATGATAGCCTTTATCAACAGTGTCCTACAGATAACAAACAGCGTTGCGTTAAATAGATCACTAAGTTTTTATTTAGAGTATCTTGAGTGTGTCATGCTCTCTTTACTGTCTCTGCGGTGGTGGCGTGTGCGTCGGGTCGTTACGTTCCCTAAAATATGGTTGAGTGAAGCGATGGCTGATTCATATGTCATACTCGTGAACGGGTGCCGCCTGTGGAGGCTGGTCTGCTCACGCATACTTATCTTATTTTTAGTATTATTCACTATAATTTGACTTTGTTTTTCTTAAACAATTTTTTACTTTTACGATAGTACTGTAGTGGTACTGTATGACATTGTGGAAATTGCAACTGTTACCTGATGCAAATTTGTTAACGTATATTTTTTATTTTGTGTTTTTTTTTTTTTTTTTTTACATGTTGTGGTTGTCTTTTTTGTGTTTATTGTAATGGAAAGTGTCCTGCTATGATAGGGCATTTTCCAATATTTTTGACGCTGTAAGGGAGAAAAGAGCTGGACACTTGCTGAGTTTCTTGCCGGTTCTTCTCAGTACAAGATCTCCCGCCCAGAGTAGACTTACGAACCGTTGGCATAGTGACATTCATAAGAGCTACTTGTAGCCTAAACTGAATAAATGTTTTTGAATTTTGAATTTTGAATTTTGAATTGGATATCAATTTGACAGATTTGGATAGGTTGATCTGCCGCCGTCTGTACATACTCCATAATTAATGTAAATGTTTCTGGCTTTACTTAGTACCTACAACTTCCAAAAAGGGAATACAATCTGCGCCACACAATCCGATTTCCGATGCGCCTGCACCGGTCGTGTTGGGCGACGATATGTATGTAATTGCGTTCTTTGTTTGCCAATTAGTTCGTTGACACAACCAGTGTCACGTTGAAGCTGATGGTAATAGGGTGACTATTCTGAATATATGAATATTGATTTATAGAGCCGTGTATGTATTGAACTTCGTGTTGTATACGAGTTTTCTTTACTATTCATAAGGCCTAAACTATTTAATATACAAACGCATTATGTTATTTAGAGCTGTTCATGAAACGCCTCGAATGGGCTATCTTATCTCTTATGGGTTTGTTATCAGACGCAATGGAATCGTCTTAGAATATTATATCATATTATTAATTGATTATCCTAAATAATGGCTTCGCGTTTAGCATTTAGCCAATTTCAAGTATTTTTTATTATTACTACGGTAAAAAGAAATTAAAATGGGGTCTGTGAGACACGTGTTATTACGGGAAGAACTCGGGTGAAACTGTATTATTGTTACTAGTTTGCTACACAAGTTTGACACTTGGTGGCGTATTGCTTCAATCCTTAACTAAATGTAGTTTAGTTTAATTCGACCGAATAGTGGTGAAAACTCGCTTTAATTTTTGTGGTAGAATTATTTTGTGACGTGTGCATAGAATTATTTTGTGTGTGTTAGTGCATTAGCACTGACAAAGTTGAAAAGCGACCAAATATGATGGTATAATGTATAGCTGTCAATGAGAGTGAAAACGAAATAGTACACAGTACACGCCCATAACAAACTGTCAATTTTCCTCAAAAGACTTTGAACTCTATGACTTAGGGTTACAGTTGAACATTTATTGAAGACATTTGTCAGGTTAGGATATAGTCTGATGAGCAGGCGTCGGTACAATTGATCGAAATCGCTATCCAATCTTCTGGAAGATCTGATAAGCACGATAGCAGTGTGCTTCTGAACTATTGTGATAGTTTTGTAGGACTCAGATTTGAAAAAGTTTTGTAAAAATTTAAAATTTAAACAAGCAAATTATAGGAAATAGTGTTGCCGCTATAAAGCTAAGTGTAACAAACGCCATCGTCGTTCGATTTCTTCTCTTAACGTTACAGAATAGACCGCGAGACACAGTATAGAATATTAATTAACGAAACACGTTTGGAGACGTCCTCAAGACAGCTGATTTATAACGTGGGTGACATTTTTTTTGTTATTAATGATGACATTCTATTTGTAAGAGGAGACGGGCCTCCACGTTTCGTTATGGATGCGGTGTTGGTACAGAGTTCAAAATACAAAGGTGACTGGCCATGACGTTGGATTCAAATCTGTTCATTCAAACCGTCTTCTGTTAAAAACGTTGATTTCATAAAAATAATAAAACGAAAGTTTGTTTATTCGTAACAATGCAAATTATAATACAAATTATAAATGGACGATGGGACGATACGAAACGGGCAGTTGTCCAGAAGGGAAGTACCCCAAAAAAGTATCTTACAGCATGAGAAACACTACAACTAACTTTTAAAAAATGTAGTACAAAAAAAAAAACGGCACGTAACAGAGAACGAATAAAAAAGGAAAAGAGTTCATAAAACTTGATTGCAAACTCATTGCAACCATTACCATACAAATTATCACAATATGCTAGTAATTTTCACAGATGGAGGCGTTTGAAGCTCTAATTTAAGAAATTGTATTTCATCTTTATCTTGAATGCAATAATAATAACTACTTCCATAAGTGTTTTGATTTCACTGCGTGGTGCAACATTGTAAGTGTTGCATATATCCTTGGCTTTGCTCAATAATATAATATACCGTTTATAGAAGATCTGACATCACTTTACGGAAGTAATAACCGTGGTAGTGACTGCTGCGATATTCCTCCTACAGCTCTTACTTAGGTAAATATATTAACTCTGCTGTAAATACAGACACATCAATAGAATTTTAATTGTTTGTAGGACGGATCTGGCATTACGAAAGGTTAAAATGTGTATTTATGACCAGAGTGCCTAAGTGCAAAACTTTAACTCTAATAGTATGTCACCAGGAGAAGCTTCTTCAATGCCTTAGTAATTCACGTTTTCGTTAAGGCGAAAGGTAAGGCACACTAGCGCCGCTAATGGATTTAATTTGATAACTGCTAAGCTGGATTTTTTTTTCAAACATTGCGGACCTTCCGACACTAGGCAAACATCTATTATTTAATAATTGTGCACTACTTTTAGGTTTGTTTTTGTATTCATTCGCTAACACCAACAGTGGCCATTGTTTGTGAATAAATGCGAAAATGTCACTTCCGGATAAGTAAGCTGTAATATTTAAGATTGACGAACAACAACAACGCTTGCTTTTTTAATTTTTCAAATGCTTTATACGGATCCACTCATGTTTAATTCACACATAATTTTATGCTGACATTTCGACTCCTTTAAATAGTCTGAAATCATAGGGAAGGCTTTCTGTTTCATTCCAATGTATAGTGTATGCGTATATTTTAGAAAATAATACTTAAAAATCTATTAATCACATAGATAGACAATCACAGTAAAACCATGGTCTGATAGGTATTGGATGTGTTTTTATCCAAGCTGTGAATATGAGTTCACGTCCCATTCATAAAATTTTAAAAAGAACTATAGCAAAAATAGGTTAAATAGATGTTTCACGTATTCCTGAATATGGTGGTAAGCGTATAATCTTGTTCTAACGCAAACTCGTGCACTTTCTAAGCTAGGAAGAGCACGAAACAACGGCGCGTCTACATTACTCGCGAAAAGTGAAATTATCGAGAAGCGGCAAATGTTATTGTTATTCCAGCATTGTTATTTTATTTTAGGAAGCCATCTCTTCATAGTCTATCTATTTTCTTTATCTTCTCTCTATCTTTATATTGTGTTACAGAAAGATACCTGTCACAGTTTTTATTTTTGTGTCGTTTCTGTACGGAGTGACACATAATGGTGTTTTATGAAAGTTTTAATGACTGTCCTCTTTCAGTTCTAAGAAGCTAATAATAGTAAGATATAAATATAATATTATTATTTAAAGTTAATATTAAATAGTTTAAAACTTTATTTTTTTATTTCGTACCAGTGTTTATATGCTTTTAAAATAGTAAGTGTTTTTGTATAGGCTATGACGATGCCTGCCATATAACCCAATATGAATATTTAATCAGATTTAAAATAATAATTAACACGGAGCTCCGTCGCTCTGATTATTATAGCCGACGTTTCAATCCTTTTGGTTTGTCACAGAACGAAACTTTAACGTAGTGTTTAATTTTAATATATACCTAAGTACTCCAATTTCAAAGTTTTTTAGAATCTTCAGAACGCCTTTTAGCTGTGGAAAAAGTAAGTTTACCACCTCTGTGGTCTAGTGGTTAAAACCACCGGTTTAGAACCAGAGATCCCGGGTTCGATTCCCAGCGGGGGTAATAACCTACTTTTTTTCTACAAGCAGACTTTGTAAGCAACAAAAAGTTTCATGCTTCACAACTGGGTTGAATTTCACACTCTACATTATTTTTTGTGAACTTATTCGCTTATTAGTGCCGGTTCAAAATGTTTTTTTTTTAATTGTCATTAATACTAACAACGTCATTCGTTCGGATCGTCAAACAATTCGTCGCAATATTTTGATATTGAAAGACGTGGATAATCTTACACTCAATTTTAAAGAGATTTGTCGTTGTTTGCATGTTCGGGGTAATCTCTAAAGGTACAAGACCGATTCTAAAAATTCTTTCACTAATAGAAAGCTAGGTACACTGTCACTTAGTAACATAGGTTACATTTATATGGGTTAAATGCAATGTCCTCGTGGGTACGCAATAAAGACTTTGAGACAAATAAATACCGACCTAGTCATATCTGTATCATATTTTGTAAGTTTTTACATATCATGAAATTCTTAACTCTTGAATGAAGCGGAAGCTCATGCTGAGACAGGGTTAGTTGACATACGACTCTTCCTTTCCTTTTTTATTTTTTTATTATTTTAGTTTGCTCTTTTCTTTTGTCCTATGTATTGTCTACTTCATTTCTATTCTTAACCATTTTATTTATTTTGTTTTATATTTTAATAGGGATAACATATACATGATTTGTACAAAAGCTTAAATTACTTTAAAACCAATAAAAACTATCCACATTATAATAATATTGGAGATAATGTGTTTGTTAATAAATTTTATATTTCAATATATATTTTTTACATGATAATCTAGGCCCTCCAATTATACTCCCTCCCTTTTAAGGAAGGCAGCTGGCAAATTTAAATTTCAAGACGTCTCCCAGTAGATTCCGGTCCAGAGTTCGCGGGACGAGTTGTTTCGTTATACATATTATAAAAGCGCTGAAACTCAGCCGTCCATAAATTTGCGACTGCTTCATGATGCTAGGAGTTGTGAAGTGGCACTTGGTTGGGACCGGTTTCCATAAGTTCGTTTGAACAACTGCGCCTCTGCCTCGGGGACTCATCATATCGTTACTGTCTCCTTTACTTGCCCACACAATTTACCTACCTACTTACTTATACTACATACTTACTGTTTGTTGTCATTTATCTGTGATATTTTTTGTACAAATAAATGTAAATGAACAAAACAAGATGGCAGCGATTATAAGAGCTTTTTTATTATTATATTTATTATTGGTTTACCAAACCGGTCTGTACACAGAAAAAGCAAAATTGTATAGTTCATAATAATACAAGCAATGAGTGAAACACAAAATAAATAACATAAATATACGCTAACTTAATCTAGAACTAAATTACGATAAAAAGCTAAGGAATTAAATTGATAGAAGTGATGATAATTATAAGAGTTGTATAAATAATAATACTAAGACATTTACCTAATCCTATTGGGGCAGAGCGTGATGGGTTATGTGCCTATGAAGGGTATATCCCCCATATAGAATATACCTATATTGATGAAGATTTGGTGGTTCATTATTGTATTAAGATTTAAATGTGACTTGAAATAAATAAAATAATAAGTTTTACATTGCACATTTTATTATTCTGAGTTGATATTCGTTGATATTCGTTAAGTTGAAGTTCGTAAGAATTGTTACTGTAAGGTCTTACTTTTTAAACAACTTATAATCTACTGCATATGCTTCTGTGCGTGCGTTTAGATCGAACTCACTGAGCAAGTAATCACTACGTTATAAGAGTCGGCACTTCATAACTAGCCGTTTTCACAATTATGTACGTAGTTTCTACCAACCTAATAAATAAAATCGTACTACCAACATAAGCAGGAAATGTCAAAAGAATAGTGAAGTAGGTACTTTGCAAACTGAGCATAATATCGATATCGATAAAAAAAAACTTCGTAGCGTCTATACCCATTAACCTCAAATATTTCATACGTTGGAATAAAAGCAGGCGATAAATCCCATCACAACATGCCAGCAAAATATATATTTATCTAAAAACAATCTAAAACTTTTCTCCTGATGACATGCAATGAAAGAATTACCGCTTGTATTTTTTTAAATAAAAAAGTCAGTTAAAGTCAAATATTTTTTATTTAAATAAACTTTAGAAAAGTGCTTTTGAATCGTCCAAACATTTTTACCTATTACCCATATCATCTGTAAAAAAGTAATGAAAATATCAAATTCATAGAACGAAACTTGGCAAAGTACTTGGTAAACTTGGGAAACTAAAATCACCTCCTGGCATGTTTTCATAATGAGTACTCGCTTTAGAAGTCGATGCTGGACAATTCATTGAAATATCTGCAAGAAATGAATAGCAATATTAAGACCAAATATTAGTGTCATTGGAAAGTCACTTACTAAAGTAAGAAAGTTTGAATCAATTGTTATTTAGGTACCTATTTTATGCTTTTTAAACGTGTGCAGTCTTTCCTCAAATTGTGTCACATTTTCATGAGGCGTTCTTGATTTAGAAGTAGATGGCAGACAATCGAGTGATATATCTACAAATAAAATATAATAAATATCAGATGTTAAGACTGTCAGCGTCATCGAAAAACCAACTTGTAAATAGCTTAAAGTGTTCAAAATGTTCCTATTTTGCGTTTTTTTTAATTATGTGCTGTGGCGTGCCACTCTGAGCTTCTGCTTTAGAACTAGATGCCGGAAAATTAAGCAAAATACTTGCTAGAAAGTATAACAATTTCATTTTATGTACGGCAAATGACCACACAGTACACCTGATGGTGTACTGCGAATTTCGTGCAGGTATATAAAACGCAAAATTACCTTTTTCTTCTCCAGCTTACATATAGGGAAATTTGCAAGAATTTCATCAGAAAGCTGTGTTTACCTTTAATGTAGGATAGGCATTTCTTTTTAATCTATTACCCTTTTTGTTGAACATTTTACGAGGAAAGTGATCGCCATATATAAACTTATTAACATTTAACTTCTTTATGGGTATATAGACCAAATCCTCATTACCTGTATATTTTTGTATATACCCACAGTCGACATCTAAAATAAATAAAAATATCGATAAGCACAGCACTAGGACAATGTAAAGTTTATAAATAAGGAACTAAAAAATAACCCGAATTTTCTTCTAATTGTTACTTTGACACATATATTTACCGATATTACCACTTATTAATAACACTGTTTTTACTCAAATTGACTTAAAACTTGGAATACACTACAAAACTTACCTGTTTGGGGAAGTAACTATTACCTAATCTGTGGTTTGGGTCAAGCGGGAATCTAGCCAATAATATATCCTTACTCAACTTTCTCAATCTTTGAATACCACAAATTTCACACTTACGCAAAGATTTGCCACCCATAATGTAATTTTACCACGTTTTTTACAGTTTTTAAACTTCCGAGCTGTACAAAACACACAAATATTTAAACAGAACTACAATGGCACCATAAAGAAACTTTGAATGGCGCGTTACATGCTGGCCAACATGACCATACCGTATAATGCGACTAAATTAGCGTGTTGTGGCTGGTACAATAAGACAGAACGTTTTATTAACTTTGTTCATTGGTAGGATTATTTCGTAATTTAATGTTGGCACAAAGTACGTTCATAATTCCATACAATATATTTTTTATATGAAGTGTCGACCCCCTGATCGAACTGGTTTTGTGAGCCACCACAAGCCAATTTATAGCGAGTGTTATCTTCGAAATTTAAATATATTAGTCGTAATTTAAATGTTTTGTCGTTAATCGATCTCAATTTGGTGGCCATTATTTATTTTGATGTTTACTAATGAGGTTTTAAGTTTTTTTGGAACGATTAAAAAAGATGAGAACACTAAAGTAGTTAGCACAGCCGCAAATTTTTGTTTACTAAACAACTGAACTTTTGAAAGCCTCCCACGCAACGGCCTTCTTTGTCTGCGCCAAGTTTTATTTATTTTTTATCGATTTAGTCTGCTGTATACAGGGTGTTTAATAATACCTGAATAATCCAGAATATTACAGGCTGATAGGGTACCGTGAACCCCGGAAAATTTAATTTTTATTAGAAATTTATTAGCATACCTGAAAGCACTTAGAACATGGTCGAGATATTGAGGTTGTTTGTTAGTAAGTAAAATTGTAAAGTGAAAACCCCTTGTCCAGCTGAACAATGTAGTTTTTGGTCGTCAAAATCATGGTCCAACGAAGACAGAAGTTGAAACATGTCACGGATGAACAAACTTAATGTAATAAATATAAATTACGTTTTTGAATGGAAAACTAAAACTACGTTATATGGGTGAGACTTGAGAGCATCGTGATAACAAAACATTTCAGGATTATACATACACCTATTACCAAACACCCTGTATTTAGCCATTAAACCAAATAGACGTTATAAAATGCCTTTTTTCAGTTCTACAATATCAAGGAGACAGAGGAGGTCAGTGACGCCGTGGTATTACGTTCTATGCAACGATCGCTAAAATGAAGCGACCTTGGACGAGATTAATACTCGGATTGGTGTGATTATCATCCGTCTTCCTTTTATAACAAGCTGTGTCTCAGTGAAACTTAAAAAAAATATCAAGATAACATAACCATCACTTAATGGCGTGCGTGACGGTGACAAAGTTTAAGTAACACGTAGCATGACTTCTTTAGAATAATGTCCTTTTTATAAGACATTACTCGCGACACCGCCCGTGTGAATTTGAGATCTAAAAAAAACTTTTTTAATTATTATTTTAAAAAGTTTTTTTTAAAGAAGTCATGCTACTTGTCTCCGTCACGCAAGCCATTAAGAAAACTTACAGCTAATACATAAAATAAAAGTGTTTATAAATTAAATACAGCCAATTACAAGTTTCCGCTTATAGCTTAATACAGATTAATATAGATTACTTAATCTCTTCGATTTTCGATGGAAAATGGAAAATGTCGGTAAGACTTTTTTTTTTACAAAAAGAGGTTATTATTATTAGATTGTTATAAGATTAGATAGATTTATAGATATAGGAGATAAGTTTCGCGGAGTGACGACTCGTGTGCTGTAAGCAGTACAAGGAGTATTACACAAAGCAGTACGCAGCCTTTCGTAAGATGTCTACCATGCTTATTGTTTAACTCGTATCTCGAACCGGTTGGGGAGCTTTTCACTAGTGCAGTTTGCGTTAACAACTCAACATGCAGTGCGGTTGCAAAGCTTTTGAACGTAAACTTGCTCGATTGGAGAGGTTGGAGTTAGTGACTTGCTTGCAACTTGGTAGTGAGTCAGGGGTCAGACACATAATAATAGATATAGGCATGACGCATGCGTCTACTGTGAATCAGGATTCGATCCTGAGAATGTCTCTTCGTACTTGTTATTCTTTTGTAGTGATTGATAGCGCTCTTTGCATTCATTGAGACTTAGCAATTATCTACAAGTTCAGTCAAGTGAATCTTGGATGTTTGTAAATTAAAAGTTTTTTAATTGTTTATGATGTTGATATTTTTTTAAATCTTGATAACCATAAACAACTATAAGAAGTTTCCAATGATCGCAAATGGTTGGTTTTTTTTATGGAATTGTTTTCAATGAAAAGAAGGCATAATAATCAACATTACTGATGCTCAGGCGTTTTATGTTTATAAATTGCTCCTGCAAATATTGTAACACATAAAAATAATTTTTTGTGTCAATCATTTCGTAGATGACACAATAATAATAATGAAATAATACTTACGGTACAATATCTACACATTTTAACAACTAGTTAAGTATATTTTGTTATTATAGAAAACGTCAAAATTTTAAATGTAACTTTAAATTATAGTACATAGGTAATAATAATTATAGTAAATAACTAAGGAGAATAGGATTAACGAATATCTTAGACACTGATATTCCTGATTACACCGAAGCAAAATTAACTAAATTGAAGCTTTCAAAAGTCCCTTAATAAATCTCAATCAAGAAACAATCTTATCTGAAGTTAAGGAACAAACTTAAACTCAGGGCTGACAGATTGTATAATTGGATACAAAATGTGTATAATATGGTTATCTTGTATCCTTTGTGTAGAGTAGATTGCCTTGTACGAGTATAATTGGATACTTGCAAATAAACATACGAATTCAAATGTTAAGTAAACTTTGGGAAGTATGGCAAATTTTATCCTTCGGGAAATCAATAATATATATTCATTACTAAGTAGTTGACAATTCCGAGTGAAGTAGGTGCCACCTTCGTCGGCCTTATCATCATTTGTAAGGAATAAAAAAAATTCATGACAAAAAAATATTTGCATTGCAATAGACTATAATTCCCAAATTTTTTGTTACTTGGTAAAAAAATGTTTGGTTATATATAATTTCAAGGACCAGCGCAGCGGTATAAATAACGTCGGCTTGGCAGCCCTGCTTAAACTTCCCTAGCTTACAATAGACCACGGCTGGGCTTGACATCAATCTCGTGAATAATGCCTAACTTCCGACCGAGGGCACCCTTTGCACGTAATTAACGCTATTAGGGTGAAAACTTACATCTTATAAATTTATTACATTAGTTTCTAAAAGAAGCCCATTTTTTGTCTATGGTATCTGTGCAATCAATTAACTAGTTAAGTAGTAACTAGTCTACATACTGTCCCACTGCTGGGCAAAGCCATCATTGAAATCAAGTCATCGCTAAAGTATTAATGACTACGCTTACCAAATCCAATTTGGTGATCACAAACTCCTGGGAATTGATTCCAGGTCCTCCGGATAATGGACCGAGTAACTACCGTCATTAACATCCGATCATAATATTTTTACAAATACTAAAGATCAGTTAAGAAGTAGGCAAGCTATTATAAAATGTTTAAATCATTTTTAACGCAAATTTGCGTTGCGTTGTTGACATTGAATGGGCGCCTTTGGCTTTCAAAGTAAAAAGTAAATAGTGTTGAATAATTTCGGCGGGCTGGTTAGAACCACGATAGCTCAATTGGAAGAGCACCTGACCCGGTATGTCAGAAGGGTGCAGGTTCAAATCCTGCTCGTGGAAATTTTTTCAACATTTGTGTTTTTTTTACCTGGTTAGGCTTAGTTTCAGGCTCCAGTCTCCCCACATAACTTTATTATGTACCTACACCTAAATGTAAAACTAGATATTAAGAATAAGTTATGTGGAAGGTTTTTGATATCGTTTCGATCTCTTTTTTTAGTGAAGAGTAGGCAAATGACTCCGCTGTCACTTTTGTTTATTATTTATGTACATAGGGACAGCGGGAAGCGACTTTGTTTTATACTATGTAGTGATTATTATCTCTGGCACCTAGTACCTAGAAAAAGATTTCAGAAAGTGAAATATAAAAAGATCTTATTACAGAACTTTATCGAGTTTCAAAAGCTGAACTGTTGGAAACAAAATTTTTAATGGATCTAGCTCACTCGTGTAACTTGGATGTTTAACTTTTACTAACGATAATAGAAATCTAAAAGCAAACCTTTAAGTCGATGGAATCAATTAAAACTCCTCGGAAAATATTGTAAATTGAAAACAAAATGGTTCTTGATCAGGAATGTCATACGAAATATATAATTTGTCTGTCTAGTTTTTAATATTTAGCGGGAAGTAAACAGTTAAAATTTTGTCTAAAATTTGTGTTTTGACGAAAAAGAAAACAAAAACGTTGAACATTAAAAAGTGTATGAGGAAGGATAAACGCGCTGCGTTACCACCATATGCATATAGAACCCTCCTTGGGTTGTTGGTAATTCCAGTGGTGGTTTACCCGCCACCGCCCGGGTGACCCAGGGTGCTTATCCTGTTTGTCAATATGCACGGGGTCCTTAAGGCGAAGAGTAAGACACACTAGCGCCACCAATTAATAATTTGACAATTATTAGTAATTAACTGGATTTTTTTTAAACATTGCGTACCGTCCGATAACAGGAAAACATCCATAGTATTTAATTTAATAATTGTGCACTACTTTTTGTTGCGTGGTTTATTCACAAAACGGGCTATCGCATTTATTCACAAACAATGACCACTTTTGGTGTTAACGAATGAATACAAAAACAAATCTATAAGTAGTGCACAATTATTAAATAATAGATGTTTGCATAGTGTCGGAAGGTCCGCAATGTTTGAAAAAAAATCCAGTTTAGCAGTTATCAAATTAAATCCATTAGCGGCGCTAGTGTGCCTTAACCTTCGCCTTAACTCTCTTAGGCGCCTTTTACGACACCCACGGGAAGAGTTGGGTAGGTGCTGTTCTTTGCGTACGACACCACACTGACGGACGGAAGGAAAAATGGGTAGGTGACTAGATGCTATTATTTGCGTCTGTAACACACGTCCACACGTCCACGCGGAAGGGAAAAAAATGTGAGTCCATTAAGTTTGCACTCTGCAATATATGTTTGCCGTCACGCTGCTGTCGTGGTAAATAATTGGAGTGCGGGGGCGGTGACGCGGGTTTCCGACGAGCCCCTCGCACTTGACCCATATAGGTGCCAGGGATTGGGGCGACCGGCGACCCAGTGGGCTCGACCCGCGGTTATGCCACTCCGAATTACGATACGACGATTATTACGATCGTTTTGGAGTGTTTTACTGTTACGGTGTTAGGAAATACGCGATGCCACAGGCTTTATTGGCACCGAAAAGGTTTTTATAAGTATTTTCTATTTAAATTTATTTTTTATTGAATTATACTGTGAAAGACAGTGTTTGAAAAGTAAAATTAATCTTCTATGTGTAACATTGTGTTATTTATTTATTATTTTTAATTAATTGCATACCTAACCAAAAATTCTTTTTTTTGTCTGAAAGAGATTGCTTGTTAGCAATTAGCCGAATATTTTGACTATAAGTATAGTATATAAATATAAATGTGTCACAATATACCTGTCTTTGTATCTTTATAGGCAATAAAACTGTCTCATTATTATAGATCGATAGAGGCAAGAGCATTCCCTAGATGCAAACACACAGGGAGAACCGGGCCATAAACCACTACGCGGGCCAAGCGCCGGGCAGTGGTTGTTAATAACTGCTAATTCAGCCAGGACCAACGGCTTTACGTGCCTTCCGAAGCACGGAGCCCGCAAATCACTAGTTCAGAAGTACAAATTAACTCTCAAAAGCCAAGGATTGGGCCAAAAGATCCTATACTATACTCGTTTAGTACAAGACCATTCATTAATATTCTTTGAATGATGAAATCCAAACAGTGTTCATTAATCTAATCAACTATGTTGTACGCAACCGCAATGCTACATTCCACACAATTATGCGTGATCCACGATCCACAATGAAGTGTGTGTCTTACAATAGAAATGACAAGCGTCGTTAAAAACACAAAAGGAGTTATTACTAAAAAGTATTTTATTTAACTAGGTATGCAAACTATTTATATTTTATGAACAGCTGTAACTCTACTCACTACTACTCTACGTCATGCCGTTATTTTACTGTAGATATATCTGTAATGGAAAAATAATAGTCACGGTTTTAGAATGTTCTGTAAAACCAGTAATAACCACTGAGACATAGTTATTTGTATCTGTGTTCAACTCTGGCTTTAAATATTTTCATGTAAGCATACATTCACTGAAAACGCAATCAAAAAATTATCTCGATTCCGATACATTTTTAATAAAAATGTGGGTCTTACTACTGCAACATCACTCGGACTTCTTGAGACTATTTAAAAGATGATGAATCATGCAATGTACACGAACACGTAATAATTAAAAATATAACATTATCCAACAGAAACACAAATGCACAAACAAATACTGCATCATCTGCAATCACACAGTTCACTTCCCAACCATACTCTTGCCTTGCAGAAAGCATCTAAGTATAAGTAGTATTGCAGATAGTCATACCAGATAGTTATTTAAAACCAGAACCCATTGAGAATTAACCCAGAGAGGCTAAATAGTTCAAAGTCAAAACTAAAAAAAGGTACGTGAAAAATGAAAGCATTCAAAAAAGAACAACACACAAAATTATGTATGTCATTTGTTTTAACAATGGCTGTGTCGCGTTTACATGGTCGACGCTTTTGACATTCCCAGATAATTTATGCTTCCGTAGAAGGTATGTAGGTACAGAAAGCCACGACCTAAATGGTGATTTATTTAAAGGTTTTAAAGGGTCGGTATACTACGGGCTATGGTGACCGCTCACCATCAGGCGGGCTGTATGCCTCAATGCCACCTTAGGGCTCTTTCAATTTAGACGTTTCGTGTCGGACCGCTGCCGTGCGGTTTCATATTAAACGCCAGCCGCACGACAGCCGCACGACAGCCGCACGACTGTCTTAATATGGAACGCAATGCAAACGTGCAGTCTTCCGATAATAAACGTGTAAATTAAAAGAGCCCATATAGTGGTATAAAAATATATTTTTTTAATTATCATACTGTCAAGCACATTGCCTTCATCTCACCTGATGTTAAGTGATGATAGGCCAATGGTGGAAGCGCACTTTACCCGGGATCCTCAACTACTGAGGCACTAGCTATCAACATATATATATCACAAACATTGACATATTTAGATAAGATAGTGGTAGCTAGCCAGGCGGACAAACAAGTCATTGATGGCTTGTTATGGCGATAGACTAAGATAAGATGGTGGTAGAGCCAGGCGAACTTCAAAACAAGTCAACCACGTATATTTACATTTACATATTACCGGGCATCTAACCCGGGACGTCTGGGACTGAGATCGGTTAACCACTAGTCATTCGACCACAGAAGCGGTTAATGTTTATATTCTCATGGTCGAAAGCAGATTTTGTGTTCACCGATGCAATGAATAAGCGTCTAACGGGAAAAGTCAGCAAAACACAATACAGCATGGATCGAGAAGTTCGTATAGATAGTGACTGACTGTTTTTAATCTCTACATTTTTTTTTCATAGATGTAGTGGGAAGCAAGTCGACGTTAATAGATAGCCTTATTATTAAGCTGACCTGCACAAGAAGAATGAATTTAATTAATCAATGCCTTCTTTTTTACGGCCATGCAAAGATCCGTTGTGTCATTAACATTATTGATTTGAATATAATAGGAAGTCAGTCGATATCAAAAAGCTCTAAATCTGGCCAATGAGATACGGCTATGGTCGTTTTAAAATTGCAGAATCGAAGTTGGGATATGAATGAAAGAGACAAAAACTCATGGACATAATAAAAAGTGTATTCGACGTTCTACTGTACTTTGGAAATTAGTTAGTGATACGGTTCCATTCGGGTTTTGGTAACATTAGCCGCTCTGGTTTCCGAGCTGGAGACGGGATCGAGTTGCGACCGCGGCCATTCGTCGCAGACACTAGTTTCATTTTCTAATCACTTTTCTTTATTAATCAATACAAGTCAAATGAAAGGGCAGGTGAATTAATCAGTAACTTAATTGTAAATTGGTGTCTGACCTTTTCGCCTTTTTTAAGATCATTATAACTATATGGACTTCCATCCTCATCTCTTCCACCTCATTTATCACAAATCATCTTTTATTTGTCATATCAAAATATTCCTGGTTGACGTTATTAGCTACTAATATTTTATTTTAAATCTTGAGTTCATGGTTTGTTTGATTAAGCTTTAAAAATGTGCAGACCCTTTCACTTATTTAGCTGTTTGAGTATTTGTCTCAAAAATTCAATTTAAAAATTTATGCATAGGTTATCTAACATGTCGGTACTTCAGTCATACTCATAGTAATGAGGAAAGTATCTTAGTCTGTCGCCACATCAGCAATGTAGGTAGAATTGTTGTATTCAGACAATCAGAGATAAGAAGTCGGTCTGTCAATATTTGGGGATCCTTGGTGAAATGCTTTTCCACTTTCGACTTGATCTCTACTTACCATTAGTTGAGATGAAGGTTCACCAGTTGTGGAATATAAAAAAAAGTCACATCAGTACTATTGTATAGGCTTTACCATCGGTTACTACTGTCAACGGCTATAATTATGTTACATGTCAACAAACGCCAAGTATTAAATTCATGTTTTTTTAAATTAAATTTTCATAAAATGTTTTAAATAATTATAACGCCAATTTTGTTGCGAAACAAATTACAAAAACACAAATGTTGAAAAAAAATTTTTTTTTAAAACTTTTTTGAAAAAATTGAAATGAAATCCTGCTCGTGGAAATTTTTTCAACATTTGTGTTTTTGTAATTTGTTTCGCAACATAATTTACGTTATAATTATTTAAAACATTTTATAATAGCTTGCCTACTTCTTAACTGATCTTTAGTACTTATTTGTAAAAATATTATGATCGGATGTTAATGACGGTAGTTGTTGACATTGAATGGGCGCCTTTAGCTTTCAAAGTAAAAAGTAAATAGTGTTGAATAATTTCGGCGGGCTGACCCGGTATGTCAGAAGGGTGCAGGTTCATATCCTGCTCGTGGAAATTTTTTCAACATTTGTGTTTTTTTTAAATTTTCATTTAAAGTAGGTAGTAATGAGATAATGCCTTGTCCGCATGTATGCACTCAATCTGATCGGCTTATGGTGTGTGTGCTACGGTTCAGACAGGCTTAAGGCAGGCGAGGGGGCTGAGTGGAGTCGTCTCGCTCCGAGTACCGGCAATTTCCTCACTGGCATCCTGCCAAACTCACTGTGTAGGCATTTAGTACTTTAATGGTAGGACTACCATTAACTTCGGTACGAGATTAAAGTAATGCGACAGGATAATATCATAATATGTCGCCATAACATCAATGTTAGTAGCAATGTTGTGTTCCCACTTAGAGATAAGATAGTCAGTGCCTCGTAGTTGAGGATTCTGGATGAAGTGCGCTTCCTTCGTGCCTTATCATAACTTAACATTAACAAAACATCATGACCAGCTTATTTTTATGTCCCCACTGCTGGGGCACGAGCTTTCATAAATGGAGAATAGGCCATAAACCACCACGAGGGCCCAGTGCGGATTGGTGGTTAATGCAGCCGAGACCAACGGCTTTACGTGCCTTCCAAAGAACGGAGGATCTCGAGATGATACATTTTTGATCACCCATCTGATTGCCGGCCTTTGCGATAGTTGCTTAACCTTAGCAATCGCAGACCGGGCGCGTTAACCACTGCGCCATCGATCTTCTCTAATACAAAACATAAAATCATATAAAACTGCGGTTAAATACCAACAACTTCTTTTTCTATAACATCGGCATCGGCAGCGAATAATTTAGAATGTTATTTTATTATTTTTCATTGCCATAGACTACTTTATTAGTCAATGATAATGCTGAATTGATTACGTTTATTCTTATAATCTTAACATAATAAAACTTACTTTCTTTATCATTATTTACGATAACTTGTTATTACAATAAAGCGATTATATTAGCTGCTTTATTGTAATAAGAAGTTATCGTAAACCATGATAAAGAAAGTACTTTTATTATGATTATACGACTAAACGTAAAAAATAATACAAACAGCATTGTCATGGACTAATAAAGTAGTCTATGTGAGATGAAGGCCAATTGCTTACATGTGAAGGAATTAACAAAATGTATATTTTATATGTCAATTAATTCGAGTAGATCCGTATAAAGTGTTTGAACGAAACACGTTCAAATTGGAACATTTATGTGTTGTGTTCGCATAAGCAATAACATCAAAACAATGAGGGTAAACGATGGTTTTGTTTTATATTTTTGTGTTTTTGTTTCTGTAGTGAATTATCATAATCACAAGCGAGACTTCAAAATCATTGTGCGAACAATTTGGTGATTTTTCTTTCTTAAAGAGCTAGACAATTCAAAAATATTTGTTTAATATTAAGGTCACAAGATAGGAAACGGAGTCAATGCAGCACCTACTGTGTGACTGCGACTCTCTGGCTAGGAAAAGAATGGGACTCCTGGGGTCGGCCTATCCGAAACCGGAGGACTTCAGGCTCTTCGCTCTTAAAGACGTTGCCAAACTTATGGCATCTATCTTTACAGAGGAAGAAGAGTGTAAGGATGGGGTTGCACAAAAGATCCCGATGGGTCGAAGTGTTACTGCGAGAGGGAAACCTCAGCAGGCCCTACTAAGATAAGATAAGGTCACAATATTTTCTTTGTTAATCTTGTTTTCTTAAACAAGAGTATAGGCCTGTATATTATTCTGTGGTATAAGAATTGCATTAAAGGCCAATATTAAATAAATTACGTAAAGCGAAAAGTTTATATCCTTTTTTAAGCACATTGCGCACACGGAGGAGTCTGAGATTTGGTACAGTTTCTATGGGAGAAGAAGTCAACAAATGTAAAATTTATGTTTAATGTATGTTACAATTACCTTACAGAAACATTGTATATTTTGTAAATTACTGACAAAATTCGACTACGGGCGACGACGTGGTGTAGGTACCAATAATATTGTTTGGATCATTAAATAATGTAATTTAATGTTTCCCACACTCACACCAATTATCTAGCCCCAAGAAAAGCTTCCTTAAGAAACTCGTTATATGGTTAACTAGACAACGGATAATCATACATAATATACTTAAATACATACTTATTATACATAGGAAACACCCAGACCCGAAACAATTTAGAAAAACAGGTATTTCTAAATTGATCCGACCGGGGATCGAACCCGGGACCTCAGAGATGGCGACACCTTAAAAACCGGTGTGCAAGCCACTCGACCAAGGATGTCGTCAAGTCAGTCAGTCATTCTTAGCCTATTAAAGAGATCGGAGCCCCCATTTAGCTTTTTCTTGACGTTACTTAGTTATATGTACAATGGCAGTGTCTACATTTCTGTATTCGATCCTAAAATATCTGATGTCAGTCTTTCACTGAGAGCCAACAACAAAAGGTATTACTAAAACAAATCGCTGAACCGAATCGTCTGGAATGCAACTGCAATCATGGAGCCACGTTTTTTCTGAGCGACTCTTTATAAGGTTGGCTGAAGTCTAGACGTTTTGTTGAACTGTTTGGATGTGAAGCTAAACGATTTGTCGCTGTTTTTGAAAAGAGGTTTAATATTTGCGATGGATTTAGAATTTTTAGCACCATCCTTTGTTTTCAAATAAGCTTTTATGCAGTTTAAACTTTTAAAACAGATTGAGATGAAACGCTTTTAACGGATTTAAATACTCACCATTATTTTGCATAAATATTTTATCCTGACATTTCGAATCCTTTGCGGGGTCTGTGGTTTCATGGTGACTGACAGAATGTTCAAGACCAAAGCCGCAGCTAAGTTATTAAAACAGAGTATTAATTAATTAATTAATTAATTAATTATTATTATTATTATACTGGTATCCACAGAAGATCAGCGTTGGGGTGCCAACCAGGTATAAAGACATTATGGTGATTGGAGACCATTCAATACCACTGGATCGTCGAAGTTTATTAAATTTTCAATGTTGTTAATAATAGCAAGATTATGTGGTTATGAATAAATATTTGCTATTTCAAATTTAACTTTTTATTTTTAAGTGCTAATTGCTGCACTGAAGCTAAATTAAATATTTATAAAATACAGTGAAAAAATTAAACGCCCACCTGACCCAGCCAGGAATCGAACCTGGGTCTTCCGCAATCTGGGCGGCTGCACTGACCACTATGCTACGTGCTATTTTTAAGTGCTAATTCATCTTCAGTGCAGCAATTTGCACTTAAAAATAAAAAGTAAAATTTACTATGGAGCGTTGTGTTATCAAATTTGTGGTATTTCATCTGCAAAGATGAATCTGCATAGCCATCGGTTGCAATAACCTTTGGATAGATGGCACTGTGCCGCAATAAGCACTCAAAAATTAAAAAGCAGTGACAAAATTCAGCGCTTACGTCAGCCTTCCCGGTAGCATAGCGGTCAGTGCAGCCGCCCGGATTGCGGAAGACCCAGGTTCGATTCCTGGCTGGGTCGGGTGGGCGTTTAATTTTTTCACTGTATTTTATAAATATGTTCTATTTCTATTTTCAATCTAATAAAGATTCTATAATTCCTAGGACAACCGTGTTTGCGTATATATTATAAATAGTATTCAAAAACAATTCTTCATTTATAAGGAAAAAAGTATCTAGAAATCGCAGAACTCAGCTAAACGCCTTCAGAATTAAGTCGAGATTATCTCAGTAACCGGTTCTCCTTGATAACTCGCGGCAAAGTTCGAACCAGCCACGTTATACAATACAATAGACAGTTTTGAAACAATGAAACATGGGCACGAAGGCTTCGAAGGCAGGGAAGTCTAGAGCGGCAGAGCATTGAATTACTAATTATAATATTCATGAACAACCAAATTGTTAAGTTAAAAAGTATAGTGTGCGCGTGCACATGCACACATTAATGTTATGTGTTTGATTAAAATGATTATTATAAATAAAACGTATACTGCTTTACCACAAAGCGATGGCAAAGTTAGATAATGCTTAAAACAGATGCTGTCACTTTCTAGCTAATACTTTGAGACAAAGACACAATATTTTAAAACACGTATTTAGCCATTGTTTATCTTTAAACATTGTTTTGTAGTACAAGGGTTAATCTCGTTCGCGGAAACTTTTCAAAAAATTACGTTAAGCTTATAAATACCCATATATTGTCTATTTTTCTTAATTGGTCCTTGACAGGTATTTGTAAAAAATAATATCTTAAGTCCACATTAAGTAACATATTATATAACTTATGCTATGACATGTTATAAAACTAAAACTAAAAATGAAAAATGTATAAGTTTGTTTTTTTTACACTTTTCGTCCACACTAATAAAACATGCTACATAATCTATGCTATATAACATATTTTGTCATATAGTCCGGACGCACCTTTTGATTGCATGACTTAACTTATTGTAACTTATTTATTTATTCAACAACAAAACATTGCCAGCATTACAGTATACACTAATGCACTGAACAATATGTAACATAGACCAATAAACAATGAAAAACATATAACAAAGGACAGACCATTCAATCAACTCGCTCAAAGAACTCCAAGCAATCCTTAATGACGTAGTTGTTGAATTTGAATGAGTACAAAGTTGGCTTACAAAGTAAAACAGAGCCACGAAAGCCCATTGGCTACACCTGACCCAATATGTCAGAAGGTGCGGTTCGAATCCCGATCGTAGGTTTTTTCCACTAAGATTTTGGGCTGTTTCCTACAACTAGCCAATTTTATTTAAATAAACATTTCATATAAAAACAACAACCGTGGGGGTAAACGAGTTCGCGAGTGGAGACCGCGTATCGGCAAACGTAGTGTAGGACGCCCTCAGACTAGATGGAGCGACGATCTCCGCAAGGTGGCTGGCAAGGGCTGGTTGAGAGTAGCCGCGGATCGTGCTCAGTGGCTTGCACTTGCTGATGATGATGATGAAACATTTTTGACATAATCTGCACATTACATATATTTTTTACCACGAACTACAGTGCTGTGGAACCAGCTCTCGGCAGCGGTATTTCCGGACCATTACGGCTTAGGGATCTTCAAGAAACGAGCCTATTCCTTCCTTAAACACCGGCATCGCATCTGCGACTCCTCTGGTCTTGCAGGTGTCCATGGGCGGCGGTAATTGCTTCTCATCAGGGGATCCGCCTGCTCGTTTGCCTCCTTCTGATATAAAAAAAATTTAACTCTTTTATATGCTAATTGTTTTATTAATAATGACATTGTTGTCTTCATTTCTGAATGAAATGAACAAATTTACGTAAACAATGACGCGTTCGCAAATTAGTGCGTCAATACCTCAAGTCAGAGGTGATTTGAATCATCTTTACTTTCTGAGGAACCTAACTTGTCGATTTGGAGAATAGTTCAATGAACTCAACTTTTAACTTTGATGATAGGAACAAATAATTGGTTTTGTATCTCTGTATTATTAGAAAATAAATAAGAAACAAATTTTGAAAAAAAAATACAAGTGGTACTTTGTAAGTGTTTCCTTAAATTTAAATAGAAATAATCTAAACGAGATATCTAGGAAAGTCAGCATCAAAATAACCTTAAAAGTCAAATATATCTTTAAGTCAAATCAGTCATACTCTGTTAACTTCTATTTGTGTTTGAATAAAAAAAATGTGCTAGTCAAAGAAGGTAGGTAGTCAAATCGTGACTCAGATGACAATTAAGTAAGTTTATTTTTGCTTGAATCAAAATATACAGGATGTTTGGTAATAAATATAATATTACCACACAACCTGTATATAGACATATTCCCGAAACATAGCAATCCAACCAAGTATAAAGAACACTGTGATGATAACATGCAAAATCATATTTACGTAGATTTACTTTTCCATAAAAAAACTCAAATTTATTTTATTAATTTTTTTTGTTTTTTGACTCCTGTTTATGTTTGACCATGAGGTTGACGACCAAGAACAACGTATCAGCTTGACCTAGGGTTGTCACTTTTTTACACAGTTTTACTTAGTAACAAAGAAACTCAATATCTCGGCCATCTGGTGCTTTTCAGTTATGTTCATCATTTTCCAGGGTGCTATGAACGGTACCCTATCTGTCATATTCGGGATTATACAGGATTTACTAAACACCCTGTATGATGTGTCATTGTTTGTCTGTGTCACACAATTTGAGACACTGTGTGAGAGCTTGTCATAAAATGTTCTGATTTATTTATTTATTTATTTATTTATTAGAAAAGGCTTACTAACTAAATACATACAGAAAATTCAGCTAGTAAACTTATAGAAACATAAAAACCAGTATAATGTATTTAAATTATGCACAACATTTAACAAAAAAATAAAATTGCTATCTGTAAAATGCTTTATAAAATGCATATGTAGTGCATAATAAATGTCTACGTCTAGTCTATATCTAAAAAAGACACTAAATATTAAATGGGAGTTAACTCATCGTGATGACAATCAATTAGTTTTTGTTATTGCCTACATTTTTTGATCACTTGTTGCATCGACCAATTTGATACTCATTGTACTAGCAACAAAAGCGTCTATAGCAACGTATAAAAAGTAGAAATACAACAATTTATTTAAAAAAGCATACGCTTTGACTTCAAACAGCGAAACTGTAGCACTTACGACATTGTCACACTTCGACGGAGCACATTGTCCAAGAGTTTCAGTTTAGAAATTTAATTTTAGACGATTCTCGTGAAAATACCAACTCTATTACTGTAGCCGTAAAGTCACATGTTGAACGAACTAAACAGTCCATTATCACGACTTGAGCGGTTTAACTCATTGCCATATGTAAATATTCGATTATTTGCACCATTGTCAAATTAATTGCAATATTAAACAAGCAGATCACGTACTTAAAGCTCATAATATGGAACCAGTAATTTCCAATATTGAAGGACAGTATGGCTAGCAAACAACAGATTGTAACGACTTCTATACCTAAAGCGCCTGGCCTTCATAGCATTGACCTCACAATCCTTAAACGATGTAAGTAACGATAATACCAAAGGTAGTTTTGCTACCGAAAAAATCGTTATTATAATTAGTCATTTTTATTTCAAAATGATTAATAATAATTATTATTAACAGACACAGATGACTCTTATTATCGGAGGCCAAGACTCACTTTGGGTAGCTGCGCCATTCTAGTTAGTTAGTTTTTTTTTAGTTAGTTTAAATACCATTTATAGACACTATCACTTGAATAAATACAACTTGTCGCTGGTGTCATCTTTGTTCAAGTACTATTAGAAAATGCTGAAGCTTCAATCGTAATTAGGCCTGTAAATAGCTACGTATTTAACAGTTTCTGATTATTAAAGAACTGAAAGAACAAACTCGCTGATCAGTACCGTCACAGATTAGTTAATAGTAGTAACTATTATACACGTAGTAACGTGTATCGTGCCATAATATCATCATTACAGACAGACTCACAAGCCTGCTTAATTAATTACTTGCATTGACAAAGTGATAGCACTTTAGAGTGCTGAACGACTTTTGTTGCTGACTATCATTCACGCACACACACATTTTGCAAAATTAAACTAAATATAGTATTCTCTAAAGTCGTAAACGTACACCAACAAGTTTACGGAGCTATCAAATATAATGGTTGAGCTAGCAAAAGCGGCGTGTGTTAGGAATGTATGTTTAGAATCCTGCAGGAGTGTCAACGAGCTCATTTTATACTAAAACTTAGAAGATGCATCCAGTGAATCGCCTCCAACTAATAGTATCCAATTATTTATCCATTCTCTTTCCAACCACTTTCTAACGAACAGTCCCATTGAATTCAACCTGTAAAATTCCCGGAAACAATGTAAATTACTTATGTAAGCCTATTACGTTGTTGGGATCAGGTGTTTCAAACCTTCCAGTCTCCAAACAGATTCTTATTTACAATAAAGAACTTTAACACAATGGGGCTAAGATTGTATCCTTAAAGAACACCGGCGAATAAACTTATTGTCTTGAAGAACAATTGATAAATAAGGAAATTTCGTTCTTAGACAAATAGAAATAAGTCTTATAACTTCTTGGATGAAGCAAGATAGTTAGGACAATACGAAAAGTAGGGCGTAGTGGTCACGAACCAAGTCGAATGCTTTAGCTGAATCGTTTCGTGACGGGTAAAAGGCGAAGGTAGAAGTTCAAACCATCTTGGTAATTGCTATAATTTTGATTAGGTTTCTTCTGTGGGATGTACCAATTTTAATACGTAATTATAAAACATTCTGCTACTAAAGGCGTTATATATTTAATACGGATTAGATTCAAGTTTCGTAGATAAAATTTATGTTGACTGAAAATCAATGGCATCGTCTGTAATTTATACTTGTGTAACGTGAGCATAGCCAGCATGAATGATAGCCTACTCTAATATTTTAAAGAGGTGGAGAGGAGCGTTAACTCAATAACTACAGAACCGATAAAAAAGATAATTTTGCTAATAGAAAGCTACACTACCCTTGAGTTTAAAGACATCCTTTTACCCCGGAAAAATAAATGAATTCAAGACTTTTGTGTTCAAATAAAACGCGCACGTAACCGCAGAGGTATGCTAGTTTTTATACTTGTTTACACTAGTTTTCATAAAACAAATGAAGCTTATAATCAGTAAAAAAACTGCAATAAATTTTATTTGTTTATGTCGCTCGCCAGTTTGGTTTATAATGATTAAATTATACGAAATGGTAACACGGGAGTAATGGCCTCCAGATTCTTTGCTCTATGCTAATACTTAAAATGGAAATTAGTTTTATGCTTACGACTTTGTGCCTCAAATTATAGTGCGTTAACTTTTAAATCGAATAATGTCACTTTATGTCATATTAGTTGAAGTTCATTGACATATTGAGATATACTTGCGTGCAGAGAAATCGACCACAGTAACATGTTTTACCAATAAAGCTTTATTTGAAGCCTTCATGAAGGAAGCACCTTATATTTTATCAACCTTTTTGGTGATACTAAAAATCTGTTGAACTTTAATTAACAGCATTACATGATTCTGAGCAATTCTAACCAGTACGAGTATTCTAAAGTATATCGCGGCTGATAACTCGATCTAGACCGGCGCACATTTCTAGCCCAGGTGAATCCACAAACAAAGCTTCGTTTATATGAATGGAAGCCTCTTTCCGGTCTGCCTGTATGTCTTGTATTTGTATCGACTATAATTCAGTCTATTGTTGTCGGGTTGGCCTTGCGTCGCCTTTCACTGCTTCGGTTGAGAAATTACGCCTAAAATTTGAACAGAGCGTGGCTAGCGAACACTTGAACGTTATCATCGCAAATAAAAAGTGCACAAAAGTTACACAAACCGGTTGGCGCTGCGCTTATGTCCATAAGTCTGAATCTCAAGACATTGGGCGTTTGATCTCAGTAAAAATTGGTTAAAGATTTATCTTTATGTCTCCACTATGGGCACGGGCTTAACCTATGGATGGAAACACACAGAGAGAACGAACTATGCAGTGAACCAAGCAGGTTTATGCAGCCGGGGCCAACGGCTTTACTTTTTAACTATTTCTCTTTTTACTCTTATTTAAAGACGCTGGTAACTTATTTTTGAAACCGAAAGATCTCAAACGGTGTAGGAATCTTAAATCTTTACAATCTTATTGTAAATAATGCAGAAATTATCACTTATATGATTCATAGTGCATTTCATGTTACTTTTAATTTCGAGATGACCATTGTGATGTACAAAATTCAGCTTCCTGGGCGAAAAAATACGCCAATCGTACGAATTGAACTCCATGACAACTCACTTTCAAATTTATATATTTTTTTTAAATAGGGTAAGAGATCTCAAAAGTCAATTATCAACATCGTATGAAACTCATAAAGCAGAGTACAGTCACGCATTCCGACTAGCTCGGTATTGTCAGGCATCCATCTTATCGGCTTATTCATTGTCCCCATATTACGTAGATTATAAAGTTTTTGCCCAACCAAGACTTGATTGTTTGCGTTTTGAAAGGAAACCATTTTGTTAGTGTTATTACCTTGAGAACGAGGCGTTTTTTGCATTTGCTTATTTAATATCATTGTCTGCTATCTGTGGAGCATTATCACTAGAATTTTACTCACCATTGCGGAAGTATGACTAAATATTTAAGTATCTAGATTGTCTAGATTGCTAACAATTATAAACATTCGTTGGGTATTGTTATCCTTTCGAGTATCATTTATTTATCCTTCTCGTTTGAATCCTAAATAATAAGTATTTCGAATTGTCTAGATTGCGAACAATTATATTTTTTTGTTTAGGAGTTGTAATCCTCCTGAGTATCTTTTATTTATCCTTCTTCATTCTTGTTTGAATCTTAAATAATAAATATCTAGAATAATCTAGATTACTAACAATTATAATCCTTCGTTGAGCATAGTTATCCTGAGTATATTTTATATATTATCCTTCTAGTTTGAATCGTTTAAAAGTGCATCATGGTATTGGTAATAGAAACTACGAATTGAACTTTCTACTGAATAGATTATTATAATTAGTTTTTATGAAAGTATGGTAAGCAGACCTTTAAAATATTAAAATTTGCAACAGAAGCGGATTTTGTGGATAAAGTAGATCAAGTACATATCCATTACAGTTTTCTATTGTGTTTCTATAACATAACATCATTTCTTTTTTCTTTTGCATTTACGGTTTGTATGAGATATTAAAATGTTTAATGAAATACTGAAATAGCCTCAACAGCTGCCTTATAATATAGTTAGATATCTCCTCATTAGGATAACAAAGTTCAGTTATCATCCTCATGAGTTTTTAGTCCCATTCATAGGCCAATATATATATATATATATGTATAGGCCAATCCATGTTTTGTTTACATAATTTTAGTTTTGTTTTTAAGTAAATGGTCAGCATATATATTTGGAGTTATGCTTGTTAAGTTAAGTTATGTTGAATTAATTAATCATTCTATATTTAAGTTTTGTAAATAAAATACCACTTGGAAATATTCGACTTTAACCACCAGTGCAATGCTTGGTAGATGTTTCAACGACTGCCATCAACAACAGTTGAAACCAACAGTAATCGTGCCTTTGGAGGAGCTAATGAAATTATGTATCACATATCCAGTGGTCCGATCCGATCTGAACCCTTCGGAGAATCTTGTAGGGAACGGGAATACGCTTTCGTGATGCCAACGCTCTAGGTTCCCTTTGACGGTGTTTTGATCACTCGGCTTGCTTGAGGAACCCTTCTCGCCGCCCAAAAAAAAGCCATCTGAGGTCATCGACAAACTTTCTCAAAAAACCATGAATTTATAGGTTTGACCACCTCTCTAGTGTCTCGACAATGCTAAAGTTGTTTTGCTCGCGTGTAATACGAAGGCGATATAAATTTTTATGCCAACAAATACATAATAAACAACTAGCTCGATGTAAAGCTGGTCTGACGCATCCGCGCATCCTTCCTTGTTTAATATTTATTCATACATATCATAACGTTTTTGCTATACGTCCTCTATTTTCGTTAAGCGGAACTTAAAATTTATTATTACATTTTTCCTTCTGCATTTATAAAGCTATTCCGCTTTTGCTTTACATAAGAGGCGGAGAGAGGTGAGGTAGAGTAATTTGCCTACTACACAACAAGAAAGAAGATAGTGTTGAAGGACCCATGAGGGTTCAAGAAAGGTAGCTTTTTACGCCAAGAAAACGTCTCATCACCAGCTCATTTTATGTATTGTTGAGGCACGAAAGGAGCTCGATGGCGCAGTGGTTATATAACGCGCCCCGTCTGCGGGCGCTGAGGTTAAGCAACTTTGCAAAGCTGGTCATTGGATGGGTGGCTAAAAATTTATAATCTCGATCTCTCCGTGCTTCGGAAGGCACGTAAAAGAGTTGGTCCCAGCTTCATTAGACTAATCCGCACTGGGCTCGGGTGGTGGTTTATGGCCCGTTCTCTCCTATTCCATCTATAGGGAAGGCTCGTGCCCCAGCAGTGGGGACATAAAAATGAGCTGATGATGACGATGATGATGATGAGGCATGAGCCCCATTTATCATTTTTTTATCATTGTCCGTTGTAAGTTATAAGTTACTTTGGAGCCGTTCAAATATAATGTTCTCTATAATGTTCTCGAAGGCAAGCGCAACTTGTCATAAACCGATTTTACGCGGGCGTTGCCGCGGGCGACTGGTTAATGATCACACTCCTTGTTGTCTGGTCAATGGTCATGAAGTTTGGCGTATTAGCACGTATTGGAAGCATCATTTACTGTGATCTCATCGGCATCGAGCGCTATTCTCGAAGGCCACATTATGTCAGCATAAAGCTGAGTACTTATAGGTGTAGCACGTATATCTGGTACTTTATCAAACTATAGGCGTGTACATCTGGGTAAGATTTAAGACGAACCCATCTCGCAACACAATAAAAACCAAATCGATACAGGGTGCACCAGTTTGTACCGTTTGGCTCGAAGGTCCTGCACAGACGTCGGACTTTCGGTAGCAATAAAAAATATATTAAAGGTTCAGATGACAGACTTTCCATAGCTGAAAGAAACATATTGATGGTTTTAAGGGTTCCGTGGATATTGAACCGAAAAATCTCATAATAATAGTATTGAAACTACGTTTTTAACAAACCACTCTTTCCTTTTGGATAGTCTGACGCATAAAGCATCCTGACGGTATGTGGCGATATGGAATTTGGTCCTTTTTCTCCTGTACCGCCGATGCGATGATCCAAACCCCTCGGGGAGCCTAATAGGGAAAGTGATTAATTTCGGCGAGTTAGATAGAGCGATAGCATAGTGGTAGTGCACCTGACCCGGCATGTCATGGGGTGCGGGTTCGAACCCCGCCCGTGGAATTTTTTCAACACTTTGTCTTTTTTCAAAGTGGTTAAGCTTGCGTGATGCCATTCCCTCTAGAAACCCTATGACGGTGTTTCGATCACACTCGGCTTAAGAAACCCTTTAAGTTTCTCGCCGCCCCCAAAAAATTCCAATGACGCTAAGAAAGCCGTCTAAGGCCATCAGCAAACTTTCCGAAAAAAGGAAGCGAAGCCTATCGTCATTCAGCTCATTAGATACTTAAATGTGCGTAAGGGTGAAAACGATCCAGCCGGTTCTTTGTGACACTGATATTATTCTTGGAAATGACATGAACAAAGAAATAAGAACATTTAGCGTAATGAATAAGATCGAGCACTCGCCACGTAGCGATAACGAATTTAAGGAACTGTTGATTAAAGTTTTGTCACAGTGCGGTGATAAACAGTAGATGCCAACTGAAGCGTACATAGTCGCATGGTAGCTGAGTTGGGAGATGATCGGATTGAATGCGGCTAGGCTAGGCTACTGATGTATATATTCCTAACAAAGGAGCTTCTTTCGTGCTTCGGAAGGCACGTAAAGCCGCTGGTCTCGGCTGCATTAGCAGTCGTATCGTCATGCTATCCAGCCATAGGAAGGCTCGTGCCCCAGCAGTTGGGATATAAAATGAGCTGATGATGAGGAGCTTGTGAGGGTGTTAACAGGGCTATTCTCTTTAGCTCATTACCGTCCGCTGCTACTGAACGTAAGCCTTTCCTAATGAGCGCCAACCATACCGATCCTGCGCAGCCGCATCCATCCACCACCCGCCATCTTCTTCAAGTTGTCAGTCCACCGCGCAGCAGGGCGTCCTAAACTAAAAAAAGGGCGTCCTACACTGCGTTTGCCTAATCGCGGTATCCATTCTAGGACAATAACTATTCTAACGATCCTTGCTCCATCTGAAAACATGGCACATTTCAAGGTGCTGATTCTGCAGTCTGCAGGTTGTTATTGTTATCGTTTTAACAGCACATCAATATTTTTTTATTAAATAATAATAATATGCAGCATTAATTGAGGATTCCGTGTGAAGTGTGCTTCCACCCTCGCTCCTATCATCACTTAGCATCAGATGATATAAAGCCAAATAAATGGTTGCCCGTAGAGAAATAGAACTGAAAGTTTTACCAAAATTAATTCAAATTGTAGAGATGAAAGAAACCAATATTTACTCATCTTCAGTTCGAATTCGCTACTAACTAATTATATTATGAGACGACCAACACCTCAGTCTTCCTGTGACCACGGACCCTGCAAAGGGTTCGAAACGTCAAGATAAACATGAAAAGGTAATGTGTAAAATAAACGCGAGTAGATCCGTAATAGTTGTTTCATTTCAATGTGTAGTGTTCGCGTAAACTTTAGAAAACAATATACTATCTTACTTTTCCATACTGTGCCATTGTTTCCAAACATCTGTAAAAACGGTACTAATGAAGTCCATATCAAGATATTCGTCATTATTATGTATTAAGTGTTTTTTCGCGTGATGTAATGTAACTCTTAATGCAATGAAATAAGAGTCAAAACTAGGAGAAAGTGTATACATGTTAATGAGCGTGACTGTACGTCACAAAATGAGCAGTTGATATGATAGGTACATATGTTGGTTATTTTTGGTGATGGCAATACATAATAAATATGCTTTTTGTTTCAGGTTGATCCATGCGTTACTTTGTAAGTATCTTATCAAGAAAATATTATATTTTTATAAAACTTTAAGTGAGCGTATTACGTAACTACCTTTACTGCGTAAAAGTCGGGAATTTTTGGCGATAACCGTTTGTTTAATATACATAATTTACTTGACCCTAGAGAAATACGCGTTTTCTGAAATTAAATGGTAATTTGTTTTCTAGCTACAGAAAGTTAGGCATGCAAAATTGGTTACATTTTCCCACTTGAGAGCTGTAAAGTACAGACAAACTGTTTTTTTTGTTAGCTTTTTTATTTTTGAATACGTAAAAGGCGATCGAACAGGTAGGCTACTCTTGACGCAAACTCAATCTCAATACAATTCCAATGCGATTAATATGTATCGGTATTCTATTCTATTCTATGTTCTATTCTATGTTTCCCACACTCACACCAATTATCTAGCCCCAAGAAAAGTTTCCTTAAGAAACTTGTTATATGGTTAACTAGACAACGGATAAACATACTTAATATACTTAAATACATACTTATTATACATAGGAAACACCCAGACCCGAAACAATTTAGAAAAACAGGTATTTCTAAATTGATCCGACCGGGGATCGAACCCGGGACCTCAGAGATGGCAACACCATGAAAACCGGTGTGCAAGCCACTCGACCAAGGAGGTCGTCAATATCGTCGTATTGGGATAAGTTTCGCAATTTCGGAACGCCCCATCTCGATAATAATTTGTTCACTCAATTTCCACGCAATTTAATTCCAATGTAGCGCTATTATCGCTTTTAAGAATGCCATTTGATTTTTTTAGATTTGGGATTGGAAATTGATTATTGCAATTGTGTTTCAAGAGTAACCCACCAGGTGGAAATACGATTAAAACGAAGACAGGCAACATGCTGCAGCTGGATAAAAATGGCTAAACATGTTGCTCAGTGGCTTTTTTTGGGAAGAGTTTGCTGATGGTCTCAATCGGCATTTTCAGCGTCACCGGACTTTTTTGGGGGCGGCGAGAAACTTAAAGGGTTCCTCAAGCCGAGTGAAAAATGAAACACCGTCAGAGGTTTTCTAGAGGGAACGGTAACAACTCATACGAGTTTACTCCAATTTAAATCAAATCAAATTATTATTCACTGAAAATAGAGTAGGTACAATGAAGGTAGGTTATACAAGTAAATAGTTCGTCTATCGCCAACGCAGGGCATATGTGTGGATAATGGAACAAAAAACAAGAAACAATTTGATTAATCCTAACATCATAACAATTAATTTGATAAATAAAATTAATGATGATATTTTTGTATGTATGTATGTTTGAAACGAATAAACTCAAAAACTACTGGACTACTTTAAAAAAATTCTTTCACCATTATAATGCTACATTAGCGCTGAGTAATATAGGCTATATAAAAAAAATATATTAAATAAAATACTAAAAACGACAATTTAATTTTCCAATACAAAATGGTTTGTTTGTTTTGTTGTCATGGAAACGATATAGATATATATTTAACTCAATGATGGAAACTGTCAAAGCGGTACGAAGTCCACCGAGTCAGCTATTTATTAACATTTAACGTTTCGACCACGAATCCCGAATTCGAAATTCACAATACAAAACGTCAGGTAAAAAATATAAAAAGTGTTTTTAATTTAAAATACTTTACAATTTAATTCAACCACAATTGACAAGTTGCAAGTTTGAATCTACAATATTTTAAAGCTGAAGATTGAATCTAATCACCTTAAGGCCTCAACCTTCAACTCTGGCCGCGAGGTGAACGTCCACAATTGGCACAAAGAGCCTTGCCGTCCGGCAGGCCAATAGAGCCTCCATCATTATGCGTAGCTAAAATAACTTAATGAATTCAAGTTGTAATTTTACCAAAAATAAACTCAACTGCTTTAGGGAGTACGTATAGAGTTTCCATCATTATGCGCAGATTAAATAACTTAATGAATTCCAATGGGTTTTTTTAACCGAAAATAAACATCTGCCTTAGATGGAACGCAATCGGTTTTTTAATACAAGCGTTTATCATTATAATGCAGTGTTAACTAAAATATAAAATAAAAAGTAAGTATTAGAAAAAAAGTCATATCGTTGGGGATAGTTCAAAACCGCGTAAGTAGCATTGGTGAATTCCGCACAAACTCTCTTAAATATGGATATGGATGAAGCAAAACAGCGTAAGTGCTTTTATCATCATCACGTAGAATCTTAATTCACGTAGTTCTTTTCGAAAATAACTTCATCATTACATATAGGAGCCAAAAAAATTGCTATGTTCTGATTGGTACGTAAAACTACCAAGTAATTAATTAAATATTTAGTTTTCTATCTTACCTATTCTCTTAAAAAAAACAGGTGTTTGACGCTTACGCGGTATTCACCAAATACTACTTAAGCGCTTTTGAACTATCACCGACGATATCCAGCTAGTATTCTCATTTTTTAATTACCTAACCTACTTATTAATTTTAAAAGTGCACAACGTACGTGCTTAATCTTTATACATTTTTTGTAAGTCACAAGCTGACCTGTCTTCTTGGCGTTAGTTTTTGAGACGTTATGTAGACTTATACGAGTAGTATCTAAAGTAATCTACTACCACTGGCTCCTCGCTCTCAGAACAACGTGCCTTGTCCACAATGTTTTTCATATTTAAAATATGTTTAGCGTCATTTCAGTCTCCTAACATAATAGGGCAGAGGCACCAGTGTTTGACAGGATCCAGTAATCGACACCTTTTCCTTAAACCATTAGAAATAGCGGTCAGCAACTGATTTTAGGCTTTATCGACAATTGACGACATTGAGAAGCTTGATGGTATGGCGCAGTGGTTAACTCGCCCGGTCTAGTGGTCTATAGCGGTCGAGTGCTGAGGTTAAGCAACTTTCGCAAATGCCGGTCATCGGATGGGTAACCAAAAATGTATCATCTCGAGCTTCTTTGTGCTTCGGAAGGCACGTAAAGCCGTAGGTCCCGGCTGCATTAGCGTCGTTAACAACCACCAATCCGCAATGGGCCCGCGTGGTGGTTTATGGCCCGTTCTCCCTATCCATCCATAGGAAAAGCTCGTGCCCCAGCAGTGGGGACATAAAATGAGCTGATGATGATCGATAGTTGAATTCAAACCATCTGTTTCCTGGCTGTCATACCGTATAATTTAAATGAAAATCAATGTTATTTTTTGGTGACGAAACTGATGTTGGACACTGGGCCTAAAGTGTTGAACACCGGCGCCACTGCAACAAAACAAAACACGGATAAATTCGTTAAAAAAATGTTTCAATTCAATATGTTTAGAGTTTTAGCGTAAATCGTGCTCTGCAAGCCAGCCTAGATATCAGTCCGTCAATACAAAATCGCAGTATTTAAATTTTGCAACAGTCGATCGTCGTTTTTATTTATTCGTTTGGTCGGAGCTCCGAACCGGTTGGCGGTAAGGTCACGTTTGGAGATCTAGCCCGCCAGGCTGCCTAAGTATAGACACAAAATAATGAGACCCAAAAGGTAAGCTTCATACTGGGTCCTCACCTATGAAATTGACGTTTTGTATGAAGATTTTTTATAAAATTACGCTAATACTAACGCTTATTTTCTTAGCATTTATTTATGTTAACACTATAAAAAATGTAGAGCAATGTGTTTGTTTAGTGTTTGCTAGTGCTATATATAGGGTCACATTTTATCAACTGCAAATATTTTAAGGATAAATTCAACAACATATATAAACTATTTTTTATGAAAAAACCTTAAATT
Organism: Eudonia mercurella; assembly: GCA_963082485.1. NCBI lineage: Eukaryota > Metazoa > Arthropoda > Insecta > Lepidoptera > Crambidae > Eudonia > Eudonia mercurella. Next base: position 17,979,487 of record OY720026.1, read on the forward strand.
GTTATACGCCAGTTTTCAAGAAAAACGCCAAAAGACATTCCGTTAGAAAGAAAAATAAAGCACTTTCTGTAGTTTCAATTTAAAGGAGCCGAAACAGAGAGGCCGTAATACCTTCACCGCTTACACGTGCCCTTAGTTTCAATCAAAAGAGCCGACAGAGAGACCGCTCTTCAAAATATTACAATTTTTGTGTCAGGAAAAGTAAAAAAAAAACTGGCCTAAATTTTTTTTTAAATGCTAGCATTTTTTAGGCCTTATTAGGCCTTATTTCTCTGATATAATTACATGTTTTGTCAAAATATTTGCAGTTGATAAAATGTGACCTTATACATATACCTATAGCAGGCATTAAAAAGAAAAAAAAAGCCCTTCAAAGCTACAATGAAACAAAAGGTCAATTCAGCGAACAAAAAAGAAGTCAATTTAAAAAAAAATATTGGGTGACAAAGACACAAAACGAATAATCATTGTTATTACTGAAGCTTAAGTAACATAGTCCTAATTAAAGGTGTATAATAATATTAACAACCGGTATTGAGTTTTAGAAGTAGTACAACTATTAATAAGTGAGAAAAAAACGAGAATATCATAGGTAACGACCCAGTACATACTGTGCTCGAGCAACTCACACATAGTTTCTTTGCACGGACATTCCGTGCCCGTGAAAGGTCGTCTACTTGAGCATTGCTCAGGAAGTTTGTATTTAAGAAGCTTGCCTTCTGCAGTCTCCTTATTTTGTGGTATAGGCTGGGATGGCGCGTGGTCAAAATAAATGCTATGCTGTGTTGATATGCCATTCTCGACTTAATTATAACAATTTTCTGTAATTAACGGAACAAAAAGCGCGTGTTTATAACACGTAAGACTAGCTTTCGTAAGTGATTTCGTTTTATGCGCATACTTTGTTATACTTCTTGTCTAAGTAGATCGTGTAAAATTTTTTTTGTTTACATAGATACTTAAATAATAGTTATGTATGACAGCATAGTAGCAGTAGGAGGCGTGATTAACAAAATTCTAAATTAGCCTTTTTCCTTAAATGCTTTTAATATCTAATACCGATACAAAAGGCTGACTAAAATAAGTAAGCATCTAAAAAAAGGCGTCTATGTATACTTATAAACTTTTAACCCTATAAAGCAAAGAGGTTTAGCCCATACAGCCACAGTATATCATTATCATTACCGTGATACAGCCATGTTTTGAGTATTGCTTCTCGATGTAAAAGTGCAATGCAGATCGACAGACAGCGCCGTTTCATGGTTATCAGCACCTTAACTTACGATTCTCAGTTTATTATATCACATGTCGTAAATGCTGCCATATTTAAATAGCTAACCTTGCGGTCGGTCATATTGTTACACATTTCCTCTAAATAGTTGCACATTGAAAAGGAAAAATTTGTAAAACCTTCAACAATGGTGGACGGAAGAGCAATTAACCGTAACATGGTCATACAACGTGGTCCTTGACTTTATCGTGTAAACGTGCAATTACCTACATCAGTGGGGCCTAATGCGTGTGATACGTTTGGGTAATCAAGGTTGTAGCAAATTAGGCTTATGTCGCCACCTAAAATGATGTCCATAGGTCCTAGATCCATAGGTTTAGTATTTCTATTGCAACAAAACACAAGTTATCTATCTATACTAATATTATAAAGAGGAAACCTTTGTATTTTTGTATGTATGTTTGCAACAAATAAACTCAAAAACTACTGGACAGATTTAAAAAATTCTTTCACCATTAGAATGCTACATTAGCGCTAAGTAACATAGGCTATATTAAAAAAAAAAGGAAAAAAAGAAATGCGGTATGAAGTCCGCCGGGTCAGCTAGTAGAAAATAAAACAAAACCGCCGACATGTCTCTTCACTTTCCTTATGAAGTCTATGACCATGCACAAGATCGTTTACAGAAAAAACGGAGAAATGTTCAGTTAGATTTTTATGACAGCCATCTTACAAAAATAATCGGGACCAACCGCTTAACATGCACGGAGGTGCTAGATATTTAAATTGATCACCCACAGGCTTTTTACCGAAAAAACAAACAATGCAACGCGACTACTCTAGTTGCGCTTGATATATTACGGACACAATCAATGATCGCTCGCTTATTGCATTTGCGATTGAAATGTATTTTTTTTAATATTAAAAGGAGGCAAACGAGCAGGTGGGTTACCTGATGGGAAGTAATCGCCACCGCCCATGGACCACCGCAAAACCAAAGTAATCGCAGGTGCGTTGCCGGCCTTGAGGAAGGAGTGATGAGAGATGGGCCTCCGGTACTTTCACTCACCAGACGAAACACAACAGCAACGAGTGTCATTGTTTCACGCCGATATTCTGTGAGAGGGTGGTATTACGCCGGGCAAGCCGTCCCATTTCGTGCTGCAACGCAGCGTGGCTCTACCACTCAGACAGTGTCACTCATTTAGCACCACCCAAGGGTCACGTGTAGGGTCTCAAGGGCAAACCTACGGACGCGAGTAACTTTAACCCCCAAATGTTTGTTATTACAATTAAATGTTAGTTATTATAATTTAAATACATTGAGCGACTTGTGTCCGTAATATCCATTTATCAACCGCAACTAGAGCGCGTTGCAATTGCACAATAAACTACTGTTTTTTTTTCGGTAATAAGCCTGTTGGTGGGTCGGCAACGCGAAAGTTGATAACTCAGAGGTTCTTCAAGAACCGTCTAAGCAGGGTTCTTAGAGTCGGTTCATCGTGTGTAGCTCCTCGGATGCTGAAGATTTCATGGGCGGTGAAGACCACTTCCCATCGGGTGGCTCGTCACGGTTTTTTTAGAAAGGATTGCTTCAGCATTTTCAACGTTACCGGGACGAGAAACTTAAAGGGTTCCTCAAACCGTGTGAAACGAAGTACTTACCGTCTGAGGTTTTCTAGAAGGAACGGCATACGCACTAGTGCGTGTCCCCGTAGACTACTAGATTATCCGAATATTTTGAGTCTTTTAGAATAAATTAAATTTAAAAAATCAAGCAAGATCGCTACTCAACCGTGCAAACCGCTACGCCATCGAGCTCTAAAAACATGTAAAGACTTAATGATAAGTGCTCACATAGAATGTAGGTAATGTAGAAGGAAAACCAAAGAAAGTTAACATCAGAAATAAGTATAGAAACTGAGCTTTTATCGATACGATAACCGTTTTTCAACGATTAAGTAACAGATAATGGATCAATCTGTGTATAAAACGGGAAAGTCCAAATGAAAACTCATGACAGAACCGCAAGGAGTGAAGTCACTATATCTAATGGGGGATTAATCAAATATTTTGCTGTAGTTTTTTAGCTTTGACCGCTGTCCTTTCTTTATATATCTTAAAAAAGCTTTCCTTTTATATCGTATGGGTCAGCACTTGGCATTCACCTCACCTGATGTTAAGTGATGATAAGGCGGAATTTAGAAGCGCACTTCACCCGCAATCCTCAACTACTGAAGTCCTACTGGCTATCTTATCTCTAGCTGCCGGAATACAACAATGCTACAAACATTGATGTTATGGCGACATAGGTATTTAGATAAGATGGTGGTAGCTAGCCAGGCGGGCAAACAAGCCCTACCACCAACCAAACCGAGTACACAAACATGTGCTGGGAATCGAAACCGGGACCTCTGGGTCTAAACCGATTAACCACTAGACCACAGAGGCGATTAGTTAATAAACTTTTTTTTATAAGTTATACTTGCTCACAGTCTCCATCTACCTCTCTACCGGTCCTAACAACCGCCACCGAGCTACTGGGGTCCCGGGTGGTTTCTACTAATTTTATAGATATATATATCTTTAAAGAGTTTGTGAGCGCCCGGGCCTCATGGATCTATATTCGTTACTATATTCGTATATAATGTCTCTACCCCAAACGGCTCAAGAGATCCCAGTCAGATTGTCCAGATTAATATATTATACAATATATATACACATACATATGTATATATACACCTACACTACCTATCCAATAAAAATTCATATGTTAGTATGTTAGCGAGGACGCAACGACCGTTTTCCCTGAACGTGACCACACAAAACACTAAAGTTTGTTACGAAAACCCAACGACAGGTAAATACCAAATCTTAGACTAAATATATCCGATTCTCACGCGAGCTTCCTGGGAATGCTTTATTTCTTCTAGAAAAAAAATCTGTAACTACATATTATTATCATCATCATCATCATCATCATCATCATCATCATCATCATCATCATCATCATCATCTCAGCCAAAAGACGTCCATTGCTGGACAAAGGCCTCCCCCAAAGATCTCCACAACGACCGGTTTGTGCTGCTCGCATCTAGCGGCTTCCCGCGACATAACTAACTACTTATAGCATTGTAATTGCAAAAAAATTAATAATATAAATATATCCGTTTTATTTATCCGTGGTACATTAATACGATTACGCTTTTGGGTCATTTATGTCCTAGTTGGTGCTTTGATTTAATAACGAATTTGGTTAAGTATTTAAATATAATATGTTACTAAATGCTACTACAATTTAGAGATCATTAGAGATACCTAGTGGACTCTCCTTTAAAACTTTTTTTAAAGTGAGTATCTAATTTTATTATAACAACATTAGTTAAAGCTAAAGCACTCTAATGCTAATTAAATTATACTAAAATACAGTTGGGAGACATACTCAATTAAATAATTTGGTAATTTTAATTAAGTACCTAATAATTTGAGTAGGTATAATTTAGCTAAGTGTGTGCGTGGCAACGATATGACCACACGCTAATTAGTTAAAAGGGGGGTTTATTTATTTGTTTTCGGCAAAATTACCATAGATAAGTAAATATAGCTCATTCGTTTTCACTAGTGTGGCGGTACCTAAAAACCTTACTTAAAAAAACTTAAATCATCATCATCATCATTTTCAGCCCGTATCTACCCACTGCTGGGCATAGGCCATGTTAAGCCAAATGTTTTGAGCTGATCGCATCCAGGTTTTTCCAGCCACCAGCTCTATATCTCTGGCCCATCTAACAGGTGGTCGGTAGGGCTCCGCTTGTCCGTCCTCGGCAGCCATTCTATGAAGGCTTTACTCCACCGGCCATCACTGGTTCTCACCACGTGTCCTGCCCATCGCCATTTGAGTTGTGCAATCTGGTTAGCAATGTCCTGGACTTTCGTCCGTCTTCGAATCTAGGAAAAAACTTAAATGTTCGATAAAAAGGATATATCTCCGGCAGCTAGAGATAAGATAGCCAGTGCCTCAGTAGTTGAGGATTGCGGGTGAAGTGCGCTTCCACCATTGGCCTTATCATCATCATCACGTGAGACGAAGGCCAAGTACTGACCCGCAAGATGTAAAAAAAAACATGTGAAACTAAAAATAAAACGTAACATGATAGATTTTTAACGTAGTTTAAATAGCATTCCGAATGAAGTGTGCTTTCATCTTTGATTTTAATAGCACTTACCTTACTTTCATGTATTAAAAATCGGAATAAAAAAACATAGAATTTAATAAGTTTATTCCGAAGTTAAAAATGAATGCATAAAGCTCACTATTTTATAACTATGGTACAAACTTACAAAATTTATATAACGTAGCTAACTTTTTTCTTTTCTCTACTCAGCTGAAATATTGATTTGCATAGGTTTGTGACTTCGCTGATTACTCAATTTTACATTATTTTATTTTGTCACTGTCTACGATCACAATAATACTAACAATTTGTTAAAGGTAAACCTATTAATAACATATTACCATTAAATATTTATATAAAATACAGTGAAAAATTAAACGCCCACCCGACCCAGCCAGGAACCGAACATTTTATTTATTTTTAAAATAAAAAGTAAAAATATTACCATTAGTTATTTCAATAAGAACTATTTTTAATATTACGCCGTTGGTTTGGTTAATAAATAAATAAAATAAATAAGTACGAGAATTCTGTGTCTCCTACCTACGGTCACTTGTTTTCGTCACCTAGTTGGCATGTAATGATCTTTTTATACAGTCATTAACGAGTCTGGTGCTTATCTAAATTAGCTCCATCGCCGTGAGTGGTCTATTTTTCATGTTTTTTTTAAGACAGCTATTAACGGTGCTGACAAAAACTCATACTTACACCAGTTCAAGTCCATGGTCAGTACTTTAGTTCCTCAAACATTAAGGTATTTATTGTTATCGAGTGATCAACTAGGTTTTAGCCTTGTTTCACGGTATAAGCCGGCGTCTGACTTGCTTTAGTTTTTAGAGTTGCAATCTTCTATAACTAGTGGTGTATAGCAGAATACAGGCACTTATCAGTTGTTTCAATTGCCTGCCTGGCAATTTATAATAATAATAATAATAAGTGTTTTATTTATTTTGTTTTTAAAAATATTTAAAAATGTAAATTTATGTAAGTATGCGAGAAAATAATAATAAAAATAATAAGATGGTAGCCAGTGCTAAGGATGCGCTATTGAGCACCTTCAATTACTAATAATAAATTAACAATAAACAATCGATTCAATTCAATATTTTAATAGGTTTATATAGCTCGACTTTAGTCATAGACGACTTTAGTCATAGACTAAGCTGGCCACAAAAATAAATAATAAATATTTGTTTATATTTCGAGTACAATAGCTTATGCATTAAGTTAGTCGCCATGACAATTGTCTGTGGTTAACGGTTACCCTCCATCTATTATTAACCGAATGGACCCAAGCCCACACGCCGCAGCGCCACAGATAATATAAATAATTAATCTGCAATGCAGATGACAACCGTTACGCATATAAAAAGCTTTTGGATGGGACCTTTTTGGTGATTAACCTATAGGTATGCTAGAAGTACATACCTAACACAACACTTTTGGTCAAAGATTACACAGCAACACTATTTTTCAGTTAGTAAGTGACACTACTGAGGAATTCTTAACTGGAAAATAGAGAAGTTAGTTTTTTTACTTATTAAAAAAAATCCTTTCAATATAGTGAACTAATTCTGGATTGAGTATTCTTCGTGAATTTGTATGAGTTTGGGACAAATGAAACAAAACAGAGCAAAGTCACTTTTTGAATTTTGTCATGAAGTTCGCATGACGTGCGTAAGTCCCGCATCTTCATCCAAGTGGTTAGGAAATATCACTTATAGCTCATAATCCATCAAATATCACTATAGACAAGTGCAATAATAAAATCCATAGTGCTCGGACGGTATTTACTACTTCACTATGTGTCACAGACAATCACATAAAAAACAGCTTCTTAGAAACAAGTCGTCACCTACTCCCTTTGCTCACGCTACAATCAGAGATCTCATTTTTTCTCCACATTATAGCAACAGCTCTCAATAAGAATGAGTGCGTAACACTGATTCACTTTGCCCACTAACGAACACAATTGTGAAACATCGAATCGCAGCGACAAACGTTTACAATCCCACGCTGCATCGTTTGCTGAATTGAAAGGTGAAAGTTATAATATGAATATTAAAAATACATTTATTTGTCTGCTTAGACGTCCTAGAAGGGTTGGTAACAGTTTGCTTACTCCGTTCTTACACGATGTTACTTCCACCACCATCATCACCAGCTCATCATATGTAACCACTGCTGACGCACGAGCCTTCCCTATGGATAGATATGGACATAAACTACCACGCGGGCCCAGTGAGGATTGGTGGTTGTTAACGACTGCTAATGCAGCCGGGACCAATGGCTTTACGTGCCTTCCAAAGCACGGAGGAGCTCGAGATGATAAATTTTTGGTCACCCATCCGATGACCGGCATTTTGTGAAACCTGCTTTACATCAGCAATCACAGACCGGGCGTTAACTACTGCGCCATCGAGCTCCTTAGAGGTGTTACTTAAAACTAATTACAAACTGTAATTACCAATTAGATTTAGAAAACTATGTTAGTACATTACATTAATATAAAATAGAAATAGAAATATTTTATAATTATTCAAATTATTTTTAACGCAAATTTTGTTGCGAACCAGTTTTTTTTTTATAAATATTTTTTTCTCACTACTTTCCGGATTTCACGGATAACCCCCTAAGTCATATTAAGTGACGGTTTTACTCCGGAACCGGAAAGTGTCACCTTAAATTGTCTAAGGGCCACTTAAAACTTAGGGGTCGTTGGGGAAAACCTCTAAGCGGAAAACGGTCATGAAAGATACATTAACTACTCGCAGTTATTTTTGATTTATAATAGCCAACTCTGTAGGACCCCCAAAACAATAACGTTATCGTTCTGAGTTAGGATCTATTGAGAGAGCGACGGTAAATTTCTAGGGCAATCTGAAGTTATTCGGTATTAAAAATCATTTCTTTTTTGTTTATTTTCCTTTACGTTTGCTCTTCCGTAAAACACAGGACACTTTGTACTGAGAAGGGTTATTAAGCATATTAACAAGGACCATTCTTCTACAGCGTCAGAATATTGGAAACCAAGCCTTCCCTTATTATAAGACGACTTTCCACTACTAGTAGAGATGTTTCTAGTTGTCCCTAGACTTTTACACCTCTAATTTTACTGTTCATCCGACTGGTTGTCTGGGAGAAAATTGCTTTAAAGCGATAAGACCAACAAATTGTAACTTTATAAATTACTAGCACTTTACTCGCGACTTCGTCCGCGTGGATTTGACATTTAAAAAGAAACTTTAAAAAAAAATAGCCTACCATTTGTATTGGATTGAACCAGTAGTTCCAGGGATTAACCCCGATGTAGTACAAACAAACAATTAAAAATAGTATAGATAAATTATTCTATTTTATGTTAATTTTTATGTTGTTTCAGTAAAATAATTATCTATCTATCTAGTTTTTACAAATTTACATCACATAGTAAATTAAACATATTATTAATGTAACATTTATCCGTCAAATAAGTAAGTCTGAAATACAATACTAAGAGACAACAATCGAATCTGTCATCTCATCTTTCGTTCTCGATTACATCACTTCCTCAACTTTTGATGCATTCACTCGCATTGTGGACCTTGCAGCAAGAGAATATTGAAAGGCGCTCTGTAGAAAGAGCAATTTTAGTTGCAGATCAAATCAGTTGAAGAAATTATAGTAAGTAAATTGCTTATAACTGTCCCACTGCTGGGCAAAGGCCTCTGATGCGTAATGGCTTAACCACTACGCCTGCTAAATGCGGGTTGCTGATTACAAACCCGGACTATGCATCGAAAAATCCGAAATTCGCGATTCTAAATAAATGTTTCAAATCAATGGTCAACAGTCAATGTTTGACAGTTGGATAAACCAGTAATTTGACACAACTAGTACAAATTTGACAGTCGCTAGTTGCAGCAATTTGAAACTGATTCTATCATCGAGTGCAGCAACTTATTACTGAGGGTCTGCTTAAGGTCAGTAATGATACCCGTGATTAGTGTAGAAAAGAAGAAGAATATTTATTTACAAAACTTAACTTACTAAAGTACTAAAACGTGATATCGCAACTAGCGCTATGACAAACAATATAAAACTTACAAGCTAAAGTAATACAAACATTCTATAGTATATATACAGAGATAGTGTTGTACTGCGCTGTGATTGGTCCGCGTCTTAGCATGGACATTGGTACAACTGTTGTGCTGCCACAAACTGAAACCTGGTGACGATCTTCGAAACTCGCAACTAGAATAGTAATTTTGACAACAATAAAAAATTCCAGAACATTAAACGTATAAATGAAATCAGGTCACAGTTCTTTAAAACATTGACCTATTACATATTTGACTTAAGCATGAATTTCTGTAACCTAAAAAGTTATTAATAAGCACTGAATTGACGGAACGAAATGGTGACGTCATAGTTTGCCCTACAATTTCTATTATAGAAAATCGTTTTGACAGTTGCTAAAAAGTTTTTCTATTGACTAACTAGTCAACTACCCAAGAGCTGCTATGTCTGCGTAGTTTCTGTACGTTTATTGGAAATAGCTAATCGCAAGTTGCCTGTTGCCTCAATATGTAGATCCAAGTTGCTCTGTCTGCGAAGCGCCAAAGTTATTTACTTACTTTCAATCGTAGTCGAATAACAGTAGCGTGAGTCAATAGAAAATAAAAATAAAAAGACCGCTCGCGTCATTCGTAACGTCTTGCAGAAGATCTTCGGTCGCCATTAGGAAATACTCGATCCTATTGTAGCTTTCAGTTCGGTTTGATTTCATTGGGCAACTACACGACAAAGTGTTAAACTGTCTGTTTAAAAAATACGCTGACAAAGCTGTCTGTGATTTTATAATAGTAACCTTAGTTACATAACAGAAGTGTTGATGCTTGGTAAACATAAGAAATTAAAGAATTATTTATTAAACATTTTTGAGCAGCACAAAACCGGTCGTTGTGGCTATCCTTTGAGGAGGCCTTTATCCAGCAGTGGATGTCTTTTGGTCGAAATGATGAAACATTTTTGTAAATTAAACTTTTTTGAACCGGTGACAAATTCTCACGCTGCCTGAAGAGATCATGTTATCAATTATGAATGCTACTTTTTCGCTTAACCAAGGTCACTGGTAACTTATTTTAGCATCGAATATTCTAACGGCATGTCCTTTTATAATCAAATTGTAAATAATGCAACAACTATTTTAATTCATAGTGTATTTCATGTTACTTTTATTTCTTGATAATAATAATCTCGCGACTCAAATCGATTCAGAAACCGGATTTTTTTCTTAAGTTGTAAAAAAATTATGGTTCATTCTTGAAAGACTCAAAAAAGGCTCAAGTTGCATTAAATGCCACCCTCATTATTTATGTAACTAAATCCATGGTTTATTGGGTTTCAAAACGTGTTGTGGCCAGGGCGGGACCATCCGGGTCGCCTCTGACCCAGTTTACAGTTGGCCAGCCTTCGGACATTACCCTTTTATAGTGGGGTGTTCAACTGTAAAAGTATGGAAATAGAGGCAATAATAACACGTTATGATGGGAAAATACGCATAACGTTTAAACTACCGACGCGACGACGCCTAGGTTACCATTTTGTTTAGGAATATGAATAATATGGTTTTTTTATTATAGATAGATACTTATTTGTAAAATCTTATTTGTTAAACTCTTTAAAACCTCTTTCAACAAAAGAGTGCTACCTACAAATATTTAATGCAGAAAACTTATTCTAAAACGAATGTTGAGAATCCAGAAGTTATAAATTTTTTCTTAATATACATTGTTTTATTGTTTTCTAAAGTTTTATTAATCTACGCTCTGTGCTCCAGTGGTTACCTGGTTAACCACTAGACAGGTACTTGCCGATGGTTAAAACCACCGGTTTCAGGCCAAAAAAAAAACCTGGGTTCGATTCCGAGCTTGTGCAAACCAAGGTCTCAATATGAGTAAGTAACCTACTGCATAATACATAGAGTAACTTAAAAGAAATTACTTTTGCACAATTAAGCGTTTGTGCGGAAACTAGATATTCTTGCATTTAGTATTTTAGTGCTGGTAAATCATAACAGTGTTTTTTTACTATTGTCTGCATGTTGCAGCTACGCTATCTAACAGCCATCAGAGCGTGGCGTATGTACAAACACAGTTAGTTTATCATTTTGATCACAAGTTGCCTCGTAGAAGCTAAGTATATGTCCACACCACACGGCACTGACTACCCAACTATTGCCGACAAGCTAATTTTATATCTGTTAGCACATACGAGTAGTTATAATTACTTGTTTCTGGGTGTTTAATGTGTGATTTAGACACCATACCATCACGTTAACGTAAACGAGATTTATTTTATTATAGTCGTAGGTAAGTATAAACACGGTAATACTATCTATTACCGTGGTATAAACTTGTTGAGATTTTTTATTATTATTTATTTATTTACTAGTTTGCAACAAATGAACGAACAAATTTTACTGATATAATAATACTACCCCACATTATTGTTAGATAATATTTTTTCTTAATGATCTGCTTGTGCGATGTTGTTATTATTTAAGTTTCTATAGATTGTTTCTCATGTAAGTTCTTATGAGAATAAAGTGTATCTCAAACCTTAAGTCTCAGTATGGTCTCAGTAGCCGAGTGGCCCTAAATCCGCAGGTCCTACGGTCAATTCCCTGGTCGGGCAAGTATGTTTAGGATCTTTCGATGTACATACACACATACAGTTTGTGATCATCATCAACAACCCATAATTTTCCATTGCTGGACACATACCTTTCTATCTGCAAGTCAGTGAGCACGATCCGCGGCTACTCTCACCCAGCTGTTGCCAGCCACCTCGCGAAGATCGTCGCTCCACCTAGTCTAAGGGCGTCCTACACTAAGGGCGCTTTCAAATTAGACGGTTTTTATCGGACCACTGTTGTGCGTTTGCACTGCGTTCCTTATTAAAACAAGCGTGCGGCTGTCGTGCGGCTGGCGTTTCATATGAAAACGCACGGCAGAGTGGTCTGACACCAAACGTCTAAATTGAAAGAGCCCTTAGGGCGCTGCCGTGCGGTTTCATATTAAACGCCAGCTGCACGACAGCCGCACGGCAGCCGCACGACGGTTTTAATATGGAACGCAATGCAAACGGGCGGCAGCCGTCCGAACAAACGTGTAAATTGAAAGAACTCTAACACTAGGTATACCGAAACGTGGTCTCAACTCAAAAAATCGCTTATGTTTTGTATACCAACCCGCATTTGGCATTAAATGTAGCGACTGGATTTCCTTGAGGCCTTTGCCCAGTCGTGGAACAGTAATACCAATACTGTCACAGTATCTTCATTTTTATAAGTTCGGCTAATTTTGTATTTGCGAATTATGTTTAGGCAATTTACAAATGGTATGTAATGTAAGTATATGGTACTTTAACTGTAAACATCCCACGTTAAAGAAAACCACCGCCTTTTAGAAAATGGTTTTAAATTCCCACCAAGGGGGATAGAGCAATTCATATCCATCGCTTGTCTGACACGTCGTAAATAATTACAAATTGCTATGCACGAGCCTCTGGAGACGATAATTGTTGCAAAAAGTCAATATCTTAGTATACGAGAGAGTAAAGGTCTTTGCACATCAAGCGAAAAAGAAAATATCAGAAAACTTTTAAGTGACACATCACATGAAAATTAAATAAGATTATTGAATTGAACCTTTAAAAGCATATAATATCAACGTTTTACGTACAAACATTATGTTGTCTCTGATTTAAAATAAATAGGAGTCTGTACTGATGGAATATCATGTTTATTATAAGCTCAAGTTTCGCATTGTTTGCAAAGCGAGATTTGTTACTTAGGTTTAATTAAATAACTGTTTAATAGATACTCGCTCAAGAACATTCAATTATTTCCGGACGCGACGATAATAAAATTTTGAAAAATCAAATTTCAATAGAGAAGATGTATAGAATTGGACATCTGCCTGGGATCCCAACATAAACAGGTTTTAAATCCCAACTCTACTAATTCTAACACCATAATGCAAAAATAAAAGATACATAGAATAGATTGGCTCATTTTGCGTGAATCTAGTTAATTATGCGACAACTATCACCTCAGTCTCCCTGTAAATATGGACCCTGTGATAGGTTCGGAATGTCAAAATAAAATATTATGTATGTAAATATCTAAAATATATTTCATTTCAACGTATTAGGGTTCGCGTAAACATTAGAAACATTAAAATATTTAGTATATTTGCACCATACATTGTTATTAGACAAAGAGCTTGTTATTAGAATATATTACATAATTATTATTAAATATAATGTAGGTATAGTTTAAGTATTTCTCCTTGGATATTTTCTAATAGCAATATAATAATATTATATTATGGGTGTCATTAGCGTGGTACAGCACAACCCTAACTCTATGACTATAATATAATGGCAGTGAAAATACCCCGCTTCTGTGCTCGCCTTCTTGCGGACTTTCACTATGAGATTAGAGGTTTTTTTGCCATTTCTACTTAGCTCAATGGATAAGTCTAACCGTTATCGTTAAGATCCGACACTGTCTTACTGTTTTCTTTGAACTGTCTCGATATATCTGCTTAGGTACAGATGGGGTGTCACGATGCCTCTGTTTTATTCCCACAATGGAGCTATTGAAGTTAAAACACGTCAGAGACAATATAGCTTTTTGTCTATTGCAATCGAATCGGCTGCTTGCTCGTCTCTGAAACTTTTACTTATTTTTTTGTTGGCGCAACTTTTAGTGTTTTTTACTGTTACGTGGAGAGTAGCCGACTAAAATATTGGTCGTGCTCTCAGTGGATTACTTCGATCATTCGCTGTTTGCGGAATATCTCAATTTTGTTACGACTCGAGTTGAACAAGACAAGTCATGAATGTTGCAAATGTAGCATCACTAGTTATTACGTTCTTAGAATAATATTCGGTATGTAGGTAGGCGGCGCACACAATATTCACTGTACCGATATCGAGAAGCAATTTAGTTTGTTTTTTTTTAAATTATTTTTTACGGGTAAGCTTAACTTGGCCATTATCTCAAGTGACGATAAGGTCGAAAGTGGAAGTGCAATTCACCGGGAATTATCAAACACTGAGGAACTGGGAATGTTCTCTGGCTGCCAGAACGCAACATGCAACTAACATTGATGTTATGGCGTTATATTTAGATAAGATAGTGTTATCTAGCCAGGCGAAATTAAAAGCCCTACCACCAACCAAATCGAGTACACAAACATGTTCCTCCGGCTAGGAATCGAACACGGGACCTTTCAGCCCGGTCTGAGACTGGTATATTGATGTTTTAACCTTTTGAGCGCCACGGACATGTATAGAAGACAAACAATTTTGTGCTCCACACGCCACGTCTTTTATAGAAGACAATTTCCAATTAGAACGTTTATTAATAAATATACATAAACAATTGGTTGGTTTTTCTTTCTACAATAGATGGCCTTCATCACTACTTTTTACTATATATTAGTTATAGTTTTGTCAAAAGGTACATAACGTTTTTAATCATTATTATTATTATAAGAGTCCCATTCTAATCTAGACCTATATGTATATTAACTCCTATAGATCTCGATTCCGTTAATTTATGACGTCTTGTGTCGTGTCCCTGTTCTGTAGCCTAATTCTGAAATATTCTCCAATAGATCAAACGCCCAAAACTACTGGACGCTATTAAATTAGTAAAATTAAGGCCTTGGGTAAAGGCCTTCCCCCACTAATTCCACATCTTCCAATCCCTTACAACGTCATGCCAATCCGTCATGTAACTTGTTAATTACCTACCTAATATCGTTATTAATTGGTTACCTTGCGTCTTAACGCGTAAGATTGACTATTGTATATTTTTTATAAGTAATCCTCCAATCTATTATGCGTAGCGGTAGGAAGTGAGAGGGCAGACGGCATGCATCGGCATGACTGGCGCTCTAAGCTCGGACCGTACTTCCGGACATCTTGATTGATCTGTCATAGTGAGTCTGCATCTTAACTTCGGCAAAACATACTGATTTACACTTTTAGTACAGAACGTAAAATTCTGCAATTTTATCTCGATTAGAGATTGGTACGCGAAAGTTAAGGTGGGAAAATGCTTAAATGGAGTTATAATATCATGGCCACTGATGATGGCAGATAGTTCTCTGCCAGGTAAGTGTCGAGATAACGAGGGTTAAAATCTCGTTAAAACACTAATTAATTGCCATTTTAACGACAGTAAAAGCTACATGCTTTAATAATTAGAAACACTAAAATTATATGTAGCTTATTATTTTAATTCACAATGATGTATTTATATTAAAACTGGTATCGATAGTTTAGTAGAAAGAGCGTCCGTATTGCGCAAGGGTTTTGGGTTCGAATCACAACTGAGGCGAATCTTCTAAGCATACATATTTTATTTTACAAATTGACTTAGTAGGTGAAAAGTGATCAATGTCTTCTGATGAATTTCTCCCAAAATTTGCAGTATAAGCAATATTCCTGTTATTTAAAGTATTTATTCCTTACGCCTCCTTCCTCTCGTAAGTGGACAGCTTAAATATCAGTCAAGAGCTGATCAAAGCAAGAGGGTAGAAGACTCCCCGTCTTAAGTAACTTTATACCAGAGTTCCAATGTCCTTTAACAGTTCCAAAGTCCTCTTGACCCCATCGAGTGAAGTACCAGATTGTTTCTTGTTAAAGGCGTGGCTTTACGAATAAGTAGCTAAGTTTAAGGGAGGGAAAGGAAACTTCTAGACAACCACGACTTCATTTGTTTTATAAGTTAAATATATTTATCCAGTTTTGTGTACATTATAAACATTCGCTGATACATACCATGGTATGCGCCGTGGTTCGAAACAGCCAATTCAAAAGCGTTTTTCTGCGATTCACACCGTGGTACGAACCAGTCGTGGTGTGAATCGATGAAGTACCCAAAAAATGGACCATCTCGGAAAATAACTCTTTCCAGAAAAAATAAAAATAAAAACATCTATAAAAAACACAAATTAAAATATACATTCAGACGAATTGAGAACCTCTTCCTTTTTTAAAGTCGTTTAAAAATAGAAAAAAATCTATCTACCATTTTCTTCAGTTACCGTACTTAAATGATTTGAACTCTTAAGACGTATGCAGGGGCTAGTTAATAAAACTTAACTGTGGTTTATGTAAATATTGCACGCGCAATGCATTCGAAACAATCAAGCAGGAAGCTCTATACATTATGGGAATGATATAACCATCTTCCGTATAACACATTTCCATTTGACAAAGCGATGTTATCCATTTATTGTAAACATTTCATGTGTTTGATTAATTAAAGTGTCAATTACTCTATACTTATCAAATAATTTTGTGTAACGATACTTCGAATGATACTATACTCGTATATCAAATATTTACATGAACGCTTGACAGTTGCTATGGTTTTGTTACTACACCAGGTCTCAGACTCGGAGTTCCCAGGTTCAATCGTAAGAAGGTGGTACACATATTGTAAATGAAACTTAAAATTCAAAAATGTTTTTTTTTTAATTTCTCTAATGAATGTCAGTATATGCCGTCGGGTTGTAAGCCTACAGTGCAGAAGACCTTGTACAGAAGAACTGGCAAGAAAGTCAGAATCAAGAGCATTTTTTTTCTCGGTTTCTTTTATAGCGTCGTATATTCAAAAAGGATACCTACTTTTGTTGCCTTGACAACGAAAATGGCGGTATGCATAAAAAATTTGCATGCATTTTTCTATATGACCGTTTAAAGTTTCTAATAGTGATGCGTTATCAAATCTAAACAAACAGTTAAAATGTAACACTGTAATTAACTTCACATAACAGTTCGACTATCTTTCTTTAAGTTATTTACTGAATTATCATCATCATCATCATCATCATCATCATCATCATCATCATCATAAGCATAAACTACTTATTCCACAGCTGGACATCGGCCTCTACAAGTACCAACACGCCACTGAGTACAATCCGCGGCTACTCTCATCCAGCTCTTGACTGAATACAGGCAAATATAGTGTTGAGCCCCAACTGCCATCAGGGTACCAAGTGCGAGTTTCATTCGCCTTCGATCACGTTAACAAAAACGAGAATTTGTATGGCAAAATGTTAACATTTCTCGTTTGTCGCCAGGAGAGTTTGCAGATTGCCTCTAACGGCATTTTCAGTTTCACCGGGCTTTTCTGGGGGCGGCGAGAAACTTAAGGGGTTCCTCAAGCCATGTGAAACTAATCACCATCGGAAGTTTTCTAGATGGAATGGCATCACGCACTAGTTCGTGTCCCGTGCCCTACTAGAATCTCCGAAGGGTTCGGATTCGATCGGGCTTAGTACGCCAGGAGGCGCTGCTTCAACGCACATGCTAATTTTCGTTTTCGTAAACGTAATCGAATGAATACGGATAGTACACAAAAGTCACACTAGGCACTCAGGGTGCCTATAGTGTGTGTATAGTGTGTCTTAATATTTGCATATTCATATTTTTAATTGAAAAATAAGACAACAGTGGCCTGCGGAATATCAATACAAACATTTTGATGTCGGATCATTGTTTCATTTGTGCTATATTTACAAAGTTTCTGAAGAAATAAGTTTTTAGATATCATTACTTTTACGTATTGTTTATGCAGTTTCTGGGTATTTGTTTCAAATTCCAAGACAACCATGGCCTTGTGAAAGGATCAAGCTAACCTACACTAGTCCTTTTAATGTATATGACCTATTCAGCGCCTAGCACCAGTGACTTAAAAACACGTAAATTTTCGAAATTCCGCGGCGACATATGAGAAGAGTTAAAATTTTGCCATAAAACTTCGTTTACGTAGTAAATGCAATCGAATGAATGAGGATTACTATTACTATTTTTATTTTGTGGTACAGTTGTCGTTATCCCGTCGTCTCGCTCGTCCATGCATGCTGGCGTCTGATTACACGTTGCACAGCCAACAATGGCTGCTTAAAGCATTTTTATACTTCACTTGCTGTTTCCTGACGGGAGATGTATCGTGCACGCGTGATTTGAATGCGTAATGTAGGATGTTAAACATATGATGCATGATTCGGAACGTAGTCAATAATTATAGAAAATAGGAATTGACAGATGAGCGAGTGAGACGAGGATATGTGTGGTGTTATGGGAAAGAAGGAAGGCATTGTACAAGAGTAATATATTTTCATGAAATATACTCATACCAGCTGTTATGCTTCCCCGCGATAGTACATTATGCTAGTTGATTGGTTACTCAATAGAGATAGTTTTTAACACCTGTCAAAATTATATTCTTTCATAGATATTGTGGTTATGACGTCTATGACGTCACTATTTGTTATAAGCCGTCAATTGAGAGTTTGTTATCCATTTATTGGATAACAGTATTTAATTTATGTCAAACTTTTTAGTGGGAAAGTGAAGAGTCATGTCTGCGGCTTTGTTTTATTTTCTAAAATTTGTGTTATGTCTATGTATTATATCTATTAATGTGAAATAATGGTGGATTATTAACCGTTAAGTATTCGTGAGTATGCATGAGTGTTGGCAAATTAAACAAAACAGTGCAACGTCACTTTTCAAATTCTTTCAAGAAGTCCGCGTGAGGACTTAGTAAAGCCCTACAACTTTACTGAGATACTCGAGGTGTTGGGTGGTATATCACTTCTCACTTCTCATTTCTATTATCATTCATCATCATCATACAGGAAAGAAATATTTTTTATTTATGTATTAATTAAAAAAATTACTTTGACACTAGTTAATGAATTAAAGAGCTGTTGCGTGATTGTAAAACAGCTCTATATAACACGAGTATATTAAGGAATAACCTTAGAGCTTAATGCTCTAAGGGACTAACCGATACGACCATAATAAATAAGGGAAATAACAAACTAAAGGGTCGAATATATCTAAATGGGTGCTTTAGAAAGGAATTCCGTAATCCGGCGCGGTCCGCCCCAAGTCTGAGAAGTTTTAATATAAAGCCACATTTGTCATATACAGTTTGATTTATCGACAGTATCGACGACGCCAGTCATGTGTAGGGGGAGTAGTAAACTATAAAATAATGAGGAATTTGTTCTCTTACAGAGTAAGAGTAGATAGTGTTGATTAATTTCGGCGAGTTGGATTGAGCCACGATAGCATAGTTGGTAGTGCACCTGACCCGGCATGTCATGGGGTGCGGGTCCGAACCCCGCTCGTGGAATTTTTTCAACACTTTGTCTTTTTACAATTTGTAATTTGTTCGCAACAATATTTGCGTAAAATTATATGTAAATAATCAAGAATTTGTATGGCAAAATGTTAACTCGCTAATTCAACGCCACACTAATTTTCGTTTTCGTAAACGTAATCGAATGAATACAGATAGTAAACAAAAGTCACACTAGGCACCCTGAGCTTTTCCAAGATCTGTGTCGTGATGTGCGTTGATCGAGCGCGGTATGTATGTACTAGCTGTGCCCTGCGGTTTCATCCGCGTTAAGCTCCACTTCTATTAGTCATAGCGTGATGTAATATAGCCTATAGCCTTCCTCAATAAATGGACTATTCAACACAAAAATAATTTTTCAATTCGAACCAGTAGTTCCTGAGATTAGCGCGTTCAAACAAACAAACAAACAAGCTTTTCAGCTTTATAATATTAGTATAGATTAATTAATCTTACCTTTTCCTTGGTCTCCTTATATTGTGGTAATGTCGAGAAACAAAATAGAAAAGTAACGCAGACCGTTTTTCTCCGAGGTGTTGGCCGTATTGCGGTATTATAATAATAGCTTATTACCGTGAACTTCTTTGTCTAACGGCGGTTAACCAGGCAAGGACAACTGTGACAGATGTCTAACCGCATCCATTATCGAGCTGATTCGAGCTGATGGCCAACAAACCTCGAACTTTGCTCAGCTAATACAATATTTGATAGTTTTTTACTCTAGACTAGACTTGCCATTGTCTCAGTCACCCTGTGTGCCTAGAGCTAGAATTTTATTCAGTATTTGTATGGTTTTTTCATGGATAGTAACCATGTTGTGAGTCCTACGTCAAAAAAATATTTCCTCTCCACAGCTACTAATGGCTGGATGAGATCTGTTATGAGGATAAGCTCATACTTTGTACCTTTTTGCACTGCTGTAGCGCACACACTCGCCACATTTTGTATTATTTTGAAAATTTTTATTTTTCTTTTGTCCGTTGTATTGTAGTTTAATGTATAGGTATTGTTGGGTTTGAAATAAATGTATTATCTATCTATCTATTTACCTATATGTCTTTTGCGTGTGGTTCAATGCGTATTTATATGTAAGACAATAAGAGATGAAATATAAAAATGTTTTGTGGTGTACAAAAACGATATTTATCTTATCTTAAAGATTGCGACGGCATGCACCTGCAGACCATTCAACTCACCTGTTCGCTTTAAATTAGGCTGTTTTGGTAAAAAAGGTATACATATGTTAGGTTTTTGATAAGCCACTTTAAAAGCGGAACGTCTAATTATTGCAGTCGTTGCGATGTCGATAGTGGCAGGCTCTTTTTAACAAAGTCAAATTCAAAAAAAATTATTCAAATAAACTTGTGAAAAGTTTTTTTGAATTGTCCATAATTTTTTTGCCTACTAACGGGGCGGTAAACGTGCATCAAAAGGTGTTCCAAAACTTAAGAAGAAATTTTTGCAATTTTTTCTAAATAGATACGTTATGGATCGATAACACCTATATTACACGTTGTTAAGACGAGAGTTGAAAATCCCAAAAGTGGATGAAACAACCGATCTTAAGGAACATTTAAGTACTTTATAACCGCATTCACAAACAGCACAACAAACTGTTCATCAATTATAATAGGAATTAAAATTAAACCAAGTATCATTTCATCGAAACATATCAAAACGTCATCACAGAGCTTTGACTTTAACGAAAGACGTTTCAGAGCTCTCGCCCACGTCCGATAATCAGTCCGATTATCGGTCCTATAAAAACTCAGTCCGATTGTCGGTCCTATAAAAAGTCAGTCCGATTGTCGGTCCTATAAAAACTCAGTCTGATTGTCGGTCCTATAAAAATTCAGTCCGATGAGTGTCGGTCCTATAAAAACTCAGTCCGATTGTCGGTCCTATAAAAGCTCAGTCCGATTGTCGGTCCTATAAAAACTCAGTCCGATTGTCGGTCCTATAAAAAGTCGGTCTATAAAAACTGTATATCTAACCGCCTCTATGGTCTAGTGGTTAAGACCACCGGTTTAGACCCAGAAGTCCCGGATTCCATTCCCAGCGGAGGTTAACTACATCTTTGTGTACTCGGTTTGGTTGGTGGTAGGACTTGTTTGTCCGCCTGGCTAGCTACCACCATCTTATCTAAATATGTCGCCATAACATCAATGTTTGTAGCATTGTTGTGTTCCGGCAGCTACAGATAAGATAGCCAGTGCCTCACTAGTAGAGGATCCCGGGTGAAGTGCGCTTCCACCAAATGGCCTTATCATCACTTAACATCAGGTCAGATCAAGGCACTGTGCTTACCCCTAAATATAAAAAAAAAGAAAAAAGTCGGCTGTGGGCGGGCACCGTCCAACGAGTGGCACCAACCGTAATGGTCGCGGGCTGACTGATGTCGCGATGTTTATAAATAAAGATTTAGTAAAAAAATTCATCATCATCATCATAATCAGCTCATTTTTGTCCCCACTGCTGGGGCACGAGCCTTCCCTATGGATGGATACGGGCCATAAACCACCACGCGGGCCCAGTGCGGGTTGGTGGTTGTTAACGACTGCTAATGCGGCCGGGACCCACGGCTTTACGTGCCATCCGATGCACAGAGGAGTTCGAGATGATACATTTTTGGTCACCCATCCGATGACCGGCCTTTGCGAACTTGCTTAACCGCAGCACTCGCAGACCGGGTGCGATAACCACTGCGCCATCGAGCTCCTCGTAAAAAAATTACCACCACCTAATTTTAATATGCCAAATGAGCACATACAGTTCGCATTAACATTCCTCCAGATGTTCGATTAACAATCGCTCGATAAAACGCTTCGGTTCCCGCATACCAGTGGCACAAAATAAGGAGATTGCAGAAGGTAAGCTTCCTACAAACCCACTCGAGCAACGCACACCATAGACAATCTCTCACGGACACCGAATCTCGCAACAGTTGCGCTCGGGCTGTTCCGAGCTGTTTCCGAGATCTGTGTCCGCTAGAGGTTGTCTATGTGAGTGTTTTATTTTCTGAAATTACTATGAAGCCGAATGGCAATACTCGGTTCGACACCCGAAGGTCCAATTCAGAGGTCGGGCAAAGTGTGTTTCGGATTTCTCGATGCATAGTCCGGGTTGATGATCACCAACCCGCATTTGGCTAGCGTGGTGATAAAGCGATTGCAGCAAGCAATTGTAGCGATGACTTGATTTCAATGATGGAGACCTTTGCCTAATATGTAAGCTTCATACAAACGTGCACGAGCAACGCTCACATAGACAACCTGTCACGGACACGGAATCTCGGCACAGCTCCGCTCGGAGCTGTTCCGAGTAGCGTTGCCAGGTGTCCCGATTTGCGCGGTACGTCCCGATTTACCCTTGATTGGGACGCCAAAAGTCCCGATTTTTCACTAACCTCCTTAGTGAGTACTTTCGATAATTTTGACAGCAAAAATTCTCTCTCCCGCGGCGGGATCATTAATTTCATTAATTCATTATTTTTCATTATTTTCATCCAATCATGACTGATTCATAAGAATTTTAATTTTTTTAGAAATTGTAGCTGTCCCGATTTGAAATCCCAAAAAATCCCGATTATTTTTACCTTCTGTCCCTAAACTCGACACACAGGACCTGGCAACACTAGTTCCGAGATCCTAGCCCGTGCAAAAGGTCTGTTGTGCTTTACTCGAGCGCGGTATGTATCAAGCTTACCTTCTGAGTCCTCCCTATTTTGTGCCAGTGGTTTGGCCATTTGAAACGCAATTAAACATGTTTACTCGAACTAAAGCTCCCGTGCTATAGTTCGAGTTGTTGCGAGTTCGTTCCTATGCCCTCGTAAAATCACCATAAAGTGGCCACAATGGAAACAAATGCTCAGTGTATCACTTCCAATGAAGGTTTGATAAAATCCAGTGTGATTTAGTTGGGTTATTGTACATAATATGCCACAAAGTAAGTTCATCACATTTTTGTACACTCCATAGATTTCAAAGTAAATTTGTTACATGTATTAAATAAAAATATGTTTAAGTCTACTTAATATATTAATAGAAGTGTGACAAATTTACACATACTTTTTTCTGTGACGAATTTACTTTGTGGCAAATGTACAATAACCAAGTTTAGTTACCTTAACTTATGGTTTCTGTAAAATATTTTTTTTTAGCTCTGCTTACGGTATCAAAAAAACTGCTGTCCTTTCCTCTAACAAACAAAATAATGATAGTATAGAAAAAAATTGTAGATTTAAATTTAAGTTGTCATTCGTTTTCATAATATGTCCGAGGTATCATTCTAAAAACATGTTACTTTAAAATTGAATAAAGATCTGAGATGATTAAATATTTTTTCCTCTTACATAAATAGAACAAGTACTTGCAATAGTAGTGTAGCTTTGGTTAAAAAGATAAAGCTTTAAGACAATAAGTAATACTTACTGTTTTGAAATCTGATCAAATCTACAAAAATTGTGACTTGTTTGTGATAGCGCTTGCCGAATTTCTTCCCGGTATAAAGTCCCTGACGCCTAACGCATAGACTAAAGTAAGCTCTGCGAAGCGTTTGCATGCAAAATAGTTTTCACGTTCAAAGAAGAAAAAAAAAGAAAATTTTGATCCAAAAAGTTTTAATTCATGACGACCATCTTATCTAAATATGTCGCCATAACAACACCCGTGATCTTTATGGAAGAGCCTACTGTTACCAAGTTAAGCATCCACATTCCCACGTTCTGCCTGTGGCCATTAAGCCCATTCGGATGAGATTCGCCGTCGCGATAGGCACGTCTTCCTACTAGAATTACGTTGTTTGTTAGCGCCCCGGCTCGGAATACGCGTGAGAATTATAGTACGAGTCAGTTCCTTCTTAGTGGCTTATGGTTTGTTGTCTCTGCGCAGATAATTATCTGTGATCCGAATTACGAGCTTTTATTCATAACGAAAACTAGGGACTTCTTGGCGGGAAAGTGAAGAGTCATGTCTGCGTTTTTGTTTTATTTTATAAAATTTGTGTTATGTCGGATATTAATGTGAAATAATGCTGGATTATTAATCGTTAAGTGTTCCTGAGTGTACATGAGAGTTGGCAAATGAAACAAAACAGTGCATAGTCACTTTTCAAATTCTCTCAAGCAGTCCGCCCGAGGACATAGTAAAGCCCCCACATCTTTACTGAAATATTGTCTATTTAAGTATTGTAAGACTTTTTCATTGGCTAAATGCTTGTGCAAAGCCATAAAAAAAAATAACGAAAACTAGAATTAACGATGTTGCTTATGTCCATCCCGCCTGGTGGGTTACACTTGAAACACAATTGCAATAATCAATTTCCAATCACAAATCTAAAAAATTCAAATGGCACTCTTAAAAGCGATAATAGCGCTACATTGGAATTAAATTGCGTGGAAATTGAGTGAACAAATTATTATCGAGAAGGGGCGTTCTGAAATTGCGAAACTTATCCCAATATCGATACATATTAATCGCATTGGAATTGTATTGAGATTGAGTTTGCGTCAAGAGTAGCCTACCTGTTCGTTTGAAGACCTTTAATATACTTATTTAATAAAAAACACCGAAGGTTTGGATCGGATCCGCGACAAGGTCTCGTCAAGTATGATGAAACGAATGTGGTTGAAGTCAAACTTTTATTTATATTCGCACTCACCGTATCCGTACCGCACCGTACACTCAATAGTATCCTATCTCTCTAGGTATCCTTTATAAAAGGTGTGTTTTTTGCCACCAAATGATTAAAACAAATATTATGTCACCACCAATTTAAAATGGCTCACAAACGATTAAACTTTACGACAGATTAGTTTTCTTTACAAGCATATCTGTATGTGTCTCTGATTTACATACAATGTGCTTTTAGCGTTATCGCTACAATACATTTTAATAAAAAGCAAGTGGGCATACGTTTTGGAATCCGGACGAGGGTTTTGAAATATACCTCCAAGATAATATTGTTAGAGCAAATTACACTGAATAAAACAGTTACAACGAAAATTTTGTGATTTAACAGTAAAAACAAAAGTCAAAGCTCGCTAATCCCATACAATATCAATGAAAAGACCTTTTCCCTTGACAGATGTCAAAAGGTTTATCTATTGACTTCTAACGCCCTACTATAATATTCTTGTATCCGTTATAAACGTTATGTAGAGGGTTTAAAACGTCATCGTCAGGATAAACTCAAATGTAAAAACTAAACGCGAGTAGGCACATAGGTTCGGACAACCTATTGTTTTCACGAACACTACACATTGAAATAAAATTAAAAATAATATAAATAAGTGTGTAAAATAAACGCGAGTAATAGATCCGTTAAAGTTCTTTTATTTAAAACATTCGGAAAGTTATTTCAATACTAGCTGACCCGGCAGACTTCGTATCGCTTTGACAGTTTCTATGACAACAAAACAAACAAATCGTTAAAATACTTTACGCGTAAAAGCGTATCCAACAAACAAAGAAACTCACTTTTTTTTAAATAACATGAATCTTTTTTTTAATACCTTTCTCGGTAAATGACTCTACTCCACCTGATGTTAAGTAGAAATGGAGTCCAGACGCGAGGACAACTGGTGCAGCGTGAAAACAACGCAGCATCAATCACCCTCACACTGCCGGCCCATAAGGTGCCTCTTCACGCCTCGTTTGAAGGACCCCATGTCATAGGAAGGAGGGAAAACGTGTGCTGGTAGACTATTTTATCTTTTGGAAGTGCGACAAAGAAACGCGTCATCAAATTTCTTTGTGCGCAATGGAATTGTTCGACACAGTACAGCGGTGACTCCGGAGAGCAGCTCGCGTACTCCTATGGAGGAAGGGAGAAGGTGGGATAAGGTCAAAGAGCTCTTCAGAGCACTCGCCGCAATCATCTCAAATCTCTTCGCAATTGCAGGTATTCGAGAGCATTAGTGACCTATGCACTGCCGATAATGCGTATAACACGCCGGCGCCGCTGCAATCTGTCCAAGGCATCGATAAGGTACTTTGCGGAACCGTCTCAGAGGTGCGAGCAATACTCCACGCAAGACCGCACCTGCGTCTTGTACAAAAGGCACAACTGATCTGGCATGAAGAATCGCCGCACCCAGGGCACCCTGAGCACAGGACACCGAGTTTACGTGAGGCTGTTTTTATCACGGCTTCGACATAGTCTGGTTCAGATCGCAGCAAATCTTCATACCGAGCATGTTAATACTAAGAAGAAGAGAGGGAAGGGGTAGGAATGGCGACTTTTTTTGCCGTGAACGCGCAGTAACATACAAACTCACTTTCGCATTTATTGTACTAGTAGGATGCAGTCAGTGTTTGCACTATTAACTTTTGAAAACAACCCTTTTACAAACTACTTTTAAGTTTAAATTAGCACTACCTACGGCTCCTACTAACCGAATGCGTTAGTGCCAGACGGCCTAAAAAAACAAAAAATCTCTCTCTCCCATCGTTCTGTCTGAACACTATTGACAAACCTGCCAACTGCCCTATCTGCTAGGCTACTCTTGACGCAAACTCAATCTCAATACAATTCCAATCCCAAATCTAAAAAATTCAAATGGCACTCTTAAAAGCGATAATAGCGCTACATTGGAATTAAATTGCGTGGAAATTGAGTAAACAAATTATTATCGAGATGGGGCGTTCCGAAATTGCGAAACTTATCCCAATATCGATACATATTAATCCCATTGGAATTGTATTGGGATTGAGTTTGCGTCAAGAGTAGCCTAGCTGGCTTGGCCCGGCCGGTGCTACATTCTGCATACGTAGTGTGTTTCCTCATTCGTACGCTCTAGTTGTCAGGCCCACCGACCCATGCCCTTCCTAGGGTTCCGTACTTTGGTATGACAATGCTTTTATGACACCCACGCACGTATTTATATAGTTCATTAATATTGATAACAATCATAACAAACATGAATAGTTTGTTCGCAACAAAATAAGTACACTAGCTTATTTAAATGAAACAACTTTTACAGATCTACTCGCGTTTATTTTACACATTACTTTTTAATGTTTACCCTGACGTTTGGAGAAGAGGAGGGAGTGTGACCCTGTGACCACGGACCCTGCAACGGGTTCGAAACGTCAGGATAAACATCAAAAAGTAATGTGTAAAATAAACGCAAGTAGATCCGTAAAAGTTGTTTCATTTAAATGTGTAGTGTTCGCGTAAACTTTAGAAAACAATATACACTAGCTTATTTAGTTTATAGTTACTTATTAGGTACTTATTTACATAAAAGAAGTTAGACACATAAAATGGCACAACTGTAAAATCCCCTTTTTTATATCTATGACATATTAAAATTAGGTGGTTATGTCATGATCTTTAACAGTCAACAAGTGTAAACTAACCTTGTTTAAATTAACTTTAGAAGAATAGTGTAAGTCCATACTAATATTATAAAGAGGAAACCTTGTATTTTTGTATGTATGTTTACAACGAATAAACTCAAAAACTACTGGATCGATTTAAAAAATTCTTTCACCATTAAAATGCTACATTAGCGCTGAGTAACATAGGCTATATTAAAAATATATATATTTATTATTATTTTATATCTCAAAATGTTTAAAAATAAAAATACACCACAAAATATAATATATTCATGAGGTTCAACCACTTTCTTTGAAAGAACAGTTCTTATAAATAACTTTTAATGTTTACAATTTCAATTCGACGATATAGTTTATACGAAACTCTCGTATCGCAATACAGACTCGCGCTTGGCCGATTTTTATCTTATCAGCCTTTTCATCATTACAACAGTGATGATTTTATTAAAATTTGATCATTAGCTACTTCGTGAGCAGCTGTTTGGTTTAATAGTTCAGGTGTTTGGAAAATTAAAGAATAATTAAGACAATAAACTCGGTCAAGGTGCGTGGCAATGCACAATGACGATTGTTTCATTTACTGTTAATATTGTTGAATATTTTTCATTTTGTTGAGGTTATACTTGCTGATAATAATTAGACCATGGTCAAAGGTAAATATTATCAATATGAACACCTTGTACAAACATACAGGGTGTCTCAGAAATCAACACTAAGGCAAAAACGAATGAGAAACCAGATTATGACAGTTCTCTGAAAAATACTATCATAAACACAACGGTGTTTTTTTCTTACTCCTCTTAACTGTTTTTGCATCTCGACTCTGATTCTGCAGCATCAGGTAAAATTAAGTCATGTGCCTACTCAGCCAAATTGAAATTCCACAAAAGGAAATTATAGCATCAACGGATCCGACAATCATCATGGAATATAGAAGAAATTTTCTCCTGTTAGTAGAATTCTACCGAATATGTGAAAATTTCCATGAACGCGATTTGAACCATATGCTCCAGCATACTGGGCAGGTCACTTCCATAAAAATAGTTTTTCGACACTTTTTTTACTATTTGGTTATCCATCCGATTAGCCACCATTACGAAAGTTGCTTAGCTTGCACAAAGACAACATGCCCCTTGACTATGAGCTCTTATAGCAGTATCATTGCAGTTGTGGAAAAGATACGCGAGTATATTCGCCGCTACACGCGTCTCGTTTTCACAACTGCAATAATACTGCTATAAGAGCTGGTGGTACCCCTGAGCGCTTTTACCGTTGTGCCAAAGTGACAACTGCTTCTCACGTAGAAGGTGATAAAACACAAATGTTTTGTTCGTTTTCTCTGGTCTCAAATCATTGCAGAGAAAGATTAACTAATTAATGTTCGATAGACCGTGACGGAGCATGGCCTATTCGGATTTGTGATTTTCTTTTCATTTGTCTATGACAGAATCCTCGGTGGCCGTGTTACAAACGTTAATAATCAACACAACATTGGTCAACAGTAAATAGTTTGACATAAAACATATACGAGTATATCTTTCGTGATATCACTTAATGTTGTTGGTACATGTATATATATAATATGTATATTGAAATGAAACAACGTTTGCGGATCTACTCGCGTATATTACATATATTAGTTTTAATTAATGTTTTTTTTAACCAATTGTGAGACGATCAACACCTCAATCTCCCTGTGACCATGGACCCTGCAAAGGGTTCGAAACATCAGGAAAAACATTAATTAAAACTAATGTATAATAAACGCGAGTAGATCCGTTAAAGTTTCATTTCAATGTGTAGTTTTCGCAAAAACTTTAAAAAATAATTTAGTTGGTACATAATAAACTATCTTTGCCCGTTTGTCAGTATTTAAATGCATCCGTGCAACTAAGCATTTTGTGTTTTTTATTTTGTCATCCTTTATGCCCGCCAGAATACCAGTGTTGCAGCGCAGCTAATGTTGCTGTGGACTATACCACACTATTGAATTAATTACTTGTCTTGTTGTATCGTGTTTTATAGCTAATTATATTTTATTTATTCTATGCTACATTTGTATGGCCAATAAACGTATTATCTTTCTTTCTTTACGTAAGTATGTTGGTAACAAATACAACTTAACTTTTAAATAAAGATCTGATAAAGATCTGTCTGTGGCAAGCTGAAAGCGTCTGTCAGAGTGGGCCTCAACATTAACACAAAATAAGGAGACATCAGAAAGTAAGCTTCATACAAACGCTCGAGCAACGCGCACACAGGCAACCTCTCACGGACCGAGAGAGCCGAGCTGTTCCGAGCATCCGTGTCCGTGCATCGTGGGTCATACCCCCGTATTTATAAACGAGTAAAAGCTCATACTGAAGCAAAGTAATTGCTTAAGTAAATTTATTTATTCTGTAGTAAACCGATGAAGTTAGAAACGTCAAAAGTTATTGTCACCAATATCTTTACTCAGGCAATCTATACTCCCGGACACCTAAATCGAGCCACCTAGCATAATTAATGAATTTGTATCGTCTATAACTTAAAAAATTTATGAGTAACCAAAAACTTTAGAACAACAGCCCATGAGCCTAATGTTGAATATGCCAGCTAAAAAACTGCATAAAAACTTTTTGATCATTCATATTTTTTGGACGATACAAACTCATTATTCTAGGTGGCTCGATTTAGGAGTCCGGGAGTGTAGTTAGGTTTCTCAAACAATTCATAGTTACAAGCTTGTGACAAGCTAGAATTTAGGTTATAGCATAGAGAAATAGCTATATAGCGAGAATAGAGGAGCTCGATGGCGCAGTGGTTAACGCGCCCGGTCTGCGATTGATGAGGTTAAGCAACTTTCGCAAAGGCCGGTCATCGGATGGGTGACCAAAAATTTATCATCTCGAGCTCCTCTGTGCTTCGGAAGGCACGTAAAGCCGTTGGTCCCGGTTGCATTAGCAGTCGTTAAAAACTACCAATCCGCACTGGGCCCGCGTAGTGGTTTATGACCCGTTCTTCCTATCCATCCATAGGGAAGGCTCGTGCCCCAGCAGTGGGGACATAAAGTGAGCTGATGATGATGATGATGATGATAGAGAAATATCCGTGTGACAGTTTGTGTTATGTCTAAAATAATATAAAATTG
Organism: Eudonia mercurella; assembly: GCA_963082485.1. Lineage (NCBI taxonomy): Eukaryota > Metazoa > Arthropoda > Insecta > Lepidoptera > Crambidae > Eudonia > Eudonia mercurella. The sequence goes on from OY720026.1 coordinate 18,010,589, forward strand.
ATGAATTTGATATTAATATTATACTTTTATTTAATTGAATAAGAAAACTTTTATTCTAATTTAAACGTTACTTGTATATAAAATGAAATTAGATCTTAGTGACATTTCTAAGAACAAAGTTAATGGCTTGTTTATAAATATGGGTGTAAGTGTGCGTTGCCTAAGCGCGGTATGTATAAAGCTTACTTTCTGGGTCTTCTTATTTTGTGACATTTATTTCTTCTCGATCTGTTTACGAGCTTTCAATAGTGCATGTATAACCTGCCACATTGTCTCCGACCGCACTTTGAGTGAGCTTTGCGCAACGCAATTGAATGAGCCGCGTTAAGTAACCCATTATTATCCAACCACGTGGGAATGTCGCCGGCGAAGTGGCAACTCTATGCGGGGCTCATTAAAAATGACACGATTTTTTTTCGGTTTTACTATGCCTTATTATGATTTATTTAGAAAAATATGTTTCTTTGTTAGTCCCTTATGTCACGAAATAAGGAGACCCACAGAAGGTAAGCTCACGGACACGAAATCACGCAACAGCTGCGCTCGGACTGTTCCGAGCTGTTCCGAGATTCAAGTCCGTGAGAGGTTGTGTAGTGTGTTTTACGCGAGCGCCTTTGTATAAAGCTTACCTTCTGTGGGACGGTGGATCGTGACGTAGAAGCTTATGATGAGACAGGGTCCTCTAAAATCACACTCTACCTTTTCTTTTTTATATTTTTTATTTTGATTTGTTCTTTTTAATCCCTCCTCATCCTCATCAGCTCATTTTTATGTCCCCACTGCTGGGGAACGAGCCATAAACCACCACGCGGGCCCAGTGCGGATTGGTGGTTGTTAACGACTGCTGATTCAGCCGAGATCAACGGCTTTACGTGCGTTCCGAAGCACGGAGGAGCTCGGATGATAAACTTTTGGTCACCCATCCTATGACCAACCTTTGCGAAAGTTGCTTAACCTCAGCCTTCGCAGAACGGGCGCGTTCATCACTGCGCCATCTAGCTCCTCCTGGTGCCACTATATACGGTATATAGGGTATACAATTAATATGTATGTTAATCTGTAACATACATATAAATTGTATATAGTGTTCGACAAGATCCAATGATCGACATTTTTGTCCTTTAATCATAAAAAATAGGGGTCAGCAACTGGTTATTTCCTTGGTCTGGTCTTTAGCAACAGTTGAATACGACCTGCTTCCTTGATGTCATATGTCATCCCGTAATATTTCAATGAAAATCTATATTTTTTTGGCGACTAAACACTGTCGATATCTAGTCGTAAAGTGTCTTTACTACCATGCTCTATTAATGTTGACTGTCAATTCGTCAACTAGATCTAAGTTTGATATTGTAAAAGAAACAAAGAATTGTATGTAACGTATTTGTTGTATAATGTCCAAGCGATGCTCTCGTTACTCAGCACGTCGAAGCTGCTCCACATCTGTCCGTTACGTCACGCAATCGGAAATGTTGTTCATTGTATATTTCAAAACATATTGTTGTTACCTCAACTTGACTGAGTGCTTAGTGATAGTGTCTTATTCACTTACAAGAATTTACGTGCAAATTGACATCGGTTACGAGAATTTGTATGGCAAAATTTCAACTCTCCTCGTTTGTCACTAGGAGACTTGGCGTCAATGCCATTCTTATTTTAATTTTCGTTAGCGTAATTGCCGTGTGAAATTCCTTATCGTCACTTATCGTAAGGTAAGATGAAGGCTAAGCTTCTCCATTGCGAATTAAATAAATTAATAACATTTATAAAATATTTACAAAATGCAGTGGAAAAATTAAACGCCCACCCGACCCAGCCCTTAAAAATAAAAAGTGAAAAATAAATAAAAAAACCGACTGGTTGCACTCTGGGAGTGCCGGCAGAAGTGAAAACTTGAATATTACCGTTGTGCATTTTTGATATTTTGGAATGGTTAGGGAATAATTTTGTACGAATTGCTTTAATTATCAGTATAAAAGTACTCTCATTTATGTGGTAGAATACAATATTTATTTATTGGGCTATCGTACACAAACATGACAATTTATATTACATTAAAAAGTTATTATTATAAACTTTGCATGTCTACATGGCAGAATATGTGAAACTATAAAAATATGACCAACTTTTTGTAATACCAACCATATTCTTAGCAAATAAAATATTCTATTCTATTTTATCAACCGCAACTATAAGTCGCGTTGCTTTTTTCGGTAATATATTCATATATGCCTATAGTAGTGTTAATATATGCCTATAGTAGTATAATATAGTCCTTTCTAAATAGTAGGTATACAGTAGACATTTCAAAGATTCATGCACACCAAAGAAGAAGTCGTTTTGGCATTTCTATAGCTATCAAAATAAAAAAGTTCTCTTTGATCGTACATACAAACCCTGTCATTCATTTTTTGTATATTTTCTATAATATCAGAAATTGTAATAGTTTTGTTCGTACAAGAGATAAAAATAATTGAAGTTTAGAGCCATCTGTCGGCAGCTGGGATAACCTTATAAGATTTGTAGAAGCACAGTCATGCTTGGAGAACTAGCAGCGCCATCTTTCGAACGTTGCCTGAAACAGTCGCGCCTGACGGTCACGTGTCCTGACGCGAGTTTAACATTTTTTACCCATTCCAAAAAAAGTGCACAACGCCGCTAAAGAAGTTTTCACTTCAATAACAGTTCTCTTTAAGATTTTTGTTTCAACCTAAGAGTAAATTTCTGTATTTATGGCGTAATTTATTATCGCTCTATTGATAGTACTCGTAGATTCAGATTTTCTCTCAGATTTCCTCCTATGTAGATACATATAAAAACAATATAAAGTTGATCTTTCATCGTACCTACAGGCGACAACTCTGAATGTAGCAATATGCAGGACATTTCAAACGAGCTCGCACGTACCATTGCGTTCCTCTTTTGTTTCAATTTTCGCAGTAGAATACACAAACGCTTTGATACAACTTTTCAATGGGATACAAAAAGTCTGCACGTGCACACATATACACATATATACAACATGTCACAGAATGAACGCACATCCTCAGACACCCCAATTAGAATATTTAATTGTAATTAAAAAACATGCAAAATAATTTTACTTTTAATTAATTAAATTGGTCTAGTTATACTCATCGAGGGCAAACAGTATGGGCTTATTAGCGCTTTAGCCTACCGACCTACCGCATTTTAAAAAGCTCATTACTGCATTGACTTACGTTTTATTTTCGTTTGTTTTAACTATTTAACGAAGGAGTGACTGTAATTTCAATAAGTTTTAATAATTTTGAAAAAAAAATTAACTATATTTTAAATATTTTTAATCGATTGAGAAGCCGATTTATAACAAACTACTTTCTGTGTGTGCGCTTAACCTGTTACATGTTGTATATATAGTTAGTGAGACAGTAAGGGGAAATTTCGGAAAGTTTAATATTGGAATGTGTTTGTGAACGCGTAGGTATGTTTGCATTTTCTTTATGTACTTACACATAATCACACGTACAGAAACTTTAAACAAGCAGCTATACCGCCATAAAGGTTGTCTATCACCTTAGTTTGTCATAATATGGCTACAGAATATTTGTTTCTCATTTTACTTACAACAATAAATTTTACTAATTATTTTTAAGTGCTAATTGCTGCACTGAAGCTGATTTAAATATTTATAAAATACAGTGAACAAATTAAATGCCTACCCGACCCAGCCAGGAATCGAACCTGGGTCTTCCGCAATCCGGGCGGCAGCACTGACCATTATGCTACCGGGAAGGCTGACGTAAGCACTGAATTATTTTCACTGCTTTTTGATTTTTGACTGCTTTTTAGCGGCAGAGTGTCACCTATCCAACGGTTATTGCAACCGATGGCTATGCAGATTCATCTTTACAGCTGTAAATAGTAGTTAATTTTTTCACTGTATTTTAGAAATATTTATTTATAATATAGTTATAATATGATAGTGCCTACCTTTGCTTGCTACTAAGAATTGTAATATCTGTGGAAAAGACGAAGCGGCTAGTTTTCGAAATCTGTTAAGCCTACGTCAGGGAGTATGTACTATTATCTATTCTGTGGCCCAGGGTCTTGCAGGAGCAGATTAATTATGCACTCAGTATACTAGATGCTTTGCTTTTTTTTCAAAGAGGTGGCCAGTCGCTGTCCGCTTTTACAGCGCAATGGACTTTTAAGGGCGGTTAGAAACTAATTGTACCTCAAGCTGAAGAGACTGAACGTCCTTGGAGGGTTCTTTTCCGAAAGGCATTACGCAAGCATTTCCCTGTCGGAAGGTAGGAAGGAATCGAGACCGAAACGACAAGGATGCCTCTAATTAAAGGCTAGGACATCTGTTCTGTTTGACCGAGTCGTGGAGGTGGCATATACATTCCACCTCTATGTATATACATAGAGACCAGTATGGTCACGCAATCGCTTTGTCTCCGTCAGTTTATGGTACTCTCTAATTCTCTATAGTCATTTTTGTGAGATTATGGCTCAGTTAATCTATCTTGGTTAATCATCATCATCATCATCAGCTTATTTATGTCCCCACTGCTGGGGCACGAGCCTTCCCTATGAATGGATAAGGAGAATGGGTCATAAACCACCACGCGGGCCCAGTGCGGATTGGTGGTTGTTAACGACTGCTAATGCAGCCGGTACCAACGGCTTAACGTGCCTTCCGAAGCACGGAGGAGCTCGAGATGATACATTTTTGGTCACCCATCTGATGGCCGGCCTTTGCGAAAGTTGCTTAACCTCAGCACTCGCAGACCGGGCGCGTTAACCACTGCGCTATCGAGCTCCTCTTGGTTAATAATATTTACTAATACGAGTAATTAGCAAGGTTTTTTAATTGATTCAATTCAGGAAGTCTTAGGTATTAAGTGATTGAGCAGTAACCAAAGATTATAACGAAATGCACTTTATACACATTAATAACGCTTCCGTGTGTGTGTACTTCCTTATTTTATAAGCAATGTTAAAAATATTATTTTGTTTTGAGGTGGAGCTGTTTCTTTTATATCTTACGTATCTATCGATCTTCTAATTTTATTTATTATCACTTTTTTTTATGACTTTGTACGATGATGTATTGTGGTGTTACTGCTTGTTATAGAAGTGTATATTTAAAAACATCAACGCTAACACAAAATATTTCTTTCTACCAGATGTTTCAATTGTTTTGTGTTACAAAACAAGACAGTACAGTTTAGTAAAATTCATATCAGTAATTTATCTGATATTTTATATATAATATAATGCTCATAATAATCAGTCAGTCAACAACCACCAATCCGCACTGGGCCCGCGTGGTGGTTTATGGCCCATTCTCCCTATGCATCCATAGGGAAGGCTCGTGACCCAGCAGTGGCGACATACAAATGAGCTGATGATGAATAGTCAGTCATCATCATTTTCAATAAATAAATGATGATGACTTCATTTTCAATATTCATCAGGGCATATGATAACCAAGGGCTTTCCTATATAGTGCAATAACAAAAAGGATAAGTATTTAAAAACACGCTTGGAACATTAGATCAGTTAAACCACACTGCTATCAAGTTGATTAATAGTTTTGAAAGCGTTTCAAGTCGCCCGATGCTGCAGATTAGCCGTCGTTACATATGTAATTAATCGCTGGATTCCGTAGTAATTGTAAAACAAAGAGCAAATAGCGATGACTTGCGTGTGTGAGATTTTACAATGCTAGGTATTTATTACAGAAAGGCTGCTACCGAGTATTTAATTATTTAATTGAATAGGATCTTACTATTTTACTAGATTACTTTAAAAAAACTAATTAAATTGTATCAAACTAACAAGTCTGATAATCTTCAGACTTCATGTGATTACTTTAATGAATAAGGTGAGCCATTTAGATTCTAAGAGTAAAAGTCAATATTATTGCTATGATTATATTTCTTGTTATTTTATAAATAACACTACAAAGATTAATTCTAACAATTCACTTTAGCTAAGCTTTTTAAATACAATATAATAGATTCATTTATAAAAGCAGTAGCTATGATATTGCAACATAGTAAAGCATAATAACGATATATAATTTCTAAGCACATAAAACACTACAAAGATTAATTCCAACAATTTATTTTAGCTAAGCTTTTTAAATACAATATAATAGATTCATTTATAAAAGCAGTAGCTATGATATTGCAACATAGTAAAGCATAATAACGATATATAATTTCTAAGCACATAATACATAATAAAAAGTATTATAACAGTTCACACTTAACTTATTTGGGAGATCTGCTTCGTTTGAATGCCGACGAACAACTGCCCGGGCAAGGAAGGGACGGCGCTTTTATAGGCAGTGACAAACAAGTGTGACTCATAGCGCGTCGAATCACCTGATTTGCATCGGAGTATTTTAACGTAAATTGATCATACAAATAACGCCAAATTGATTACATAAATGTTTTAAATAACTAATAATGCAAAATAAACAATTTGTACCTGATTTTCTTAAAATTAAACACTTCTAAACTTATGATTAATTTTAACGCAAATATTGTTGCGAACATTGTTGTTGTTTCCAACTTCTAAACTTATATGAATAAATTATACATCATTAATAATTAATCAGTACAAACAATATGTATTTCCTATCACGGCCATACTGACAGTACTTCGTCCTCGAAGTACCATAAACTTAAATCATAAACATTTTTTTTTTCATCATTTTTTTTTTTTTTCTTTACATTAATTTATTTTTAGTCAAGTGTTTCTAGGTATCTGGTCCCATCACTTGCTGATGGTGAAGCCAAACCAGTACCAACACATGGCTCAACAGCAATATTCTAGTTTATGTTAGTCCTATAACCTGCCTGTTAAGTCAGACTAACACAAACAAAATAACCTTTAGCGGACTTATGGTCAACTGCCTCATGGTATTTGACCCGATCACTCACTACATTTGAAGCCGGGCCAGTACCAGGCAGATGGCCAACCAGTGTGATAGATCCGTACATTTCTTTATTGATCATTATAATAACTAAATAAACTTAGCATAAATACATTTATTTAAACATGGTTTAAAATATCCTCAACAGCAGCATTTTCCTCAACCCATTCTCCTGGCCAATACCTTATCTTTTCCTTTGCAACCACAATATTCCTAAGAGTACCTCTACCCCTTAGAGCATAGCGGTCATTTGCGAGTAAGGTCGTGATTTCATAAGGTCCTTTATATTTAGGTTTTAATTTGTCATTACGTCGGTGATCTTGGCTAACATACACTAAATCTCCTAGACTGTATACTTTGTTATTTCGTCTTACTTTATCAAATCGTACTTTATATTTTTCGGCTGCTTGTAACAATCGCTGATGAGCTAATTCCCTATCAGCTTGCAAATTAATGTTAGATTCTGAATTTTCAAGAACGTCATCTAATCGGGCTTGAACACATGGTATGTTTGCATTGACACCTATTAATAAATGGAGAGGAGAAAACCCTGTAGTTTTTTGTAATGTTGTATTTACTGTTTGCTGTGTTTTCCATAAAGAGTTCGGCCAGTCTGACAAATCAGTTACCATGGTGTTTAACATATTTGCAACTGAAGCCACGTACCGTTCTACTTGACCGTTACTTCTTGGCGTTCCTGTGGCTATCATATGATGTTCAATTTGTAAATCTCTAAATAGGGTTCTGATTTGATTGGAACTGAAATTTGTACCTCTATCAGTAACAATAAGTGAAGGTGTACCAAATATTGTAATGGTTTCTCGAACTATTGGGATCAATTCCTGTGCAGTTAGCGTTTTAAGTGGCTTAAGTAAACAAAACTTAGTAAAGGCATCTACAATAAATAGTACATATTTATACCCTTCACTGGATAGTGGGAATGGACCCGTACAGTCTAAATGTATTGTATGAAATGGAACTGCTGTCTTTTCTATAGGATATAAAAGTCCTTGCTTGGGCCCTGAGTGTCCTTTTCGTTCGACACAGATTAAGCAATGAGTTAAATATCTTTTAACAAACAAAGCCATATTTGGAAACCAAAAGTTTTCTCTAATTTTATGTATAGTTTTTTCGTATCCTACATGGCAATTTTCGTCATGAAATAGTTTAAGAATACTAAGTCGATGACCTTTTGGTATATACAATTTTGGTTCAGAATCAGGTTCAGTTTTATAATAAAGTAAATTATTTCTAATAATGTATTGATTTGAATCTAATTCACCAGCCTGTGCTCGATCAATAAGGGTTTGTGTTTCAACGTCATTTTGCTGGGCAATATCTAACCAAGATCGGCCAGTGTTAGCGGGAAGGACATTAGAACCAGAAGAAGAAGCCAGCCGAGATTCATTTATGACATTAATTGTACGTATTGTTAGATCAGAATTCACAGGGTTGCGGCTAAGAAAGTCAACGTGATTAATATACTTTCCCTTTTTGTATATAATTTCAAAATTAAAATCTTGTAGAAATGTCCACCAACGGGCCACTCTTGGTGAAAGATCCCTTTTATTTGCTGTGGATTTAATTGAATTACAATCAGTTATAAGTTTAAAAGGTATGCCAAGTAAATACACTCTAAAATGTTTTAGAGCGTTATAAATAGCTAAAGTTTCTAGATCGTAAGAGCAATATTTTGATTCGGCTGGGGAAGTTTTTTTACTATAGTAAGCTATTACTTTATTTACATTATTAACTTTTTGTAATAAAATTGCTCCATAACCTAAAGCACTTGCATCAGTATGCAACTCAGTGTGTAATTCTGGATTAAATATAGTTAACAAAGGTTTAGATACCAGACAATCAATAACATAATTCCTCGCAGCATTTTGTTCAACACTCCACTCCCATTTCACATTATTTTTTGTTAATTTTGTAATACAAGCTGTACGAGCAGCAAAGTTAGGAATAAACTTGCGGAAATAACTGGCTAAGCCCATAAACTGCCTAACCTGCTTAACATTTTTTGGAGCAGGGGCGTTAGTCAGTGCTGAAACTTTTACTTCGCTAGGTCTAACTCCTTCGCTGGATATGTTTCTGCCCAAATATTCAATATTATCTACAAAAAAACTACATTTTTTCACATTAATTGTAAAACCAGCGTTACTAAGAGATTCAATAGTTTGTTCTAAATAATGAACACCTTCCTCTATGTTAGAAAACGGTATAAGGATGTCATCAATGTACACGAGAAGGAATTTTAGGTGTTGAATCGCTTTATTTATTGCTTTTTGGAATACAGACGGTCCATTACAAATACCAAAAGGCATTTTCAAAAACTCGTAATGTCCGTCCGGTGTAATGAAGGCAGTATACTTGACAGAGTCTGCTGCTACTGGAACCTGATAAAAACCATTTTTCATATCTATAGATATATAATACTTTGCATTACCTAACCTGTCAATTTGATCTTCAATCAAAGGTAGGGGGTAACGATCTTTTTCTATAATTTTATTTAGAGCTCTAAAATCAACACACATTCTGTCACCACCATCCTTCTTTTTCACTAAGAGGACGGGACTGGCAAAATGGGAATCGCTCTCTCTAATAATGTTTTTGTTCAAAAGATCCGTAATAATATTATTAACTTTCTCTCTTTCGATTGGGGCCAGCCTATAAGGTCGATAGTACACAATGTCATCTTTTTTCAAACGTATATTTAACTCACCAGTTTGTACATCACCAGTTTTATTTAAAATATTTGAATGTTTTTGAAAAATAGACATAACTGTATTTTTAAGATCGCTGGGTAAATGATTAAGCCTAGAAGACAATTCCAAAAATTCTGTCGTTAAATGATCGGCCTGTACTACGTTCAAATTGAATTGGGCACCAAATATTACTTTTCGTGACAACCTACTACCATTGCCATCCGAAATAATTTCAATATCGGGGTACTCAATGATGTTTCTACCTATAAGAAGATCAAAAGAAAAATCATAATCTCTAACAACATAAAAATCAAGATCTACACAAACATCATTATTTCTAATTGGAATTGTTACTAAGCCAAAAACATGCAAACTGCCTTGTCCTATACCTTGAAGCTGTAAACTACACGGTGTGAGATGACACCCAATACGTTTTACTATACTTTCCTTTATAATACTACAATCAGCTCCTGTATCTATCAGACATTCAATTCTTAAATCATTAACAAAAACTTGAGTTAATTTTAGATTCGCTTTTCTAAAAAATTAACCTCATTATTACGTGATTTAAAATAACACACCGTATCTGTATGTCCTATTTTTTTACAAATATTACATGTAACTACATTTAATTTAGAGTCTGTTGCGGTGGCAGGTTTAGCTTCAGTTTTTTTATTTAAAGGACAATAATAACTTATGTGACCCAGAGTGCCACATGAAAAGCATTTTTTTTCATTGTTATTTAATTTAACACGTTTTGATACATTAGGTGCAGAAAAGATTTTCTCGCTTTGCTCAAACTGTCTCTTTTTCGTACCCTTGACATATGCGGAAAATAAAGATATTAGCCCAGAGGTGGTTGTAACACTGCTATTGAAAGAAGCCATCTTAACATTGACGTCTGCAATGCCTCCACACACTAGTTCGATTAATTGACTATCACTAAAAGCTATCTTAGTATTGCGTAATAACTTAATTTTTTCTCTAGCGTATTCACAATAAGAATCGGCAGAGTCGGAAGAATACAAAACAGCCTTAGTTAGTTTTTCAGTAAGATTTTTTTTTTCCGGGTATAAGTCAGTTAAATCACATTGAAAATTTTCCCATGTTCTACCATTTGTGGGTTCCCATGCTTGGAACCAAGATAATGCAGAGCCTCTAAGGGCCGTACCGGCTTTAGCAACTGTTGTGATGCTGCTCCACTTGAATTCCTTTGCAAGTGTCTCGATATTCTTGCACCAGGAGTCAGCTCCAGTGTCACACGTTGCTGGATCAAATAGTGGCAGTGCCACATCATCATCACGCTGGCGGCTGGCTGTAGCAGCTTCGCGAATTGCAGTTAGAAGATTAGTCAGCAAGGCAGTATCCATTTTCTGAAAATATAAAATAAATATTATAATGGTTTTAATACGTATAAACTTAATGCGTTATACCTATAATGTTTGATTATACGTTGCAATGGAACACAAATTTACTCTTAACAGAATATATTTAATAGTTTTTTGCAAAACACCACGACAGGAGAGTAGCTCCCGCCACGTGCTATCCTGCAAAAACAAATGCAAAGCAATACTATCGGAGTGTAGCTCCGACCACGTATCGATTTACAGCACTAAACCACATTACAATATCTTTGCAAAACATCACGACAGGAGAGTAGCTCCTGCCACGTGCTGTTCCACAAAATTAGATGCAAAGCAATACTATCGGAGAGTAGCTCCGATCAAGTATCGATTTACAAATTGATACCAAATATCACCGAGTAAATTTAAAAAGTTAAAAATATAAATGCACCAATTCAATTTTAATCTTAGATTTAGATAAATAACGTAATGCTTACCTTCAAAACGTGTCCACTTATGTGGGTATTTACGTGAGATCCCACTTCTGATGTGAGATTTTACAATGCTAGGTATTTATTACAGAAAGGCTGCTACCGAGTATTTAATTATTTAATTGAATAGGATCTTACTATTTTACTAGATTACTTTAAAAAAACTAATTAAATTGTATCAAACTAACAAGTCTGATAATCTTCAGACTTCATGTGATTACTTTAATGAATAAGGTGAGCCATTTAGATTCTAAGAGTAAAAGTCAATATTATTGCTATGATTATATTTCTTGTTATTTTATAAATAACACTACAAAGATTAATTCTAACAATTCACTTTAGCTAAGCTTTTTAAATACAATATAATAGATTCATTTATAAAAGCAGTAGCTATGATATTGCAACATAGTAAAGCATAATAACGATATATAATTTCTAAGCACATAAAACACTACAAAGATTAATTCCAACAATTTATTTTAGCTAAGCTTTTTAAATACAATATAATAGATTCATTTATAAAAGCAGTAGCTATGATATTGCAACATAGTAAAGCATAATAACGATATATAATTTCTAAGCACATAATACATAATAAAAAGTATTATAACAGTTCACACTTAACTTATTTGGGAGATCTGCTTCGTTTGAATGCCGACGAACAACTGCCCGGGCAAGGAAGGGACGGCGCTTTTATAGGCAGTGACAAACAAGTGTGACTCATAGCGCGTCGAATCACCTGATTTGCATCGGAGTATTTTAACGTAAATTGATCATACAAATAACGCCAAATTGATTACATAAATGTTTTAAATAACTAATAATGCAAAATAAACAATTTGTACCTGATTTTCTTAAAATTAAACACTTCTAAACTTATGATTAATTTTAACGCAAATATTGTTGCGAACATTGTTGTTGTTTCCAACTTCTAAACTTATATGAATAAATTATACATCATTAATAATTAATCAGTACAAACAATATGTATTTCCTATCACGGCCATACTGACAGTACTTCGTCCTCGAAGTACCATAAACTTAAATCATAAACATTTTTTTTTTCATCATTTTTTTTTTTTTCTTTACATTAATTTATTTTTAGTCAAGTGTTTCTAGGTATCTGGTCCCATCACTTGCTGATGGTGAAGCCAAACCAGTACCAACACATGGCTCAACAGCAATATTCTAGTTTATGTTAGTCCTATAACCTGCCTGTTAAGTCAGACTAACACAAACAAAATAACCTTTAGCGGACTTATGGTCAACTGCCTCATGGTATTTGACCCGATCACTCACTACATTTGAAGCCGGGCCAGTACCAGGCAGATGGCCAACCAGTGTGATAGATCCGTACATTTCTTTATTGATCATTATAATAACTAAATAAACTTAGCATAAATACATTTATTTAAACATGGTTTAAAATATCCTCAACAGCAGCATTTTCCTCAACCCATTCTCCTGGCCAATACCTTATCTTTTCCTTTGCAACCACAATATTCCTAAGAGTACCTCTACCCCTTAGAGCATAGCGGTCATTTGCGAGTAAGGTCGTGATTTCATAAGGTCCTTTATATTTAGGTTTTAATTTGTCATTACGTCGGTGATCTTGGCTAACATACACTAAATCTCCTAGACTGTATACTTTGTTATTTCGTCTTACTTTATCAAATCGTACTTTATATTTTTCGGCTGCTTGTAACAATCGCTGATGAGCTAATTCCCTATCAGCTTGCAAATTAATGTTAGATTCTGAATTTTCAAGAACGTCATCTAATCGGGCTTGAACACATGGTATGTTTGCATTGACACCTATTAATAAATGGAGAGGAGAAAACCCTGTAGTTTTTTGTAATGTTGTATTTACTGTTTGCTGTGTTTTCCATAAAGAGTTCGGCCAGTCTGACAAATCAGTTACCATGGTGTTTAACATATTTGCAACTGAAGCCACGTACCGTTCTACTTGACCGTTACTTCTTGGCGTTCCTGTGGCTATCATATGATGTTCAATTTGTAAATCTCTAAATAGGGTTCTGATTTGATTGGAACTGAAATTTGTACCTCTATCAGTAACAATAAGTGAAGGTGTACCAAATATTGTAATGGTTTCTCGAACTATTGGGATCAATTCCTGTGCAGTTAGCGTTTTAAGTGGCTTAAGTAAACAAAACTTAGTAAAGGCATCTACAATAAATAGTACATATTTATACCCTTCACTGGATAGTGGGAATGGACCCGTACAGTCTAAATGTATTGTATGAAATGGAACTGCTGTCTTTTCTATAGGATATAAAAGTCCTTGCTTGGGCCCTGAGTGTCCTTTTCGTTCGACACAGATTAAGCAATGAGTTAAATATCTTTTAACAAACAAAGCCATATTTGGAAACCAAAAGTTTTCTCTAATTTTATGTATAGTTTTTTCGTATCCTACATGGCAATTTTCGTCATGAAATAGTTTAAGAATACTAAGTCGATGACCTTTTGGTATATACAATTTTGGTTCAGAATCAGGTTCAGTTTTATAATAAAGTAAATTATTTCTAATAATGTATTGATTTGAATCTAATTCACCAGCCTGTGCTCGATCAATAAGGGTTTGTGTTTCAACGTCATTTTGCTGGGCAATATCTAACCAAGATCGGCCAGTGTTAGCGGGAAGGACATTAGAACCAGAAGAAGAAGCCAGCCGAGATTCATTTATGACATTAATTGTACGTATTGTTAGATCAGAATTCACAGGGTTGCGGCTAAGAAAGTCAACGTGATTAATATACTTTCCCTTTTTGTATATAATTTCAAAATTAAAATCTTGTAGAAATGTCCACCAACGGGCCACTCTTGGTGAAAGATCCCTTTTATTTGCTGTGGATTTAATTGAATTACAATCAGTTATAAGTTTAAAAGGTATGCCAAGTAAATACACTCTAAAATGTTTTAGAGCGTTATAAATAGCTAAAGTTTCTAGATCGTAAGAGCAATATTTTGATTCGGCTGGGGAAGTTTTTTTACTATAGTAAGCTATTACTTTATTTACATTATTAACTTTTTGTAATAAAATTGCTCCATAACCTAAAGCACTTGCATCAGTATGCAACTCAGTGTGTAATTCTGGATTAAATATAGTTAACAAAGGTTTAGATACCAGACAATCAATAACATAATTCCTCGCAGCATTTTGTTCAACACTCCACTCCCATTTCACATTATTTTTTGTTAATTTTGTAATACAAGCTGTACGAGCAGCAAAGTTAGGAATAAACTTGCGGAAATAACTGGCTAAGCCCATAAACTGCCTAACCTGCTTAACATTTTTTGGAGCAGGGGCGTTAGTCAGTGCTGAAACTTTTACTTCGCTAGGTCTAACTCCTTCGCTGGATATGTTTCTGCCCAAATATTCAATATTATCTACAAAAAAACTACATTTTTTCACATTAATTGTAAAACCAGCGTTACTAAGAGATTCAATAGTTTGTTCTAAATAATGAACACCTTCCTCTATGTTAGAAAACGGTATAAGGATGTCATCAATGTACACGAGAAGGAATTTTAGGTGTTGAATCGCTTTATTTATTGCTTTTTGGAATACAGACGGTCCATTACAAATACCAAAAGGCATTTTCAAAAACTCGTAATGTCCGTCCGGTGTAATGAAGGCAGTATACTTGACAGAGTCTGCTGCTACTGGAACCTGATAAAAACCATTTTTCATATCTATAGATATATAATACTTTGCATTACCTAACCTGTCAATTTGATCTTCAATCAAAGGTAGGGGGTAACGATCTTTTTCTATAATTTTATTTAGAGCTCTAAAATCAACACACATTCTGTCACCACCATCCTTCTTTTTCACTAAGAGGACGGGACTGGCAAAATGGGAATCGCTCTCTCTAATAATGTTTTTGTTCAAAAGATCCGTAATAATATTATTAACTTTCTCTCTTTCGATTGGGGCCAGCCTATAAGGTCGATAGTACACAATGTCATCTTTTTTCAAACGTATATTTAACTCACCAGTTTGTACATCACCAGTTTTATTTAAAATATTTGAATGTTTTTGAAAAATAGACATAACTGTATTTTTAAGATCGCTGGGTAAATGATTAAGCCTAGAAGACAATTCCAAAAATTCTGTCGTTAAATGATCGGCCTGTACTACGTTCAAATTGAATTGGGCACCAAATATTACTTTTCGTGACAACCTACTACCATTGCCATCCGAAATAATTTCAATATCGGGGTACTCAATGATGTTTCTACCTATAAGAAGATCAAAAGAAAAATCATAATCTCTAACAACATAAAAATCAAGATCTACACAAACATCATTATTTCTAATTGGAATTGTTACTAAGCCAAAAACATGCAAACTGCCTTGTCCTATACCTTGAAGCTGTAAACTACACGGTGTGAGATGACACCCAATACGTTTTACTATACTTTCCTTTATAATACTACAATCAGCTCCTGTATCTATCAGACATTCAATTCTTAAATCATTAACAAAAACTTGAGTTAATTTTAGATTCGCTTTTCTAAAAAATTAACCTCATTATTACGTGATTTAAAATAACACACCGTATCTGTATGTCCTATTTTTTTACAAATATTACATGTAACTACATTTAATTTAGAGTCTGTTGCGGTGGCAGGTTTAGCTTCAGTTTTTTTATTTAAAGGACAATAATAACTTATGTGACCCAGAGTGCCACATGAAAAGCATTTTTTTTCATTGTTATTTAATTTAACACGTTTTGATACATTAGGTGCAGAAAAGATTTTCTCGCTTTGCTCAAACTGTCTCTTTTTCGTACCCTTGACATATGCGGAAAATAAAGATATTAGCCCAGAGGTGGTTGTAACACTGCTATTGAAAGAAGCCATCTTAACATTGACGTCTGCAATGCCTCCACACACTAGTTCGATTAATTGACTATCACTAAAAGCTATCTTAGTATTGCGTAATAACTTAATTTTTTCTCTAGCGTATTCACAATAAGAATCGGCAGAGTCGGAAGAATACAAAACAGCCTTAGTTAGTTTTTCAGTAAGATTTTTTTTTTCCGGGTATAAGTCAGTTAAATCACATTGAAAATTTTCCCATGTTCTACCATTTGTGGGTTCCCATGCTTGGAACCAAGATAATGCAGAGCCTCTAAGGGCCGTACCGGCTTTAGCAACTGTTGTGATGCTGCTCCACTTGAATTCCTTTGCAAGTGTCTCGATATTCTTGCACCAGGAGTCAGCTCCAGTGTCACACGTTGCTGGATCAAATAGTGGCAGTGCCACATCATCATCACGCTGGCGGCTGGCTGTAGCAGCTTCGCGAATTGCAGTTAGAAGATTAGTCAGCAAGGCAGTATCCATTTTCTGAAAATATAAAATAAATATTATAATGGTTTTAATACGTATAAACTTAATGCGTTATACCTATAATGTTTGATTATACGTTGCAATGGAACACAAATTTACTCTTAACAGAATATATTTAATAGTTTTTTGCAAAACACCACGACAGGAGAGTAGCTCCCGCCACGTGCTATCCTGCAAAAACAAATGCAAAGCAATACTATCGGAGTGTAGCTCCGACCACGTATCGATTTACAGCACTAAACCACATTACAATATCTTTGCAAAACATCACGACAGGAGAGTAGCTCCTGCCACGTGCTGTTCCACAAAATTAGATGCAAAGCAATACTATCGGAGAGTAGCTCCGATCAAGTATCGATTTACAAATTGATACCAAATATCACCGAGTAAATTTAAAAAGTTAAAAATATAAATGCACCAATTCAATTTTAATCTTAGATTTAGATAAATAACGTAATGCTTACCTTCAAAACGTGTCCACTTATGTGGGTATTTACGTGAGATCCCACTTCTGATGTGAGATTTTACAATGCTAGGTATTTATTACAGAAAGGCTGCTACCGAGTATTTAATTATTTAATTGAATAGGATCTTACTATTTTACTAGATTACTTTAAAAAAACTAATTAAATTGTATCAAACTAACAAGTCTGATAATCTTCAGACTTCATGTGATTACTTTAATGAATAAGGTGAGCCATTTAGATTCTAAGAGTAAAAGTCAATATTATTGCTATGATTATATTTCTTGTTATTTTATAAATAACACTACAAAGATTAATTCTAACAATTCACTTTAGCTAAGCTTTTTAAATACAATATAATAGATTCATTTATAAAAGCAGTAGCTATGATATTGCAACATAGTAAAGCATAATAACGATATATAATTTCTAAGCACATAAAACACTACAAAGATTAATTCCAACAATTTATTTTAGCTAAGCTTTTTAAATACAATATAATAGATTCATTTATAAAAGCAGTAGCTATGATATTGCAACATAGTAAAGCATAATAACGATATATAATTTCTAAGCACATAATACATAATAAAAAGTATTATAACAGTTCACACTTAACTTATTTGGGAGATCTGCTTCGTTTGAATGCCGACGAACAACTGCCCGGGCAAGGAAGGGACGGCGCTTTTATAGGCAGTGACAAACAAGTGTGACTCATAGCGCGTCGAATCACCTGATTTGCATCGGAGTATTTTAACGTAAATTGATCATACAAATAACGCCAAATTGATTACATAAATGTTTTAAATAACTAATAATGCAAAATAAACAATTTGTACCTGATTTTCTTAAAATTAAACACTTCTAAACTTATGATTAATTTTAACGCAAATATTGTTGCGAACATTGTTGTTGTTTCCAACTTCTAAACTTATATGAATAAATTATACATCATTAATAATTAATCAGTACAAACAATATGTATTTCCTATCACGTGCACGCAACATCCTGCGAGCTACGATTGGTCATTCGTCCTTTACAATGCATTCTATGGAAAACTTTTCCTCGCGTGGTTATTTAATTATAGACAAATAGTTCATTTATAGAAGCCTTAATTTATAAGTTTATTTTAAATGATATATCTGTGATGTTTAATAGTGAAACAAAACATATAATATAAAGATAAAAGTCATAATCTCATTCTTGGAAATGTCATTGAGAGGTATCAAGTATTTTTGTTTATTATTAATTAATTAACGGTTAAAATTTCACCCGAGTTCTTTTATATTATTATAATTCATAATAACACGTGAGACTCAATTGTTTACTTAATCTACCGTAAAACCGTAAGAGTAGGAACTTGATACTGGCTTAAAATAATAATAACTGTTCTTAAAATTGCTTGAAAAAATTTTCTAAAGTGTACACGAACAATACACATTGCAATAATGTTTTTGAAGTCATGTGTAACAAAATAATACCTAATATTTTTATAAATATTATAAAGCTGAAGAGTTTTGTTTGTTTGGTTGAACGCGCTAATCTCAGGAACTACTGGTTAGAATTTTTTTTTTGTGTTGAATAGTCCATTTAATGAGGAAGGCTATAGGCTATATTAAAAAATAAAAAAAAATAAAAATAAAAGTATACACGTGCGAAGCCGGGGCAGGCCGCTTGTTTAAAATAAACAAGAGTAGATCTAAATTAAGTTTTTCATATGAAGTTAGTACGAGTCATATTATTAAATATAAACATGGAAAACCTACATAATGCTGCCTTTGTCTTTACAATGAACAGTTAACAAATAAGGGGTGTTTTAAATGTCCAATAGAAATTAAAAGTGTTTATCCACATTGGCCGCTGCGGAGGAATCAGGGCGCGACGGCAATCAGCGCCGCCGCCTGCGCATACTTATAGGGTTGAGCGAATACATAGAACCTCTTTATAATATGTAAATAATATAATTATATTATTTTATCGATAAGTTTAAGAAAGACTGGCATGACGTTGCAAGGGACCGGAAGGTGTGGAAAAATTGTGGGGAGGCCTTTGCCCGGGAGCGGGACAATTATGGCTTATAATAATAATTATAATAATACTTCATGCATTTAAACTTTTGTGTTGACCTCGAAAATCGTGCTTTTTGAGGATTTAAAATCATGAAACCGTTGGATATTTGCGAAATCGAAACTTCTGATCTTAAACGGATTCCAGAAACGTTTGACTATTTTTCATTAGTGTCACGTTATAGAAAAGAGAAATTGAAAGCACTTGTTGGGTTTCAGAGTGATCAGAGAGTTGAATTATTGCTCGATATACCCACGTTTATGATGGGAAGGAATGAGTCAGCATCATCTCAGCCGAAATACGTCCACTGCTGGGCAAGGACCTTCCCCGAGGTTTTGTGATGTTCGCTGTTGTTGTTGATTTAATCATCATCATCATCATCATCATCATCTACTTAAAAATAATTATATTAATATAATAATGCCTTATAACTATTAAATTAGTTTTGTTATTTTTTTATTATTTTTTATTATAGTTGATGATGATGATGATTTTTTATATTTTTCCTCATCAATTGTAGTGATGACTTGATTTCAATGATTTGTGAGGCCAAGCAGTGGCACAGTTTTAGGCTATTTACTTACTTTGTAGTGATTATAATTTATCAAAGCAGGAGTCGCCAGCCCTATCGGCCGTCGTATATCTGTCGGGACGGCGGCGGCGGCGCACTATGGGGCCAAACGGTATTTTCCGTCTCAAAAATGGTTTTGACAAATATCGTAATTCCAAAGCCTTTTTCATGGTGTCATATTCTCTGGTAAAAGAACAATCAGTAGCAATAGCTAAAAAATTTTTTCTTTAACTTTTAAGTATTTAAAATTACTCGCAAACATTACACTTCGATATTTTCATACCATCAAATTGCCCATTATAAAAGTTTGACTAACGTTACTTCTATGTTTTGCAATGGAAGAATATTAATGTTAAATACTGTTAGATTGCTTAGAATCTCTATTTTAAAAGTACGTTACGTTTTTATCAATAATATTTTTGTGTAATTTTTTATACATTTTTAAGCAACATTAGGATTTTTTTCATTTTCTTATATTTCGATTGGAGGTTTCGTTGTTACCTACAGCTGCCTATGTCGAGTTAATCACTTTTTTAGATTCCTTAACTATTTAGTAAAACGAGGAAATAAAAAAAACTTGCGTCATTACTGCGCCATTTTGATATAGAAGCAGAAATGTCAATGAATAGATATAAATAAATTTTCAAAAAGAATTAATTGTTCATTTATTCATGTCATTTGCATTGCAGATATAAAATATTTAAGCACAAATTAGTATATTTTAAAATATATCTTCCCATGACTTTTTTTGCGGTTGATAAAAATATCAATAAATTAATACTTTTTATCTGTTGCGGTTATTACTATCAGTATTGGTTAACTTATTTCTGTGAGAACTGTTTTAATTCGTTGTCTTATGATTTTGCACAGGGTACTAAAACTAAGGTCCTATAAATACCAGTGTTTTCGGTGTTTTCATAAATGTGTTCGTTACTTCCTTTAAGTAACAGTTTGTTAACAGAAAAAAATAACAAAAATGAGTGAATTCGTTTGTGTTCGGCGCGATCATCGATTTGTAACCAGAAATGGACGAAAGCTCAAAGAAAACAAGACCGCTTTGAAAGTCAAAACGCAGATTGGCTAAATGGTGAGTTTAGAGTACCATTAAACCCTTGTTAAAAATATGGAACTAGTCTAGGAGTATGGAATGGGGCATGTGCATAACGCTTATGTACAAGGGTTACGATCCCTGGGTGAAAATTACGAGGCTTCAATTGTGAGTATTATGAGAAATACAGTAAAAGAGTATTGATACATGGAGCAAAAATTATAGAACATTTTGCAGTTTTGCCCCTAGCTAGGTCAATTATCTGAAGATGCTCAAGAAGCAAGGAACAAGGATTATAAAAAGTATATGATGCAACCTGCATCACGCTCGGAAGTGTTCCCGGTCGGCTACAAATGAAGACGTGATACACATTTTGTTATATACATCTGATCCTTTTATATCGAGCATAAATAGACCTAGTTTTATAATGGCAAAAGAATTACTTGACGAAGCCAAAGAGTTGTTAATAATGACAAGTAATGAGTAGGATCTTAGGTATTGTAATTTATGAAAAATATACTTAATTTTTATTTTATGTCATGTAACTAGTTATAGTATTATTTATAATTCAAAAGTAAACTTAATCTAAGAAAAAAGAGTTATTTTAAATATTCATCTTATTATTTTTGTATGAAAAAATATGTAATTTTATTTTTAACAAGCTATAACAAAATAAATATTTATTTAACAATGATGATGTTTTATTTTTCTATTAGCATACATATTCAGGAATACGTGTACAAAATTTCAATCCAAAATGTCAAGAAACAAAAAAGTTATAGATTTTTGAGACACTTAAGACCGTTTGGCCCCATAGTGCGGCGGCGCGTGCGTTGTCACTGCACAGTTTGTACACATCCGTTGCACGTGAATGCACAATGGCAGTTGTACGCGGAATTTTTGAACGTATGTTTGTAAAGAAAGTCTCGTAAAATTGGATAAATAATTGTTATCGTAAGCGATTTGTCGCATCTTTTATTGTATTTTTAAAGAGGTATCTTTTATAAAAAATAATAAAAAAACAATTCAAAAGAATATTTTACCTTATCATCAGCTCATTTTATATCCCCACTGCTGGGGCACGAGCCTTCCCTACGGATGGATAGGGAGAACGGGCCATAAACCACCACGCGAGCCCAGTGCTGATTGGTGGTTGTTGACGACTGCTAATGCAGCCGGGACCAACGGCTTTACGTGCCTTCCGCAGCACGAATGAGCTCTAAATTATAAATTTTTGGTCACTCATCCGAAGACCGGCATTTGCGAAAGTTGCTCAACTTTCGCATTCCCGTTCTCCCTATCCAACCATAGGGAAGGCTCGCCCCAACCGTTGGGACATAAAATGTGCTGATGATGAACCATATGCCACATATATTAAGTTCAAAGTCTATTGACGAAATTTGGCAGTTTGGCTGATGTGCAAGCGGGGAAAAAAATCACGTCGATCCGTTACACTGTTTTTACCTGAAAGCCAGCACAGACAGAACACACTTCCATATTTATAATTTAGTTACTATAGCGTAGTATGTTATGTGTGCCCAATGACCGGCCCCTTCCTGTCAATCTTGATTACCTCCCCTGCAGCAGTCAACCCTCGGCCCTTGATTACTACATGCATTTCCAGTAACATTACGATTGTATTGTGCATGACCCTTAGGCGTAGGGCAGTTAATAGGTATCTATTTTCTACGTAGCCTTCAATTTAGCTGTAGCCGTTGCTTAAGATTTTTTTTAAATAAAAAATTACTGTGTGTATCTTTGTATTTCTACAATACAGTTCTCTTAGATAACTGTTAATATAAAAATTGACAAGTTATTTATTATTGAAAGCACAAAAGCGGTTTGCAGTTATGATTTCAAATAACATTTTATTTGAAAACATCGCTGCAATTCGCTTTTTTGCAATTTCTGATATTTCATTGTTAGGTTAGCCAGCAAGGCTGTTATTAGGAATAGTGGCGCTAATCTATATCTAAGGTTCCAACGCATGGTGCAAAACAAATAACCCCATTGTTTTTATATCGAAAACATAACATTGTGCCTTATACGTAACCTAATCTGTGTTGCGGTAACATACAAAGGCTCATGTTTTGGTATATCTACTTCAAAATATAAATGTAGACTTACATATACTACATCATTGCAATAGATGCTTTTAATCATGACTTTTTTAAATTACTTAATTAATTCTTGTGCTTAGCAAATAACTCTGACAAACACATGATAGAGATAAATAAATCAATTTTAAAAAAACTAGTTATTGTCACTAAAAATACACAAATTGGCGCCGCGAACTCGAACAGCTTCTTGCGTTTGTCAGTTTATTTTCCACGGTGTGTTTATTGTTATAATTAAGGCAAACAGACTGTGTCTGGCACCAGGGGCCATTGTGCACAGCACTTGTGCAAGTAGAGCTGTGCGTACACAATATAATAAACACCCAGAACAATATACTGTGTCAAAATGTTCTTAACAAAACGCAAGGACGTGGCCCTCGGGATTTGCGGCTGGCTATGCAACTTATTTCTTTTTAAACATTTGTTTTAACATCATTATAATCAGACAGTATCAGCGAAGTACTAATACCATTGAAAATGGTTATCAGATGCAAATCGCCTGAGACGTATTTTTGGCCATAGCTCCGAGGATTTTAAGAGAATCGAAATAGAAATAGTACCAAAAGTTGAGGAATTTACCGAGACACGTGTGAGCGGTCTAATTTTAAAAATCGGCTAAAATCTTTTTTTTAATTTTGAAAAATGTAAAAAAATCGGGTTTTTGGGGGGTGTTTGTATACTAAATTGTAAATATTTCAAAAAAAAAAACCGACTTAAGAAAAAATTAAAAAAGGGGTCCTAGGGTATTAGTTCAGCTATAAAATGGCGAAAAAATAAAATGTTTTTTTTTTCGTAAATTGTTGTATTCATTTTCAATGCTCCGATTCTTGCGGGGACTGCGAAATCTGTGAATTTTTATTTCAGATCAAACCACTGTTGGACCTAGTCCTGTCATCATAATGCATGCCACTTAGTCCGATCCGATCTCGTCTCTCCTCATTTTAACTGCTGCCAGCTACTGTGCTTATTCATCATCATTCATCTCATCTCACTAAAACGTAAATAACAACGCGAAATAAGCAGATAGAGAGATACTTTATTGCTCAATACAGCTGAAAAAGAAACAGTTAGTTAACCTAAATTATGCTTGTTCGGGAAAAGGCAGTCTTTCGGATATAGAGGAAGTGCACATACTACAGAATACACATATATCATAACCTGTACATAAGTATGTATAAATATATAAGTTTTATACTAGCTGACCCGGCAGACTTCGTACCGCATTTCTTTTTTTTTTAAATATAGCCTATGTTACTCAGCGCTAATGGTGAAAGAATTTTTTAAATCGGTCCAGTAAGTAGTTTTTGAGTTTATTCGTTGCAAACAAACATACAAAAATACAAAGCTTTCCTTTTTATAATATTTGTATAGATAGACATATACACACTGATGATGATGGCAAGGCGAGTTTCAGACCGATGCTTTGGTTGGTGTTAAGGCTTGTCCTAAATCCGACTGGATTACCTCCTCTTCTGGGTAATAGGACAATACTAACCAGTGCTCTGCTTATACTTTTTTGTATCTTTGTGTATAAGCAAAATCAGCCACTGAGCTATCGCCCTTTTGTGCTTCTGCAGCAAACGTGTATAATAAATTATATTTAATAGATTATTATTATTGTTTTTTTAATAGATATTTATTTTTTATTTTATATTGTACTAGCGGCCCGTCCCAGCTACGCACGGGTGGACATTTTTTTTAAATATAGCCTATGTTACTCAGCGCTAATGTAGCATTCTAATGGTGAAAGATTTTTAAATCGGTTCAGTAGTTTCTGAGTTTATTCGTTGCAAACATACATACACCCAAAAATACAAAGGTTTCCTCTTTATAATGTTAGTATAGATTACTACGGTCAATCAACTACCCTCTCTAAATCTGTGGCAACTACTTCAATGTTGGTAGCATCGTTGTATTTAGTCAGTTAGTTAGAGATATAGACTATGTATAATATTGGGTGTAAACCTATTTGTAATAGACCCTACTATGACACTAACACAAGGCCGAATAGTTTGGCCTATATATTTTCAATAGACCTCATTGCAGAAGATGCAACATTGTTAAGAAACACAAGTGGTTGCATTAAAATGAGGTCAGTTGCAAACGGCACGCTATCACATATCTTCAGAGGTCGCCTGCTCGCAACGATTCACTCGACGCGCGCGATAATGGCCCGATCTCCGTTAATTAATGTTATTAGAGAAGCGAAATTACAGCCCCCGTTGTGTGCTGAAAGCTAACTCATATAATATTCTTTAGTAAAGTTTTTAAACGAAGATTATTTGTTAATTACCAACAAGCATATGAGTGAGGGATTGGTGGGATGAGTTTTATAACTACGATAATGCAATTAAAATTTTAATTTAAAATAAAAATTTTAATGTTAATTGTTATTTCCGCTTACGTTTGTTTGCCCATACATTAATTTAATGTGCATTTTTTTAAATGTGCATGTTAGTTATATTTATAAATGCGAGAGGAATAATGGTGCTTGCATGCTGTACCTACCAGCTTGATAAACGAGTGAGTTAATTAACACTGAAAATCATGAAATCTCACATTGTGAATGCATAATAACATATCTACCTATATATATAAAATTCTCGTGTCACAATGTTAGTTGCCATACTCCTTCGAAACGGCTATATCGATTTTAATGAAATTTTATCTGTATTTTCGATAGGTCTGAGAATCGGTCGTAATCTATTTTTCATACCCCTAAGTGATAAGGGTGGTCCACCCCAAAAATTTTTTTTACAATTTAATTTTCCAATACCAAATGTTTCGATTTGTTTGTTTTGTTGTCATAGAAACTGTCAAAGTGATACAAAGTCCGCCGGGTCAGCTAGAATAATAATAAAATTTTCATTAAATATTTAAGTACAAGTTATATTTTAGAGAAGCAATATCACCATTTCGCTATTCAAACACTCACAGTGATAAAAAACCGAACGTTGAGACTGTAATGAATCCAGATCAATTCAAATAAAGCAAGTAAATGAAAGCAATTAAAAATTCCAATTACTCCCGGCGTTTATAGGGCGCCCCCGCCCCTTTGCCAATGGGACCCCGGAATGGATTTTTATATTCGACAGTAAAAAAGTACAGTTGTACGGAACAGTGATTACATACGTCCCGGAACAGTTAAATCCCTTTTTTGTCTAAACACATTAATTAGATCCGGTTGGTTTTTTTTATTATTAAATTTATTTTATGGTACGGTATTTTCACCCGCCATTAAACCGCATGCTATACGATTTACACTAAATCCTAACTGATTTTGAAATACATTTTAAGTAGTAATAATAAGGAAATTAGTATTTTTTCGAAAGCCGTTGGCAGCATACCTACTCAATGTTTCTTATCGGTTGATCCCACTGCCTAATTAACAATGATCGGAATAGGTAGAGCTATTTTGGTTCATTGACCGTAAACCTTGATGTTAATATGGACATTCCGCGAGATTCTTACTGAAACTTTTTTTATAAACATGATAAAAGAAGGCTTGTCTTACGTATTGGCAGTGGGCGCCACGACGTCGTTGTCAAACTTACATTAGCGACGCGGTGCCAATTTCCATTGCGCACACGCGCGATGTTGCCGCACGATTTTGCCGCGCAACACGGCTTTTGGAAACAAAAAAATACAATACCGGGCTCCGCCGCTAGAAGAACACACTTGTTTTTGTCTCTTTCTACAGCATCAAAATTGTTTATCGACAATATTTCGGGAATGTCCATATTAATACAACGTATCGCAAGTACATAAAATTGCTCTACCTATTCCGATCATTGCTAATTAAGCATGCCGTTAAGCTATCCTGTTTACCAAGAGGTCTTGCGGTGGACAATTACATCAACGATATGAACCACAGAAGCACACAAGAACTCTCAATAAAAACACGAAAACCAGAAATAACGTAACCGCTCCGATGACGTCACAAGATGGCCGCCGATCATGTGTGGAGCCGTAGAGTTAGGTAAAGTGCACTGACCTCGTCAATGTTAATGTCAGCTGTTAGGAGGACAAGGCCTAGCGCACACGGCAGATTGAAATCAGAGTCTTTGGCTTACGGAGTAAGAGTAAATAGTGTTGATAGTGCAAAGTTGGTAGTGCATGTGACCCGGCATGTCATGGGGTGCGAATCCCACTCGTGGAATTTATTCAACACTTTGTATTTTTTCAGATTGAAATTAGTTCGTTCGTTATTACGTTACTAAGCCGGTCAATAAGTACCTATATGCCCTAAAAGTTGTTTTTATGGAACCCAAACCACGAAATCCCACGCGTTGCAGACCCTAAAGTTCAAATCTTTTGCAATTATTAAAAAAAAAAAAGGAAAATAATATAAAAATTAATATTTAATACAAAAATTTTACTGGTTCTAATAGTATTCTTCAAATTTGAACAGTGCTACTTGGCAGCAGAAGGTATTAGAATATTCGAACTGATTTCAGTCTGAAAAAAGACAAAGTGTTAAAACAATGCACAATCTAGCTAGATCTTCTAATAACAAAAAGACAAAAGTGTAGATAAACTAATTATGTAAAACTTCGTTTATTATTATGCAGTATCTCTTTGCCTCTATTTCTTTCCCAAAAATGTGTTTTAGGATACCAGGGTTATTAGATAGCTAGTTTAGTAACGCCCGGATTGCGGAAGACCCAGGTTCGATTCCTAGCTGGGTCGGGTAGGCATTAATTTATTTTTATAAAAACAATCAAATAACAAAAAAATATGTTTTTAATCTATTAAGTACTGACAGACAATACTAACGGTAGTCTGCGAAGGGCCTTATATATTGATGTTGTGGATTTACGATTAGGGCTCGAGCCACAGAGTACATGTGCTCGAGCTACTTACTTTGTAACTGTTTGCTGGGCTGTGGCACAAAGTAAAGAGACTGCAGAAGGCAAGCTTCATTCAAACGGTATGTATATGGACCCGATACACATCCCTCGGAGAATCTAGTAGGGCACGCACTAGTGCGCGATGCCGTTCCCTCTAGAAAACCTCGGAAGGTGCTTCGTTTCACACGGCTTGAAACCGTTTAAGTTTCTCGTCGCCCCCAAAAAAGCCCGGTGAAGCTGAAAATGCCATCAGAAGCAATCAGCAAAGTCTCCAAAAAAAAAGACGGGATTTATTAAGCTAACGTTTTGGGTCTTCCTTATTTTGTGGCTGTGGGCTGTGGGCTAGTCAAGTAAAAGCACGAGTACATACGAATACGAGCTTGTATTGTTTACTTGGCTTTGAAGATTTGTTTTCTGTAGCAGTCGCTTTGTTTATTGTAAACTAACATTTCGTTTACTCTTGTATTAAGTGGTTTCTATGTGTGTTGCTTAAGTAATTAAGTATTAACCGCTTTTTGTTAAGTGGTTAAAACCACTGAGACCCCATATGTCCCGAGTTCGATTTCGATTTTATTTATTTATTTATTTTATTTATTAATTAAAACGGTAAAAAAACCAATTACATTAATTAACAG
Organism: Eudonia mercurella; assembly: GCA_963082485.1. Taxonomy (NCBI): domain Eukaryota; kingdom Metazoa; phylum Arthropoda; class Insecta; order Lepidoptera; family Crambidae; genus Eudonia; species Eudonia mercurella. Next base: position 18,039,194 of record OY720026.1, read on the forward strand.
CATAATTACATATTACCAATACAATTTATGGGTGGTAGGGCTGGTTTTTAGTCCGCCTGGCTAGCTACTGACATCTTATTTAATTTGTTGTCACATAACATCAATGTTAGTAGCAATACTGTGTTCCGAAAGTAAGAGATGGCCGTTCCTTAATATTTTACTTCTAATTTTAGACTCTTTCTCCTGCATTTAGATGCCGTAATTTGCACCAATTAGAAGTTCGGGCCATATTCCACCCCGGGTTATTGTAAACTCGCCACGTTTTTAAGGGTTATTGTAAACTCGCTATAAGAGTTAATTCGTCATCGAAAAAACGCTGGAAAACATATGTAAATTCGCCACCGGTTGCTTATTAAAAATAAAATTCAAAAAATTCAAAATTCAAAAACATTTATTCAGTTTAGGCTACAAGTAGCTCTTATGAATGTCACTATGCCATCGGTTCGTAAGTCTACTCTGGGCGGGAGATCTTGTACTGAGAAGAACCGGCAAGAAACTCAGCAAGTGTCCAGCTCTTTTCTCCCTTACAGCGTCAAAAATATTGGAAAATGCCCTATCATAGCAGGACACTTTCCATTACAATAAACACAAAAAATATAGAAGACAACCACAACATGTAAAAAAAGAAAAAACACAAAATAAAAAAATATACGTTAACAAATTTCCATCATAAATCAAATAAATTTGCTGTTAATTATTTTGTTCTATTGTAAACTCGCCACTTTAGGTATTTTCGTATGAACTGCGGAAATATATATAGGTACATCTAGAGGTGTAACAATGCACTGGTTGGCTTTAATCCTAATACCATAAAACCATCAAAATGTAAATAAGTAATATATAAAAAAGAAGAAGGGTGCAGGTTCAAATCCTGTTCGTGGAAATTTTTTCAACATTTGTGTTTTTGTAATTTGTTCTCAACAAAATTTGCGTTAAAAATTATTTGAACATTTTATAAGTAATACATATATATCTTTGTATCTAATAATTACAGAAGTATTATAAGTTATTCAACTTATTTAATAAAAAAATTAGTCTTTATAATAAATTTGGTCACGCTGCTGGCCCAATGCGACTTGGTGGGTTTTAATAACTGTAATCTCACTACAACACCGAGACTAACTGCTAAACGTGCCTATGGTGAGTCGAGTCGACATGGTGGTCGAGATACTTCGGTCACCAATCTTATGACTAGCCATTGGGAACGTTGCTTAACATTCAACATCGCCCGATCGCTAGCTGCTGCGCCGTCGAGCAAGCTTCAAGTAACCTAAGTACCTACCTATATTAAGAAATAAGTTAAGTATTTCCCTCTTAATATAGGATAATCGATACCCATTCATTCCATCTCTATCTACATATCCTTTGTGTCTTTGACAATAGAACTTTCCATACGGGTTCAGCGTTCTTTTGAAAATTAAGGGGCCTATTGAATAATTCTCACAGAGAATTCTACCATGCGATTGATCAGTCAACAATAAAATAATTTACCACATCCTATATGAATATTTCTTATTACCGACCCGATAGAAAATATTACACAACCACCACACTAACATTATGTAGTCCTCAAAAGAATAACTAAAGCTGGACTTCTTGGCGGGAAAGTGAAGAGTCATGTCTGCGGTTTTGTTTTATTTTCAAAAATTTGTGTTATGTCGAATATTAATATTATTAACGTCGTATAGTGTTCGTGAGTGTGCATGAGTGTTGGCATATGAAACAATCAGTGCAACGTCACTTTTCAAATTGTCTCAAGAAGTCCGTCCGAGGACTTAGTAAAGCCCCACATCTTTACTGAGATACTCGAGGAGTTGGGGGGTATATCATTTCTCACTGCTCATTTCTATTATCATTCATCATCATCATACAGGAAAGAATAACAACACAAAATACTTGATATGTTAATAATCCACCACTCTTTTTAAATTATGATACAATAAAAATAAAAATAAATAAAAAACTACAAATGTGTTCTTCACTTTCCCTCCAAGAAGTCCTTCCTTCTCTTGTTTATCTGTGTAATTGTTAAGTGCATGAAGCCAAATTAAGTGTCATCTTAAATAAATACTTCTTGATTTCTATTAAAGGTGTCAACCAAGCTAGATCCCCACAGACTAAGTAGGTATATTTATTATTCTGAGCACAACACACACGAGACTAACTGCTACATGAATTTAACGGAACTCGACGTAATGTGCACACAATAATGACCCTTATTATAAAGGTGTAAAACAACGTATTCGATATTTAGCATTTCCCATAGTGCCTGCAGTACTTAGGAAACAGCTAGTGGTAATTGCTTCGGAGCTAAAAGTTAAATTCCGTTAATGCACTCAGAAATTTGAACAGAAAGATAAATTGTTCGGAATTGGGAAACAGTAATGGAATGAGAGTTTTACAGTGGAAATGCTCGCGATATTAAATGGTATTTCAAGAATTTAGTTGTGCTCCGTGTGAAATTTGTGGGAAAATTTATATTCGTCAGTTAAATTATTGTCAAAATTGGCACTTGACTCCTAGCTAAAGTTATTATATTAGTCATTCTAAAGTTGACAATAGCTTATATTAAATACATTTGAGAGCATGTGCTCTATGTACATACACAGAGATGTATGTACATAGAATGACTAATAACTTAAGGCAGTAGAGCAGGATTGTGCCTCACTACTAGCGTTGAAAATTCCGAAAGAAACAAATTGTTTTTTTTGGCGAAATAAACGTTCGTTCGATTTTTACCGTTTTATTTGTTTGTCACATTGAAATAAATCAGAAAAAAACGGGTTTTATTGAAATTATCGCCGTTTGTTTCTAAAAATTGAAAAAAACCAAGTTCATATTTTCAAAAGAGAATTTGTCATTATTTCAAAATTTGTCAATGAAAGATGGTGGTAGCTAGCCAGGCGGACAAACAAGCAATATATATTACTAGCGACCCGCCCCAGCTTCGCACGAGTGCAATGCTGATACTAACATAAAAACCTTCCTCTGGAATCACTCTATCTATTAAAAAAACCGCATCAAAATCAGCTGCTTAGTTTTATAAATCTAAGTATACATACATAGGGACAGACAGACAGCGGGAAGCGACTTTTTTTATACTATGTAGTGATTAGTCCATGCCTACAACTAACCAAACCTAGTATACAAACATGTACCCCCCCTTGGAAATCGAACTTAAGACCGGGACGGGTCTTAACCACTAGAGCACAGATGCGGTTAAAGGCAGGAAAATATTAGAATTTTCTTCAAATATTTTCTTCGAGTCAAAGCTTCAGCCATATACGGTTTAAGTAATACGAGGAAGTCATTACGCCAGCCACGGTGCCTCGGTCACGGTGGAGGCTCACATCTCCATTGTACGCCTGTTTGTGTCGGAGTTTGCACTATTCTCACTGTGGTGAGAGCTACCAACATCCGGAGATATTAAAAAAGCTTTCGTTCGATTTTATTCAGTTGTACGAGTAAATATGTTTTGGGGAATAAGGTCAATTGTTGTGAAAAGATAACAAAAACTTTTGGTTTCTATAAAATTGTATTTTATATAGGTACCTATACCTATTAACAATATATGGTGTAGGTATAGATTACGCTTTGTTCTGTTAACTATGTGTATTGTTTTAGGAACTATATATTTGTACTGCATTATTTTAAAACCTTATACTTAAGTTAAGATAAGAGTATATTGTGATTGGAACTGTATGTCAACATTCCTTGTTAAAACAACTTAATATGGTCATCAAAATATCTCGGAAACTCGCGTGCCAGAAAACGTATAAGCAATTCGCAGCTCATCGGTACGGAATATAAATAATTACCCATTGTTCCGCTGTCAAAATAACGATCGCGTGTTTGTCCGCCATTCCCGTCAGAGAAACCAATCACTGCCCTTAAATATCTTTATAAGCATTAGCTTTAATGTTGTCCTTTCTTTCATTCCAGGGCTCACGATGAGGTGTCTGTGATAAGTATCAGGCGTGAATTACGCCTTCAACCCCACAATGACGTCAGAGCGATCCATCCCCCACCTCCGGGACATATTCGGTCTGAACCAGCAGTACGACACCAAGAGCTTCGACGACGCCGACGATAAAGGCAAAAAGAGCAAAAAGAAGAAGGATGACTACCGCAACTATGGCAACGGCGACGTCAAGACTCTGGAAAGACACCTCAGCATGAAGAAGACGATACGGAAGAAGATTATGCGAGACCTTCAGCAGGCATTCGTCGAAGACCCTAACGAGTTTAAGGTGGAGAATACTAGCCCGGAGAAGCTGAAGGCCGAGCTGAGCGCGGAGTCGGTGAAGATCGAGAAGAATGTGCGGAAGAGTGACCCGACCTTTTTGGACATGCTGCGGGGGGAGCCGAGGGTGGAGGAGGCGCGGGAGGAGCAGCCGCCCGCGGAGAAGACCAGCTTCTGGCGGCGTCTCACCATGAAAAACAAAAACAAGAGATAAGCGATCAGGCGCGCCGGATGGACCCGTTACTCCGTTTCATCATTTTGAATTGTTCTATGTCAATTTTACAAGAGATACATATATATATCCTGTACCTATATTGTACTGGCGAATTTTTGAACACTTACATTCTTTATATATGCTACGGTTTTGACTGATTGTGACGTAGCTGTTAGGTAATTATTCAGCGTAATTAATGTCTGCTTTGTAAAGTATTTCCCTATTTTTAATGTTATTGGTACAACTATTTTGTTTAGTTGTTGAGAACCAACCAGTTCCTTGATTAGTTTATACTGCGCGTTTTGCATGAGATTTTTAATAAATAATAATAGTAACTATAATTCAGGAAGAACCTAGGCTGGTTTGTTAAATCGATATTATTTTCAAAATTGAATATTTAGATAAGGTTTGCTTTAAAAAGTTCTCAAATTCCTAAGTTTATAAAACCTATTTTAGACGTTATGTGTTTTTGGGTTTATAAATTCTTAATTTGAATTAAACCGAAACACCACTAAAAGAGGTTTGAACGAAATGACGGCAACTGTAATAAGTACAAAAAATACAAAGCACAAAAGGGGACTTCATTACTTATTTCGGACACACAAACTAAGCCACTGTGCGTCATTGTCTTTACTTTGACGTACGAGATTGTCACAGATACATTAACTCTGATTGATGTGATAAAACGAAATGCGTTCTTTTTATTACTCTTTTTTTTCTCGCGTGGGAACTACTTTACTTTTCGCCTTCTGAATACTTTATAATCATGTTATTGGTGTGCTGTAATTCAAATGGTTCTACAGACTCATAGTTCTATAAACGTTGACACTATATCACTTGTACGACTTATAGGTATATGTACTCGTAGAAAAGATATAGAAGCTGACATCGCAAAAGTTGAAATGTGTATTAAAATAAAAACTTATACGAATGTACCTATTTATAAGATTCCTAATAAAGTATCTATTGTAGGTTCTGTATTTTAGGAAATAACAATGAAATTTGTAATTATGGTATTAGCGTGAATAATTCAGCCTTTATACAGCCCAATGTTGGGCATAGCTTTTCCGACATGGACAAAGGGATTATAGGTTTAATTATATACTTATTATTTACTATACCCGTTCTGATGGTTGTATTTGGTGACTGTTTTAGACTGCATTCTTACGCCAACAACCCTGATCAACGGCTTCGGCAGTGTTTTACAACTGGGTCACCGATCCGAGGATACAACAACACGACACAGTATAATGGTCAGTGCAGCCGCCCGGATTGCGGAAGAACCAGGTTCGATTCCTGGCTGGGTCGGGTGGGCGTTTAATTTTTTCACTGTATTGTATATAAAATTATTTCATAAACGTATTCGAATGAATACGGAGTGGCGTGATTTGTTTTTTTTTTGAGAGTTTTTACTGATGGTCTTTTATGGTGTTTTCGGCATTACCGGACTTTTTTGGGGGCAGCGAGAAACTTTAAGGGTTCCTCAAGCCGTGTGATCGAATCACCGTCAGAGGGTTTCTAGAGGGAATATCATCACGCTAGCGTGTCCCCTTTCCCAACTAGATTCTCCGAAATCGAATCGGGGTTCGAATCAGATCGGGCGTCATCTTATTTTTTTTTTGACAGTTTGCTGATTGCCTTAGAAGGCATTTTCAGCTTCACTCGGCTTTTTTGGGGGCGGCGAGAAACTTAAAGGGTTCCTCGAGCCGTGTGAAACGACGTTCAACAACGTTCCCTCTAGAAAACTTTCGAAGGTGATTCGTTTCACACGGCTCGAGGAACCCTCTAAGTTTCTCCAAGGGGTTCGGGTCGGATCGGGGAGCGGAATAACCCGAGGGCGCCTCAAAGACTCGGACCTCGGCTCGGGTTGACCTGGCCGTGGCGGTACAGGGCGTCATCTGTTGCTGCAATGAGCTTCATACTCATTCTACAACGTCTGTAGAACCAATTGAATTGACAACATGTTAGGCAAATAAAATATTGAATGGATTTCTTGCTATTATATTAAAATGTAATTAGTTGTTAAGGCGATGGTACGGAGTAACGACTTATGTATCTTCGGCCATTGTTACTTATATAAATATAAATAAAATATCTCGTTCTACATGTGATGTAACGTTAAGTTGGTTAAGTTAGTTAAGTACGTAAATGTCTATGTTTTAGTCTCCAAGGGCAACTGTTTGAAGGTGAAGTTTGGGGAAGACGCGACTGTCGCCTGCAGTTGTGGAGACACGAGACAAGAGATGAGAACATTAAAGAAAAACAAAAGAGTGTATGAAAATACGAGGAGCTCGATGGCGCAGTGGTTAACGTGCCCGGTCTGCGAGTGCTGAGGTTAAGCAACTTTCGCAAAGGCCGGTCATCGGATGGGTGACCAAAAATTTATCATCTCGAGCTCCTCCGTGCTTCGGAAGGCACGTAAAGCCGTTGGTCCCGGTTGCATTAGCAGTCGTTAACAACCACCAATCCGCACTGGGCCCGCGTGGTGGTTTATGGCCCGTTCTCCCTATCCATCCATAGGGAAGGCTCGTGCCACAGCAGTGGGGACATACAATGAGCTGATGATGATGATGATGATGATGTATGAAATTTGAAAATTACAAACTCGAAATCGTTGTCTTTCGGGAGTTCTTTACAGCACCAGTGTCCGACATAGTAACCCAATGTTTGACACCAGTCTTCGTCGTCAAACGACACTGGATGACAGATAGGAAGCAGGCGGTCTGTATTCAATCGTTGCTGAAGTCAAAAACCAGTTACTGACCCCTATTTCTAATGATTAAAGGAAAAATGTGTCGATCACTGGTTCGTGTCAATCACTGGTCTACTGCCCTAATCGTATGTAGTTAGTGTACATACCTACCTATGAGCTTAGACAAAGTAACATTATTAAAAACGATAGCGAAACGATAGCGAAGTTAGAAAAGAATAAATGTATGGGATCGACATGACGTCCACGTGATTCAAAATTTAAAAAAAATTCAAAATCATTTATTCAGTTTAGGCTACAAATAGCTCTTATGAACGTCATTATGCCATCGGTTCGTAAGTCTACTCTGGGCTGGAGATCTTGTACTGAGAAGAACCGGCAAGACACTCAGCAAGTGTCAAGCTCTTTTCTCCCTTACAGCGTCAAAAATATTGGAAAATGCCCTATCATAAAAGGACACTTTTCATCACAAACAAACACACAAAAAAAAGGACAATCACGATATAGCGCGGCTTATGTCAATCTCATACATTTTGTTATTTTTGAACTTCGCTATCGTTTTTGTAATGTTACTTTGGTCCACTTTATAGGTTCTTGTGTTACTTTTGTTGTACAAATTCTGAAGCAAACGTGTTATGGCCTCTTGTCTCGTGTCTCCTCGCGTAGATCGCAGTGGTCGAGCAACCTCCCATGATCACCTTAAGAGACCACCGCCACACTTTATAAGCTTCGCATCATTTGATTTTTTTTTTCTTTTGGATAGTCTAGTCTCTAGTTCGTTACTGGTAAGGTTTATCTGGCGATATTGATTAAAAAAGTTCTAAAATTTGAAATTAAATCAAACGCAAGCTGGTAAGGTTTATCTGGCGATATTGATTAAAAAAGTTCTAAAATTTGAAATTAAATCAAACGCAAGAGCAGGATTTAATAATTGTGCACTACTTTTTGTTGCGTAGTTTATACACAAAACGGGCTATCGCATTTATTCACAAACAATGGCGACTTTTGGTATTAGCGAATGAATACAAAAACAAACCTAAAAGTAGTGCACAATTATTAAATAATAGATGTTTGCCTAGTATCGGAAGGTCCGCAATGTTTGAAAAAAAATTCAGTTTAGCAGTTATCAAATTAAATCCATTAGCGGCGCTAGTGTGCCTTACCCTTCGCCTTAAAGGATCTAAACTGAACTACGCTTTCATCTATTTCCCAGTACTATTGCCCAGTTACGAAAGATGAACCGAAAATTATATAAAGTGTGCTGTGGCTTTATGTTAGGATCGTGGCAATTCCTTGTTGTGACAATTTATTACAATTCAATATACATAATTTTACACATTTAATGCGTTTATTTATTTCTCTTCCCCAATGTTGCTAAAGATTGCTGTCATAGAAGTCTTTGAACAATTCCTCATTCATGGATCGATAAGAGGCAGACCTTACCTGCTTCTAGAAGCAATGCTATTAGAACATAAGTTTTAACTGAACAGTTATTAGCTGGTTCAGTAACCTGTAACTGCTTCGTTATAGAACCGCTTTCGCAAACGCCGGTCATCGGATGGGTGACCAAAAATGTATCATCAAGAGCTCCTCCGTGCTTCGGAAGGCACGTAAAGTCGTTGGTCCCGGCTGCATTAGCGGTCGTTAACAACTACCAATCTGCACTGGGCACACGTGGTGATTTATGGCCCGTTCTCCCTTTCCATCCATAGGGAAGGCTCGTGCCCCAGCAGTGGGGACATTAAATGAACTGATGATGATGGTGATGACAATAGACCGTCTAATTATCATTTAATTTCTTGCTGATAAATGCATTCTGAAGAATCTCATTATTCGTGTAATGTAGAATTTTAGATCTATTACAATATTATTGCTAAACCACACAAATTATTGTTAAAATACTATCCCAGCAGCGCCACCTACACAAGATGCCTAGGTACTTTTAGATGTTCTAAATAATTTATTCCGAGTGCGTCGACACTGTTGACTACGTTCGCGCCCAAAGATTACATACAAACCGTCAGCATATTGTTGCAGTCCGCAGCCGCCATCAGAGTCGTACATTTATAAAATATAAAAACTATATTTGACAGTCTTCCCACAAACTAGTCAACAGCATTATTTCATATTATTTTTACTACTACTGGCGCCCTCTGTTGGATGCGCTTGAATTCAGCTGTATGTCAATGTGCTTGTAATATACAAAAGCGCTTTCACTTATCTAGAGATATGACTGTTGTTCCATAGATGGCGCTGTAATCATTTCTAACAATAATATACGAGTACCATTTACTAATTTTGTGTATGTATAAGATGACATGAAGAGTTCGAACCGTAACCCATAACGCTGGCCCAACTCGAGTTGGTGGGTATTTACGACCACAAAGGTTCATTCCATTCTATTCTTTAGCTGTGATCAGTTGCAATCAAGTGGTGGCCGACAGTTTCAGAATCATAGGTGCATAAATTATACTCGGATTGGTTAGTCTTACGTCGGTAAGCTTCTCTATCACTATGTAGGTAGGTATGTCCCCTCAATCCAGATGCACATGTCATTAGTGTGTCACCACAAAAACAATGTTAGTTAGCATTGCTTGGTTCAGCAGTGCTATTCTCTGAGCAAAACAGAGTCGACCTCGACATTGAACTCGCTCATAACTTGCAAACGAATGTAGACTTTATTACTATTACGAAGTAGGTTGAAATTCGTTTGCAAGTTAGAGCTAGTCAAGAGCGAGAAATCTCTAATCTCTCCTCAACGGTCGCAAATTGAACTAACAATCGGCAGAGTCATTTCATAAATTTTTTTACCTACTGCATGTCTCAAACTTTACTTTACAATTTTGATAGAAATTCTCGCTAGGCCTTACTGGACCCCAAGTAAGGTGCGCTTTCTCTGCGGCCTTATCGTCACTTACCATCAGGGGCAATAAAGGCCAAGTGCATTACAGGTTCTTTATAAGGTCAAAATTTATCAACTGCAAATATTTTGAGGATAAATTCAACAACATATAAATTATTATTTTGAAAAAACCTTAAATTTTATACTTACGCTAGTTTTCAAGAAAAACGCCTATAGACATTTCGATTAATAAGTAAAATAAAGCACTTTCGATAGTTTCAATTGAAAGGAGCCGAAACAGAGAGGCCGCAATGCCTTCACCGCTTAGGCCGGGTTTCCACTGACGCGGAGCTGGACGGAGAGGAGCGGTGAAGAGCGGTAAAAAGTGGTGAGTGTTTCCACTGAAGTGGAGCAGAGCGGAGTAGTGAAACGGAGCGGAGCGGAGTAGTGAAGCGGAGCGGAGTAGTGAAGCGAAGCGGATGATAGCTACTATGATCCACTGCGCGCGAGTCAAGTGGCGCGGCGTCATGCACCCTCCCCCGCACCCCGGTCCGCACCTCGCCACTCCGCTCTCCTGTTCGTCCACTACACAACCTCACTGCCCTCCGCACCGCACCGCCCCGCTGTCCTCCGCACCGCCCCGCCCCGCTGTCCTCCGCTCCGCATAGCCTCGCTGTTGTTTTATTATGAATATCCGTTCAGCTCTGCTCCACTCCGATCGTGCTGTTTCCATTGAAGCGGAGCGGAGATTTCGAGCATAGTGATTGGTCAATTCATGCACCGCTAAGCATCTCTCCGCCCAGCTCCGCGTCAGTGGAAACCCGGCCTTACACGTGCCCGTAGTTTCAGTCAAAAGAGCCGACAGAGAGGCCGCTCTTAAAAATATTATAATTTTTGTGTCAGGAAAAGTTAAAAAAACTAGCCAGATTTTTTAATGCAGGGCCTTTTATTGCTCTGATATAATTAGTTGTTTTGTCGAAATACATATTTGCATTGCAGTTGATAAAATGTGACCTTATATAAATAAAGACGATCTTCGCAAGGTGGCTCGCAAGAGCTGGTGGGTTACTCTTGAAAGACAATTGCAATAATCAATTTCCAATTTAATCGCATTGGAATTGTATTGAGATTGAGTTTGCGTCAAGAGTAGCCTACCAGGTGGGTTACTCTTGAAACACAATTGCAATAATCAATTTCCAATCCCAAATCTAAAAAATTCAAATGGCACTCTTAAAAGCGATAATAGCGGTACATTGGAATTAAATTGCGTGGAAATTGAGTGAACAAATAATTATCGCGATGGGGCGTTCCGAAATTGCGAAACTTATTCCAATATCGATACATATTAATCGCATTGGAATTGTATTGAGATTGAGTTTGCGTCAAGAGTAGCCTACCTGGTCGAGACAAGAGTAGCCGCGGATCATGCTCAGTGGCGTGCACTTGGAGAGGCCTATGTCCAGCAGTGGACTAGTATAGACTGATGACTAATGATGATTTAAGTCACGATCTCTTTTGAAAGTTAGTAAGGACAGTCAACAACATAAGGCTCTGAGCATTTTAATACTACTCAAGGTAGACAGGCGTCGTCTAGATTATTTAGTTCATTTCGGAAAGAAAGTGTTCAGCGATTTACTTTGTTGACTGTACCATCATCATCATCATCTTTATCATCATCGTCATCATCATCATCATCATCATCATCAAGAATATTAATATATTTTAATATTAATGATGACGATGCTTGCCTGTGGTTTTCATTTGGATATTTAATAAAATTCCACATTATTTTGGATATATAGAAATTGGATTGTTGAAAATTATTGTAAATAAAATATATTTGATTAATTTTATTAGTTATTTTTAAAAGCATAATTTTAAACAATCCAGCACAGTAGTACAGAAGGAGGGGGCAGGGAATAAAAATTCAAGATACGGTTTTAAATATTTATTATACTATTATTTTTGCTGATTTTGTACTTATATTATTTACTTAGTTTTTGAATCATTGATTAGATTAGAAACATTTTGGAATAGATTTTTATGAATTAATATTATTCTATTCGTAAGATACACCTTTGAACATACATATATATTTTTAAAAGAACAAAGACGACATGAAACTTGTGTACAGCATTAATTTATCAAAAGATAGTGGATAATATCTATTGAAAATTTGTACAATAATTTAAATACTTACTATACATTATTTAAATTATATTTTTTTAAGTTGATATAACACTATAATTGAGAAAACTAGTATGGAAATTTAAATAAGATTACAAATAAATTGAAAGTATTACATTTGTAGAATAATAATATCATTGTTTGGTTGTAAGTTACATTTTTTTTGTTATGATGGAGTATAAATGTAATCAAATATTTTTTTTTAATTTTGATAGTTGAAATTTCATTAATTAGATATTTTTTTTACATATTCAGAACAAGTCTAAGTGTATCAATACAAAGTTAATATTGTTAAACTTTTGATGAAACATTTTTTAGTTTTTGTGTATTTATTTCATTTAATTCAACTTTTAGATGACTCTACTACCGGTTCGTAACCTACGATCTGCTGAGAAGAACCGGCAAGAAACTCAACAGGTACTCCTCTCTATACAGTAATTTCATATTTATTAATATTCAAACCAAAATCAAAAAGTGATGAATCGAGAAACCATATTATGAAGGTTCCTATAAAATGATCTTACTAGCTAATATTTTAGTAGCTTATTGATACCTACATTATTTTAGTAAAAAAAAATATGGCTTTTCTACATAAACGCAATGTTAACTTTCAACAAATTTAACATTGCGTTTATTTAATTTATCGTTACAACCATCCTTTTTTATGCAGTTAACTGTTTTGTAAAACAGATATTTTCAATGCATGTGAATCTAATGATTTTTAAGTATCCTTAAATCCGAACTTCTAAATAAAGCGAAGATACTTTGAAAAATAACTAGAACAGCTGAATCTCTCAAGTCACTCAATATTGATTTATCACATGAAAATCAAGGCCAACTATTTTATAAAATAAAAAAATTACAATACTCCTTTATTCAGGATTTTTGCACCCGGACAGTACCGTTAAAACTGCTAATAATATTATAACTACATTAAGCCGAAATAACTTCTATATACTTTGGAAATATATATATAGAATAATTTCGAATGTATGTATGTAGCTTTGTATGTGCTACAAAAACTATACAAATAGTAATTTTCAATTTATTACTGAGGAAAAATATTAAAAAATAACACGGTCGTAATCAATTTGTATACATCACCAATTAATAAGTAGTCGGTATCCTTGTTAAATTAAAATATTTCTTTTACATGAATATAACAAAGACTTATAAAAATAATAAAGACTAATACTTTAGCTGATAATATTATTATAATTTGAAAAAGTAGTGTAGAAAATAATTATAATAAAAAATGGTATAAAATTAATTTAACAGCACTAAATCAATTAAATAATATTATTGTTCTTTTTTTGTTAAGATTGAGGTAAAACAATAATTTTTATAATTTTTATTGCCTTGAAAAAATATTACTAATTAACTAACCCAAAAATTTACCCTTTCGACGAAAAATATGAAAATAATTAATTTTAAAGATACAAGTAAAACCATTAAAACATATGTTTTGTATTTTTTGTTGTTGAGGAATTTTAGGTTTCCGGTTCCGGTTCGTAACTTACTTTCTGCTGAGAAGAACCGGCAAGAAACTCAGCAGGTTCACACTAAATTAATTCTCATTATTAATTTTATCAAAATAAAGAAATAATTAATGTTTTAATAATAATGGTTGTCTTATATTAAGTTATTCGAGAAATCTACATAAAGAGAAAACTAATGTCTTAGAAATTTCTTACTTACTTACTTACGTATTTACTTAGAAAAGTATTTATGCTGAATGCAAACATTGTGACTTTTGATTTATGCATTGTTCTTTTTTTTCAATCTTTCTGTTTTGAAACATTGGATAGGTTATTGCATGTTTCTTTTTGAATAATTTAGCAAGTATCTTATTAACTAAAACAATATTAAGTATAAGTATATACTTAAAAAAAATAAGAATAGTGAGTCAGAGTCAATTTGTAAGTCAGTATAAAATAATGTAAACTATACCATTTTTGTGAAGTAAGCTTTTCTTTTCTGCTTTGTCAGTGCCGTTAAATCTGGAAGTAAAGTCAATGCTAATATGGCTAATATGGCTAATATTTAGCTGAAAGAGTATGTTTCTTTGTGTAGTAGTCTCTATTGATAAATTTCAAATGTTATTTTTTTACAAAAATCCAGATTTGTTTGCGATTCAAAAACTTACGAATTTTAAAACTATTTTTATAAGGAGGCAATATATTGTTCTGGATCTTTTTTCGGTGGGTTAAAAAATGATTTTGCAGTAGTTAATTATGAGATGTATAAAATAAAAACTAAAAAATAAAATGTAAAACAATTGTAACGCTAATATTATATCTATTCGCCTTTAATGATCATATAGAAGTGATACAATTTCGTCACAATTGGGTTTGTATCCTAGCCATGTACATAATTGTTTACAATTGTTTACAATTGTGTCCAAATTATGTTTGTCTGTCTCTCCTGCTTGTGTGCGATCTAAATTTAAACTTATCTGCCTAATGTCCGTATCACAGAATGAAATTAAATTTTAAGTTATATTCTTAGGTCACGTTTGTAATAAATGTAACTTTATGTAAAAATAATCATACGAATGGTCCCCCTTATCATTGTAACAATGAATAATAATATTTAAATTCTTAATTAAAAACAATTTAAGAGGACATTTAAAATTGGTAAAGATAATTTTATTCGTTATGTAGTCAGTATTGTGATAATTATATATATGCTTTTTCCTAAAGAAAATTTACAGCGTTCTGTATAATACTTATGAAATGTTACATTATTGATTCAAACATAACCTAAAAAAATATGTTATCATTTCTTTGGTTAAGTAGGGGTAAATATACAAATAACGAGACCAACATTCGGCTTAAATTAAATGTATTAATAAAAATAAGATGTTAATTATACAGACAAATTTTAAGTTTTGCTATAATAATGGACAACATAAATTTAAAAAAAACTTAAATAAAGTTTCGTAACAAATGTTTACTGGGAAGATATAAATAATAATTTATTAAATGGTAATATAGTAGTAACATAACATTAAAATTAAATATTTTTAAAACTATGGAAAAAGTAAAGTTACTGTAGGAAACTCACAATATTATTATTCAGCATTATACTTCATCGACATTTAATTAATTAATAGTGATTAATTTCTTAGTATTAGGTACATAACTGCATATAATTATAAGAAACTTTTTTATTTTATTCAAATAGGTACTAATAGTTTAAGCTATCTATTTATTATTAATGCACATTGAAACAAAAATACCTGCAAGATTTTTTTGATAGATGTTATTATGTACCTAGATAGACCTTAAACTATGAACATAGCATGCTATGTTTGGAGATACCTTTTTCTCAGCCGTTCCCTCTTACTCTAAATATATAACATATTACTATTAAGTTACGGTTTTATATAATATATATATGCTTTGTTTTATAACTTATAAGCTGATTTTACCTATAGAAAAATCTAAACTAAATTTAATTACAGTAGATACTAATATTAATAATGTCTGTAAGTGCCGTATATTACTTGTTAATATATGTATAATCCTAATTGTGTTGGCTTCTAACTAATTACCTATTTTTAAATTAATATCATTGTCCAGATTAAGTTTTGAGAAGACATTACATTTAAAATTTATTGCTATGTTCGTATATATTATATATTACTTACAGTACTAAATGTTTATTTCTTACGATGTACATAAAAAGCAGAATGTAGATTATATGAAGATTATCATGAAGTATAAAGTAAATGATAGGTATATAACTTATGATCTCCTATTACAGCTATGAATTGTTATTTAGACATAGATACTAATATTGATCGCAAGACAATAAATATAATAATGTGTATTAGGTAGGTATATAATATTATCCAGTGTGTGTTTTGTTATCAATTACATAAAGGAAAACTTAAAATAGCAAAATCTTTAGTTGTTGTATTTAATATCTAAATTATAGTATTGTCTGCCTTTATATCCAAGTATTAAAATTGTTCATACTGCTTAAGTTGTACGCATAATGCAACCACCCTATTGCTTTGGATGCGAAAATTGATTGACGTCGCCGACAAACTAAATAAATCTGAAAATCAAATGTCCAAATATAATTAAATGTATTTGTTTATTAGTTATGAAGTTATTTATGGGCCTAGCAACTATCAAAGGAGAATTCGAATGATTGTGTGAGCGATACTTTTCTACGAAAAAACTCGTAAGCAGCTCTTGTGCGTTTAGATTTATAACTATAGAATTTTAAGTTAGTAGCGGTCTTCTTAATAAAGAAATATGATTAAAAAATATTACTCTATTATAACTCTACTCATTGCTCAAGTTTTTGTAATTTAATTCTAAAACTATAAATATTCACAAGACAACAAATAGTTTATACCTTGACGATTTATCGGGAATATTAATGGTTTGTCTGTCGTTTATTCTTTTGCTCTATGAACGTGATGGCATCTTAGGCTTTTAAGCTAACATAGACTGTGGAGGCTCGACTTCGTTCTCGGAAGGTTATGTAGATGAACTAACTAATAAACAGTGTTCAGCTCAAACTTCTATATGCCGCGTCTGTAAGGAGTTCGCATCAAAGTTATAACAAATTGTAAAGTTCCTGGAAAAGTAAAGTCGATTTTGCAAGATTAGTAGAACTATTCATTATAATGATTCGGTATTATCAACAAAATTTCACAACGTAATCTTCGTTACAATATGTGCCTAATTAAATTTCAAATTATGATTTTTCATTTAAATATTAAGCATAATTATGATAATTTATATCATAATCTGTACTTTATAATCATTAACTCTTTTATGATTATTTACATACAATTTTACGCAAATATTGTTACGTTTTCAACACTGCCTTTTTTCAATACTCTTTTATTTTTAATAAAAGCTTTTTTACATTTATAATGATTCAAATGGATATTATGAAAATATTATTAATGTTGCATTATTATTACTAATAAGAATGTTTCTATAAAGAGAATTTAATTCACGTTATACTAGTTAAGTACCTCAATAGAATGTCTGGATTTGGGAAACTATGATCGTCTTTTTCCGCCTACGTAGATACAGCATATTAAACTCTCAAATATTGGAGATCAATCTTAAATTAATGCCTTTAGGAATGCTGTTGTGTCCGCATATATTAGTTATATTGCTGGGTCTGAAATACATAATAGTTTTACATTTTATATAAAATACTCCTGAAAAACAATCACGATCATTATTTAGATTGCAAATAATCGTAAGAAATAAAACATTTTTTTAAAGTATAATAAGTATACAGATTTTGAAAAACTCCGATAATAACCGGAAGTAGTAAAAAGCTACTTAGGTAAATTAAAAATTGTTAATTAAGATAACGCTTATTAAGTAGAGTTATGTTAATTCCCAATAGTATAATGACTAATTTCTATATATCTATACCTTAAATTGAATATACGATTGTGACTAATAAGTACATCTTGTGACTAATAGATCTGAAGATTGTGCCTGACTCCGCAACATTTAGATATATACTATAGGAAATCTGAAAATTATCAAGTTGTATAAAAACATTTTATCTTATTTATCTGAGTTAATAGAGACATTCAAACGTATTGTAATTAATTTAAAAAATCAACGAACATGGTTGACGTCTAAAAACAATAACATATTTAATTTTAACTTTATTTTATCTAATTTTAGATTACTCATGCTATGTAGAATTCAAAAGAAGATATTCAAAAGTGATTGAAATAATTTTTAATTATGTAAAATTAAATATTTTACGTGCAAGTTTAATTTTTAAATTACTTTTAACAAGTAAGTAAGTACCTTGGTTGATATTATAACTTTCGTAGTAGTAACTTCTTAGCAGTAACTTTCTAAGTTCTTATACCTAATTAACTCTTTTAATTTGTTTCTCTTAGGCAATTAACGATGTTATGGAGGCTCAAGTCTAAGCTTTAGGCTGTATATTCTTTGTGTACTAGAACCTGACATTCTGATCTCTTTATTCGGCTTTAGACACAAAGGGTGTGAATAGAAAATCCTGTTCCTGAAAAATAAATAAACTTGTCATTATATAGAATTGAACATTAGTTTCACATTTAAAAAAAGTATATATCTATATACGACATTTCGTTACGTTTTAGAAGGGCATATTGATAAGTAGTATTTTCGCAGACTTTGCTATCAATTCGGGAAAATGCATATCCACACTAACGGGGATTTTCACAGACTAACCGTGGAATAACTATAGTTGTTTCGATTTCTGTCAACGCTGGGGACGGCATGGAGACTTTGTTAGGTTTCTACTATATTTCCCCTAATGTTGAGGCAGCCGAGGCAGGCCCCGTCACCAGTGATTGTCGTCACATCCACCAATGTGACGATTTTGTAAATAATTGACACAATCATATTGTGACACAATTTTAAAATTGCCTAGTTCTCTAATCGGCACTAATACGAAATAACACAGAATAGTAAATTTCTTTTATTTGTGAATATTACTACATTAATTTATTAACATAATTCAATGATTATAATATATTATATTGTATACAATCAAATTTACAACTAAACAAAAAAATTTCTGGGATTTACGGATTCGTAATTTTCTTTATTTAAGCATATTTGAGTCTTAAATGCATTAAATTAATTACAATATTTTTAAATATTTTTCTAAATCGGCAAACAATTAGGTAAATAAGATAAGTAGTTATTTTTATTTAAAAATAGTCGATATGGATATGTATGTGGCAGTTTAAAATGGTGTCAAAAATTTAAATTGTGACAATTAAGTACAAAATTAATGTGATGACTATCATCACCACCCAATTATTTTTATAGCTTATCTAGGTATCTAGTAAGATCACATCATGATAATCCATCTATCAATATCCTAATAATTTAAATTATTTGAAGGAGATACTTTTATGATGGACTGTGGATACAACAACTTTTTGGGAGGCTTAGATTTGCTAGACTATCTCGCTTATAACCCTACTTTTCCCCTTTTTGTATACATCATTATCTTATTCTAAAAACTAACTAATTACCTATTTTTAAATTAATATCATTGTCCAGATTAAGTTATGTAAAGACATTACATTTTAAAATTTATTGCTATGTTCGTATATATTATATGTTATAGTACTAAATGTTTATTTCTTACTATGTACAAAAAAGCAATGTAGATTATATGAAGATTAACATGAAGTGTAAAGTAAATGATAAGTATATAACTTATCGTCTCCTATTACAGCTATGAATTGTTCTTTAAAAATAGATACTACATACTGATCGCAATACAATAAATATAATAATGTGTATTAGGTACATAATATTGTCCAATGTGTTTTGTTATCGATCACTTAGAGAAAAACTTAAAATAGCAAAATCTTTAGTTGTTGTATTTAATACCTAAATTATGGTTTTGTCTGCCTCTATATCCAAGTACTTATTAAAATTGTTCATACTGCTTAAATGCAACCACCCTATTGCCTTGGATGCGAAAATTGATTGACGTCGCCAACAAACTAAATAAATCTGAGAATCAAATGTCCAAATATAATGAAATGTATTTGTTTAATAGTTATGAAGTTATTTATGGGCCTAGCAACTATCAAAGGAGAATTCGAATGATTGTGTGAGCGATACTTTTCTACGAAAAAACTCGTAAGCAGCTCTTGTGCGTTTAGATGTACATATACCTATAGAATCTAAAGTTAGCAGCGGTCTTCTTAATAAAGAAATATGATTAAAAACATTACTCTATTATAACTCTACTCATTGCTCAAGTTTTTGTAATTTAATTCTAAAACTATAAATATTCACAAGACAACAAATAGTTTATACCTTGACGATTTATCGGGAATTTTAATGGTTTGTCTGTCGATTATTCTTTTGCTCTATGAACGTGGTGGCATCTTAGGCTTTTTAGCTAACATAGACTGTAGAGGCTCGACTTCGTTCTCGGAAGGTTATGTAGATGAATTAATTAATAAACAGTGTTCAGCTCAAACTTCTAAATGCCGCGTCTGCAAGGAGTTCGCATCAAAGTTACAACAAATTGTACAGTTCCTGGAAAAGTAAAGTCGATTTTGCAAGTTTGGTAGAACTATTCAATTAAAATGATTCAGTATTATCAACAAAATTTTACAACGTAAATTTTAATATTCTTCGTTTAGATATGTACCTAAATGAATTTCAAATTATGATTTTTCATTTTATCATATTACTATCTGTACTTATATAATCATAAACTCTTATTTAATAAAAGCTTTTTTACATTAATTATGATTCAAATGGTTATTAAGAAAATATTGTAATATTATTAATGTTGCATTATTATTACTAATAAGAATGTTTCTATAAAGATAATTTATTTCACGTTATACTAGTTAAGTACCTCAATAGAATGTCTGGATTTGGGAAACTGATCGTCTATTTCCGCCTACGTAGATACAGCATAATAAACTCTCAAATATTGGAGATCAATCTTAAATTAATGCCTTTAGGAATGCTGTTGTGTCCGCATATATTAGTTATATTGCTGGGTCTGAAATACATAATAGTTTTACATTTTATATAAAATACTCCTGAAAAACAATCACGATCATTATTTAGATTGCAAATAATCGTTAGAAATAAAACATTTTTTTAAAGTATAATAAGTATACAGATTTTGAAAAACTCCGATAATAACCGGAAGTAGTAAAAAGCTACTTAGGTAAATTAAAAATTGTTAATTAAGATAACGCTTATTAAGTAGAGTTATGTTAATTCCCAATAGTATAATGACTAATTTCTATATATCTATACCTTAAATTGAATATACGATTGTGACTAATAA
Organism: Eudonia mercurella; assembly: GCA_963082485.1. Classification (NCBI taxonomy): domain Eukaryota; kingdom Metazoa; phylum Arthropoda; class Insecta; order Lepidoptera; family Crambidae; genus Eudonia; species Eudonia mercurella. The sequence continues at coordinate 18,060,219 of OY720026.1, forward strand.
GTACATCTTGTGACTAATAGATCTGAAGGTTGTGCCTGACTCCGCAACATTTAGATATATACTATAGGAAATCTGAAAATTATCAAGTTTTATAAAAACATTTTATCTTATTTATCTGAGTTAATAGAGACATTCAAACGTATTGTAATTAATTTAAAAAATCAACGAACATGGTTGACGTCTAAAAACAATAACATATTTAATTTTAACTTTATTATATCTAATTTTAGATTACTCATGCTATGTAGAATTCAAAAGAAGATATTCAAAAGTGATTGAAATAATTTTTAATTATGTAAAATTAAATATTTTACGTGCAAGTTTAATTTTCAAATTACTTTTAACAAGTAAGTAAGTACCTTGGTTGATATTATAACTTTCGTAGTAGTAACTTCTTAGTAGTAACTTTCTAAGTTCTTATACCTAATTAACTCTTTTAATTTGTTTCTCTTAGGCAATTAACGATGTTATGGAGGCTCAAGTCTAAGGTTTAGGCTGTATATTCTTTGTGTACTAGAACCTGACATTCTGATCTCTTTATTCGGCTTTAGACACAAAGGGTGTGAATAGAAAATCCTGTTCCTGAAAAATAAATAAACTTGTCATTATATAGAACTGAACATTAGTTTCACATTTAAGAAAAGTATATATCTATATACGACATTTCATTACGTTTTAGAAGGACATATTGATAAGTAGTATTTTCGCAGACTTTGCTATCAATTCGGGAAAATGCATTATGCATTATCCACACTAACGGGGATTTTCACGGACGTGGAATAACTATAGTTGTTTCGATTTCTGCCAATGCTGGGGACGGACGGCATGGAGACTGTTAGCTTTCTACCATATTTCCTTCAATGCTGAAGCCCGCCAAGGCAGGCCCCGTCACCAGTGATTGTCGTCACATCCACCAATGTGACGATTTTGTAAATAATTGACACAATCATATTGTGACACAATTTTAAAATTGCCTAGTTCTCAATTCGCCACTAATACGAAATAACACAGAATAGTACATTTTCTTTTATTGATGAATATAACCAATTTAATATTTATTGTATAAATACAATCAAATTTTTAACTAAACAAATAAATTTCTGGGATTTACGGATTCGTAATTTCCTTTATTTAAGCATATTTGAGCCTTAAATGCATTAAGTTAATTACAATATTTTTAAATATTTTTCCAAATCGGCAAACAATTAGGTAAATATTTGATAAAATGTAGATAAGTAGTTATTTTTAATTAAAAAAATAGTCGATATGGATATGTGGCAGTTTAAAATGGTGTCAAAAATTTAAATTGTGACGATAAAGTACAAAATCAATGTGATGACTATAATCACCTTCCAATTATTTTTTATAGCTTATCTAGGTATCTAGTAAGATCACATCATGATAATCCATCTATCAACATCCTAATGATTTAAATTATATGAAGGAGATACCTTTGTGATGGACTGTGGATACAACAACTTTTTGGGAGGCTTAGATTTGTAGACTATCTCGCATAAGACCCTACTTTTCCCCTTTTTGTATACATCATTATCATTTCCCAAAAAGGACTATTTGTGTTAAGTTACGTTTGACCTTGACCTTTTGCCCGTAATAAGCACATCATTATATCCGATTATTCACTTACTTAACTTAACTAACTTAACTAACTTTAAAGAATATGTTCAAATATTATAATTAACTTAGCCATTTTTTTCATTCCGACCTCAATAGAAATAATTCAATCCTATTCTTCCTATTTTATATAAAATATTTGAACTTATCTGTCTTTTATTTTTATCTATCTGTTTATCTTATTCAAACAACAAATTTTTATAACGAATTCATTAACCTCATACGATCCTAATTTTGTGTGACTTAACATTATAAAATAATCAAACTTTTTAAACGCTAAAGCAATATTTTATTTTGACCTCGATAGAACCAATCCTATTTTTCTCATTCCCATTTTTATAAAATAACTCTGATCTTGAAGCACGTTTCACTTATCCATAATTGTATCTTTAGACGTCATTAAAACTACGAACCGACATTTCTCAAACTTTTTTTCATTTTGTTGATGGCTTTGTGCGATTAGCACATTTAGCCAGTGTCAAAGTAATTTTTCTAACAAGTAATACATAAATAAACAATATTTCTTTTCTGTATGATGATGATGATGAATGATAATAGAAATGAGAAATGATATACCACCCAACCCCTCGAGTATCTCAGTAAAGATGTGGGGCTTTACTAAGTCCTTGGGCGGACTTCTTGAGAGAATTTGAAAAGTGACGTTGCACTGTTTTGTTTCATTTGCCAACACTCATACACACTCACGAACATTTAACGGTTAATAATCCACCATTATTTCACATTAATATTCGACATAACACAAATTTTAGAAAATAAAACAAAACCGCAGACATGACTCTTCACTTTCCCGCCAAGAAGTCCTTTCTCAAACTTATATCCCAACTACAATTGTTTTTTTTTTAATTTATTAAACTCCAATCAAACTTCTTTTGTCTTACTTAATTATATTAAAAATGTCCACCTCTACAACTTAACCAAAACTCAGTTGTAAATATCGACGACCTAAATGTAACTAAATTATCTGTTTTCTTTTTTACCTATAAATATATTAAATATTTGCAACTGATTAACTTATTACCAAATTATAATTGTTTGCTTCGAACTCATTAAACTCTTAATTTTGTCCGGCTTAACTGCCTCTTTAACTTAACCAAAACATTGAAATAACACTTTGACGTCAATTTATGAAATAAAATACAGAAAACTCAATTCACCCTTTTCTTGTTTCACTTAATTTTGTGAAAATTTTCAACGTTTATAATATTTTCAATTATATATTTCGACTTAAGAAAAACTTAAACAATACATTTTTTCCTTAATATATTAATGTTCTTCTTCTTTTCTTATCTTTTAATTTCTACCTCATTAAAATTCACTCAGTCTTGCTTTACTTTCAATTATTTTAAAAAGTATTTAAAAGTACTTTAGTTTATATCAACCTTTTTTACTCAATAAATCCTACTTTAATCCTACCTATTTTTATAAAAATATTTTAAAACTGTTTAACTTTGCTTAAAACTTAAAACTGTTAAACCACATTAATAACCAAATAAACACATGTTTAATTCGAAATTACCCTCAATAGATCCAGCTTTTGTCATTTTAATATTATAAAATTATTATTTTTAAACTTTTTAAACTTAACCAAATCGTAATTGTTCATTTTGACATCAATATTATTCTACCAATCCTACTTTTCTCTTACATAAAAAGAATCTGAACTCAACGGAAGAGCCATTGTTGAACCTTACCTAATAATAATCGTATATATAGATCTCATTAAACTTAATTGATCCGACTTATCTCTACCTCGCAATCAAACCCTGTTTGTTTGAAATCCATAAAACAATCCTACTTTTCACAAGTAAATAATTGTTTTACTTTTCAGAATTTAATGGAAGTGCAATTGACTCACTTAACTCACTCACTTAATATCTCATTAAACTTAATTGATCCGACTTATCTCTACCTCGCAATCAAACCCTGTTTGTTTGAAATTCATTAAACTCTAATGGATGCTTTTTTATCTTGTCTAATTTTAATAAATTTTTCGACCTTTGTTTCTTATCCAAAGCGCAATTGTTTATTTCATCCTCAATATCTAGGTCCCTAGATTTCTAATATCTATATGTTAAAAGAATTACTTTTTCGTAGTAAAGAAAACGTATTTTTTTACATTAACCCAACCGTTATTGTACCATTAAACTTCGACTTGTCTCAAACTATAACTTAACCAAAACGCAACATTCGCTTAAGTAATATGACATAAACAAATAAAACTTAATAATCCTTTTTCTCTTCTTTCTTATTAGTATATTATATATTTATATATTTTTATTTTGTACATTTCGGCGACCTCAATAGAGCTAAATAAATCTTTAATTTTATAAAATATTTGCAACTGGTTAACTTATTCTCAAAAACCACTATTGTTTATTTCGAACTCATTTAACCTCCTAATGAATGCTACCACTTTTAATTTTGCTTAACTTTAAAAATGTATGTACTTCTTGTTCTTGACCAAAGCACAAGTGTTATTTCTTTGTCAATATAACTAAAAATCCTACTTTTCTCTTAAATAATAAAAAAAAACCTGTACCTTCAGACCTTATTAAACCTTTTTCAATCCGACTTAACCTATATCGATCCTACTATTGACTTGCTTAAATTTATAAAAGATTACCCATTTAGACAAAACGAAAACGCAACGTTACACTGAACCAACTTACAGACCTCATCAAAACCTAATCGATCCATTTAACGTTACTAATACGCAATTTTTCATTTCATCTTAAACAGAACTCTACTTAAAATCTATCTTTCTGTATTTTTACTTTTTTAAATATAAATTATCATTTTAAATTAATTAACTTTTAATTGATCCGCCCTGAGTCTTACTTAATTTCATTAAAAGTTTATGCCTTTTTAACTTAACCAACACGAAATTGTTAATTTCCAGTTTAATAGAACTAAATCAATCCTTCTTTTTCAAATTATGACCGTATCCAACTCACAACTATTATTGTCCTACTTTGGTCTTACTTAACTTTTGAAACTATTAAAATTTTCAACGTAACCTATACGCAATTGTTTATTTTGTCTTTCATAGAACTAACTCAATCCGTCGTCTTTTTCTACTTATTATTATGAGAATAATATTTCAACTTATCCAACTCACACTTGTTTGTTTTGAATTCAATAAACTTAAATCGTACCTTATCACGTCTGACTTAATTTTATTCAAAATAACCATTTCCATAACTTGTCCAATACGCAATAGATTATTTCAACTTCAACAGAACTAAATTAGTCCTTCTTTTTTCTTATTTATTTCTGTAAATATTTGAACTTTTCCAACTCACTATTGTACTACTTTTGTTTTACTTAACTTTGGATCTATTTTAACCTAATTAACTTAACTTATACACAATTGTTCATTTCGTCTTCCACAAAACTAAATCAATCTGTCTTTTTTAAAGTTCCGTAGCCAAATGGCAAAAAACGGAACCCTTATGGATTCGTCATGTCTGTCTGTCCATCCGTATGTCACAGCCACTTTTTTCCGAAATTATAAGAACTATACTGTTGAAACTTGGTGAGTAGATGTATTCTGTAAACCTCATTAAAATTTTCACACAAAAACAAAAAAGAAAACAGTAAATTTTAGGGGTTCCCCATACTTAGAACCGAAACTCAAAAATTTTTTTTCATCAAACCCATACGTGTGAGGTATCTATGGATAGGTCTTCAAAAATGATATTGAGGTTTTAATATCATTTTTTTCTAAACTGAATAGTTTACGCGAGAGACACTTCCAAAGTGGTAAAATGTGTGTCTACCCTGTAACTTCTAAAATAAGGGAATGATAAAACTAAAAAAAATTAACGATGTACATTACCATGCAAACTTCCACCGAAAATTGATTTGAACGAGATCTAATAAGTATTTTTTTTAAATACATCATAAAGTACGGACCCCTTCGTGCGCGAGTCTGACTCGCACTTGGCCGGTTTTTTTCTACTTATTATTATAAAAATAATATTTAAATTTAGTCAACTCATGATTAATTGTTTTCGATTCAATAAACTTCAATCAATCCTTATCTTGTTCTACTTAATTATTTTAAAATTTAAAATTCCATAACTTAACGAACACGCCATTGTTAATTACGACTTCAACAGAACTAAATCGACACTTTAATTTCTTACTTATTCAAACAAAATGTTTAAACTCATCTAACTCGTAATAGTCCTACTTATGTCTTATTTTTGAAGCTATTTAAACCTATTAAGCCTAACCTATAAGCAATTGTTAATTTTGAGTTCAATAGAACTAAATCAATCCATCTTTTTTAAATAAAATATATGAACGTATCCAACTCACAATTGTCCTACTTGTCTCACTTAACTTTTGAATCGATTTAAACCTCTCAACGTAACTTATACGCAATTGTTTATTTCGTCTTACATAAAACTTACTCAATCCTTCTCTTTTTCTACTTATTATTGTAAAAATAATATTTCAACTTATCCAACTCACACTTGTTTGTTTTGAATTCAATTAACAAAATCGTAGCTTATCTCGTCTGACTTAATTTTATTCAAAATTTCAGTTTCCATTACTTAACCAATACGCAATGTTTATTCCAACTTCAACAGAACTAAATCAATCCTTCTTTTTTTATATTTATTTATGTAAAATATTTGAACTTATTTAACTCACAATTGTCTTACTTTTGTCTTACTTAACTTTTGGATCTATTTCAACCTATTTAAGTTAACCTATATGCAATTGTTCATTTTGTCTTCCACAGAACTTAATCAATCCGTCTTTGTTTTTACTTATTATTATGAAAATTAAAATTTCAACTTATTCAACTCATAATTAGATGTTTTCAATTCAATAAACTCCAACCAATCCTTATCTTGTGCTACTTAATTAATTTAAGATTCCATAACTTTACCAACACGCAATTGTTAAATTCGACTTCAACAGAACTAAACTAATTCATATAAAATATTTAAACTTATCCAACTCACAATTGTCCTACTTTTATCATACTTAATTTTTGAAACTATTTAAACCTCTTAACGTAATCTGAACGCATTGTTCATTCTGTCTTTCATAGAACTAACTCAATCCGTCGTCTTTTTCTACTTATTATTATGAGAATAATATTTCAACTTATCCAACTCACACTTGTTTGTTTTGAATTCAATAAACTTAAAGGGTACCTTATCACGTCTGACTTAATTTTATTCAAAATCACAATTTCTATAACTTGACCAATACACAATAGATTATTTCAACTTCAACAGAACTAAATCAGTCCTTCTCTTTTCTTATTTATTTCTGCAAAATATTTAAACTTATCCAACTTACTATTGTCCTACTTTTGTCTTACTTAACTTTTGATCTATTTGAACCTAATTAACTTAACTTATACGCAATTGGTCATTTTGTCTTCCACAGAACTAAATCAATCCGTCTTGTGTTTTTACTTATTATTATGAAAAATAAAATTTCAACTTATTCAACTCATAATTAATTGTTTTCAATTCAATAAACTCCAATCAATCCTCATCTTGTGCTACTTAATTAATTTAAAATTCCATAACTTTACCAACACGCATTGTTAAATTCGACTTCAACAGAACTAAACTAATTCAAATAAAATATTTAAAATTATCCAACTCACAATTGTCCTTTTTAGGTCTCACTTAACTTTTGAAGCTATTTAATGTTAAATTCGACTTCAACAGAACTAAACCAATTCATATAAAATATTTAAAATTATCCAACTCACAATTGTCCTACTTAGGTCTCACTTAACTTATGAAACTATTTAAACTTTTTAACGTAACCTATACGTATTGTTCATTTCGTCTTTTATAGAACTAACTCAATCCGTCGTCTTTTTCTACTTATTATTATGAGAATAATATTTCAACTTATCCAACTCACACTTGTTTGTTTAGAATTCAATGAACTTACATCGTACCTTATCACGTCTGACTTAAGTTTATACAAAATCACAATTTCTATAACTTAACCAATACACAATAGATTATTTCAACTTCAACAGAACTAAATCAGTCCTTCTTTTTTCTTATTTATTTCTTTAAAATATTTGAACTTATCCAACTCACTATAGTCCCACTTTAGTCTTACTTAACTTTTGATCTATTTTAACCTAATTAACTTAACTTATACGCAATTGTTTCCATAACTTAACCAACACGCACGCCATTGTTAATTACGACTTCAACAGCACTAAATCAACACTTTAATTTCTTACTTATTCAAACAAAATGTTTGAACTCATCTAACTCGTAATAGTCCTACTTTTGTCTTACTTAATATTTAATGATATTTAAACCTATTAAGCCTAACCTATACGCAATTGTTAATTTTGAGTTCAATATAACTGAATCAATCCTTTTTAAAAAAAATATATGAACGTATCCAACTCACTATTGTCCTACTTTTGTCTTACTTAACTTTTGATCTATTTTAACCTAATTAACTTAACTTATACGCAATTGTTCAACTCGTCTTCTACAGAACTAAATCAATCTGTCTCTGTTTTTACTTATTATTTTAAAAATAATATTTCAACTTATTTAACTCGCACTTATTTGTTTTGAATTCAATTAACTAAATCGTATCTTATCTCGTCTGACTTAAATTTATTCAAAATTTCAGTTTCCATAACTTAACGAATACGCAATAGATTATTTCAACTTAAACAGAACTAAATCAATCCTTCTTTTTTTTTATTTATTTATGTAAAATATTTGAACTTATTTAACTCACAATTGTCTTACTTTTGTCTTACTTAGCTTTTGGATCTATTTTAACCTATTTCACTTCACCTATATGCAATTCTTCATTTTGTCTTCCACAGAACTAAATCAATCCCTCTCTGTTTTTACTTATAATTTTAATTTTCATTTAAAATTTCAACTTATTCAACTCATAATTAATTGTTTTCAATTCAATAAACTCCAACCAATCCTTATCTTGTGCTACTTAATTAATTTAAAATTCCATAACTTTACCAACACGCAATTGTTAAATTCGACTTCAACAGAACTAAACTAATTCATATAAAATATTTAAACTTATCCAACTCACAATTGTCCTACTTTTATCTTACTTAATTTTTGAAGCTATTTAAACCTCTTAAACCTGATTCAAACGCAATTGTTAATTTCGAGTTCAAAAGAACAAAATCAATCCTTTTTTTCAAATAAAATGTATAAACGTATCCAACTCACAATATTGTCCTACTTATGTCTCACCTAACTTTTGAAACTATTTTAACCTCTTAACGTAACCTACACGCATTGTTCAATTCGTCTTTCATAGAACTAACTCAATTCGTCGTCTTTTTCTACTTATTATTATGAGAATAATATCTCAACTTATCCAACTCACACTTGTTTGTTTTGATTTCAATAAACTTAAATCGTACCTTATCACGTCTGACTTAATTTTATTCAAAATCACAATTTCTATAACTTGACCATTACACAATAGATTATTTCAATTTCAACAGAACTAAATCAGTCTTTCTCTTTTCTTATTTATTTCTTTAAAATATTTGAACTTATCTAACTATCAATTGTCTTACTTTTGTCTTACTTAACTTTTGGATCTATTTTAACCTATTTAACTTAACTTAAATGCAATTGTTAATTTTGTCTTCCACAGAACTAAATCAATCCCTCTCTGTTTTTACTTACTATTATGAAAATTAAAATTTCAACTTATTTAACTCATAATTAATTGTTTTCAATTCAATAAACTCCAATCAATCCTTATCTTGTGCTACTTAATTAATCATTTTGAACATTTTATAAAATAGCTTGCTTATTTCTTAACTGATCTTTAATATTTGTAAAAATATTATGATCGGATGTTAATGACGGTAGTTGTTGACATTGAATGGGCGCCTTTGGCTTACAAAGTAAAAAGTGTTGAATAATTTCGGCGGGCTGGTTAGAACCACGATAGCTCAATTGGAAGAGCACCTGACCCGGAATGTCAGAAGGGTGCAGGTTCAAATCCTGCTCGTGGAAATTTTTTCAACATTTGTGTTTTTGTAATTTGTTCGCAACAAAATTTGCTTTAAAAATCATTTTGAACATTCTACTTAATTAATTTAAAATTCCATAACTTTACTAACACGCAATTGTTAAATTCGACTTCAACAGAACTAAACTAATTCATATAAAATATTTAAAATTTTCCAACTCACAATTGTCCTAATTAGGTCTCACTTAACTTTTGAAACTATTTAAACCTCTTAACGTAAGCTATACGCATTGTTCATTTCGTCTTTCATAGAACTAACTCAATCCGTCGTATTTTTTACTTATTATTATGAGAATAATATTTCAACTTATCCATTTCACACTTGATTGTTTTGAATTCAATAAACTTAAATCGTACCTTATCACGTCTGACTTAATTTTATTTAAAATCACAATTTCTATAACTTGACCAATACACAATAGAAAATTTTAACTTCAATAGAAACAACTAAATCAGTTCTTTTCTTTTCTTATTTATTTATTTCTGTAAAATATTTAAACAATTCCAACTCACTATTGTCCTACTTTTGTCTTACTTAACTTTTGATCTATTTTAACCTAATTAATTAAACTTATACGCAATTGTTCTACTCGTCTTCTACAGAACTAATTCAATCTGTCTCTGTTTTTACTTATTATTTTAAAAATAATATTTCAACTTATTCAACTCGCACTTATTTGTTTTGAATTCAATTAACTAAATCGTATCTTATCTCGACTGACTTAAATTTATTCAAAATTTCAGTTTCCATAACTTAACGAATACGCAATAGATTATTTCAACTTTAACAGAACTAAATCAATCCTTCTTTTTTTTTATTTATTTATGTAAAATATTTGAACTTATTTAACTCACTATTGTCTTAATTTTTTCTTACTTAGCTTTTGGATCTATTTTAACCTATTTAACTTCACCTATATGCAATTCTTCATTTTGTCTTCAACAGAACTAAATCAGTCCCTCTCTGATTTTACTTATTATTATGAAAATTAAAATTTCAACTTATTCAACTCATAATTAATTGTTTTCAATTGAATAAACTCCAACCAATCCTTATCTTGTGCTACTTAATTAATTTAAAATTCCATAACTTTACCAACACGCAATTGTTAAATTCGACTTCAACAGAACTAAACTAATTCATATAAAATATTTAAACTTATCCATCTCACAATTGTCCTACTTTTATTTTACTTAATTTTTGAAGCTATTTAAACCTCTTAAACCTAATTCAAACGCAATTGGTAATTTCGAGTTCAATAGAACAAAATCAATCCTTTTTTTCAAATAAAATGTATAAACGTATCCAACTCACAATATTGTCCTAATTATGTCTCACTTAACTTTTGAAACTATTTTAACCTCTTAACGTAACCTACACGCATTGTTCAATTCGTCTTTCATAGAACTAACTCAATTCGTCGTCTTTTTCTACTTATTATAATGGGAATAATATCTCAACTTATCCAACTCACACTTGTTTGTTTTGATTTCAATAAACTTAAATCGTACCTTATCACGTCCGACTTAATTTTATTCAAAATCACAATTTCTATAACTTGACCATTACACAATAGATTATTTAAATTTCAACAGAACTAAATCAATCCTTCTCTTTTCTTATTTATTTCTGTAAAATATTTGAACTTATCTAACTCACAATTGTCTTACTTTTGTCTTATTTAACTTTTGGATCTATTTCAACCTATTTAACTTCACCTATATGCAATTCTTCATTTTGTCTTCCTCAGAATTAAATCAATCCGTCTCTGTTTTTACTTATTATTATGAAAATTAAAATTTTAACTTATTCAGCTCATAATTAATTGTTTTCAATTCAATAAACTCCAATCAATCCTTATCTTGTGCTATTTAATTAATTTAAAATTCCATAACTTTACCAACACGCAATTGTTAAATTCGACTTCAACAGAACTAAACTAATTCATATAAAATATTTAAAATTATCCAACTCACAATTGTCCTACTTAGGTCTCACTTAACTTTTGAAACTATTTAAACCTCTTAACGTAACCTATACGCATTGTTCATTTCGTCTTTCATAGAACTAACTCAATCCGTCGTCTTTTTCTACTTATTATTATGAGAATAATATTTCAACTTATCCATTTACCACTTGTTTGTTTTGAGTTCAATAAACTTAAATCGTACCTTATCACGTCTTACTTAATTTTATTCAAAATCACAATTTCTGTAACTTGACCAATACACAATAGATTATTTAAACTTCAATAGAAACAACGAAATCAGTCCTTTTCTTTTCTTATTTATTTATTTCTGTAAAATATTTGAACACTTCAATCTCACTATTGTCCTAATTTTGTCTTACTTAACTTTTGATCTATTTTAACCTAATTAACTTAACTTATACGCAATTGTTCAACTCGTCTTCTACAGAACTAAATCAATCCGTCTCTGTTTTTACTTATTATTATGAAAATTTAAATTTCAACTTATTCAACTCATAATTAATTGTTTTCAATTCAATAAACTCCAATCAATCCTTATCTTGTGCTACTTAATTAATTCAAAATTCCATAACTTTACCAATACGCAATTGTTAAATTCGACTTCAACAGAACTAAACTAATTCATATAAAATATTTAAACTTATCCAACTCACAATTGTCCTACTTTTATCTTACTTAGTTTTTGAAGCTATTTAAACCTATTAAGCCTAACTCAAACGCAATTGTTAATTTCGAGTTCAAAAGAACAAAATCAATCCTTCTTTTTCAAATAAAATGTATGAACGTATCCAACTCACAATATTTTCCTACTTATGTCTCACTTTACTTTTGAAACTATTTTAAAATCTTAACGTAACCTATTAATTTATTTATTTTATTTTAGTTTATATACGCATTGTTCAATTTGTCTTTTATAGAACTAACTCAATCCGTCGTCTTTTTCTACTTCTTATTATGAGAATAATATTTCAACTTATCTAACTCACACTTGTTTGTTTTGAATTCAATAAACTTAAATCGTATTTTATCACGTCTGACTTAATTTTATTCAAAATCACAAGTTCTGTAACTTGACCGATACACAATAGATTATTTCAATTTCAAAAGAACTAAATAAGTCCTTCTCTTTTCTTATTTATTTCTGTAAAATATTTGAATTTATCTAACTCACAATTGTCTTACTTTTGTCTTATTTAACTTTTGGATCTATTTCAACCTATTTAACTTCACCTATATGCAATTCTTCATTTTGTCTTCCTCAGAATTAAATCAATCCGTCTCTGTTTTTTCTTATTATTATGAAAATTAAAATTTTAACTTATTTAGCTCATAATTAATTGTTTTCAATTGAATAAACTCCAATCAATCCTTATCTTGTGCTATTTAATTAATTTAAAATTCCATAACTTTACCAACACGCAATTGTTAAATTCGACTTCAACAGAACTAAACTAATTCATATAAAATATTTTAAATTATCTAACTCACAATTGTCCAACTTAGGTCTCACTTAACTTTTGAAACTATTCAAACCTTTTAACGTAACCTATACGCATTGTTCATTTCGTCTTTCATAGAACTAACTCATTTCGTCGTCTTTTTCTATATATTATTATGAAAATAATATTTCAACTAATCCATTTCACACTTGTTTGTTTTGAATTCGACAAACTTAAATCGTACCTTATCACGTCTTACTTAATTTTATTAAAAATCACAATTTCTATAACTTGACCCATACACAATAGATTATTTAAACTTCAATAGAAACAACTAAATCAGTCCTTTTCTTTTCTTATTTATTTATTTCTGTAAAATATTTGAACACTTCAATCTCACTATTGTCCTAATTTTATCTTACTTAACTTTTGATCTATTTTAACCTAATTAACTTAACTTAGACGCACTTGTTCAACTCGTCTTCTACAGAACTAAATCAATCCGTCTCTGTTTTTACTTATTATTATGAAAATTAAAATTTCAACTTATTCAACTCGCACTTATTTGTTTTGAATTTAATTAACTAAATCGTACTTATCTCGTCTGACTTAATTTTATTCAAAATTTCAGTTTCCATAACTTAACGAATACGCAATAGATTATTTCAACTTCAACAGAACTAAATCAATCCTTCTTTTTTTTTATTTATTTATGTAAAATATTTGAACTTATTTAACTCACTATTGTCTTACTTTTGTCTTACTTAGCTTTGGGATCTATTTTAACCTATTTAACTTTACCTACATATATGCTATTCTTCATTTTGTCTTCCACAGAACTAAATCAATCCGTCTATGTTTTTATTTATTATTATGAAAATTAAAATTTCAACTTATTTAACTCATAATTAATAGTTTCCAATTCAATAAACTCCAACCAATCCTTATCTTGTGCTCCTTAATTAATTAAAAATTTCATAACTTTACCAACACGCAATTGTTAAATTCAACTTCAACAGAACTAAACTAATTCATATAAAATATTTAAAATTATCCAACTCACAATTGTTATACTTAGGTCTCACTTAACTTTTGAAACTATTTAAACCTCTTAACGTAACCTATACGCATTGTTCATTTCGTCTTTCATAGAACTATATCAATCCGTCGTCTTTTTCTACTTATTATTATGAGAATAATATTTCAACTTATCCATTTACCACTTGTTTGTTTTGAGTTCAATAAACTTAAATCGTACCTTATCACGTCTTACTTAATTTTATTCAAAATCACAATTTCTGTAACTTGACCAATACACAATAGATTATTTAAACTTCAATAGAAACAACGAAATCAGTCCTTTTCTTTTCTTATTTATTTATTTCTGTAAAATATTTGAACACTTCAATCTCACTATTGTCCTAATTTTGTCTTACTTAACTTTTGATCTATTTTAACCTAATTAACTTAACTTATACGCAATTGTTCAACTCGTCTTCTACAGAACTAAATCAATCCGTCTCTGTTTTTACTTATTATTATGAAAATTTAAATTTCAACTTATTCAACTCATAATTAATTGTTTTCAATTCGATAAACTCCAATCAATCCTTATATTGTGCTATCTAGCTAGCTGGCTAGCTAGCTATATGATTATATATATAATCCTTCTTTTTCAAATAAAATGTATAAACGTATCCAACTCACAATATTGTCCTATTTATGTCTCACTTAACTTTTGAAATTATTTAAACCTCTTAATGTAACCTATACGCATTGTTCATTTTGTCTTTCATAGAAATAACTCAATTCGTCGTCTTTTTCTACTTATTATTATGAGAATAATATTTCAACTTATCCAACTCACACTTGTTTGTTTTGAATTCAATAAACTTAAATCGTACCTTATCACGTCTGATTTAATTTTATTCAAAATCACAAATTCTATAACTTGACCAATACACAATAGATTATTTCAGTTTCAACAGAACTAAATCAGTCTTTCTCTTTTATTATTTATTTCTGTAAAATATTTGATCTTATCTAACTATCAATTGTCTTACTTTTGTCTTACTTAACTTTTGTATCTATTTTAACCTATATGCAATTGTTAATTTTGTCTTCAACAGAACTAAGTCAATCCCTCTCTGTTTTTACTTATTATTAAGAAAATTAAAATTTCAACTTATTCAACTCATAATTTATTGTTTTCAATTCAATAAACTGCAATCAATCCTTATCTTGTGCTACTTAATTAATTAAAAATTTCATAACTTTACCAACACGCAATTGTTAAATTCGACTTCAACAGAACTAAACTAATTCATATAAAATATTTAAACTTATCCAACTCACATATGTCCTACTTTTATCTTACTTAGTTTTTGAAGCTATTTAAACCTCTTAAGCCTAACTCAAACGCAATTGTTAATTTCGAGTTCAAAAGAACAAAATCAATCCTTCTTTTTCAAATAAAATGTATGAACGTATCCAACTCACAATATTTTCCTACTTATGTCTCACTTTACTTTTGAAACTATTTTAAAATCTTAACGTAACCTATTTATTTATTTATTTTATTTTATTTTATATACGCATTGTTCAATTCGTCTTTCATAGAACTAACTCAATCCGTCGTCTTTTTCTACTTATTATTATGAGAATAATATTTCAACTTATCTAACTCACACTTGTTTGTTTTGAATTCAATAAACTTAAATCGTATTTTATCACGTCTGACTTAATTTTATTCAAAATCACAATTTCTGTAACTTGGCCGATACACAATAGATAATTTCAATTTCAAAAGAACTAAATAAGTCCTTCTCTTTTCTTATTTATTTCTGTAAAATATTTGAACTTATCTAACTCACAATTTTCTTACTTTAGTCTTATTTAACTTTTGGATCTATTTCAACCTATTTAACTTCACCTATATGCAATTCTTCATTTTGTCTTCCTCAGAATTAAATCAATCCGTCTCTGTTTTTACTTATTATTATAAAAATTAAAATTTCAACTTATTCAACTCATAAATAATTGTTTTCAATTTAATAAACTCCAATCAATCCTTATCTTGTGCTACTTAATTAATTCAAAATTCCATAACTTTACCAATACGCAATTGTTAAATTCGACTTCAACAGAACTAAACTAATTCATATAAAATATTTAAACTTAGCCAACTCACAATTGTCCTACTTTTATCTTACTTAATTTTTGAAGCTATTTGAACCTATTAAACCTAATTCAATCGCAATTGTTAATTTCGAGTTCAAAAGAACAAAATTAATCCTTCTTTTTCAAATAAAATGTATGAACGTATCCAACTCACAATATTGTCCTACTTAGGTTTCACCTAACTTTTGAAACTATTTAGACCTCTTAACGTAACCTATACGCATTGTTCATTTCTTTTTTCATAGAACTAACTCAATCCGTCGTCTTTTTCTACTTTTTATTATGAGAATAATATTTCAACTTATCCATTTCACACTTGTTTGTTTTGAATTCAATAAACTTAAATCGTACCTTATCACGTCTTACTTAATTTTATTCAAATCACAATTTCTATAACTTGACCAATACACAATAGATTATTTCAACCTCAATAGAACTAAATCAGTCCTCCTCTTTTCTTATTTATTTATTTCTGTAAAATATTTGAACTTTTCCAACTCACTATTGTCATACTTTTGTCTTACTTAACTTTTGATCTATTTTAACCTAATTAACTTAACTTATACGCAATTGTTCAACTCATCTTCTACAGATCTAAATCAATCCGTCTCTGTTTTTATTTATTATTATGAAAATTAAAATTTCAACTTATTCAACTCATAATTAATTGTTTTCAATTCAATAAACTCCAATCAATCCTTATTTTGTGCTTCTTAATTAATTCAAAATTCCATAACTTTACCAATACGCAATTGTTAAATTCGACTTCAACAGAACTAAACTAATTCATATAAAACATTTAAACTTATCCAACTCATAATTGTCCTACTTTGATATTACTTAATTTTTGAAGCTATTTAAACCTCTTAAGCCTTACTCAAACGCAATTGTTAATTTCGAGTTCAAAAGAACAAAATCAATCCTTCTTTTTTAAATAAAATGTATGAACGTATCCAACTCACAATATTGTCCTACTTAGGTCTTACCTAACTTTTGAAACTATTTAAACCTCTTAACGTAACCTATACGCATTGTTCATTTCGTCTTTCATAGAACTAACTCAATCCGTCGTCTTTTTCTACTTATTATTATGAGAATAATATTTCAACTTATCCATTTCACACTTGTTTTTTTTTAATTCAATAAACCTGAATCGTACCTTATCACGTCTTACTTAATTTTATTCAAAATCAAAATTTCTATAACTTGACCAATACACAATAGATTATTTCAACTTCAATAGAACTAAATCAGTCCTTCTCTTTTCTTATTTATTTATTTCTGTAAAATATTTGAACTTTTCCAACTCACTATTGTCCTACTTTTGTCTTACTTAACTTTTGATCTATTTTAACCTAATTAACTTAACTTATACGCAATTGTTCAACTCATCTTCTACAGAACTAAATCAATCCGTCTCGGTTTTTACTTATTATTATGAAAATTAAAATTTCAACTTATTCAATTCATAATTAATTGTTTTCAACTCAATAAACTCCAATCAATCCTTATCTTTTGCTACTTAATTAATAACTTTACCAATACGCAATTGTTAAATTCGACTTCAACAGAACTAAACTAATTCATATAAAATATTTAAACTAACCCAACTCAAAATTGTCCTATTTTTATCTTACTTAATTTTTAAAGCTATTTAAACCTCTTAAACCTCACTTAAACGCAATTGTTAATTTCGAGTTCAAAAGTACTAAATCAATCCTTTTTCAAATAAAATGTAAGAACGTATCCAACTCACAATATTGTCCTACTTAGGTTTCACCTAACTTTTGAAACTATTTAGACCTCTTAACGTAACCTATACACATTGTTCATTTCGTTTTTCATAGAACTAACTCAATCCGTCGTCTTTTTCTACTTTTTATTATGAGAATAATATTTCAACTTATCCATTTCACACTTGTTTGTTTTGAATTCAATAAACTTAAATCGTACCTTATCACGTCTTACTTAATTTTATTTAAATCACATATTCTATAACTTGACCAATACATAATAGATTATTTCAACCTCAATAGAACTAAATCAGTCATTCTCTTTTCTTATTTATTTATTTCTGTAAAATATTTGAACTTTTCCAACTTACTATTGTCATACTTTTGTCTTACTTAACTTTTGATCTATTTTAACCTAATTAACTTAACTTATACATAATTGTTCAACTCATCTTCTTGAGAACTAAATCAATCCGTCTCTGTTTTTACTTATTATTATGAAAATTAAAATTTCAACTTATTCAACTCATAATTAATTGTTTTCAATTCAATAAACTCCAATCAATACTTATCTTGTGCTTCTTAATTAATTCAAAATTCCATAACTTTACCAATACGCAATTGTTAAATTCGACTTCAACAGAACTAAACTAATTCATATAAAATATTTAAACAGCCAACTCACAATTGTCCTACTTTTATCTTACTTAATTTTTGAAGCTATTTAAACCTCTTAAACCTAATTCAAACGCAATTGTTAATTTCGAGTTCAAAAGAACAAAATCAATCCTTCTTTTTCAAATAAAATGTATGAACGTATCCAACTCACAATATTGTCCTACTTAGGTTTCACCTAACTTTTTAAACTATTTAGACCTCTTAAAGTAACCTATACGCATTGTTCATTTCGTTTTTCATAGAACTAACTCAATCCGTCGTCTTTTTCTACTTTTTATTATGAGAATAATATTTCAACTTATCCATTTCACACTTGTTTGTTTTGAATTCAATAAACTTAAATCGTACCTTATCACGTCTTACTCAATTTTATTCAAATCACAATTTCTATAACTTGACCAATACATAATAGATTATTTCAACCTCAATAGAACTAAATCAGTCCTTCTCTTTTCTTATTTATTTATTTCTGTAAAATATTTGAACTTTTCCAACTTACTATTGTCATACTTTTGTCTTACTTAACTTTTGATCTATTTTAACCTAATTAACTTAACTTATACGCAAGTGTTCAACTCATCTTCTACAGAACTAAATCAATCCATCTCTGTTTTTACTTATTTTTATGAAAATTTAAATATCAAGTTATTCAACTCATAATTAATTGTTTTCAATTCAATAAACTCCAATCAATCCTTATCTTGTGCTTCTTAATTAATTTAAAATTCCATAACTTTACCAATACGCAATTGTTAAATTCGAATTCAACAGAACTAAACTAATTCATATAAAATATTTAAACTTAGCCAACTCACAATTGTCCTCCTTTTATCTTACTTAATTTTTGAAGCTATTTGAACCTATTAAACCTAATTCAAACGCAATTGTTAATTTCGAGTTCAAAAGAACAAAATCAATCCTTCTTTTTCAAATAAAATGTATGAACGTATCCAACTCACAATATTGTCCTACTTAGGTTTCACCTAACTTTTGAAACTATTTAGACCTCTTAACGTAACCTATACGCATTGTTTATTTCTTTTTTCATAGAACTAACTCAATCCTTCGTCTTTTTCTACTTTTTGTTATGAGAATAATATTTCAACTTATCCATTTCACACTTGTTTGTTTTGAATTCAATAAACTTAAATCGTACCTTATCACGTATATTATATTATATTACTTAATTTTATTCAAATCACAATTTCTATAACTTGACCAATACACAATAGATTATTTCAACCTCAATAGAACTAAATCAGTCCTTCTCTTTTCTTATTTATTTATTTCTGTAAAATATTTGAACTTTTCCAACTCACTATTGTCATACTTTTGTCTTACTTAACTTTTGATCTATTTTAACCTAATTAACTTAACTTATACGCAATTGTTCAACTCATCTTCTACAGATCTAAATCAATCCGTCTCTGTTTTTATTTATTATTATGAAAATTAAAATTTCAACTTATTCAACTCATAATTAATTGTTTTCAATTCAATAAACTCCAATCAATCCTTATCTTGTGCTTCTTAATTAATTCAAAATTCCATAACTTTACCAATACGCAATTGTTAAATTCGACTTCAACAGAACTAAACTAATTCATATAAAATATTTAAACTTAGCCAACTCACAATTGTCCTACTTTTATCTTACTTAATTTTTGAAGCTATTTGAACCTATTAAACCTAATTCAAACGCAATTGTTAATTTCGAGTTCAAAAGAACAAAATCAATCCTTCTTTTTCAAATAAAATGTATGAACGTATCCAACTCACAATATTGTCCTACTTAGGTTTCACCTAACTTTTGAAACTATTTAGACCTCTTAACGTAACCTATACGCATTGTTCATTTCGTTTTTCATAGAACTAACTCAATCCGTCGTCTTTTTCTACTTTTTATTATGAGAATAATATTTCAACTTATCCATTTCATACTTGTTTGTTTTGAATTCAATAAACTTAAATCGTACCTTATCACGTCTTACTTAATTTTATTCAAATCACAATTTCTATAACTTGACCAATACATAATAGATTATTTCAACCTCAATAGAACTAAATCAGTCCTTCTCTTTTCTTATTTATTTATTTCTGTAAAATATTTAAACTTTTCCAACTTACTATTGTCATACTTTTGTCTTACTTAACTTTTGATCTATTTTAACCTAATTAACTTAACTTATACGCAATTGTTCAACTCATCTTCTACAGAACTAAATCAATCCGTCTCTGTTTTTACTTATTATTATGAAAATTAAAATTTCAACTTATTCAACTCATAATTAATTGTTTTCAATTTAATAAACTCCAATCAATCCTTATCTTGTGCTTCTTAATTAATTCAAAACTCCATAACTTTACCAATACGCAATTGTTAAATTTGACTTCAACAGAACTAAACTAATTCATATAAAATATTTAAACTTAGCCAACTCACAATTGTCCTACTTTTATCTTACTTAATTTTTGAAGCTATTTGAACCTCTTAAACCTTATTCAAACGCAATTGTTAATTTCGAGTTCAAAAGAACAAAATCAATCCTTCTTTTTCAAATAAAATGTATGAACGTATCCAACTCACAATATTGTCCTACTTAGGTTTCACCTAACTTTTGAAACTATTTAGACCTCTTAACGTAACCTATACGCATTGTTCATTTCGTTTTTCATAGAACTAACTCAATCCGTCGTCTTTTTCTACTTTTTATTATGAGAATAATATTTCAACTTATCCATTTCATACTTGTTTGTTTTGAATTCAATAAACTTAAATCGTACCTTATCACGTCTTACTTAATTTTATTCAAATCACAATTTCTATAACTTGACCAATACATAATAGATTATTTCAACCTCAATAGAACTAAATCAGTCCTTCTCTTTTCTTATTTATTTATTTCTGTAAAATATTTAAACTTTTCCAACTTACTATTGTCATACTTTTGTCTTACTTAACTTTTGATCTATTTTAACATAATTAACTTAACTTATACGCAATTGTTCAACTCATCTTCTACAGAACTAAATCAATCCGTCTCTGTTTTTACTTATTATTATGAAAATTAAAATTTCAACTTATTCAACTCATAATTAATTGTTTTCAATTTAATAAACTCCAATCAATCCTTATCTTGTGCTTCTTAATTAATTCAAAACTCCATAACTTTACCAATACGCAATTGTTAAATTCGACTTCAACAGAACTAAACTAATTCATATAAAATATTTAAACTTAGCCAACTCACAATTGTCCTACTTTTATCTTACTTAATTTTTGAAGCTATTTGAACCTCTTAAACCTTATTCAAACGCAATTGTTAATTTCGAGTTCAAAAGAACAAAATCAATCCTTCTTTTTCAAATAAAATGTATGAACGTATCCAACTCACAATATTGTCCTACTTAGGTTTCACCTAACTTTTGAAACTATTTAGACCTCTTAACGTAACCTATACGCATTGTTCATTTCGTTTTTCATAGAACTAACTCAATCCGTCGTCTTTTTCTACTTTTTATTATGAGAATAATATTTCAACTTATCCATTTCATACTTGTTTGTTTTGAATTCAATAAACTTAAATCGTACCTTATCACGTCTTACTTAATTTTATTCAAATCACAATTTCTATAACTTGACCAATACATAATAGATTATTTCAACCTCAATAGAACTAAATCAGTCCTTCTCTTTTCTTATTTATTTATTTCTGTAAAATATTTGAACTTTTCCAACTTACTATTGTCATACTTTTGTCTTACTTAACTTTTGATCTATTTTAACCTAATTAACTTAACTTATACGCAATTGTTCAACTCATCTTCTACAGAACTAAATCAATCCGTCTCTGTTTTTACTTATTATTATGAAAATTAAAATTTCAACTTATTCAAATCATAATTAATTGTTTTCAATTCAATAAACTCCAATCAATCCTTATCTTGTGCTTCTTAATTAATTCAAAATTCCATAACTTTACCAATACGCAATTGTTAAATTCGACTTCAACAGAACTAAACTAATTCATATAAAACATTTAAACTTATCCAACTCATAATTGTCCTACTTTGATATTACTTAATTTTTGAAGCTATTTAAACCTCTTAAGCCTAACTCAAACGCAATTGTTAATTTCGAGTTCAAAAGAACAAAATCAATCCTTCTTTTTCAAATAAAATGTATGAACGTATCCAACTCACAATATTGTCCTACTTAGGTCTTACCTAACTTTTGAAACTATTTAAACCTCTTAACGTAACCTATACGCATTGTTCATTTCGTCTTTCATAGAACTAACTCAATCCGTCGTCTTTTTCTACTTATTATTATGAGAATAATATTTCAACTTATCCATTTCACACTTGTTTTTTTTTAATTCAATAAACCTGAATCGTACCTTATCACGTCTTACTTAATTTTATTTAAATCACATATTCTATAACTTGACCAATACATAATAGATTATTTCAACCTCAATAGAACTAAATCAGTCCTTCTCTTTTCTTATTTATTTATTTCTGTAAAATATTTGAACTTTTCCAACTTACTATTGTCATACTTTTGTCTTACTTAACTTTTGATCTATTTTAACCTAATTAACTTAACTTATACATAATTGTTCAACTCATCTTCTTGAGAACTAAATCAATCCGTCTCTGTTTTTACTTATTATTATGAAAATTAAAATTTCAACTTGTTCAACTCATAATTAATTGTTTTCAATTCAATAAACTCCAATCAATACTTATCTTGTGCTTCTTAATTAATTCAAAATTCCATAACTTTACCAATACGCAATTGTTAAATTCGACTTCAACAGAACTAAACTTATTCATATAAAATATTTAAACTTAGCCAACTCACAATTGTCCTACTTTTATCTTACTTAATTTTTGAAGCTATTTAAACCTCTTAAACCTAATTCAAACGCAATTGTTAATTTCGAGTTCAAAAGAACAAAATCAATCCTTCTTTTTCAAATAAAATATATGAACGTATCCAACTCACAATATTGTCCTACTTAAGTTTCACCTAACTTTTTAAACTATTTAGACCTCTTAAAGTAACCTATACGCATTGTTCATTTCGTTTTTCATAGAACTAACTCAATCCGTCGTCTTTTTCTACTTTTTATTATGAGAATAATATTTCAACTTATCCATTTCACACTTGTTTGTTTTGAATTCAATAAACTTAAATCGTACCTTATCACGTCTTACTCAATTTTATTCAAATCACAATTTCTATAACTTGACCAATACATAATAGATTATTTCAACCTCAATAGAACTAAATCAGTCCTTCTCTTTTCTTATTTATTTATTTCTGTAAAATATTTGAACTTTTCCAACTTACTATTGTCATACTTTTGTCTTACTTAACTTTTGATCTATTTTAACCTAATTAACTTAACTTATACGCAATTGTTCAACTCATCTTCTACAGAACTAAATCAATCCATCTCTGTTTTTACTTATTTTTATGAAAATTTAAATTTCAAGTTATTCAACTCATAATTAATTGTTTTCAATTCAATAAACTCCAATCAATCCTTATCTTGTGCTTCTTAATTAATTCAAAATTCCATAACTTTACCAATACGCAATTGTTAAATTCGAATTCAACAGAACTAAACTAATTCATATAAAATATTTAAACTTAGCCAACTCACAATTGTCCTCCTTTTATCTTACTTAATTTTTGAAGCTATTTGAACCTATTAAACCTAATTCAAACGCAATTGTTAATTTCGAGTTCAAAAGAACAAAATCAATCCTTCTTTTTCAAATAAAATGTATGAACGTATCCAACTCACAATATTGTCCTACTTAGGTTTCACCTAACTTTTGAAACTATTTAGACCTCTTAACGTAACCTATACGCATTGTTTATTTCTTTTTTCATAGAACTAACTCAATCCTTCGTCTTTTTCTACTTTTTGTTATGAGAATAATATTTCAACTTATCCATTTCACACTTGTTTGTTTTGAATTCAATAAACTTAAATCGTACCTTATCACGTATATTATATTATATTACTTAATTTTATTCAAATCACAATTTCTATAACTTGACCAATACACAATAGATTATTTCAACCTCAATAGAACTAAATCAGTCCTTCTCTTTTCTTATTTATTTATTTCTGTAAAATATTTGAACTTTTCCAACTCACTATTGTCATACTTTTGTCTTACTTAACTTTTGATCTATTTTAACCTAATTAACTTAACTTATACGCAATTGTTCAACTCATCTTCTACAGATCTAAATCAATCCGTCTCTGTTTTTATTTATTATTATGAAAATTAAAATTTCAACTTATTCAACTCATAATTAATTGTTTTCAATTCAATAAACTCCAATCAATCCTTATCTTGTGCTTCTTAATTAATTCAAAATTCCATAACTTTACCAATACGCAATTGTTAAATTCGACTTCAACAGAACTAAACTAATTCATATAAAATATTTAAACTTAGCCAACTCACAATTGTCCTACTTTTATCTTACTTAATTTTTGAAGCTATTTGAACCTATTAAACCTAATTCAAACGCAATTGTTAATTTCGAGTTCAAAAGAACAAAATCAATCCTTCTTTTTCAAATAAAATGTATGAACGTATCCAACTCACAATATTGTCCTACTTAGGTTTCACCTAACTTTTGAAACTATTTAGACCTCTTAACGTAACCTATACGCATTGTTCATTTCGTTTTTCATAGAACTAACTCAATCCGTCGTCTTTTTCTACTTTTTATTATGAGAATAATATTTCAACTTATCCATTTCATACTTGTTTGTTTTGAATTCAATAAACTTAAATCGTACCTTATCACGTCTTACTTAATTTTATTCAAATCACAATTTCTATAACTTGACCAATACATAATAGATTATTTCAACCTCAATAGAACTAAATCAGTCCTTCTCTTTTCTTATTTATTTATTTCTGTAAAATATTTAAACTTTTCCAACTTACTATTGTCATACTTTTGTCTTACTTAACTTATGATCTATTTTAACCTAATTAACTTAACTTATACGCAATTGTTCAACTCATCTTCTACAGAACTAAATCAATCCGTCTCTGTTTTTACTTATTATTATGAAAATTAAAATTTCAACTTATTCAACTCATAATTAATTGTTTTCAATTTAATAAACTCCAATCAATCCTTATCTTGTGCTTCTTAATTAATTCAAAACTCCATAACTTTACCAATACGCAATTGTTAAATTCGACTTCAACAGAACTAAACTAATTCATATAAAATATTTAAACTTAGCCAACTCACAATTGTCCTACTTTTATCTTACTTAATTTTTGAAGCTATTTGAACCTCTTAAACCTTATTCAAACGCAATTGTTAATTTCGAGTTCAAAAGAACAAAATCAATCCTTCTTTTTCAAATAAAATGTATGAACGTATCCAACTCACAATATTGTCCTACTTAGGTTTCACCTAACTTTTGAAACTATTTAGACCTCTTAACGTAACCTATACGCATTGTTCATTTCGTTTTTCATAGAACTAACTCAATCCGTCGTCTTTTTCTACTTTTTATTATGAGAATAATATTTCAACTTATCCATTTCATACTTGTTTGTTTTGAATTCAATAAACTTAAATCGTACCTTATCACGTCTTACTTAATTTTATTCAAATCACAATTTCTATAACTTGACCAATACATAATAGATTATTTCAACCTCAATAGAACTAAATCAGTCCTTCTCTTTTCTTATTTATTTATTTCTGTAAAATATTTGAACTTTTCCAACTTACTATTGTCATACTTTTGTCTTACTTAACTTTTGATCTATTTTAACCTAATTAACTTAACTTATACGCAATTGTTCAACTCATCTTCTACAGAACTAAATCAATCCGTCTCTGTTTTTACTTATTATTATGAAAATTAAAATTTCAACTTATTCAAATCATAATTAATTGTTTTCAATTCAATAAACTCCAATCAATCCTTATCTTGTGCTTCTTAATTAATTCAAAATTCCATAACTTTACCAATACGCAATTGTTAAATTCGACTTCAACAGAACTAAACTAATTCATATAAAACATTTAAACTTATCCAACTCATAATTGTCCTACTTTGATATTACTTAATTTTTGAAGCTATTTAAACCTCTTAAGCCTAACTCAAACGCAATTGTTAATTTCGAGTTCAAAAGAACTAAATCAATCCTTCTTTTTCAAATAAAATGTATGAACGTATCCAACTCACAATATTGTCCTACTTAGGTCTCACTTAACTTTTGAAACTATTTAAACCTCTTAACGTAACCTATACGCATTGTTCATTTCGTCTTTCATAGAACTAACTCAATCCGTCGTCTTTTTCTACTTTTTATTATGAGAATAATATTTAAATTTATCTAACTCACACTTGTTTGTTTTGAATTCAATAAATTTAAATCGTACCATATTACGTCTGACTTATTTTTATTTAAAATCACAATTTCTATAACTTGACCAATACACAATAGATTATTTCAACTTCAACAGAACTAAATTAGTCCTTCTATTTTTTATTTATTTCTATAAAATATTTGAACTGATCTAACTCACTATTGTAATTCTTTTGTCTTTCTTAACTTTTGATCTATTTTAACCTAATTAACTTAACTTATATGCAATTGTTCATTTCGTCTTCTACAAAACAAAATCAATCCGTCTCTTTTTACCATTGAAAATGGTTATCAGATGCAAATCGCCTGAGACGTATTTTTGGCCTTAGCTCCGAGGATTTTGGGAGAATCGAGATGGAAATAATACCAAGAGTTGAGGAATTTATCGAGACACGTGTGACTGTTTGAACTTTGAAAATCGGCTGGAAACTTTTTTTGAATTTTGAAAAATATAAAAAAAATCGGGTTTTTGGGGGGTGTTTTTATACTAAATTAAAAATATTTCAAAAAGAAAACCGACCTAAGAAAAAATGAAAAAAATGGTCCTAGGGTATTAGTTTAGCTACAAAATGGCGTAATTTTTTTGAAAATCGGTTAATAATTGTGACCTGTAGGTGGTCCCTTTAGATTTGGTAATGTAGAAAAACGGGTGTAGCTTCTTTGATTATTGACAGATCGTCATGGTAATGGTTTTAAAAGATGCGGATGCAGGCGAGAAGTGTATTCAAGTTGGAATTGTGTCATTTAAAATAAAATGTTTATTTTTTTTTTAATTTTTGTATTCATTTTCAATGCTCCTATTTTTGCGGAGACTGCGAAATCTGTGAATTTTTTACTTATTATTATAAAAATAATATTTTAACTTAGTCAACTCATGATTTTTTGTAATCGATTCAATAAACTTCAATCAATCCTTATCTTATTCTAATTAATTATTTTAAAATTTAAAATTCCATAACTTAACGAACGCGCCATTTTTTATTTCGACTTCAACAGAACTAAATCAACACTTTAATTTCATACTTATTCATACAAAATTTTTGAACTCACCAACTCATAATGGTCCTAACTTTTGTCTTACTTAATTTTTGAAGCTATTTAAACCTATTTAGCCTAACCTATACGAAATTGTTAATTTTGAGTTCAATAGAACTAAACCAATCCATCTTTTTTAAATAAAATATATGAACGTATCCAACTCACAATTGTCCTACTTATGTCTCACTTAACTTTTGAATCGATTTAAACCTCTCAACGTAACCTATACGCAATTGTTTATTTCGTCTTACATAAAACTTACTCAATCCTTCTCTTTTTCTACTTATTATTGTAAAAATAATATTTCAACTTATTCAACTCGCACTTGTCTGTTTTGAATTAAATTAACTAAATCGTAGCTTATCTCGTCTGACTTAATTTTATTCAAAATAACAGTTTATGTTATGTTATATGTTATGTTATGTTATATGTTATGAAAAATAAAATTTCAACTTATTCAACTCATAATTAATTGTTTTCAATTCAATAAACTCCAATCAATCCTTATCTTGTGCTACTTGATTTATTAAAAATTCCATAACTTTACCAACACGCAATGGTTAAATTCGACTTCAACAGAACTAAACTAATTCATATAAATATTTGAACTTATCTAACTCGCAACTTAAACAAAACGGAAATGTTCATTTTGATATCAAAAGAACTTTATCGATCTTGCTCTTACCTAAGCTATGTTTTTAATATTATATTATTGGTTAACTTATTTAAACCACAATTGTTTATTGCAATCTCATTAAACATCACTCGATCGTACTATTGAAAATATTTAAATCTCTTTAACTTAAATAAAACATAATTGTATGTTTTGACTTCTTTAGAACTTAATAAATCCTAATCAATGTAATTATTTATTTGTTTTATTTGTAGTTGTCAATATCAATCCTAATTTTCACTTACGTATAACAACCAAAACACAATTTGTACATTGAACGACCTCAACAGACCTACCTCAATTCTTCTCTTCGTTTATCAACTTTCATAAAATATTTGAATTTAGCGAAAGCTTAATTGTTACACAACCTAACCATAATTGTATATTAGTTATCTTACTTAATAGTTTTATGACCTTTTAACTTAAACAAAACGCAATTGTTCATTTCGACTTTAATTAGAATTAAATCAATATTTCTCCAGCTTTACCTATTATTTTAATACTTAATATCTGTTTACTTATCCAAACCGAACTTTATAAAATATTTGAATCCTGTTACCGTAACAAAAACGTAATTTTTCATTTCGACTTAAATAGAACTTAATCAAAACTTCATCATCTATTTCTAACGCGCATTTATTTATTTCGTCAACTAAAAAACTCTACTCAACCTACTTTTCACTTACATAACTAATAAACTTAACTTAACTTATTCTAATCGCAATTGTTTATTACGAAAAATTTCATAAATCTCAATCGATCCTACTATTATAATGTACCTTATAAAATCTTTGAACTTTTTAAACTAAAGCGCTATTGTTCATTTTGAATTCATTAAAACTATCAACTCTAACTCTATTAAATCTACGTGTTACTTACATTATTTAATCTAAAGTATCTGGAATTATCGTACTAAACGAAAGCGCAATGTTACACTTAATCTTTTTCTCGTTTCTCTCTCTCTCTCTCTCTCTCTCTCTGTCTCTTCGTTCTCATTAAAACTTTATCAATTCAACTTATCTCAAACTTCATTTAATATATTTTTAAAGATCCCTAACTGCAATTGTTCATTACGACTTCAATAGAACATAATTGATCTTTCTATTCTCTTACCCATTTTATATAATATTCTCTTACCCATTTTGTATAATATTCAAGTGTAATATTCCTAGCCAGAATTGTTATTTCGAACTCATTAAACCTTAGTCCATCCTACTGTTGCTAAACTTTATAAAACGTTGGCTTATGTACTCAACGCAACTGTTACACTTTACTTAACTGAAATCGTATTTTGAGACCAATTTAAAACCTATTTGTCCCGACTTATCTCTAGCTTCATTTTCATTTTCATTTTGAATCAATCATTCTCTTGTCTTACCTTATTTTTAAAATATTTGTAATCAGTTATCGTTTTCAAGCAAATGTTTGTTTCCTGGTTATAAAACCTTAGTCGATCTTTCTTTTGACGTCCTTAACTCTAAAAAATATTTGAATTTCTTAATCTTTACCAAAGCACATTTGATTTTTTTTGTCAAATAACCTTATCAACCATTATTCTCACATAAAGCATTAAAAAATGTATCTTAACGAAAGCGCAATTGTTAAAGTTAACCCAACTGAAAGTGTACCTATATCGACCACAATTAAACTAAATCAATCCACTTATCTCCTTTTATTTTATATTTTAATCATTTCTACTTAACCAAAACGCATTAATTCCTTTTGACTTCAATAAATGTAAATGAATCCTTCTGTTATCTATTTTTTTTAACAAAAAATCGATATTGGTGAACTTATTTAAACCACATATGTATACTAATAATTCATAAACCTCCGTAGTTCCTACTTTTTTCCTTTTTTTACATCTGAGACTTTAAAACTTAACCAAAGCGCAAATGATCATTTTTACGCCTATACGAGTATAACTCAAAACTCTGACAGTGTTTTTAAACATATTTTATTTTGCAGAACTTTACTATACTACACTAAACCAAAACGCAATATCTTATTTAGTTTTATTAGTTTGGATCTCTATAACTTAACCAAAACGTATATTTCGACGACCTCAACAGAACTAAATCAATTCTTCTCTTATATTACGCATTATTAATTCATAGTTTTAAATTGGTTAACTTTTCCAAGCTCAATTTTTATTTCAAACTTTATAAAATAAACTATATACCTCAAACGATTATACTGTTCACCTGCGCAATAATTATATTTCACCTACGCAATTGTCACACGTTTAAATATTTAGACCTCCTTTAAACTTAATCGATCCGTCTTATCTCAATAATCATTTTATAAAATTAGTAAACCTATGTAACTTCTTCGTCAAAATCCACAAAATCTTTCTTTTATTCGTCTTAATTCTATTTGAAGTTTGAATCCTTTTTATAACTTAACCTATACACCTCTACACTTAAATCGTACATTTCAACGACCTCAATAGAGCTAAAATAATCCTTCTATTCTCTTATCTTTTTTATAAAATGTATTAACTTCATAAGGCTTATGAAGGCACAACTTCACTTAACCTAAGACCTCATTCAGACCTTACCGATCCAACTTATGCCACACATCATTATATAAAAATTCTGAATCTCTTCGAAACTAATCAATACGCGATTGTTTATTTAGAATTTAATTAACTTAATCGTCCTTTTTTATCTGATCAATATTTTGTTAGCTTTGAACCATGTTAACTTAGGTGAAATCGGTAAACTCATTCAAACCACTTTTTTTTATTTGTTCTCATTAAACCTTCTTTGGACTTGCTTGACAAATTCTTTGAACTTTTAAGTTCATTTTATAACGATTTTGAACCTTCTTGTCTTAACCAATTCACAATTATTCCTTTCGATATCAATAGTCCTAAATCAATTTTTCTCTCTTCTTACCCCTTTTTGTAAAATATTTGACCTTTTCCAATACACAATTTACTGTACTGTATCTAAAACGTTTTTTTTTATTTGTTCATTTCGACTACAATAGAACTTAATCAATACTTCACGTCTCTTACCTAACGCGCAATTATTTTTTTCGTCATCAATAAAACTCTATTAAACCTACTTTCCACTTACATAAATTAAAAAGTATTTGACCTTTATGAACTCAACGAAAACGCAATTATTACCTTTAACCGAATTGAAATTGTACATTGAGACCACATTAAAAAAACACTCCTTGTCTCAAACTATATTTTTAACCATTTAGTTAAGTACTTTACCAAAACACAATTGTTCATTTCAACTTCAACAAAAATTATCAAAATTACATCTTGTCTTACCTATATTTAAAAAATGTTAAAAAGGCTAACTTATTCAAATCGCAATTGTTTATTACGAACTTACAAATCTCAATCGATCCTACTTTTGTCCTGTTTTACCTTATAAAACCTTTGAACTTTTTAAACTAAAGCGCTATTGTTCATTTTGGCATCATTTAAACTATCAAACCTACGTTTTACTTACATTATCTAAACTAAGTATTTGACATTATCGCACTAAACGAAAGCGCAATTTTGCACTTAATCTTATCTCTCTTTCTTTGATCTCATTAAAACTTTATCAATCCAAATTATCTCAAACTTTGATTTTTAACTTTTATGCCTCTTAACTGAAACATAACGCAATTGTTCATATCGACTACAATTAGAACTAAATCAATCTTTCTCTTGTCTTGTCTATTATTTTAATACTTAATATCGATTACTTACTCAAACCATAACTGTTTCCTTCGATCTCATTAAACATCGTAAGTACTTTTCTCTTGCTTAACTTTATAAAATATTTGAACCACTAACGTTACTAAAATATTAACGTAACTAAAACGTTATTGTTCATTTCGACTTCAATAGAACTTAATCAATACTTCACGTATCTTACCTAACGCACAATTATTTGTTTTTTCGTCAATAAAACTCTAATAAACCTACTTTCTACTTACATAAATTAAAAAGTATATGACCCTTACGAACTCAACGAAAACGTTACCTTTAACCGAATTGAAATTGTACATTGAAACCACATTAAAAAAACTCCTTGTCACAAACTATATTTTTTAACCATTTAGTTACTTTACCAAAACGCAATTGTTCATTTCGACTTCAATAAATATTAACTAATTAATATTTTTTCTTACCTATTTATAAAATGTAAAAAATTTGGCTAACTTATTCAAATCGCAATTGTTTATTACAAACTCATAAATCTCAGTCGATCCTATTTTTGTCCTGTTTTACCTTATAAAATCTTTGAACTTTTCTTTGAAAATAATTATCGCTATAGTTCATTTTGACATCGTTTTAACAGATCAACTCTAACTCTATCAAACCTACGTGTTACTTACATTATCTAAACTAAAGTATCTGACATTATCGTACTAAACAAAAGCGCAATTTTACACTTAATCTATTTTCTCGTCTTCTCTCTCTCTCTTCGGTCTCATTAAAACTTTATCAATCCAAATTATCTCAAACTTTGATTTATAATTCTTAGGCCTTTTGACTTAAACAAAACGCAATTGTTCATTTTCAATCTTGTCTCACATATTATTTAATACTTAATATATGTTAACTTATTCAAACCATAACTGTTTCTTTCGATCTCATTAAACATCACTCGATCGTACTTTTGTCTTGCTTAACTTTATAAATATCTGAACCCTTTAATTGTTATTTTTTTCTTTAATAGTATTTAATCAATCCTTCACATATCTTGCCTAACGCGCAATTATTTCTTTTGTCGTCAATAAAAATCTATTAAACCTAATTTCCACTTACAAAAAATAAAAAAAATATTTGACGTCTTATTTATTAATTACCCCAGAGCGCACTTACTTATTATTTATTATTATTCCTATTTAAATATTTTACTTTCCATATACTTGATTTTATAAAATACCTGAACGTCTTCCACTTAACCAAACTCTTATCAATTCTTATTGGTCTCTTTTTTTATTTAAAAATATATTTGAGCATATTACATATAAACCTGATTCGTTTATTCTAACTTTAATATTGTACTGTGATCGTACTTTTCTTATATTTCATACAATAAAATACTGTCACCTTCTAAACTAAACGAAGCTGCAATTGATTACTTCGATCATAATAGATTCTATAAGATAGATAGATCTATGAGAAGATTATAATAGATCTTTTTTATTCCTACTTCTCGAGTTTCATAGGATATTCATCACTTTAGGATATTCGAACTCTATCACTCCTGCTTTTTTAAACTAAATTTTATAAAATATTTTAAACTTTTGAATTTATAAATAATTTAATTTATTTAAAGTTGTTCGTTTCAACTTCATTAAAACTCGATATATATATATCTTCTCCGTTTTGTAAAATAAACGAACCTTTTAAACTTAAAAACACGGTGCAGCGCGAAATTTGAAAATTTACGTGTTTTTAAGTCACTAGTGCTTGGCGCTGAATAGGTCTTATACATTAAAAGGACTAGTGTAGGTTAGCTTGATCCTTTCAAAAGGTGATGGTTGTCTTGGAATTTGAAACAAATACCCAGAAACTGCATAAACATTACGTAAAATAATGATTTCTAAAAACTTATTTCTTCAGAAACTTTGTAAATATAGCCCAAATGAAACAATGATCCGACATCAAAATGTTTGTATTGATATTCCGCAGGTCACTGTTGTCTTATTTTTCCATTAAAAAACATGAATATGAAAATATTAAGACTTTTCTTATTTTTTACCCAAACGCCTTTGATTTTACGAAAGTAAACATTGCTCTAATTAAATCACCAGCCTACTCTGTACAGATATTAGTGTGCGTGCGTATTCGTAGTCGTGCGCCGTTGTCACACCACT
Organism: Eudonia mercurella; assembly: GCA_963082485.1. Classification (NCBI taxonomy): domain Eukaryota; kingdom Metazoa; phylum Arthropoda; class Insecta; order Lepidoptera; family Crambidae; genus Eudonia; species Eudonia mercurella. The sequence continues at coordinate 18,094,924 of OY720026.1, forward strand.
GCCACGCGCCGCTCGCTCGCTATCATAAAGAAACTTGAAACTCGCAGTTTTGCGTCCGCGCTGCACCCCCTTAACCAAAGCGCGTATATTGCAATGATTAATGAATAAATTAACCCTTATTTCATTTTACTAAATGTTCTTTAAAATAAGTAGGTTTTTAATTAAAACAGAGTGCAATTTTTAATTTCAGTTTTTACTTAATTTTATAAAATAAATATTTGTATATTTAACACTTAATCAAAACTCAGTTGTTTTGTTTATTTCGACCTTGTTCATTGATGTAAATCCTACTTTTCTATTACTTAATTTTATATAATATTAATAATACGTTTAAAACTAAAGTGAAGTTGTTTATTTCGATTTTAATAAGTCGTCCGTACCTGTTCAGTAAATCATATTTAAGTTTTACGTAATTTTAAAAAAAGTGAACCTTTATTCTTAACCAAAACGCAATTGTTTATTTTGACCTTAATAATATGCAATTAATCCTATTTAGTGACTGGGCTTACGTAGTTTTATAATATATATGTGTTTAAATAAACTTAACTAAAGTACAATCGTTATTTAAAAACTCAATAAATTTGTAATAATCCTCCTTTTCTTTTGCTTAGTTTTATAAAATATTACCAAAACATAATGGTTAATTTCGAGGTCAGTAAATATCAATTGATCCTTAGATTATTTTTCTACAAAATTTTATACTGAACCTTTCAAACGTAACATTAATTGTATTATTATCAATTAATATCAATCCAGAGAGCGTAATTGTTGATTTTAACTCGTAAAAAATTGTACCTTTGATATTGATTTTGATTTGATCCTTTGAAACATGACTTAAATTCTTTTATTTATGTCGACCTAATGTGGTAGATCTCAGAAAATCGTTTTTTATTTTGCGTTTTTCTAACAATAGTTTATGGTGAACTATTATGCATAATTCGAACTCGAAATCTATTCTTAACTCTTATTCAATCCTACTCTTACTAAATTTTATAAAATATTTGGACTTTTGCAACTTATCCAAAGCGTATTTGTTCAAAACGCAGCAGCATGATCTTGAATTTGCTTTCCTTAACGGCTTCGGCTTTCATAAGTTTCAAATCGGAAGAGACAACCCAGACCGTAGCTTAGTTTAGTTGGGAGTGCTCAAAGGAACTGCGATTATATGTAATCTTAATTTTAAAATAACTACATAAAAACCTAGAAACATATGTAGTTATTTAACAAGTTATAATTCTCTCTGTATGATTTAGGTTATATAAGACAGATATTTATATTTTAATAGGTAGGTACTAAATTAGGCGAGCTTTATTGTACTGCTTGTACTGTAGATAAATAAGTAGATTTTCTATAAGCGAAGTAAGTGTAGTAATAATAGTTCGTGTAATGGTGTAACGTAGAGTCACGAGAGGATTTCGTGGTGTGAATAAGTGGATTTAGTTAAATATTGAAGAATTAAGTGATAAATCAGCGAAAAGGATATTTGAATAGTAAATTGACTAGTATACGAGTTATATGATTAAGTACATCACCAACTATTAAACCAAGCAATATCGTAGGTAATAAGAATAAAACATATTTTAATATTGGCTCCACAATTAAATCAAGAAAATTCACAATTAAGAAAAATATAATGCAGATATACCATGACTCAATTCTGTGCCACATGCAGGTAATTGAAAAACAGATACGTAAAAACTATATGTTCGGACAAACCAAAACAATCATAATGTATTTATTTTACTAACTTTTAAATTCCTTAAAAGCACACAGAAGTTTTAATGAGCACTAATTAATAAGAAGTATGCCATTAATCACCAGAAATAAAGACTCTTTTTAAAGAAAACACCATTTGTAACTATCAAATAAAACCAACACAAAATCAAAAGTACTACGTAAAAAACTAGAGAAGTGTTAATCCTTTCTTAAAATCACCACCTATTAAATTAAAAACCAGCCTTAAGGCATTAACGACATAGAGAGATTTTTTATATTCGCGTAAAAATCAAATCAAGAAATGCAAAATTAGGAAAATAATTAATGCAGAAATCCCATTAACTCATTAACAGATAATTGAAAACTTTTTTTTCTGACAAGCCAAGACATAATTATTATATGTATATTTGATTCTAATACATTTTTTATTCCATAAGCACACAGAAGTTTGAATAAGCACTGATTAGAAAAATGATGCCATTAATCACCAGAAATAAAGACACTTTTTTTTAAACAAAACACTATTTGTATTCTATTAAATAAGGAACTTAAACCTCTCTGTTACACAAAATTCCAACACAAAAGCGACACGTAAAATCACCACCTATTTCAAACCAAATTTACTTGGTTTAAGGTATTAACGACAAATAAGGTTTTTTTATATTCGCATAAAAATGGAATCAAGAAATGCAAATTTAGGAAAAAAATTAACAGAAATCACATTTAACTCATTGTGGTATGTACATGCAAATAATTAAAAACTTTATCTTCTGACAAGCCAAAACATAGTTATACTCTTCTATATTACCTACTAACTTTTTACTTCAATAAAACACACATAAGCTTTAATGAGCACTGATTATAAGAATTATGCCATTAATCACCAGAAACCAATTGAAGATAATATTTATTTACTATTAATTAAGGAGCTAAAACCTATCTGTTACACCCCAAATTCAACACAAATTCAAAAGTGACACGTAAAAACATATACGCACACATACCGTAGGGTGTTATAGACTATGCAAAAGTCTTCAAACATAAGTTTTAAACTTATTCCATGTGTCACCAAAGCTCTTTCTACGAGTGCAGCTATGATTTGCAGATGAAGACATATTGATGAAAAGTGAAGTGTATTGGTATCAAGATCTCAAAAGGTGGAAGTGCTATGTGAGGAAACGCTATTATCTTATCAAAAATCTTATCTTATCTAAGCATCAGTATGTGATAGATTAACAACGAACACTAAATCCATACATAAATATGCACACACATACTGTAGGAGGCAAAACTCTTCGAACATAAGTTTCAGCTTGTTCCATCTGTCTCTATAGCTCTCTACTAGTGCAGTTATGATTGCAAATGACAGATATTAAACAAACAGGTATCTGTTATTATCATATGCCTGTATTATACCTATCTGTGTTACATAAGCTCGAAAAGCATACTCATACTTATCACTTAGTCACCAAGTGGACGATGATACAATCCAAAATATTTCGCATTATTATAATGATAAAGTATTGTATATCTAGTTTCTCTGATTCTGATACAGGTTTCCTTATTACCAAACCACAATTGTTTATTTCGAAAACATTTACTTGAATTGATCTTTTATCCTGCTTTAAACCAAAGTGCCATTGTTCATTTTTAAGTCAATTAACCTTATTAATTTAATTTTTTCTTAAATATTTTTTCTGACCTTTTTTAATTAAATTGATGGCGCAATACGTGAAATGCGACTTGCGATACATTTCGATTTTATTAAAACTTAATCAATCCTCCTACTCTTATCTTATATATTTGTATGAAATATTTGAAATTAGTAAAATTATTCAAACCACAATTGTTTGATTCGTATTTCATCTCATTAAACCTTCTTTGGACTTGCTTAAAATTATTCGAACTTCTAAGTTCATTTTATAACAGTTTTGAATCTCTTTGTCTTAACCAATTCGCAATAAGCCCTTTCGATATCAATAGAACTAAATCATGTTTTTTCTTCTCTTACCCACTTTTGTAATATATTTAAACTTATCCAATGCAAAATTGTTATATTCGAGTCCTTTAAACTTCAATCAATTTTGCTATTGACCTGCTGTACTTTACAAATATTAAAACTTATTTAACTTAACCAAAGCGGAATGATTTATTTCGACGTGAATAAATTTATATCGATTCTAATTTTTGAATTATTCTAGTTCTAGTTTTATGTACGAAATTATACATTAAACAAACCACAGTTGTATTTTAAGACCTCACTGAAAACTTATCGATCTGACATATCTCAAATTACATTTTATGGAAATGTTCAACCTCTATAACTATACCATAACGTCATTGTTTATTTTGACCTAAATATAACAAAATCAATCTGTTCCATCTCTAATTTATATTTATAATAAAACTTAAACTTATCTAAACCACAGTTGTTTATTTAGAACTCATTAAACTTCAATCGTTCTTTCTTTAATCCTTACTTTAACTTAAGTTTGAACCTCTGTAACGTAACCAAAATGCAATTATACATTTCGGCAAAACGAAATCTGTTTCTATTTCTTCTTAACCATTTTTATAAAATACTAGTTGACGCGGCAAACGTTGTACTGTCATATACATTTTTTTAAACTCTTGATAAGGAGACACCCTGATCACCTAGCGGTATGAAATATACTTTACGACTAATTCTCATACCTATCAAAAAATATACATTAAAAAAACATAAAAATCGGTCGAGCCGTTTCAGAGGAGTATGGCAACTAATATTTAGATTAATAACTGGTACTTTTCAAAATTCAATTGTTAATTTTAAACTAGGGCCTCAGTGTATCATACTCTTGAATTTAAATAAAATATTGACATTTTCGAACTTAACGAATGCGGAATACGTATACAACGTAACCATTTAGTAAATGGAGTCACCTAACCATAAGTATGTTTTCAGACCTTATTTAAAACTTTATTTAACCGGCAGATTTCAATGTCAGTTTTATAAAAGAACATAATCAATACGCAATTGTTTATTTTTAATAGACTTCAATCAATTCGATATTTTTATAAAATATTTGAAGTTTGTTTTACTTTACTAAATCTCAATTGTTACTGAAGACCTTATTATAACTAAATATATCCGACTTTTCTGTCTATGACTATTATTTATGGTATCAAAATAAACCTTCCATAGAAAGTTGTTTGTACTTGTGATAATAAATAATCAATCTAAGGCGTCATATTTGATTACCCCAGAGCGCACTTATTGTTCATTTCTTTCTTTCCTTCAAAATCGTTATTTTATACAATATTTGATCCTTTGAAACATGACTTAAATTCTTCTATTTATGTCGTTCTAACGAGGTAGGTTTCTAACACTTCTTTTCATTTGCGTTTTTCTAACAATAGTTTATGGTGAACTATTATGCATATTTCGAACTCAGACTTAACTCTTAATTAATCCTACTTTTCTCTTATTAAATTTTATAAAATATTTGGACTTTTAAAACTTATCCAAAGCGCATTTCTTCAAACAGCAGTAGCATAATGTTGAATTCGCTTGTGAGTATTACGGCTTCGGCTGTCATAAGTATGAAATCGGAAAAAACAACTTAGATCGTAGCTGAGTTTAATTAGGAGTCAAACCACCTAAAAACATAGTTAATTAACAAGTTAGATTTCTCTCTGTATGATTAGGTTAGGTATGACAGATAATTATATTTTAGTAGGGAGGCACTAAATTAGGCGAGCTTTATTATACTGTAGATAATATATGTAGATTGTCTATAATCGTAGTAATTAATAGTAGTTATAGTTCGTGTAGCTCATGTTACTTATTTTGGCCTAAATACAAAACGTAAGTATCTAAAAAATTTGTAATGATGTAACGTAGAGTCACGAGAGGATTTCGTGGCGTGAATAAGTGGATCTAGTTAAATATTGGAGATGTAAGTGAATCAGCGAAAAGGATATTAGAATAGTAAATTGACTAGTATGCGAGTTATATGATTAAGTACATCACCAACAATTAAACCAAGCAATACAGTAAGTTTTAACAATAAAACATGTTTTTATATTCGCTTGACAATTAAATCAAGAAAATTCACAATTAAGAAAAATATAATGCAGATATAACATGATTCAATTCTGTGCCACATGCAGGTAATTGAAAAACAGATACGTAAAAACTCTTATCTTCGGACAAACCCAAAATAATCATAATGTATTTATTTTACTAACTTAAATTCCTTAAAGCACACAGAAGTTTTAATGAGCACTGATTAATAAGAATTATGCCATTTGTCACCAGAAATAAAGGCACTTTAAAAAAAACACTATTTGTAACTATCAAATAAAACCAACACAAAATCAAAGACATGGAGTATTTTTTATATTCGCGTAAAAATGGAATCACGAAATGCAAAATTAGGAAAATAATTAATGCAGAAATCCCATTAACTCATTGTTGTGCCACATGCAGATAATTGAAAACTTTATCTTCCAACAAGCCAAGACATTAATACTCTTCTTTTCTATTACTAGGTAACTTTTTAATTTTTTTAAGCACACAGAAGTTTTAATGAGCACTGATTATAAGAATTATGACATTAATCACCAGGAACAAAGGCAATTATTTATTATCAAATAAGGCACTTAAGACCTATATAACACAACACCCAACATCCCCACTCTACACCCAAAATCCAAATGTGGCGTAAAAACTTAGAGAAGTATTAAACCTCATTAAAACCTTAGCCAGCCTTACTAGGCTTAATATGTTTTTTAAATTCGCATTATTATTCTATAAAAAAGAAATGCTAAATTAGGAAAATAATTAATGCAGAAATCCCATAGAACTCATTGTAGTGCTACATGCTTCGAGCACTTATTGATCGAAGGCTACATGCAAATAGTTTTAAACTTTATTTTCTCATAAACCAAAACATAGTTATACTCTTTTCTATTACTAACTTTTAATTCCTTAAAGCACACAGAAGTTTTAATGAGCAGACCATTAATGACTAGAGATGACCATTAATAACCAAAAACAAAAGTTATTTTTAAATAAAAGTAATGACCTCTAGCTGTTACCTACACCCAAAATCCAACACAAATTCAAAAGTGCCACGTAAAAACCTAGAAAGGTATTAAACGTCTCTATCGGTTACAGACAAAATTGAACACAACTTTTCGAAGTGTTATGTTAAAAAACATATTTCGCTTGTACCATTAAAGAACCTGTGACGACAACTACTTACAACGTGATACCATTCTAGATACAAGCAAGCACAACCCAACTCCACACGACTTTAAAGTATATCCTGACTCCCCCTACCAATCATAAGGTTATAAAAGTTAAAGGTGTCAGACATCCTTGCGCAAGCACAAGGGACCATCTACGTCAGGTCATAACGACAGATTAGAACCCGCCGAAGCGAATTCTTCATCCGGTACTTTAAGACTAGTGTCTCAAGCTAGTTGCTCCTTGGGCACGTAAAGTCCACTACCTAATATCCGGATAGGAAACAAGCAAGCACAGTTAAAATTGCATAGGTAGGGCTAGTAAACAATAAAAGATTTTCACATAATGCATGCGCTTAAAATCGTAGAGTTTTGTGTAAGCCATACACTATGTGTTCCTTGGACCTTGCGATAGTTATCAAATATATGCACAAACGGTGTTAACGATGAAGTTTATTTTCTTATTCCAATCATTTTTCCATTACTAAATAATGATAAATAATTGAAAAACCATTACGTATCTTCAAATTGTTATTTTTCCATTAATACTGCATACACCCACCACTCACTCAATTAGGCTATCAAAGAAATGCATTCGTCCGAAATGAGAAATGACGGACTCCACCAAATAGTAACTATTTCCAAGTGAAATTTAGTTTTTGTTAATTATTACAATTATATGAAGAACAGGCAAAAAGCCTTATAAAAATCCCAAACATTGCAAAGAAAACGCAATAGGTTATAGTTAGATCAATGTTGATGGAGGGCAGTAGAAAGCAGGCTCAATTTACCATTGAAGCCTTGTCAGGCCGCTGTGCTTCAACACAAATGTTCAACAAAATACAACTTTTACAAACAGCATATTTGTAGGGTAAGGGAAACGGAGTCCATGCTACTTTTACTATGTCGATTGTCATATCTCTACGACTAGGTAAACAAAAGGACTTCTAGGATAGGCATATTCGAAAGCAGAACACAGGGCTCTTTAGCATTCAAGATATCTCCAAGCTTGAAGCAGACTTCAGACATGATGATGATAAATAAAGGTATGTAATAGCGTATAAGATCCCAATGGGTAAAAGTGTAAGTGCTATGTGAGGGAAACCTTACCAAAAATCTTATCTAAGCTAAACATTATAAAGATAGATTAACACATAACACTAAATACGAACATATATATACTCAGACAAACTGTAAGGTGTTCTAGACTATCCAAAAGTCTTCAAACATAAGTTTTAAACTTATTCCATGTGTCACCAAAGCTCTTTTTACGAGTGCAGTTATGATTTGCAAATGAAAACATATTGATGAAAAGTGAAGGTATGTATTGGCATCAAGATCTCAATAGATGAAAGTGCTATTATCGTATCAAAAATCTTATCTTATCTAAGCATCATTATGTGATAGTTTAACAACGAACACTAAATCCATACATAAATATGCACACACATACTATAGGAGGCAAAACTCTTCAAACATAAGTTTCAGCTTGTTCCATCTGTCACCAAAGCTCTTTCTACTAGTGCTGTTAGGATATGCAAATGACAGGTACATACTAAACAAACAGACATCTATATATTATAATCAAATGCCTGTATATCTTAAAAAGCATACTTATACTTATAGTTACTAAGTGTACGATGTATACAATCACGGTTTGCGCATACGTTAAAGCATTTGTATATTTAGTTTCGTGTTACAGACATGCAAAAGAAATCTCACTCAAATTGCACAGAGATACGAATGCAACTTACATCTCACATCAACGATTATCACGAGACAAGGCAATGTTAATATTTCTAGTAGAAAATATGGCCCACACACTAAATCCTGTGTGTAAACTAAAACATAGATGTCACCATATCGCTTAGAATGCTGTTATATTATGTGCTGCTATCAAACATTAATACTGCTGAATCAGTAAATATCCTTTTTGTTTTCTCATCTTTATATTAATGAAGAAAAAGCTTTGTACACCTTTTTTACATTTTGCGCTCACGAAGGAGTGTGAGATTTGGTATTTACATACATAGTTAAAGTTTATATAGAAAAAGAGGATAGATGATAAAATTTATGTATAATAATATGTGTTACAATACATTGTATATACATTGTATATTTTGTTATTAATTTCGGTCGAATTTCGACCACTGGGCGACCATTAGTCATGATAAATAGTTATATAATAGATTACGGCTCATTTAAAAGCTTAAAAATCTAATTTATTAAATAATTATTATCAAACAGAACACTGATAGTTTTATATATTTTTACAGGAAATATTTACATAGTTTTAACTTTATTTACTTCAACAAGAAGCCTTGGTTAATATAGTTTTTACCATTTTTTTTAATATCTCGGCACCATACGTTCTTTGATCATATTTGTTTCCAACAATATAAATTGTCTTAGAAATATTTGGTATAACCCCATTATTTGATCTATATAATGACGAACATATTATGTTCTCGTATATCACTCTGTTATATCTCTCCAATATAAATATATATTTATTTACATCGTCATATCTTAATATAAATGTTTAATATTGGTATTACCGATAAAAATATACTATATTGCAAAGTCATATTCTAATTGGTATTATATTCATCAAACTTAAAACTAAGCACTTTTCCATCTTAAATCGAATCGCATATGTTTTTTTATGTATTAATTTTCAACAACAACTACCAAATGTTTGATCTATAGTGTTTTCGTTTGTATTCTGTTGTATTCCATATGAAGTTTCATATATTTTTAGTTTTATGAATCATCATTAAGTCAATAAAATACTTTTATCTCTTCAATAATACTCTCATGTGAAGTATTCTTCAACACATCTTTTTCATAATACATCAAACATAAACAAGTAATCTAAGGGCATTTGCTTTACACCGAACATCCCCATCATTTGGTCTGACATATTTGTCATTATAATATATTATATAATGTCACTCTGTTAGATCTCTCCAATATAAATATATAACTATTTACATCTGCGTGTTTTAATTGCAAAAGGATACCATGTCATATTGTAATTAGTATTAGACTAATCAAACTTAAAACTAAGCAGTTTTCCAATCTTATGTTTTATTTAATTTTCATCAATAATTTTCTTGTAGTGTATGTACACCATATTAATACACACGTATCATACTCCCTATATATAACGTTAGTTATTAGAGACCTTTAAACCATCAAGTGCATTCTTATTCCGTTGCGCCGAACGACCACTTTTGCATGGCGACCCTGCCAGTGCTGCCTGTCACCGGCGCTGCGCGCAGATGGTTTTAAATTAAATAAGAATTAGTGAAAACCTTTGATAAAAAACCGTGATGAGAAATGTGAAGAACTAAAAAGAACATTAAAACTGAAAGTGATGTGAACTGCATAAAAAAACCTTTTAAAAGACTATATTAATTAAGTTATACTTTACTCTAATATGAAATTCATAAATAAATAATAAATACTTAATAATATTACGAAAGAAAAATAAACTCAAATTCAAATTGACTAATTTGGCTTATAAAATTATGGACAACGCCGGAAAGTGAAAAGCTGAGAAATTAAAGGTAAAAAGCTGGGTGCTGGGAGACGAAGGTGTCCGATGAAGTGATTATGCAGCTAAGAGACGTCAGATGCAGTTCCAAATATCAACTATCACGTAACTTTTTTTTGTAATTGTCAATTTTAGGTTCTGACTATTTTTTTTATTTAATAATTTCTGATTGCGTTAAAAGTTTATTAATCTGACTATTAAAATTTATAAATAAACTGTAGACTGTGTGTACTTTGTCAAATTAAAGATGTTTAATTAAAGAATAGATATAAATATATATTATTAATAATCAAATGAGTTTTGAATGTACTGGGGTAATGTAATGGTTACTAATAGTTAAGAAAAACATTATAGAAATAAGAATATAGTAATGGTTAAATGGTTGTTGACGATATGTACAATGATTAAAAGCAGTAGTTTTAAGTGAAATGTCTATGGCAACATATTGTGAAAGGGAAATACAATGAAACGAATCTTATAAAATGGTATAACGATAATTTAAATAAAAGCAAATTAAAAAATAGAGTTGTAAAAGTATAAAAATGTTAAAAATTGTTTGGTGAATTTTGTAAAGACTGCGAGTCAAATGAAAAGTTTTGTGATAATTTGTAAGCAAATTATTGTTATTAGAAATTATTTGTTCGTAATTTTAAAATCTGAAATCCCATACACCATATTAATACGTGTGTACACCATATTAACACACACGCATCATACTCCCTATACATATAAATTGTAACGTTAGTTATAAGAGACATATCAATATAGACCTTTAAACCATCAAGTGCATTCTTATTCCGTTGTTGCGCCGAACCTTTGCTACTGAATTCTAATACTCAACTGTTAGAAACACTACTTTGGTACTTAATATACTCGTTTGATCCGTCTTGACGAGTACTTTGATGCTAGATGGTAACCAGGGTCTGATGATGGAGCTGGAAGATGGCCATAGGAACTCAGTAATTAAACGACACAACCCCATCGAGTTTAGGCTCGTATGATTCGTCTTGACGATTACTTTGATGTTAGATGGTAACCAGGGTCTGATGATGGAAATCAGTAATATATAATATTTTTGTTTCTTTTCTGTATAATAATGAAAAATAAAGTTTCATATATTTTACTTTCGTGAATCATTTGCATTAGTCAACAAAATAATCATATCTCATCAATGATACTCCGTTTTTACGAAAATTGCGCGGACAGAGGAGTATGAAATTTCGCACACTTATAGTTTATATAGAGAAGGTTATCCGAATGTTAATATTTTTAAAAAATTATGCATAAAAAATATACAATAAATCAACAAAAACAACATTACACACACTACCATGTATTTGACACACACGTATTGTTTGTCCTTAATGCGGCCGACATCTGTCAATGCCAATGCCAATCCAAACTCACATTCTATCTTTTTTAATTTTTCATTGCTTAGGATACAATCCGTGCAGCCTTAATAAAATTACGGTCGAATTTCGACCACTGCTGGGCGACCACTAGTAACAATGATTAGGTAGGTGTATTCTATCTTTCTTTCTTTCTTTTTACAAGCTTTTATTTAGTTTCACCTGTCCCGATGTTTGTTTGTAATCAAATCTTGCAAGTGTTTGTAATCAAATCTTGCAAGTTAAAATTGATCCAACCCCATCGAGTTTGGACTAATTTGATCCGTCTTGACGAGTACTTTGATGCTAGATGGTAACCAGGGTCTGATGATGGAGCTGGAAGATGGTCATAGGAACTCGGTAGTTAAACGACACAACCCCATCGAGTTTGAGTCGCATGATTCGTCTTGACGAGTACTTTGGTGCTAGATGGTAACCAGAGTCTGATGATGAAGCTGGAAGATGGCCATAGGAACTCGGTGATTAAACGACACAACCCCATCGAGTTTCGACTCGCATGATTCGTCTTGACGTGTACTTTGGTGCTAGATGGTAACCAGAGTCTGATGATAAAGCTGGAAGATGGCCATAGGAACATGATTCGTCTTGACGAGTACTTTGGTGCTAGATGGTAACCAGAGTCTGATGATGGAGCTGGAAGATGGCCATAGGAACTCGGTAATTAAACGACACAACGCCATCGAGTTTGGGCTTGTATGATTCGACTTGACGAGTACTTTGGTGCTAGATGGTAACTAGGGTCTGATGATGGAGCTGGAAGATAGTTATAGGAACTCGGTAATTAAACGACACAACCCCATCGAGTTTGGGCTCGCATGATTCGTTTTGATGAGTACTTTGGTGCTAGATGGTAACCAGAGTCTGATGATGGAGCTGGAAGATGGCCATAGGAACTCTGTAATTATACGACACAACCCCATCGAGTTTCGGCTTGTATGATTCGACTTGACGAGTACTTTGGTGCTAGATGGTAACTAGGGACTGATGATGAAGCTGGAAGATGGCCATAGGAACTCGGCAAGATAATTTCGTTCGTTCGTCCGACTACTCCAAGTTGACTTCGAAGAAACCTTTTATATTGACGCATTAAATGAAATGGATAGAATGAGAAATGTTACAAAACAACTTCCAGTAATTAACCAGTAATTATATAACTAATTGATGTGTAAAGTTATTAAAATATAAAATAAATTCAGCTTTAAGTACTCAAAACAACACATTGTGAGCGTACTGCGGGCTACATAACGGAAAAAATCACTGCTACGCGCTACAAACTACGCCGTAGTCAATCTAGCATCAAAAATATTAAAAAGTTAAAAACAATTTAAACCTGGTAATAAGAAAAAATACTATTATTTAGGAACCTACATTGCTACCTTTAACGATAATTAACCTTCTTCGTCTACGTCACAATAATCCCATATCGTACACATACATAGTTACATATTTTTATTAAACTTGTATTAAAGCGTTTTTTTATCACAGAACCAATTATTTATAAATAAAAGCGTGTTACATTGTGACTGCAAAAGAAAAATAATGATGATATATATGCTAAATGTTCTTTAATGTTTCATGAAAATGTAACACGCTATTATTTATAAAAAAATTGTGTGAAAAAAACTCTGTGAGGAAGCAGGAAGCATTGTTTAAAACAGATAAATGTAAAAAAAACTATGCCTAACTTTTGTATTATTACAGGTTTTATAATTAAATACCATACTTTTCGCCAGGTGTCCTTCAAACGGAGTGTAGGTATGAGGTGACGTCAAACCAATCATTAAAAAAAATCGTTAAACTTCTCACACCAATACGGAATGAAGACCTACTATAAAGCATTATGTGTCAGATATAGAAGTAATAAGCAACTAGCTGAATTAGCACATCACAAATTGAATTATCTATATTTATAGCAAATGAAGTCTATTCCTGTAGGTAATTTTGCACCTCACATAGGAGTATTTGTACCCATTATGGAAGTATGTATGTTCCGACATACTTCCATGGTTACATGGTTCCATTTGTACTTACATAACACATCATGCGCTAGCTATTTCATTCCAAAAATATGGAATAAAATGCGCAAACATACGCAAACAAAAGCGTTCCTCAAACCTTCATACCTTTTTTAATATATCAAACAATCCAATACTATTAATTAGGTAACTATATACCTTTTTTAATATATCAAACAATCCAATACTATTAATAAGGTAACTATATAACTACGACTTAAATGATTTAATGACCATTTAAAAGAAATATTCAAATAAACTTGATGAAAAAAAATCCCATGGATTCAAAGATGATAAAATCAGTCATGTAACTGTTGTTAGTCTAGCCTTTTTTCCATAAGAGGCGTCTCTAGTTGTTCAAACTTAATCAATTACGTGTACGTATTTGTAAGGCTGTTATTTCAACCGGGGATAAGATAATTACAACATTAAAAATGAGTAACTATTTGTTAATGCAATCTTATAACTCACAAACAATTTAAAAAAACCAAATCCTTTTTATCAAAGCAAGAAGTAAATACGTTTTCTATAAATATGTTAGGAAATCTTAGCACATCTAACCAACAAAAAATTTGTTATTTGTGCTAATGTACATACGATACATAGATGATTGCCTGTGTTATGGGGGTAAAGACTAACACTCATCATCAGCTCATTCTTATGTCCCCACTACTGAGGCACGAGCCTTCCCTATGGATGGATAGGGAGAACGGGTCATAAACCAGGCCCACCAGGTCGAGATGATACATTTTTGGTCACCCATCCGATGACCGGCCTTTACGAAAGTTGCTTAACCTCAGCACTAGCAGACCGGGCGCGTTAACCGCTGCGCCGCCATCGAGCTCCACTAACGCTAATAGAATAAAATAACAAAAGAACGTTAACATTACTTACAAACATTGATTATTTTAACATTGCATTAAGTATATTAATAAGGCAACCAACATGTAAAATCTCAAGATTTTTACAAAATTATGGTAATGAGGATAAGGTTACGTTCAATTATGATTTAATCATCATTTACTTAATCATATTTTTTTTATTATATTATTATCAAATGTTAAGAAGGTATTTTATTTTTATTAAATAATAAATGTTTCCCACACTCACACCAATTATCTAGCCCCAAGAAAAGCTTCCTTAGGAAACTCGTTATTGGTAATTAACGTTTATATATTAAATTGGTTGGTTAAAGGTATTATATTATTCTAAAAAACTTTGACATTCACGTGGTTATTTCTTTAATTGATGTTCTAGTCTAGTTCTCACCAAGATGCACATGAATAGTGAGCACAAAATGGAATTACATATGTACGAAAATATCATTTTCGTTAGAAATGTTTTAATTTCCTATTAAAAAATATCTAAACTTAGAAGGAAAAACGTAGTTTTATTAAAACTTTAATATATTAAGTAAAATGAAAAATAAAGGATTTGCAAATACTGCACCTACTTTTACTGTTGTTTTTATTGTTCTGATAAGTTTTTCTTTAGTAAAGTACAAAAAGTAAATAGCCTATAACTAGCCCACTGCTGGACAAAGGCTTCCATTTTTGAAATCAAGTCATAACTACAATTGATGGGTAATGGCTTAATCTCCAAGCTTGCAAAATGCGGGTTGGTGATCACAGACCCGGGCTGTGCATCGAAACATTTGAAAAATTCTTTACCCGACCTGAAATTGAACCCGGGTCTTCGGGCATCGAATCGAGCGCTTTGCCACAAGTTCTTGAGTATTTTATTAAAATTTAATTGTGTACAATTTCAGAAAATGTGAAATCAATTGGAATTTTTAAGAAAGAAATGCATAATAAAATTGATAAACCAATAGTCTTGTCAATATATTACATATCTCGAATTCTCAACTAAACCGCCTTTACTTACTTGCTGGTTAGAACCACGATAGCTCAATTGGAAGAGCACCTGACCCGGAATGTCAGAAGGGTGCAGGTTCAAATCCTGCTCGTGGAAATTTTTTCAACATGTGTGTTTTTGTAATTTGTTCGCAACAAAATTTGCGTTAAAAATTATTTGAACATTTACTTACATATTTTAAGACGTAAAACTTTAAAAGTGCATTTAAAAAGATTTAAATCAATATTCATATCAACATACTATGATATTAAAAGGTGCAAAAATTGCTAATTTAAATAATTTTAAAACTAATTAGGTAAGGTATATCGTCATCATATTTAAAATAGCCATAATAACAAAAATAAATAAGTTTTTTTTTCAATACAACCAAATTATAAATTAAATACATTTTTGTACTGATTTCTACTGTATTCCTAACTGTGTTTCTATGAGGATAAAATAAAATCTGAAGAACACCAGCATTCGAGAAGATCTATCAAAATCTGAAATAATATTCAAGGCAAAATATAACTGCAGACTGAACCAGAACCCATAAATTAATCCTTTGTAAACACAGGTATTTTAGGACTTAATAAATTTATAATAATAATAAATAAAAATATGTATGTATTTAAATTAATGAAAAAATATCTAAAAATGCCTACTTAGAATACGTCCGCCAAAAACCGCTTTCGTCAGATCATTTGTTTTTTCGTGTAGTTCAGAAGCTGGTGACCAAAAAGCAATAGTAGCAATATCGTAGTTCATGTTTCAATAAAAAAAAGATTTATGTAACTAGGTACCTAAATATAAGTGTGAATTCCAAATTCCACTTATTTTGTCTTATAAATAAACACTCCTTGCACACATCCTTATAAGTAGGTAATTCCGTTCCTTCATATTAAAAGTTAAATTGTGACCGCTTCAAATAGTTTCATTAGTGGTTTTCTCTTATTATTATTGCATATACCTTAAAACACATCCTACCCATATATCATCAAAGTTGGTCATTGGTCGTTGATCAGTGGAATTTTAATTGTGTAACCTATAATAAATATATAACCTTAATACATATACTACCTATCTCCTTTAAACCTCTCCTCGTTTTGAAGGTACTCGCAAAGTCGCAACACGTCATGAAGTTTACAATCCTGTGGAAGATTCATTAACAATAGGAAAAATAAAAAAAAACTCTTTAGTAACTTTTGTTAAATACAATTTTATAAAGAGGTGTTCTTGGAAACAATTATGGTTCGGTTTTACTGTTTATTGATTCTTGTACATGATGCTTTCAAACATATTTTGTTTTACATTATATTTCCGTTTCCGCAAAATATCCGTTCTCTAGTTAGAGATGAAAACCAACGTACTAAAATCGCCTGACTGCCTTAAGTCTGCCTGAGTGTCAACAAAGCTACGCTCTCGTTGCGAATTAAAATTGCAATACGCTATCGCCCTGTGTTGGAAGGTCTGAAAATAAAAACACAGAGAACTTAAAATAACGCCTCAATCATCTTTTTGTGACCTGAAAACGCTTAAAACGATTATTGTTTAGTAATATCACACATGTTATACGACTATTTTCGATAATTTGGTCTTGTTTGTCAATGTTGCGCAATTGATAAATTTTCATTTTATCAGTAGGTATACTTATGTTTCAATGTTATATTTTAATGTTGGTGAGCATTTTTTTATAACTTATCCCATCAATATTATTGTCATATCATGCCGAATTCATAGATGATTTCTTAATATCTAGTAGGTAAGTAAAGTACCTATGCATCTTAGGTTTATAATTTGTCATAATAATATATGTAACCTTTTATGGTACCACAATTAAAGGCCTAAGTACCAATATCGAAATTACACCACATTGATTACACACTAAGCCGTTCTACTTAAAAATAAAAAATAATTTTGTTGTTAATAAAATATAACGGCATGTTTAGGTTTCGTTTGGATATAATTTAAAATCTTATTTCCAGTTTCGTTAACATTTTTGCGTATTGCGCTGTTATGATGATGTCACCATATGCCGCCATTTTGTTTTGAGGACGTGTCGTGACGTGACGTGCCAAAATATTGCGACATGCCAAAATATTGACATTATGCGTCAGAATTATAATACGTTTTCTATACTTATTCAAATTTAGAACACCTTTTTCAAATATCATCCCTAGCCTTATTAAAACGTTTTAAACTCATCAATAGTTATAATGCGCTCATCAAAGGTCAAGGTCAAATTACGACGCAAAAACACAAATAGTCACTTTAAAACAACATAATGATGTAAAACAAAAAAATAGGATTTTACCCACCTTGATTTCACAAAAACGCCATGCGCCACATCAATGGGTCTGTCCTGGTCCTGACTATGGATGTACCGCAGTAGTTCAACCGGGCGACGACTGGGCCATTTTTGTTTCTAGGGACTTATCACCTTTTATTTTATTTAGTGCTCTACATTTTTGATGCTATTCTGAATGTATTACATTATAAAGAAGCCTCCCTTAACACTTAAAGATATATGAAAAACTCTACATAATTATTATGGAACCTCACCACAAGACTAACGGAAAAGGTATCTCACCGAGAGCCCCCCGTATTTCGCTTTTATAGGCCCGCATCAGCAGTATTATCCGACTGAAAACAAAAGCTTAGAGCCAAACGGTAAACTTACCGGTTAGTATGATATTGAATTTGGTTGAGTAATCGTTCTAGAAGCTTCCATTTATGTGCGCGACAGTAATATGAGTATGAAAGGGACGGGTACATAAAAATCAATACCTCTACTTCTGAACAATGGTCACGAAAGGGACAACGCTGAAATGCTATGGGTTTGAAAGAGACAAAAAAGTCTCTAGAACATTCGATACCGTTCTCTGGGGGGAGATTCACCCCAAAAATATTTACACTTGGTATCTTAATGATTCTCCATAAAGCTATTCGTATATCTTTTTAAATTTCGTGTCAAAGATGCTATATAAGTACTTAGGCTTGGTTTGTATTATATGTCTACAATGAAAGCTCACTGTATGTTCACAGCCACTAGTTGCCTGGTTAATGAACAACCCAGGATGCTTGATGGAATCACGAGAAGGCGAGAAAATAAATATAGTACCAAACGTTACTTACTATTCACTTCTTTTTGTTATTGCGGGATTTGGGAATACTGTCGCGAAAACAGAAAAGTAGAGTCATTTAACATTGAGAGTTAAGTAAAATGAAGGCTCTTTTGTGGATTATCGTTGGTCTTGGATATTGGCTCTGCTTTCTTAAAATGATAGTTACGAAAAATTGCCACCACACATTTCTGTATCAAAAAGATTCATTAGACTGATTAAGAAGTTAATTAAGTTTAAAAAATTGGCAGTGGGACTGGCATGTAAAAATTCTTTATAAAAGTCTCTACAAAAAAAAGATATTTTTTACAAAAAATTTTGCATCCGTTTTCTAAAAATACTTAGAGTGCGTGTCTATGACGATAATTGTAAAATGTTCCTTTTAATTAAATTGTGTAAGGTAATTTATTAATACGATAGCCAGTTTCCAGGTAGCATCACAAAAGCGTTAAAAAGGTCTCTACTGACGTTGCTGCCAGATTTCCAATTGTCGTAGAGCTAGCTTTGTAAATTCAAACCATTTGGTTTCCTGAATTGCTTAAAATTATTAAATGTACAGTTTTCTTATGACACCGGGGATTCTTTTGTTTATTCTTTACAATATGGTCTTTTAAATCTTTGCAATAATAATACGTGTTATTTTAGTTACTTAAGCGAAAATAAGGCGTGGTTTTTTTTTAAATAAAGAAAGAAAGAAAAGTTCAATTGAATTTTCAAAAACACACTAAAACACATTAAAAATAAAATAAAACCGCGCAATAATGGCAAAACAAGAAATACCAAAATGGCTTCTTATCAGCTTATTACAGCACAGCCGGAGCCATGGCGCTAGTTTTCAGGAGAAACCGGTAAGCTTTATTTCCCGGGTGAATTCATCATCATCATCATCAGTTCTTTTTATCTCCCCACTGTTGGGGCACGAGCCTTCCCTATGGCTGGATATGGAACGGGCCATAAACCACCACGCGGGCCCAGTGCGGATTGGTGGTTGTTAACGACTGATAATGCAGCCAGGACCAACGGCTTTACGTGCCTTTCGAAGCACGGAAGAGCTTGAAATAATAAATTTTTGGTCACCCATCCGTTGACCGGCCTTTGCGAAAGTTGCTTAACCTCAGCACTCACAGACCGGGTGCGTTAACCACTGCGCCATCGAGCTCCTCGGGGGTGAATTAACTTTGTTAAAAAATGTATTAATGCCATTTTTTCTTATCTAAAAGTTTAAGACATCCCTAATGGCCCGGCCATTCTTCTGCATACCTACATGTTGATGAATGCAGAAGAATGAGTCCAAAGCCAAAACAATTTCTGAATAGTAAATATTGTTAGACCACGATACTAGACCTAGATATAAACAGAATGGAGTAGATACTTACTCGGGGCTAGATAATTCTTCGGTAGTAAGGTTCTGTGTATAATTGGATCTATTTGGGTCCTAACTCATGAGCTTTTCTAGATAATTAGCCGTTAGTCTGTCAGTTAAACCACATACAATAAGTATTTCGGCTAAAATCAATTTTTACTGACAATTTTGTACTTATTCCAGTATTAATATCTGCGAAAGGTTTTTCGACAATACGGCAATGCACCTAGAAAATGACGCAGTTTGTATATTAAAACGCTGATGGAATAATTCTACAATCGATAAACTGCGCCTTACGTGCGAATGAGACAAAATTGTGGCAGCGTAAGCAAGAAAGAGATAAAAGATGAACATTCTAGAAACAAGGTCAAAGTGATACCAGATTATAGTCACAATTTCCACAATTATCACAAAAAATAAGAGCTAAGTATACACTATACGACAAAGCATATTTTTTGCTAATTAAAAGTATCATTGTTTTTGTATCATTAAATTTAATTGGAGAATTTCCACTTGCGTTTTGAGCATTTAAAAATGAGAATAGTTTTCTATACTAATATTATAAAGAGTATGTGTGTATGTTTGCAACGAATAAACTCAAAAACTACATGACCGATTTAAAAAAATATTTCACCATTAAAATGCTACATTAGCGCTGAGTAACATAGGCTATATTAAAAAAAGAAAAAAAAAGAAATGCGGTACGATGTCTGCCGGGTCAACTAGTTTTTTATAAAGTTAAAAATAAAAATAATGTCTATATTTAAATAGCCTATAACTCTCGACTCCCACTGTTGGACAAAGGAATCATTGAAATCAAGTCATCACCACATGGGTATTGGCTTTTATCACTACGCGGGTTGGTGATCAAACTCGTGCTACATACTTATGCATCGAAAAGCGCTTTGCCACTCAACTACCGAGGCTTTTAGTTACAAATAAGTAGTAGTTTTCAAAATTAAAGTTGATTTCAAATAATTTACCTTGCAATAACAATATTTTAACCATTAACACTAATTCATCGTTTTTCCTTACTTACTGCAAGGTAAGTAAAATGATAGACTATACAAATTAATGTGAATTAAATCATTATTTAGTATTTAGTATAATTTTTTTATTATTAGGACATAGGTGTAATAATTTAGTAAAGGTTTCAAAAGTGGGAGAATTTTAAAACCTGGCAATACGTGGGTAATATCTAAAGCATTGTTATTATTGTCGTCTTTATTCAACATGTAGCTCTGTCTTTGTCTACGTCAACAATTGGTCGCTCTCGAAAACGTTTCCAGAATATTCCACCCCAAAACTGTTTTGATTGGCGCAACGCTCGAACTATCTGGAACGTTCTTGTAGGTGATTGGCCCGCGGGTTGGAAGTATAAAAGCCGGTGGAAAGCGCGGCAAAGCATTCAGTATTGAAAATACAAGCGAAGCGAAACAAACAAAACTCGGTGGATATACACCAAACAATCTACGATTTATCAAAGTTTTATATTGAGAAGTGTTGAATAAAAGTGATTATCAAGTAACAATGGCAGCTGTAGGAATTGATCTTGGAACCACCTACTCCTGTGTCGGAGTGTGGCAACATGGCAACGTGGAGATCATCGCAAACGACCAAGGCAACAGAACTACTCCATCTTACGTCGCGTTCACGGACACAGAGCGACTGATCGGCGATGCTGCCAAGAACCAGGTCGCCCTCAACCCCAGCAACACGGTATTCGACGCAAAACGACTCATCGGCCGCAAGTTCGACGACCCGAAGATCCAGCAAGACATGCAGCACTGGCCCTTCAGTGTCGTCAGCGATTGCGGCAAACCCAAGATCCAAGTCGAGTTCAAGGGAGAGAAGAAGAGGTTCGCGCCGGAGGAAATCAGCAGCATGGTGCTGACGAAGATGAAGGAAACTGCCGAAGCGTACCTAGGAACGCCGGTGCGGGACGCAGTGGTCACAGTGCCGGCCTACTTCAACGACTCGCAGCGCCAGGCGACTAAAGACGCGGGCGCCATTGCCGGCCTAAACGTGCTGCGCATCATCAACGAGCCCACCGCTGCCGCCCTCGCATACGGCCTTGACAAGAACCTGAAAGGCGAGCGCAATGTGCTCATCTTCGACCTAGGTGGAGGAACGTTCGACGTATCTATTCTGACGATTGACGAAGGCTCGCTGTTCGAAGTAAGGGCCACCGCCGGTGACACACACTTGGGAGGTGAAGACTTTGACAACAGACTCGTGAACCATCTGTCAGAAGAATTTAAGCGCAAGTACAAGAAAGACATCCGAAGCAATCCGCGAGCCCTGCGCCGTCTGCGCACCGCTGCAGAGCGAGCCAAGCGGACGCTGTCATCCAGCACGGAGGCCACCATAGAGATTGACGCACTGTACGAGGGCCTCGACTTCTACACACGAGTGTCACGCGCCCGCTTCGAAGAACTGAACGCGGATTTGTTCCGAAGCACTCTAGATCCGGTAGAGAAGGCACTTAAGGACGCCAAATTGGATAAGAGTTCCATTCACGACGTGGTTCTCGTGGGCGGCTCCACTCGCATCCCGAAGATACAAAACATGCTACAGAACTTCTTCTGCGGCAAGAAGTTAAACCTCTCCATCAACCCCGACGAAGCAGTGGCCTACGGAGCAGCGGTACAAGCCGCCATCTTGAGCGGTGAACAGCACAGCAAGATCCAAGATGTCCTGCTAGTCGACGTGGCGCCGCTATCGCTCGGCATCGAGACTGCGGGTGGAGTCATGACTAAAATCATCGAACGGAACGCCAAGATTCCCTGCAAACAGTCTCAGACGTTCACCACCTACTCGGACAATCAGCCCGCCGTCACTATCCAAGTATACGAGGGTGAGCGCGCCATGACCAAAGACAACAACTCACTTGGCCGCTTCGACCTAACGGGCATTCCGCCCGCACCTCGCGGAGTACCGAAAATCGACGTTACCTTCGACTTGGACGCGAACGGCATCCTCAACGTATCGGCCAAAGAGAACAGCACGGGCCGCGAGAAGAACATCGTAATCAAGAACGACAAAGGGCGGCTGTCGCAGGCTGAGATCGATCGCATGGTGTCGGAGGCCGAGAAGTACAAGGAGGAGGATGAGCGCCAGCGCGACCGCGTGGCGGCCCGCAACCAGCTTGAGGCATACGTGTTCAACGTGCGGCAGGCGTTGGACGAGGCGGGTGATAAGCTCGGCGAGCAGGACAAGGAGGCCGCGCGCCGCGAGTGCGAGGAGGCGCTTCGGTGGATCGACAACAACACGCTCGCGGACAAGGAGGAGTACCAGCACCGGCTACAGGAGGTGACGCGCGTATGCTCGCCCGTTATGAGCAAGCTGCACGGAGCGGGCCCGCCGCCGCAGGACCAGCCGCGCCAGACAGGGCCCACCGTCGAAGAGGTCGACTAAGCTCTGCCACTACTTTATAACAAAGTACTAGTCAACAGACAATAATGAGATCTCCATTCCATACAATTACTTAAAGATCCAACTAATGTACATAATTTATTTATTTTTGCTATTAAGTTGACCGAACTGATATTGTTTAAGTTGTGTAAATATAGATTAAAATTTTATGTTGAATTTATTGTTGTGTCCAAGAAAATGATCAAGTGTTAAAAAAATTAATAAATGTATGGTTTTTTAAATATATCTTTTTTTTAACTTTTTTACGTCAAATCCCTCATTGAGGCTCTCTTTAGTTCAGCCATGTTCAGCTAATTTGTTAAGCTCTCAGGGAGCGATTTTTGAACCGGTGACTAACTTTCAATTACGAGTGCTCCTCAAAGTCACTGGTACGGTATGTATCTTATTAACCTACATACCGTTCCAGTGACTTTGTAAATAACGCAAAATTATTATATTTCATAGTG
Organism: Eudonia mercurella; assembly: GCA_963082485.1. Taxonomy (NCBI): domain Eukaryota; kingdom Metazoa; phylum Arthropoda; class Insecta; order Lepidoptera; family Crambidae; genus Eudonia; species Eudonia mercurella. The sequence goes on from OY720026.1 coordinate 18,119,075, forward strand.
TATTTCAGTCAATTTCAATCTCGAGATCACCGGTAAGATTCAAACCCCCACTGGGGGCCCTAGTGTGAGCTTTGTTTACTATCCGTATTCATTCGATTACGTTTACGAAAACGAAAATTAGTAGGTACGGCATTGAAGCAGCGCCTCCTAGCGGCATACGAAAGGAGTTAACATTTTGCCATACAAATTCTCGTTTTCGTTAACCTGATCGAATGGCGAATGAAACTCGCACTTGGCACCCTGGTCCTATAGAACAATAGTTACCTTACCTACCATCAAGTATGGTAAGGAAACAGTCCCCCGGTACCGGTTGAGAACTGGAGAACTGGCCAAAAGCCAGCACCCTATTCTCAACCACCGCCGTCTAAGAATGCAGTGCCTAAGCCTAAGCCCCGCCCCTCTATCGAATCTCCACTGGAAGACGATTTTAGCACCATTTTTAGTGTGCTAAAAGACGTCAACCTTTCGGAGGTCTCTACTCTTACCACAAAGCTGCGCAACGCGCGTAGTGGTCAGGAACGCTTGCGGGCCTTATGCAAGCATAGCGACCTGATCAAAGGCTTAGATTACGTAACCGTATTCTACTATTTTAGTTATTGACGTGTGTACTGCTATAGCTAATGGCGAATAGTGGTACAAGCGACAACACAACCCCGATAGCTCCACTGCCCTTAAATTCAGGTAGAGTCAAACCGAGAGGTGTCTCGCTTGTTTCATTTAATTGCCGCAGTCTTCGCCCTAACCTCGTAGAGATTAGGGAGTTCGTTAAAAATAAATCCTCCCCTCGTCCGATAAAAGCCAGGGTTCCGCAAGGTAGTGCCCTCTCGCCGTTGCTGTATACGTCGTACACCAACGACATTCCCATTCCGACGCGCGGTGAATGACCCTTAGAAACAAGCGAACCCTTTATAAGGTTGGTATAATTGTATTAGACCAACAATGACGTACTCGTCGCCCGTTTTTAGTCACATAGCGCCCTCAGCGCTTAATAAGTTACAAGTACTCCAACATAAATTCACCCATAGGGCCACTGGTGGCCCTTGGTAAGTACGGAATGCTGACCTTTCGTACTCTGCAACAGCATCTCAGTACGGTCGCAGAGCGATTCTTCGAAGTTTCGGAGAATCACTCAAATCCTCTCATTCAAAAGGCAGTGGACTATAGTCCCGACCTCCCACGCGTTTCCCATTTCCGTAGGCCCAAACACGCTCTTTCGGACCTACCAAATCAGTTGTCACGTGACCTGGATTACCTCCTTATGGCATAGGACACTGTGATGCATAGTTAAGTCAGCAGACATAGGCAGCTTCACTGCAGTTGAACGCGCCCCACTAGGAGGCGCGCTGTCCTACGGCGACTCCGTATGAGTAACGCGATCCGCGCCTCCCGGCTCTCCGTCGGTCTTCATATAAAAGATCAGCCCCGGATCTTCACGAAAGGATTTTTGAATCTGAGTAGGCGGAATATGTTTGCATATTTTTCCCCTGGGACAACAAAAAAAAAACAATAGTTACGATAGTAGAGTTTTAAAATAATTATAGAAAATAAACTGATAAAATTACAGTGTACCTACATAAAATAAACTAAGACACGCGGGCTCAGTGCGGGTTGGCGGTTGTTAACGACTGCTTATGCAGCTGGGGCCAACGGCTTTACGTACCTTCCGAAGCACGAAGGAGCTCAAGATGCTAAATCTTTGGTCACGCATCCGATGACCAGCTTTTGCGAAAATAGCTTAACCTTAGCCATCGAGCTCTTCAAGTGCAGCTAACGACGTAGATAATTATTTATCGAAATCTGCAAGTTTCGACCCGTTACATTCATCTAACTAATATTGTTATTCATAGTTGAGATATTTTTGTTTGCACTTTTGTCGCTTCTTTTTAAACATGATGATCCCATTCCACCTTAGGTTGGCTGGAAGAGATCTCTTTTAAAGATAAGTCCACCTTTGCTCACCATTGTTTGTAAACTGTTCTCTGTATGTGTGTTTATATGCAATAAAAAATATATACATATAACTTTGACTCCTGTTTTAAATGAATAAAGAAATAACTTTTTTAAAAAACAAGCAGTTATAAAATGTTTCAAATAATTTTTAACGCAAATTTTGTTGCGAACAAATTACAAAAACACAAATGTTGAAAAAATTTCCACGAGCAGGATTTAAACCTGCACCCTTCTGACATACTGGGTCAGAGGTGCTCTTCCAATTGGGCTATCATGGTTCTAACAAGCCCGCCGAAATTATTCAAAACTTTTTACTTTAAAAGCCAGAGGCGCCCATTCAATGTCAACAATTACCGCCACTAACATCCGATCATAATATTTTTACAAATATTAAAGATCAGTTAAGAAGTAATTGAGCTATTGGAAGAGCACCTGACCCGGTATGTCAGAAGGGTGCAGGTTCAAATCCTGCTCGTGGAAATTTTTTCAACATTTGTGTTTTTGTAATTTGTTCGCAACAAATTGAAAAGCGTTAAAAATAAAAAATAAAATAGTAAAGTAAAGTCTTAGTATTCTACATGATATACACAGCTGGATGGGTTAGATCCCTTTTGCGTTTACAAACAAAAAACTTAGCTTGGCGGGAAACTGAAAAGACACGTTCTTTTCTCTCGAAAAGTGTGTATTGTAAAATGTTGATTATATTGGTTGATTATTAACCCTTTTATTATGGTGAACGTGCATGAGTACAAATATTCAAAATAAAACTAAGCACCGCCACATCATTAATCAAAATCTCTCTAGAGTTCCACTTGAGATTTGAGATACTTACCATTAAAGATTTATATCATTTGACATTCAATGAGTTTGGTAGTAAAATAATATATCATGAAAATTTCCTTATCGTATAACTGAATTATCATCTATTATATCATAGAAAATATTGTACTAACACTATCTGCTTACTCGACACAAGCTTGACACTGGCTAAATGTGCAAACTGCAAATTGCACCAAGCCATTACAATATTAAGAAAAAATAAGTCACTGTCAGCCTACGCTGGCTGGCTCAGAGATGTACCAGTTCGGGAAAAACATGAATCGAGTTAACTCGATATGAATTATGGGTAACTCGAGTGTGAAACAGAGAAAGTAATCTGTTACAAGTTATTTTTTTACATACCTATTTGTATTTCCAACTAACTCAGTTCTGGGATATTATTACAATTAATAAACTTAGTAGACAGAATTGATGTAAAAGAGATATTTTTACTTCAAATTTTTCATCGTTTAACGAACAGTAAAAACTAATAACCGCTAATCTAATGATAACATTACCTCAAATCTGCTATATTCTGACTTGTGACATTTGTGACCAATGAATATAGTTTCATATGATCGGCAAACTTCGTATCATCGTCGGTTTCATTCGGTCGACGCACAATGGTGGGAGTATTTATGTATTAGGTATTTGAAGCGCGCACTCACACAATGAACTGACGAACGAACGAATCGCGCGCGCTCTCACTCTTTCGTGCTCTTTCGCTTGCTCGCTTGATTTGTTAATTTACTGCCCACCAGTCCAATCACGAGTTAGGGAGAATCCAACTCGAAGTTACTCGAGTAAAGCAACACTTGAATTAACTCGAGTTAGTAAGTCAAGTTGAATTGACTCATACATCTCTGCTACTGTTATGTGTGTGGTGTCTGTCAGACTCATGTCAGATTCTGTCAGTCCGTGACAGTGAGTTAGTGAGTGAGTGCAAGTGCAGTAGGTGGAAGTTATTTAGTTATATTGTGATACTGGTTAAATGCTTTGCACAGTTCTAGTTAGCTAATATTTGTCTACAATGGCCCCAAACTTCAGTAAATTAACTTCAAGGACAGATGTTAAAATAGCTTTGGCGGCATCAGCAGCTCTAGGTGCATGGGCTTTACGGAACACTTTACAATCAAGGTTATTTTTTGTATTCTAATTTATTTGTACTTGTTAAGATTTATTGAAGCAGTATCAAAGGCAAACTTTAAAAAAAAGTTTTTGTCGTGATAAACGTGTATACTTGCATCTTCAAAACTTTTCCAAATTAGTTGCATCTTTTAATACTTTTTTTTCAGTTTAATCTCATTGCACTTATCTTTATCTTAGTAATTTATTTATTAAATTAACTACAATTCTTTACTGTGAATTAAAAATAAGCTTAGGTTTGTGTTAATGTGATTCATTAATAAACTAAACTTTACTTTCTTTAATTAAAACCATGGACTAATAATAATATAGTCCATGATTAATTTCCAACACTAAATATCGACGACGTGGTAAACCAGAGGAACTGTAAATAATAAAAAACTTTAAAACTAAACATAAATCATTGTTTCCAGTAAAAACAAAAATGTCAAGAAAGCAGCAAAATTATCACCTGAAGAACAAATACAATACATGATAAAAGAAAAAAACAAAAAAGGGCCAAAAGCACAAGTGGATGCTCGTTTTTTTGCAGAACTGAAAGTACTATGGAGAATTATGTTCCCAGGTCTCTGGACCAAGGAGAGTGGTCTAATGGTGCTTATTGCACTATCTTTGATATCTAGATCAATATGTGATCTGTGGCTCATACAACACACTACATTGATTGAGGGGTAAGCAATGCCTATTATATTGTAGTTTTTATAGAGCTATAAGTTTTAAACTTTCAATAGTGATTAATCTTAACAGCATATTGGCTCATTAAACAATCTAGAAAATACTATAGTGAAAGTGTAGAGTTATAATTATAGCTATTGCTATAAAGTGCTTGTTTTCCGTTGTATAGTTACAACACCTAACAAAAAAGTATGTTGGTTATTAAAAGGTAGAAAATAAAGTACATACCTAGTGTCAAAATATTTCACTTAAAAACATACTTCTCATTGCTTTTAGCAACTTTTAACAAATAATTATCATAGCTGCAATACAACTTTTTTGTGTGTAATATATAAAGAGAACCCCAGAGAAATAAAATATGTAAAATAAAGTATTTTTGCATACTTTATTGTTATCATAAAGTATAGAGTACAAGTACCCGAAATAACATACAATACTTTAGAATAAAGTACGGGTGGCAACCCTAGTTGTAACAAACAGTTTTAATAAACTTGTTATTAACACCTAGAGAAATAAAGCTATTTATTTATCCTTTGACACAGTTACAAGATACAAAAACAATACAGAAATACAAATCGAAAAATCTTTATTTTATTCAATAACATCACACATTTAAATCAAAACACAGGAACATCACTTATGCATATAAGAATATACATATACTTCTTAAACATTACATTTTTAGCTGTTATTCTATGTTTCATAATTATATTTCATTAGACTAATAATTTATTAACAGGATTATTACCATTTTTCTTGTAGTGAGTATCCGATAATTCAGCACAGTTGTAGTTTGGCAAAGGGTACTGTGTGATCACAGTACCCTTTGCCAAACTGCAACTCCATGATTCGAGCATGCAACTGTGCCGAAATATTGGATACATACAAACAAAGAATATGTTATTAATCCTGTTTTAATTACTATTCTAATGCAAATGTTTAATAAGTATTTAATTAAACATAAATTGTTATTTATATTTGTATAGTTTTATGCAAATTTTTGTGCACCAGACCCTGCATGTCATGGGGTGCGCGTTCAAATACCGCTTGTGGAATTTTTTTTAAACATAAATCATTTTTTAATAAGTATTTAATTATTTGTAAATGTTTGATGACGAAAGAATGAAAATATAAAATTTTACACAAAATAAGGCAATGAAAAATAGTTTTTAATTATACATTGTAGGTTTAAAAAACATTGTAGATTTTTACTAATAGCATTCTTTTTCATAATTATGTGGTTTTAAAGGTACAGCATTGTATGCAAAGTATGTGTTGAATCAGTTAAGTGTGCTGTGTCATGTTAGTGTTTCAGTTACTAATACAGTTAACTAACAATAAAGATGTTTTATGCACAACAGACTATTTTTGTCATTCCAGGTTTTAACAACATAGTTCTAATCTATGGTAATTTTTTCCTAACACTGAACTTTGATATTGAACTGAAAATAAATAAATAACTTACAGTTTAACATGGTGTTTACAAATGTATAGATAATAGCAATTCAATAATACCTATAATATTATAGTATAGAAAAAATATTATAAGATAGTAAAATGTTCATTTAGATATAAAATAAGTATTTTATCAGCCTATATCCTGAGATGTAGCTACCAGCTCCCCTTATATTTGTGATCACATGGCGCATGGCTTATATATACCTTTCTTCTGAATCCCATTGTGGAAACAGTACCGCAAACTGGGAAATAAAGCCACCTCAGACTTAAAGATTAGACACTGCTTGTAAGCTTGTCTTTGGAAATGTTCAGAAAACAATGTATTTATAATATTAATGATAATAATATAAATACTTTTGACTAACATTGCTAATATTTTTTATTTACAAAAATAGACTGACAGCTTTATACCTTATTATATAGCCTATAGCCTTCCTCGATAACTGGACTATCCAACACAAAAAGAATTATTCAATTCGAACCAGTAGTTTCGGAGATTAGCGCGTTCAAACAAACAAACAAACAAACAAACAAACAAACAAACAAACAAACAAATTCTTCAGCTTTATAATATTAGTATAGATTAGTATAGATTTTATTTAAATGTGTACATATACATTTACTTTGGTAAATGCCCAAGTGATGTTCCTGTGTTTTGAAATTATATGTGTGAAATATATTGTACCAAATAAAGATTTTCTTCTATTCTATTTTATTCTAAATACTTACAACTATTTTGTAATTTGATGCCGCTTATAAGAATAAGGTTTGAACAAAATTTGTAATGTATATATTTTTTTCAGTTCTATAATCACAATGAGCCTCCCAGAGTTTAAGAAACTACTAACGCAGTTCTTCATAGCCATGCCACTGGTCTGTATAAGTTGGTGTTCCTTAAATTGATTTTTGAGCAACGTGTACAGTATGTACTGGATTTTTGTATACACATAGAGTCCGCAGTGGCATACTACTACGATATTCTAACGCCTCACGAATGTAAACGCTCTGGAGGTCTGTACAAACCGTACGGTTTGCTCAATAACAATTCATTTACACCGTTCTTTTTTATTAGTCTTAGACCAAACAACAACTTTCCCGAAGAAACATAGGTCAAACATGAGATTTTTTGACCTGTTTCTTGGGGAAAGTTGTTCAGTTTCATGCTCTGATCATCCCATCTGCGGTTCTAAGAGATGAACTCGTTTTTCCATTGTAGCATTTAAAACTGCCGCCTTTTTCATATTTTATTTATTCTTTATTGCAAAAATAAAGCAAAAGGCGAATATTAATGGAATAGTTTGAATGGAATTTATAAATCAACTTACTTGTTTTTAAATAGTTTTTGTGAAAATAAGCAAGGTTTTATATCAGTCAGTATAGACAATAAATATTTTTATTATTAATCACTAGTGGACGCGGCGGACTTCGTACCGCTTTAACAGTTTCCATTCATTCCCGTGGAAATATCGGAATAAAAACTATCCTATGTTATAATCCAGGTTATAAACTATCTGTATGCAGAATTTCATTAAAATTCATTCGGTAGTTTTTACGTAAAAGAGTAACAAACATCCATCCATACTTACAAACTTTCGCGTTTATAATATTAGTAGGATATACTTATCTACAATAGTAAACATGCAATGCAGCATTCGTTATATCTTATCTAGCTTTCTATCAAAGAAGTTACTGATTCCTCTTAAACATTTATGTTAATATACCATAAAAACCAAAATGTATAAGTAATACGATTTTCTATAATTTGATTTCTCTTTTCAGATATCATTAGTAAATAATGTATTGAAATGGAGCATAGGAGAAGTGAAGCTACGAATCCGAACAAATTTAACGTTACATTTGTATCAACAGTATCTTAAGTGAGTATTTGAACATACTACTAGATTACCTTGTATGGAACTGAAAAGTAAAGTGATAAATTTAACCACAAGCTTGCTTAGTAATGTTGGCCTGGTTTCTGAAAACTTGTAAGTATGAAAGAAGCCAGTTCCTGCTTATGTTGACAAAGTTATCGCATTGTGTAGTTAGAAGAAAAATCAAAGAAAATACTAAAACAGATATACAAAGTCATTAAGAAAATAATAAACCATTATGAGGAATGTGTAAAGTTGTAGTATCTAAGCGAAATTAAATGGGTCTGTTTGTGTTCATGTTTTATGGGTACTTAGTGCGACTTTTATTGTCATTTAATCACGTTACTGAAGATAGGATTCTTATGGCATTTAATCAGCGCCTCCTGGTGACATACAAGGAGGGTTAAAATTTCCATTTTTAAACTCTCACTAGACACTGAAGATGAAGTTCGTTTTAACAACTACCCCTTATCACAGTAGGGATGATCGATGTTGCAAAAACATCGATGATGACATCGATAGCTAAACATCGATGTTGTTTACAAACATCGTCATCAATAAATAAAACAACCATAAAATCACACGATTTTCCAATATTTTTTGTCAATTGACTGTAAAAATATAATTTTGAAAGCGCAGAACCTTTCAACCTGTTGCGCTGTTGATATAGGGTTGAACCATATAGGGTTGTTAAAACATCGATGTTTTATCTATTAACATCGATGATAATCGAGGTATATGACAGCAACTTTAAGTGCTTTACCACAAAACGATGGTTCTTTAGCTTTAGACAATGCTTAAAACAGATGCTGTCACTTTTTAGCTAATACTTTTAGACAGAGACGCAATATTTTAAACACATATTTAGCCATTGTTTAACTTTATACACTGTTTTGTAGTAAGAGGATAAGTGCCAGGCCACAATTTGGGCTTAGCGACGAGCGACAGCAGCTGGGGTGAACAGATTAGACATACCTTATTCGAAATTGTTTTTTATTGGCTCGAAGGACGGTATCGTACATTAAAAATATCGTGCAGTTCATGTACGATATTTTTAATACGATAGGTAGAAATGCACAAATTGAATAAAGCGCAGCATAAAGATAGTGAACTACGATTTAATGCCGATAGTATTGTTTATTATCTATTAGTTCACTCAGTCATAGTATTCTTCATTAACTTTTGATAATATAATCATCACAGATTTATTTGCCATTCTTGATAATACTCAGCCTTTTTTAGCCTAACTTTATAGACCGCCCTTGATAAGTCTGTCCTCTGTCGCTGTCTGTTTGCTCTGGCTTGTGGGTGCGAGTCTTATAATTTTTCATTTACATTGCTATAATAGTTACAATATAAAATTCTACTAGAGAAAAAGCTCAAGTGGGAATCGAACCTATGACCTTTTGATAAGCGGTTCAATGCTCTGACCGCTGAGCTACCGAGACGAGAATTTGTTTGGCAAAATTTAAACTCCTCGTTTGTCACTAGGAGGTCTCATACTAGTCCATACACCTAGCATGTCTCATACTTGCCTATACATTAAATTTGATATGCGCGAGCGCTGATCAGCGCCGCCAGACATTCTACTAACTCTGCCACTCTGTTAACTATTCACGGCAGACGATAGATTTATTCAGCAGTTTCAATTTAATTTCAAGTTTCCGACGCAACTCGCTGCTTTGATTCGCCCGGCAAAAACGCTTAGCATTTGTTTAAATCGCTTGTCGCTAAGATCTCCTTGCTTGCACACCGGTTTTCATGGTGTCGCCATCTCTGAGGTCCCGGGTTCGATCCCCGGTCGGATCAATTTAGTAATACCTGTTTTTCTAAATTGTTTCGGGTCTGGGTGTTTCCTATGTATAATAACTAAGTATGTATTTAAGTATATTAAGTATGTTTACGAGTTTCTTAAGGAAGCTTTTCTTGGGGCTAGATAATTGGTGTGAGTGTGGGACGCATTTATATTTATATCTACGCTGTCGCTCAAACCAACACGGTTGGTCGTGGTCAGGCCATTAAACTTAACTGTCGTAGCCAACCTGTAAAACTTAATTGTCCTATCAACACGAAAGTGCTTAAATGACGCATCCTTCACTTTTCCTAAAGGCCAACCTTCGGTCGATATCACCTTCATCATACTCTTATCAGCATACACATGTTACACAAGATAATACGATTTTTGAGTTGGTAACGGAACTCATAATGACATTGATCTAGAATGCATGTATCTAGCCTGGTTTCAAATCTTGTTCTTATCATCATTATATGATGAAAATTGATTTATTTATATAATCAAAGATTAGTGTTACAATTTAATTAGCTTTATATTTATTAAATTGATTTAATGATAGTGATCATTTCATTACTTTTTTAAGGAATTTCTAAAAAGTGTTTAGTAGAGTAACTCAATATGCTTTTTTGGACACATTGTCAAATAATATTTACAGTAATAATTATATTAATTTTATTGACCAACAAAGTTATAGGTGTAGGTTAATAAAATAACAGCTTGGAACTTAAACAATCGTAGAAGAATTACACACACAAGATCAACTAGCACAGAAGTCGGCAAACAGTCGTGGCTCGCGAGCCGCAAGCGGCTCTTTCAATTTTGCTAGAAAAACTTATTTTTATTATTCTTAAAATTTGTGGCTCTATAATAATTATTGTTGTCTTTTTGTCGTATTTGGCTCTTAAAGCTGAAATGTTTGCCGACCCCTGACCTAGCATCAAAACTAGGCAGAAACTGTGTCCTAAACTTCTTGGCGGGAAAGTGAAGAGTCATGTCTGCGGATTTGTTTTATGTTATGAAATTTGTGTTATGTCCAATATTATTATGAAATAATGGTGGATTATAAACCGTTATAGTGTTCGTGAACGTGCAAATAAAATGAGTGTTGGCAAATAAAACAAAAAAAAATGCAACGTCACTTTTCAAATTATCTCGCGTGAGGTCTTAGTAAAGCCAAATAATCTTTATTGAGATACTCAAGAGCATATCGTTTCTCACTTATCATTACTTTTATCATTCATTATCATTATCACATAATAACAAAAGTTATATTATCTATTTTTAATAACTTGTAAGAAAATTACTCTGACACTGGCTAAATGTGCTAACTGCACGAAGCCATCAACTATAAAGAAAAAAAACTGTCCTAAATAGAGTTAGGACTTATTGCATAAAATTAAAAAGGCATTTATGCTTTTCACTTACTATTTAAAAAAGCAACTTTTTTAAATTGCTTTTTACTTATATGCTTATAAAATTTTAAGGGCAATTAATGGTTTAAAAAGGGAACTGCTGTTTGATGCGTACGCTTTTTTAGTAAGCAATAAGTTTTTCGTAAGTGAAAAGCGTAAATACTTTTGAAATTTTAAGCAATGTACATTTTTTTAAAGAGTTAAGACTATTAATCATTGAACATTCCTTCGTACTAAGGTGGTCACTATGAGTGAAAAATTAAAAAGCAAAAGTTAAATCTGCGTAAAAAAAATTAGTGATGACTTACTTGCTTTTCTTTAAAAAGCATGCTTAATTGATTGACTTTTTGCTTTTTTATCCACCTCGAGTCCTAAATGCTACAAACATACGGCATATTCACGCCTGTCTAACATAGGTTCACGGGGTAACTCGCTCGAGTCACTAGTCTTAAGAGTTCCGGATGAAGAATGCGCGTCCTGATCTGGCGTTATGACCTGACGCAGATGGTCCCTTGTGTTTGCGCAAGGTTGTCTGACACCTAATGTATAACCTGTCGGTTGGTGGGCGGTGTCAGTATAAACTTTAAAGTCGTGTGCAGCGAGTTTCTTTTCGTCTAACATAGGGGTAGGCAGAGACCACTTCGTGTCACTTGCTACGATTCTTAAATAATTCTTTTCCTAGATGCTACTCTTTAAGAAAACATAGAAACATAACCTCGAGGCGGAGGAGGTTAAATTTAATCGTGTAACATGTTTTGTTGCAAATAAATGAATTATTTATCTATCTATAATGCGAGAAATCGACAATAAAGTTCCAATCAAAGAGGATGGTAAATAACCGTCAGCTCTCATTACAGAGGCTTCACGTATTACCAAGTGACGAACCTGGACAACCGGATATCGAACGCGGACCAGGTGCTGACCACTGACGTGGACAAGTTTTGCGAGACGGTGATAGACCTGTACAGCAACATCACCAAGCCGCTGCTGGACATCAGCATCTACCTGTACCGGCTCACCACTAACCTCGGCGCTTCGGTGAGTAACTGTACATATTTTAAATACATCAAACATACATACAGTCACGCCTGTCTCTCATAGGAGTAGGCAGAGATCACTTATTATCATCATCATCATCATCATCATCATCATCAGCCCCTCTCGACCCACTGCTGGGCTTAGGCAAAGAGAGATCATATATAAATATTAAATACTTATTGTCTGCGCCACGTAAAATGAAACGTCGCGGTGACGTCAGGAGAGCGGCCATCCAACGGACTACACTTCGCATCCGACCACTTACTTGCTATAGCCCTTGACTACTTGAATTTTATATAACGTCCTTAATTAATTGCTTAAAACATACATTGTCCAAATTTAAAAAAAAATTGTTTTGCAAATACTTGTAGCTTTTAATAAAAGCATTAAAAGGCTATCGAGGTTTTACTCAAATAGAACTTCCAGTGGCCCGCGTGGCCACTTATAAAATACAGTGAAAAAATTAAACGCCTACCCGACCCAGCCAGGAATCGAACCTGGGTCTTCCGCAATCCAGGCGGCTGCACTGACCGCTACGCTACCGAGAAGACTGACGAAGGCGCTGAATTTTTTCACTGTTTTTTTTTGTTGGATAGATATTCGATAGATAGGTATTCGGTTTCCTATGAAATAAGTCCCAAAGAAGAAAATATATATTTATATGGCCAAGATATTCACTTTTTTGTCTTTCTGTAAATAATTTACCCCCTCTCGTGGTGGCTCAGGGTGCCTAATTCGAGTTTCATTCGCCATTCGATCATGTTAACGAAAACGAGAATATGTATGGCATTGAAGCAGCGCCTCCTGGTGACATACGGATTTAAAATTTTGCCATACAAATATTCGTTTTCGTAAACGTAATCGAATGAATACGGACGGATAGTAAACAAAACTCACTCTAGGCTAGGCACTCTGAGTTGGAAAGCGGCGTCGGCGCGGCGCCCGAGGCACCTGTAAGCTGGGGGTCGACCGCCTAACACTCTCGCTTTCGATCGCTTTGAAGGCGAGGCGAGGAGGAGGCGTCATCTTGTCATTTCGAAAGCAATATGAAAGCAATATCGAAAGCTATAGGCTATAGCTTTCGATATTATATTAGAAAGCGAGGTGAGGGCTTCGCCTACAAAGCGATCGAAAGCGAGAGTGTTACGCGGTTGGGGGGCTGGTCAGACGATATCGTCGGGGTGGTCGGAAGGCAGTGATGAACACAAACTGTCGAATTTCCTCAACAGACATTGAACTTTATTTCTTTGTGATATGGATGAAAATTTGATAAAGAAATTTCTCAGTTTTGGGTAATCTGATATACAGACTGTACATGCAACGATTTTAAATTGCTGTTAATGTTATCTATACTAATATTATAAAGAGGAAATCTTTGTATTTTTGTATGTATGTTTGCAACGAAAAAACTACTGGACCGATTCCAGTAAAAATTCTTTCACCATTAGAATGCTACATTAGCGCTGAGAACATAGGCTTTATTAAAAAAAATATTAAATAAAATGTATGTAATTTTCCAATACAAGATGATTTGTTTGTTTTGTTGTCATGGAAACCATTGATATATATTTAACTCAATGATGGAAACTGTCAAAGCGGTACGAAGTCCGCCGGGCCAGCTAGTATTTAATATGGGTACGTAACGCCTCGGTGGCCGAGTGACAAAGCGTTTGGTTCGATACCCGGAAGTCCAGAGTTCAATTCACAGGTCGGGCAATTAGTGTTTCTGATATTTTCGAGTCACAGCTATACATCAACGTGCACAAAGCCGCAATTAGCAAACGTGATGATTGACTTGATTTCAATGATGGAGACTACCCATGATATCCATCAATAGTATAGTAAGGTATATAGTTATATGTCTATCAAACTAAACAAGTCCCGTCACTAGTGGGCCAATAACCTCTGTGTACTTACATTTATGATCACTCCTGCTTGCTCATGCGCGCCTTGTACTCGGAGCGCAGAATAGTTAGGCTCTTATGCCACTATTAGTTATTCTGTGCTTATGCGGAAGCGTCGCCGCGCCAATATTCAATATTTATCCAATTATATAATTATATATTATATTGACGACCTCCTTGGTCGAGTGGCTTGCACACCGGTTTTCATGGTGTCGCTATCTCTGAGGTCCCGGGTTCGATCCCCGGTCGGATCAATTTAGAAATACCTGTTTTTCTATATTGTTTCAAGTCTGGGTGTTTGCTATGTATAATAAGTATGTATTTAAGTATATTAAGTATGTTTATCCGTTGTCTAGTTAACCATATAACGAGTTTCTTAAGGAAGCTTTTCTTGGGGCTAGATAATTGGTGTGAGTGTGGGAATTGCATTTATTTACATTTATAAACATTTATATATATTTATATTTTTTAGTAACTTGTTAGTTTGTTGATTTTCTGGTTTCTCCATTAAACTACTACTTACTATGTAATTTCATTCAAAATGCCGTCGAATATCAAATTTAACAAGCGAAAATCAAGCACTTATTTTGATTATTCGTTGTCAATCATCGTAAGCATACTGATACATCATCATCATCTTCATCATCAGTCTATAAACGTCCCACTGCTGGGCACAGGCCTCCCACGTGAACAATAGCACGTGGGGATATTGGGCCATAACCCACCACGCTGGCCCAATGCGGGTTGGTGGGTTGATACATACACATACATAACATACACACAAGCGTAATATATGTATACGAATATTTAACAATAAATAAATACCTATTTTAAGTAAGATCTCATTGCATTGTATATTCACATGACGCAACACGGTGTCTGATAACCGACCTCTAAATAAATAAGACACTCTTCGAGCAAAACTCCTCCTTCGTAAAAGTCGACATAATGATCTGTCGGCACTTTCACCACAAAATAATTAATATTGACGTTACGTTGTGGCGGGATTCTGTACCCGCTCATAAACTGTTGCTTGTTTAAAGAATTACATGATTTATTTTATTTAAATTGCAATTTTTATACATAAGCGTCATAATCATATTTAGAGTAGGTATGTACCTATGAGAATTAATTTTGAAATCTTGTTTAGGATTTAAAGGTCTCGCACTTTACTTTACCAGATACATAATGCAGTAGATCTAAAAAACATCCAAAGTGGTATAAAAAACATTTTTCTCCATTATTGAAAACAATTTATTGCTTCAATTGACTGTTGGTAATCGATCACACAACCAAAACACTGCCTTACCTGGGAATCGAATCTGGGATATCCTGATATCGGGCCGGTCTAGGCCAATTAATAACAACAATTTAATAAAGCAATAACAATTACAGTCACTGGCCTATAATTTAGCCATCCAGGCTGCCTATGGACTCTGCACATGGGTTTATTGTGCTATATAGTAAAACCCTCCACGTCGGTTCAATCTTACGATATTTTTTTGAAATTTCTGATTTATCTGTATAGATACCTATTAGTGTTAATATAATAAAGCTGAAGAGTTTGTCTTTTCGATTTCGAGAGTCGGATATGTAATTTTTTTTTGCATTTGATAGCCCAATTTGTGTGGAAGGTTATGGGCTAGTAAACATCACGCTATGACCTATAAAAAATCAGAAAAAACGCTAAGCGAATATGAAGTACTAGCGCATGCGGGCGACGCGGTGGGTCGGGGGACAGCTAGTTAATCTATACTGGTGGTCGCTCAGTGGTCGAAATTCGACCGTATGTTTATTAGGGTTGCACGGATTGTATCTTAAGCAATGAAAAATTAAAAAAGATAGAATGTGAGTTTGGATTGGCATTGACGGATATCGGCCGCTCCTCTTCCATTTTTGAAATTTTTGAAAAGAGTATATATGCGTGTGTCAAATACACGGTAGTGTGTGTAATGTTTGTTTTATTGATTTAATGTATTTTTTATGCATAATTAAAAAAAAATTAACAAATTTGCGAAATTTCATACACTTCCGTCCGCGCCATGTTGCGTAAAAAGGGGTACAAAGTTTTTGCTTCACGTATTAATATATGTATAGATAACGTGACGATGCATTACTAAGTTTACAGAATGTAAATTCTTAATATATTTTAACATCAAACAATGATTAGGGCAAGCCACATCTTACTTAGTTGATAATAATGAAGGATCTTTCATCAAGCGGCTCGTAAACACAATATGACGTAATCAAGAAGAAAGCCATTTGTTTGTAGCACACAACACAGGTATTCATCGGAATACCTTCAAAACAAAAACGCGGTTACGTTATGATGGCGGCGATGACGGCTGACCTTTGAACCGCTTAGAATGGAGTGTTGTGCCTTGTGACATATCTATGCAGATTATATGTTGTTTTAAAATTATAATTAATTATTGCATTATATAAATAATACTGCATTAATTAATTATAGTAATACAATCCACAGTTTTTATCTTCTTTAATTACCTGCTTTGGTTTTGTTTTCTTTACAATTGAACTATAATTAGGACCTTGAACACAAAATGAAAAAAAAGTCAAATGAACACTAAACAATATACAATTTGAGTAATTTTTTAGGGCGGATTTCACCAAGGTAGTACAAGTCTTATTCCGAGAGTAAATCGCTAATTACTCGAGAGTAAACGAACTTTTCATTTCACCAACGTTTAACTCAATGATAAATTTGCTATACTAGAGTAACTTTTTATATTATACCACCAATTTCGGCCGAGTAAGCTTTTATTCGATGATTAAGAAGCGTCAAAATAACTTTCACTAACAAATTTTATAGATAACATAACAAAATGTCGTTACGTTTGAATCAATTTATTGACTAATGACGATGAAGATTATTTTGACTCTCGCCCAACGTGGTTTAAAGAAAGGACATAGTACTTTGAAGATAACGACGACTACGACTTCGCCATAAAAGATTCCAAAAGCGTCTGTGTATAATTTTCTGACAAAAATTGAGCATCGTCTGGAGTATGCAATAAATAGGTAGGTGAGTTGTATGCGCTCGTTGTATTTACCTGCTGGTACGTATTAAAGAATTACGCTATTCATGAGTTCTTATTGCTTTACAATATTTTCTGTCAACAAACAATCAACACAACAGAATATTTGAAGTTGTTCAAAACGTCAAGCAGATATTTTACCCTGGTTAATTAAAAATACGCAGCACCATTGCTCAGGCATGGTATGAATGTACTTTTATGCTTGGTGGTTAATATTTTCGTTCGTTTCATTCGTTCATCGTCACGGAGTAACTATGCGAGAGTAACTTCCAACAGATTAATCTGGTGAAAGTAAACCAAAGTTAGCCGTAGATCATAAGAGTAAAGTTATACTGGGATAGCTATTCTCGTAGAAATTGGATGTTGGTGAAATCCACCCAGTGGTTTATCTACATTGGAGTAATGAAACTTTTCGTTAATTTATTGAAATTGATTTGAAAAATATTCTATTGGTTTATGAGACACTATGAGATGTTAGCCCCTCTTGTAACATTTCTCCCAACTTTTGAAGAGAGGCTGTTGGCCGCCTTTGACCTTTTACAGCGTCACCGGACATTTTGTGATCGGCAAGAAACTTACAAAATTCCTAAAGCCATGTTACCGAAACATCCTCAGAGGCTTTCCAGAAGGAGCGGCATCACGCAAGCGTGTCCTCAAAAAAAAAAAGAGTATCTAGTAGGGGTACTAAATACTCTTTTTTTTTGTGAGTCAAAGTCAAATCATTTATTCAACATAAGCCTTCACAGGCACTCATGTCACGTCAAAACTATAAAATTCAAATAATAATGAAAATGAAACAACTTTTGCGAATCTACTCGCGTTTATTTTGCTTGTTTACAAGCTACTAACTAATTATGAGACGACCAACATCTCGGTCTCCCTGTGACCACCGGACCCTGCAAAGGGTTCGAAACGTCAGGATAATCATTAATTAAAACTAATCGCACTAATATTATTTAAAGTTTGTGTGTATGTGTGTATATTTGTTGCTTCTTCACGCTGCAACGGATGGATGGATTTGATTGAAATTCGGCATACAGATAGTTTATAACCTGGATTAACACATAGGATACTTTTTATCCCGATATTCCCACGGAAACGGGAACCACGCGGGTGAAACTGCGGTTGGCCGCTAGTGATTAAAATAAACGCAAGTAGATCCGTAAAAGTTTGGATTTTCTGAGAGCCTTCGACCAAGAAGAGCTGGCAAGAGAGTTTGCTGATTGCTCTATGCGGCATTGCCAGCGTCACCGGACTTTTTGGGGGCGGCGAGAAACTTAAAGGGTTCTCCAGGCCGTGTGTTTTTATAGGGGATGGCATCACGCAAGCATGTCACCGTGTCAATCTGTAGGGACTAGATTCTCCTTTTTTTGGACAGAGTTCGCTGATTGTTTCATGCGGCAGTTTCGGCGTCACTGAACTTTTTTGGGGGCGGCGAGAAACTTAAAGAGTTCCTAAAACCATTTTCTAGAGAGGATGGCATCACGCAAGCGTGTCACCGTCCCCTAATAGATTCTCCTTTTTTTTGGGAGAGAGTTTGCTGATTGCCTCATGCGGCATGTATAGCTTCACCGAACCTTTTTGGCGGCGTCGAAAAAATTGAAAGAGTTCCTAAAGCCATGTGGTCTAGAAGGGATGGCATCACGCAAGCGTGTTACCGTCCCCTAATAGATTCTCCTTTTTTTTGGGAGAGAGTTTGCTGATTGCCTCATGCGGCATGTATAGCTTCACCGAACCTTTTTGGCGGCGTCGAGAAATTGAAAGAGTTCCTAAAGCCATGTGGTCTAAAAGGGATGGCATCACGCAAGCGTGTTACCGTCCCCTAATAGATTCTTCTTTTTTTTGGGAGAGTTTGCTGATTGTTTCATGCGGCAGTTTCGGCGTCACTTAACTTTTTTGGGGGCGGCGAGAAACTTAAAGGGTTCCTCAAACCATTTTCTAGAGAGGGTGGCATCACGCAAGCGTGTCCACGCACCCTACTAAGATTCTCAGAAACCCTACCACATTAGAAAGACATTCCCCTACTAAGATTCGGATTGGATCGAGATCATTTCCTTACAACGTTGAGTGAACTCCACAGACGTCCGTGACATTCGCTCGATCATATGTTTAAATGCACGTGGGAATTGCGTGGTTGGTTTAATATTGGTTTACGGATTGAATAGTGTAAACATCCGTGTTTATTACATATATATTTATTTAATGGGCGCCGGCCAAGCATACTATCATTAACAGATTTCCTTACTAGGTAATATTAAAAACTTGAAATATTTATGTAAATTAAGTGACACTGCTATTATAGTCGTTAGACCATTTCTAATATAATCAAATAATTGAATTTTTAAACGTTTTGAAATGACCTTGAATATTAAACACACACATTACCGTTTTTTTTTTAAGTTGATTGTTGAACAAAAGGTATTTGTACATTTCAATTGTCACTGAACATGTTAATTTCTCTTGTTATCTACCTATCTGTTAGTAGAAAAGGTCATGAATAAATAAATAAACATAATAATAATAATAGGCACGCATTGTGAGGAGGTTCTTGTCTCTGGAGCCCTAACCACCGGTAGCTTGGACCCTGGTCCCGATACCAACGGACCCCTATTTTTTTATATTTTTAAATGTTTTATTTATTTTAATTTTATAAAATATTTAAAAATGTTAATTTATAAGTACATGAGAAAAAATAAATAAAGAGGAAATAGTTATTTGTGCAACAAAAGAGCAAAGTCGTTTTTTGCTGCGAGTGCTGATTTTGAATCCTGAGTGTGGCGAGGGATTCAAAGGCACGAGATGCAAAAAACTTTGCTCTCGTGTAACACACATAACTTTTCACTTCAGCAGCGAGAACACTTTAGGAGATAAAATATATTACGTAACATTATTGAAACTAGAAACAAATATTTACAGGTTAAATATCAGTTTTATTTGCAGTAAATACTTATTTTCGTTTAAATACAACAATAAGTTAAACATTCAATAAATTACATTAAAAGACATAATTATCTTTTTGCAAAATTTCTTTAGTTAGTACGATTCCGAACGTGTTTGTTTTTGAGGTCCAATTCAAAATTGGAACTTCGAAAGGGCTGGTCTTTGTCTCTCTCTCTTTCTAATAGCGGGAAAGAGATAGAGTGTGAATGTTTCAAATTGTATGATTAACCCAAGGCTTAATAAAATATTCGCGGCTTTCTGAAAAAAAATAATTAAAAAGTTACATGGTCTCACTCAGTGAGCAAAATCGCATTTTGCTCACTGATTTCAGGCAGCAAAACCTACATGTTTGAGCTACTGAAGTGAAAATAATAATAACAACTTAACTGTCCAAATATTAAAACAATGGAAAAATCTATTGTTGTGTATCACATGTGACTTATGGAGTTGCTAAGTAGTTATTATTACGAAAATCTCTGGTTGCTATCCATGATGGGCCAACGTGTTTGTTTATCGCGAAAATGATCATGTAATTAGAAAAGTTAACTTTGATTACAGACACCCGGCATCATGGTGGCATATTTGTTAATATCTGGAGTGTTCCTGACGTTCCTTAGGAAACCAACCGGTAAGTGAAATATTCTATATTTAAAAAAAGGAATTTATTAAAAAGAATATACGAGCGGGATTTGAACCCGCACTACCTGTCATACCGAGTCAGGGTACCTCCAATTATGCTTTCGTTCGTGGAGATCCACGCACAGATGTGCAACCCGTGCAAATTTATCAACACTAATATATTTCACTAACTTTGTAGGTCAAAGGAGCCTTATCCAATGTCAACAACTACGTAATTAACAAATATCAAAGATCTGTTAAGAGGCTATACTTATTTATCACTATGAGAATATATAATTTTACGCAAATATTGTTGCGAAATAACAATTTGCAAATCGTTTACAAAATAATAATAGTTAATGGAAATTTATTCCGTGTTATTACTACGACAGTGTCAGGGCGGCCATACACAGGCAACTTAAAGCATTCAGTATGCGACCGCTTCAAGCTGCGACTGCATAGTGTACTACAGTCTTCTATTTACAATCATACATGGAACCGCTCAATCAGTTGCGTAGTTCACTATGCAGTCGCTGCTTGAAGCAGTCGGGGTCGACTGATGCAAGCTGCCCGTGATGATCGCTCTTAATCAACGGTAATAGAAAGAACGTTTATTGAACAAGAGAAATTATGCACAAATCGACAGCGGACGTGAGCAAGCGGTATCATTGCGCACAGTAAGGCTTAATTAGTATTTCACTAACATTATTACCAGCTCATTTGTGCAAACAATGAGCATACTGCATGAACCTTCCCAGTGGATGGAATCACCACGGAGAATGGGCCATAGACCACCAAAGCCCAGTGCGGATTGGTGGTTGTCGACGACTGCTAAAGCAGCCGGGACCAATGGCTTTAAGTGCCTCCCGAAGCACGGACGAGCTCGAGATGTTTTGTATTTTTGTCACCCAACTATAGTTGCAAAAAACCGTTTTAAACCAAAATCTGTGGCTTAAAACTCGTTTTAAATTTGTTTAAAATGATTAAAATAGTGATCCACGTCGTAGTGTAATAATAACTAAGTACTACACTAGGACGTGGTCGTGATTTTGAACTGTTTCATCAAATTTAAAACGAGTTTTAAGTCACAGATTTTGGTTTAAAAAGGTTTTTTTGCAACTATACACCCAACCGATAACCGGCCTTTGCGAAAGTGGTTTAACTTCAGCAATCGCAGACCGCCATTACGTTCAATTAATATTTGATTTCAGCTAAAATGACGGTGCAAGAACAGAAGTTGGAAGGAGAATTCAGATATGTCAATGCTAGACTTATAACGAACTCGGAGGAAATCGCTTTCTACCAGGTGAGGAGTATTGACTGACATAATAATAATTTAATTTACGTTTGTACACACGCCTGCGCAACTACCACAAACTGTCAAATTTCCTCAATAGACTTTAAACTTTATATCTTAGGTATATATGGTTGAAAATGTATTAAAGAAATTTGTCAGATTTTTTACTTTTTATTTTTAAATGCTAATTGCTACACTGAAACTGAATTAAATATTTATAAAATACAGTGAAAAAATTAAATGCCTACCCGACCCAGCCAGGAATCGAACCTGGGTCTTCCGCAATCGAAGGGTACCGGGCGGTTGCACTGACCATTATGCTACCGGGAAGGGTAGCATAATGGTCAGTGCAGCTGGATTCGATTCCCAGCGGGGGTACATGTTTGTGTACTGGGTTTGGTTGGTGGTAGGGCTTATTTGGCCGCCTGGCTAGCCAGGCCAGCGACATACATACATATATCGCCGTAACATCAATGTTTATACGATTGCTGTGCCCCGGCAACAAGAGAGAGAAAGCGAGTGCCTTTTTTTTATCCCTTATAAGACAGCTCTTGACCTCGATCTCGCCTGATGGTGAGCGTAGATGAGGTCTACGATGGAGCGAGCTGCCCCAGAAGATGCCTATTAACTCTCACCTTGAAGGAATTCAGGTTATATGTTTTTGGGAACACAGACGATGGCAGTTCATTAAGGCCTCAGGAAGTTCGTTAAGAATTCCGGGTAAATTGCGCTTCCACCTTCGGCCTTATCATCATTCAACATCAGGTGATGATGAAGGCAAGTGCATACCCGTAAGGAGTACATTAAAAAAAGAATTTCTAACATGAATGGTGTACAGTCAAGAGTGCTAGAGTGGAGTAGAGTTTTGACTTTTATTCCATTGTATTAAGAGTTACATAGAGGAGCTCGATGGCGCAGTGGTTAACGTCCCCGGTCTGCGAGTGCTAAGGTTAAGCCACTTTCGCATCGGATGGGTGACCGAAACTGTATCATCTCGAGCTCCTCCGTGCTTCGGAAGGCACGTAAAGCTGTCGGTCCCGGCTGCATTAGCAGTCGTTAACAACCACCGCACCGCACTGTGCCCGCGTGGTGGTGTATGGCCCGTTCTTCCTATCCATCCATAGGGAAGGCTCGTGCCCCAGCAGTGGGGACATAAATGAGCTGGTGATGAAGAGTCACATTGTTTCCTTGTTAATGCTCGTGACTGTACAGGGCAATCATAGGGAGCAGCTGACTCTGCTGGCCAGCTTCTACAAGCTGACGCGGCACCTGCGCAGCTTCCTCAACTTCCGGGTCGCTATGGGCATTGTCGACAACATCATCGCCAAGTGTAAGTCTTTCAACTTATCTATAAAGAGCCCACTCTTTTTAGGGTTCCGTAGCCAAATGGCAAAAAATGGAACCCTTATGGATTCGTCATGTGTCTGTCTGTCCGTCCGTATGTCACAGCCACTTTTTTCTGAAATTATAAGAACTATACTGTTGAAACTTGATAAGTAGATGTATTCTGTGAACCGCATTAAGATTTTCACACAAAAATAGAAAAAAAAACAAAAAATTTGAGGGGTTCCCTATACTTAGAACTAAAACTCAAATTTTTTTTTTCATCAATCCCATACGTGTGGGGTATCTATGGATAGGTCTTCAAAAATGATATTGAGGTTTCTAATATCATTTTTATCTAAACTGAATAGTTTAAGCGAGAGACACTTCCAAAGTGGTAAAATGTGTGGGGGGACACCCCCCCTGTACGTTCTAAAATAAGAGAATGATGAAACTAAAAAAAATATATGATATACTTCCACCGAAAATTGGTTTGAAAGAGATCTAGTAAGTAGTTTTTTTTTAATACATCATAAAGTACGGAACCCTTCGTGCGCGAGTCCGACTCGCACTTGGCCGGTTTTTTACATTCCAAAGTTACTTTGACATTGGAATATTATTACAGTCAGGCCAATGTCAGTCAAATTGCAATTGTGTCTTTGTTAAACCAATTTTCAAAATGTCCAATTATGTAAATTACTAATGATAGCTTGCTTATTATATTATTATGTCTCAAAATGCCAAACTCTATAATGGAATCTATAAGAAAATTATAGTGTAAGTGGCCTATTATGACATTTTAAAAAAATATTTACACTACATTATGTCAGTGTACTTTAAATAATTACCTAAAAATATACTATTGTTCACATAAATTTGCTAATAAATAATTTAACGATTAAAAAATAACTTGATTGAATTGTGAAGCTCTTTAGAATCAAAGCATAATCTAAAATAGACGAAACACATGTTTACGTCTTAACTTAAAAGAATAACTCGACTGCCTCAAACAATATTTAGATATGTTAATTAACCGAACCTTACAAGTAACGACAAAAAGTCGATGTTAACTTATAAATAAATTTTAGCGATGTTGCTAAACCAGTCTAGTGAAACGTTTCTTGTCATTCATTTATCACTGTTATGTTAACACAGAGCAAGTTTGACAATGCACGGTAAGGCAAAAATAATGTATTCTCGTTTGTCTAAAGTGCAAAGTCAATCAAAAAATAATAAACACTGTTTAATAACGCTTTGTGGTGTGGTGCCGGGGATAAAGAATTGCATCACCCCATATCTTCCCGAGGGTGTCGTAAAAGCCGACTAAGGGATCATTCCAGAGGATGGGCAGCAGCATCTCTCTGAGGTTACTCTTAATCAACTGCGATCGCCAACCCGCCTGCCAAGCGTGGCGATTACGGCAAATACCCCTCATGGAGATCCGTGGGGGAGGCCTTTGTCCAGCAGTGGACCTCTTTTGGCTGAGATGAATAACGCTTTAATATCTTTATTCCATCTCTTGTCATAGGTAGGTATTCTATATTATATTCATCAACAATTTATAGTGTGAAGGTACTTGTAACTTTATTGTCATCATTAATATTAACAATGTAGGTAGTTAATTAGGTATATAACCAATGACGTTTTATATATAGACGCGTCATACGCCTACGTTAATGTAATACAAAACAACTTAAATTTTACTTTATCTACATACCTCTGCATACTATTATGCTATACGTAAAGAAAGGGACAAAATATAGAAGCCAACATGTCCTATGCCTGTGGTTAAAAAGAGATGAATGCATTTTTGTTACAAATATGTTGCCATGACACTAAACGGTGCGTGACTGACTCAACACGAGACAATTGTTTTACAAATGCGGGACCATTGTTTATTTATTTCAGGTAATTATTTAAAGTACACTGACATAATGTAGTTTAAAATAGCAACAAAACCGTAAATAAATATTTTTTTTAAAGTGTCATAATCGGCCACTTATACTATAATTTTCTTATAGATTCCATTACAGAATTTGGCATTTTGAGACAATAATATAATATAACGCATCTATCTATACTTTATAATATCATTGTATATAACAGATTACTTTGTGTAAGCTACCAGCAGAATTAACTATGGTGATTTTACTTACATGTTTTAGTTAGTGTTCAGGGGCTTATTGTCTTATTTTAAACTCTATCACGATACCTTTCAAAGGTATTTCAAATTCCAAATAAATGACAAATTGACTATGTCGTTCATTCAACATCATTCAAAAACGCATCGCGATCGCAATCACTGACACTTGTGAATTAGTTTGAATTTAATAATTAATTATCTTAATTAATGGCTTTGCGTTTAGCATTTAGCTAATTTCAAGTATTTTATATTATTAGTGGTAAGGGTACAAGTACGCTAGATATAAATTAAAATGGAGACTCACAACACGTGTTATTACGGGAAGAACTCGAATGAAACTGTTATAGTTTGAAGTTCTTGAATAGCTTTCAAATGTCTAATTGAAAGTTATAGTGATAGAGGCTGAAATTAGACAATAAGCACCTTGGACATATTAGTAGGTAATAGGTACATGTAGGTTGTAATTGGAATACAATATAACCCTTTGTTAAGCAGAGATTTTTTTATAATAACATTAACACATTCAATTAATTAAGTATGTGTAATAGGTTAAAAAAACTCGCTGCTCTTCTGTAATTATGTTGTTCCTTGTGTCAGATGTGGCGATCACAGTTGGATTCTACGCCGTGTCGCGACCATTCTTTGCAATGAACCATAATCTACTCACAACTGGAACGGAAAATGACAGGTTTAAGGTAAGGACAGTAACACCGAAAAGAGGTTTAATTCAGGTCTCCTATTGTTGGCGATTATAGAAATTTAAGTTTGAAAAAAAACAAATTGTTGAAAAAAAAATCCACGAGCGGGATTCGAACTCGCATCCAATGACATGCCTATTTACCTATCATAATTTGTTACTTGGGAAGATAAATGTCTCAGAGGACGACCGCAGATGCGCTGGAAGGATGACGTCAAGAGGGTGGCGGGACCAAACTGGATGCGGGTTGCACAAAACCGCGACGAATGGCGGCAGTTGAAGGAGGCTTACACCAACATGTTGGTTGATAATGGCTAAGAAGAAGAAGAAGAATTTGTTTTTTAATTTATTTATCGAACATACTATACAAAATATACCTTTGAGAACTTTACGCCTTTATACCGTAATGGTTTGCCTAGCCATTGCCTTTTCGGTTCGGGTGCACACTTATTGTCTTTTGTCCTTTTTTGTATGTAAGCCTGTCACCATAACAACAATGTTAGTGATATAGCTGAATTTTGACAATTAGTAATGGATAAGAAAGCCAATTCATTAATAGTTGTGGATACCGGGCGATGTGTGCGTCCTCTTTGGCCTTATCGTCAGTCGTCACTTAGAAATATGCTTTCCCCATAAAGGATAATGGCGGCAAAGGTAGCGAGATCGAGAAGCCTCAATGAATTCGACACCATTTTGAAGGATTTAATTTAATGATTATTTACATATAATTTTACGTAAAATATTGTTGCGAACAAATCACAATTTGAAAAAATTCCACGAGCGGGATTCGAACCCGCACCCCATGACATGCCGGGTCAAGTGCACTGCAAACTATGAAATAAGCAACACTATCTACTTTTACTTTATAAGCCAAAAGGGGTCATGGGGTGCGAATACAGCTCGTGGAATTTTTTCAACACTTTGCCTTTTTTCAGATTTAATTTAAGATATATTAAAATGAATATGCTTAACCAAAATGTATGTTACGTTCCTCAGCACTACTACACGTACGGTAGAATGCTACTCAAAATGGCGGAAGGCATCGGCCGCCTGGTGCTGTCGGGGCGGGAGATGAACAAGCTGGCGGGGCTCACGGCGCGCGTCACGCAGCTGCGGCTCGTGCTGGCCGACGTGTACCGCGGCGACTACCAGCGCACCATGGTGGACAGGAACTCGCAGGACGGCGAGGGTGAGTTAAGAAGAGTTAAGTTGTTGACATTGAATAGGCGCCTTTGGCTTTCAAAGTAAAAAAGTGTTGAATAATTTCGGCGGGCTGGTTAGAACCACGATAGCTCAATTGGAAAAGCACCTGACCCGGAATGTCAGAAGTGTGCAGGTTCAAATCCTGCTCGTGGAAATTTTTTCAACATTTGTGTTTTTTTTCAAAATCATTCAGTTTAGGCTACGAGTAGATCTTGTGAATGTCACTATGCCATCGGTTCGTAAGTCTACTCTGGGCGGGTGATTTTGTACTAAGAAGAACCGGCAAGAAACTCAGCAAGTGTCTAGCTCTTTTCTCCCTTACAGCGTCAAAAATATTGAAAAATGCCCGATCATAGCAGGACACTTTCCATTACAAATAAACACAAAAAATGTAAAAGACGACCTCAACATGTAAAAAAAAACGAAATAAAAAATATAAGTTAACAAATTTACATCAGGTTGAAGACTGTGTTCTCAAGGTTCAGTGAGCAGCTGCGACATGTGCTGAACGAAGTCTTCAGAGGAGACGAAAACTGATATTGTATTCACATCTGCATTTTCAATAGCCAGAGCTCCACTTCGTTTTTTTTATTGGTTTACAAAACGAGATTTATAATCTTGACTTTCATAGGTACATATAGGATGAAAATGACATACATTTTAGTAAATCCTTCTTAATGTAAACACAACATGCATAAATTAAAAAAAAAAGTGGTACTTACAATAATTATATCTGACATAACGTCACTCAGAGGCACATCTAACCGCCCACCCTGTTATTTTCATACAAACAGGCTCACTTTGCGACTCTATACATAAAAATATCAATATATTTCTGTAAAGATCTGTATACAAATTTTTAGGTTAGGCTTTCGACTGTCCAATTAGCACTTTGAACAGTTTTAAAAATTTCTTCCCGTTTCCAAACCTTCGTTTAAGCAAAGCGTTACTTTATTGCCATATCACATTGTATAGATTGTGATGAAGCATTCATTGTTTTGCTTCTATGGACAAATGCAATGGTTTCGGTACTCTTTCAAAGTACTTCTTTTCTTTAATATTGTAGATATTTTTTTGATGTGGACGTTTTTTTATATAGCCTATGTTACTCAGCGCTAATGTAGCATTTTAATGGTGAAAGAATTTTTTAAATTGGTCCGGTAGTTTTTGAGTTTATTCGTTGCAAACATACATACATACATACATACAAAAATACAAAGGTTTCCTCTTTATTATATTAGTATAAATAAGTTGGCAGCGTATACGTATGTAGCGCTGTCTCCATTTAATTGTACTGTTGTACTGTAATGCCAGTCGTTCTTAGGTCTTTTTATTAGTTTTTTCATCCTTTCTACTTTTACTTAAACTGTTTATTATATAAGTTATGTTGTCGGTCAGAATTACCAGCGCTAATGGCGCCCGGGGCCGGCCACATCGTGTACCAGGACAAAGTCATCCGCTTCGAGAAGGTGCCGCTCGTCACGCCCAACGGGGACGTGCTTATCAAGGAGCTGTCCTTCGAAGTCAGGTCAGTGTGGAGACTGTGGAGTAGATGATTCGGCTGCCGCGCCTTAAAACCCAAATGTGTACAAAGTTACTAATTTTATATAAAAAAATTATTTTTTTATCATTTCTTTCCATCCGATAGACGGCCACTTTATTAACATTTATTTATTTCACACAATACATTACTCTTTACAGGACCTTGCATTGGTTCTATTATGTTTATAAAGTTTAAATCTTCGATTTCATTTTATTAGCTATCCATCCAACTGGTTGTCAAGAAGAAATCGCTTTAAATCGATCATCATCAGCTCATTTTATGCTCCCACTGTTGGGGCACGAGCCTTCCCAATGGATGGATATGGACGACTACTAATGCAGCTGGAACCACGGCTTTACGTGCCTTGCCTTCTGAAGCACGGAGGAGCTCGAGATGATACATATTTGGTCACCCATCCAATGACTGTCCTTTGCGAAAGTTGCTTAACCTCAGCACTCGCAGACCGGGCGCGTTTACCACTGCGCCATCGGTCTCTTATTTATGTTAGGGTTAATGTTTTTGTACATAATATTATTATGTCTATTTATGCTTATGTGCGCAGGTCGGGCATGAACGTGCTAGTATGCGGGCCCAACGGTTGCGGCAAGTCGTCAATGTTCCGACAGTTGGGTGAACTCTGGCCCATATTCGGTGGTCGTCTCACCAAGCCACCTAAGGGAAAGCTGTTTTATGTACCGCAGCGGCCTTACATGACTTTAGGAACGCTAAGGGATCAGGTGAGTGAGAAAAACACTATTAATAACCTTTATAGGAGCTCGATGGCGCAGTGGTTAACGCGCCCGGTCTGCGAGTGCTGAGATTAAGCAACTTTCGAAGGGCCGGTCATGGGATGGGTGACCAAAAATGTATCATCTTGAGCTCCTCCGTGCTTCGGAAGGCGCGTAAAGCCGTTGGTCCCGGCTGCATTAGCAGTCGTTAACAACCACCAATCCGCACTGCGCCCACGTGATGGTTTATGGCCCGTTCTCCCTATCCATCCAATGGGAAGGCTCGTGCCCCAGCAGTGGGGACATAAATTGAGCTGATGATGATGATGATGATGATGAACCTTTTATACGGTAGCCATCATCATTATCACCGTCATTAATCTAATATTATATTCCGCTTGATGCGAGCAGCACAAAACCAGTTGTATCGGCTGCCAGGAAGGCAATGCCGACACAGTAGTGTGGGCAGATTGGGGAGGAATAGGGACCTGACTTACTTGGCGAGCTGACTTTGACGGCGTGGTCACGTCAGAACCGTCGCAGAGATGTAGCTGATGCTGGTAGAATTCGCTTATTTCTTCACGCACACATATACACGAGCACACGCACTTTTGCTGTATTCAGTGCTGAACGCGACTTCACTGGCGGACCGATCGGTGAGAACTCTGAGACGGACTGAACGCTGCACGTGAACTATGCAGCGGAGTGAAGTTCGTGCGGTTCGTCAGCACACACTGGCTCCGCCGTCGGCTTGCAACCGCGTAACTTTTATTTGGATGAGTGCACCGTCGCGTTTCTGGCGCGAACACCAGTCGTGTAGAAACACGATCCGTAGTTACTCTCATTCAACTCTTCATCATCTTGAATAGTGCTGCCGGTCAGCTGCACTACCAACTATGCTTCATTATTAACATGTTTCCCAGGTGATCTACCCACAAACCCTGGAAGAGATGGTCCGTCGCGGGCGCACGGACGGCCAGCTGGCGCGCTGCCTCGACATGGTGCAGCTGGGGGCGCTGGCGGCGCGCGACGGCGGCTGGGACGCGGTCGAGGACTGGATGGACGTACTGTCCGGGGGGGAGAAGCAAAGGGTCGCCGTCAGTACTGCTAACATTATCTATACTAATATTATAAAGAGGAAACCTTTGTATTTTTGTATGTATGTATGTTTGAAACATCATCATCATCATCAGCCTATAAGTGTCCCACTGCTGGGCACGGGCCTCCCACATGATCAGTAGCACGTGGGGGTATTGGGCCATAACCCACCACGCTGGCCCAATGCGGATTGGTGGGTTTTAACGACTGCCATCTTACGACAACAACCGGGACCAACGGCTTAACGTGCCTTCCGAAGCACGGAGGAGCTCGAGATGTTTTTAATTGGTCACCTATCAGGCGACCCGGCATTGCGAAAGTTGCTTAGCGGGCAAGATCGCAAGCCGAAAGCGCTAGCCGCTGCGCCATCGAGCTCCTCATGTTTGAAACGAATAAATTAAAAAACGACTGGACCGATTTAAAAAATTCTTTCACCATTAGAATGCTACATTAGCGCTGAGTAACATAGGCATATTAAAAAAATAAATAAATAAATAAAATACTAAAAACGACCATTTAATTTTCCAATACAAAATGATGTTTTTTTTGTTGTCATGGAAACCATTGATATATATTTAACTCAACGATGGTAACTGTCAAAGCGGTACGAAGTCCGCCGGGCCAGCTAGTAATAGTTTATAAACTCATTTATTGCAGGCGATGTACATAAGTATTCTGTGTTGAAATCTATATATTGAATCGAGATAGGTCTTGAAAGTACGGTCATAGCTGGAAATCCCGTTAATATTTAAAAAAGAAGCTTACGGTCTGCTGTCTCCTTATTTTGTGATCCGGTAGTGTTGGAGGATAATCTACCAAAAAACCGGTACACCGGCCTTCGGGCTTAAGTACTCTTTCATGAAGGTGTCGTTTTGCAAAAGAACGGTTTTTCATCAAGCCCACCTCACACTCACAATACCTCAGTAGTGAATATAATCGTGTTTGTCCAGATGGCGCGCCTGTTCTACCACGAGCCGCAGTTCGCGATCCTCGACGAGTGCACCAGCGCTGTTTCCGTTGATGTTGAGGGCCAGATGTACCAGTACTGTCGGGAGGTGAGCTATAACAACAGACAATATTGATTTATAGATAGATTTTGTCATACTAATATTATAAAGCTAAAGAGTTTGTTTGTTTGGTTGAACGCGCTAATCTCAGGAACTACTGGTTCAAATAGAAAAATTATTTTTGTGATGAATAATCCATTTATTGAGGAAGGCTATATTAAAAAAAATGTTTAAAAATAGAAGTACACCCGTGCGAAGCCGGGGCGGGCCGCTAGTTTTATTATACTTAGCCGGCAACTGGGCATTCTGCTTGCCTCTTGGAATCGACCACCCACTGGAGCCCATGGACGCTCATCATCAGCTCATTTTATGTCCCCATTGTTGGAGCACGAGCCTTCCCTATGGATGGATAGGGAAAACGGGCCATAAACCACCACGCGGGCCCAGTGCGGATTGGGGATTGTTAACGACTGCTAATGCAGCCGGGACCAACGGCTTTACTACCTACGGCTAAGCACGGAGTAGCTCGAGATGATACATTTTTGGTCACCCATCCGATGACCGGCCTTTACGAAAGTTGCTTAACCTCGGCACTCGCAGACCGGGCGCGTTAACCATTGCACCATCGAGATCCACACTTCTCTTTCGTTACTATAGTTTGTGGAAAATAGCATGTCATAGACAATGACCGGACATTTATCCCGGACATATTTCCTCTCCACCAATGGGGGGGGGGGGGCGACGCGACTCGGTGGCAGAGTGCTAAAGCGCTCGACCCGACACCCGAAGGTTCAATTTTCTGGTCGAACAAATTGTGTTTCGGATTTCTTATAGAGTTATTTATATACTCACATCAAAATGTATGATATTAGTATAGATTTCGATAAGCGGGAGTGGTCAGCATTTCCGCTATTGTTTTCTTTTGTTCTCACAAGCTATGTTGTGCGAACTACAAATGTAGCAACATCACGCGTGTGCGCATTAGAATTTTGCAACTTCGGACATCCGATGTCGTTAATGTAAATTTAGTAACGTCGCGCGTGCAGTGGTGTAAATTGTGTAAAAGTAAATATTTTTTTATTTATTAAATCACTGGATTTTTCTGCTCTTTAAAATTTATCTCGGGATTTGAGGCATATCCACTTTATTCTTTCGCTGTATGAAGTCAGTGTAAGTACATAAATAACTCTACCTAATTCCGACCTCTGGTGACCACCAACCTTTATTTGGCAAGCGTGGTGATTAAGCTATTACCCATATATCGTAGTGGATTCCTTTGCCCAGCAGTGGAACAATCATGGACGATTGACTTACATAGTCCTCTGTTGATATGCTATTTGGCACACACTATATTATGTGGCACTGTTTCGATCACATACAATTTTTATTTAAAAAACACTTGACATTTTGTATCACGATATATGATTGTTTCCTCAGATGGGCATCTCCCTATTCACGGTATCTCACCGCAAATCCCTGTGGAAGCATCACGACCACTACCTGCAGATGGACGGGCGCGGGGGTTACGTGTTCGAGCCCATCGTCGGCGAGACGCAAGAATTTGGCTCGTGATCGGGTCGCAGTAGTGTCGGCTCGCGATCGGATCGCAGTCGGTTCGATGACGGCTTGCGATCGGATTGCAGTCGGTTCGATGCCGGCTCGTGATGGGATTGCAGCCGGTTCGATGTTGGCTCGCGATCTGATCGCAGTAAGATCGAAGTCGGAACGTGATCGGTGCCCGATCAGATCGCGATCTTTAGCTAATAAACCATTCGTATGTTGAAAAAAAGAGCATGTAATGACGATATATTTTATTAAGGCGAAGGGTAAGACACACTAGCGCTGCTAATGGATTTAATTTGATAAATGCTAAACTGGTTTTTTTTCAAACATTGCGGACCTTCCGACATTAGGCAAACATCTATTATTTAATAATTGTGCACTACTTTAAGGTTTGTTTTTGTATTCATTCGCTAACACCAAGAGTGGCCATTGTTTATGAATAAATGCGATAGCCCGTTTTGTGAATAAACCACGCAACAAAAAGTGGTGCACAATTATTAAATAAATACTATAGATGCTTTCCTGTTATCGAACGGTATGCAATGTTTAAAAAAAGATCCGGTCCGTTAGTAATTGTAAAATTATCAATTGGTTGCGCTAGTGTGCCTTACCCTTCGCCTTAAGTAACAAATATATAATATATTTCCTATATTGAATGTAATTTTACATATTTCTTCATACAATAGATAATTCTAGAAAAGTAAGAGTAACTTTAATAGTACCTATTTTATTAGTAATAGTTTTATCTACTCTTGTAGTGAAAATGTTCTATTCAAATTATCTTGAATAATCCTAAAGACTGAATGCTATATTCAGTTTTAAAAGCATCATTTTAAATGACTAATTCGAAACAACCTTTTTATATCTTCTTATTTTTGTCATACGTAAGAATAAAAAATCATCTTTTTACAATAATTACCATAAATTAGAAAATGTTTCTGGATAATCGATATGTCAAAGTGCTTATTATATTGGCTTTGTTTGTTTTTAAGACATTTATTTTCACTAAGAATTACAGATAAAGTCACATATATTAGAAAAAACACATACCTATGTAAGTAAGTATAACATATTGTAAATAATAAAAACTTGTTTATTTAGATATTAAACATGTATATGTATACACATGAATAAACGAATTATACAACAAAATAATTATTATAATAAATTTTCAATAATTTTATTAAGCATGTAAGTATTTAATTCCAACTCAACATACCTACAAAAATAATAAAAAACTTTTCAATGCGATAACTTTGAAAACTATATTTTTTAGTAAAATTAATAAACCTTCTAATGTTATAAATAATTAATATTAGTGTTGTAAGATTAAATTTAAATTCTTAAACTATATTATATACCTTTTTTTATCTATCTTTAAACCATAAATGTTTTATTTTAACATTTGTTAATTTAATTTATTGAATATTTTATAACTATGTATGTTCGGATTGCATTTATGCAAAAGTGAACTACTTATTTAAATTTTAAGTGATATCTTGTTACTACTATTTTTTTATTTGATTATTTATCAGTTTTTAAACTTTATAGTAATATGCGTTCCATTTACCTTTGTCTGTTTTATTTGTTTATTAAACAATTGTGATTATTTTACCTCTTGTGATAAACTGAAAATATTAATGTACGTTTGTATTGTAAAATAAAGTAGATATGTGATAGATAAATATTTATATAATGTAATTCTATTTTCTATATCTAATGTTTAAAACATTTTATGATATTAATGCATGGTCAGTTCCCGTTTCGTAAATTTCAATAATATTGCTATGGTTATTTTCTCTTATCTTTTTTTCTTTATGTCAACTATGTTCATTGTTGATGCGTAAGTTTCAGAATACGGTAAGAAATTTATTACCATACCCTGTACAATTGGTTTTTCTTTATTTATTACATGTCGTTTATATATTATTATTTATTTGCAATTTACTTCCTAAATTTATGTCTCACAATAACCAAAGCTTTAAAAATATTTTGGAACTGACTTGAACTCAACTGTCGCAAGAATCAAATACAATGCAATAACTAACAAAAGCTGTGTGTATTACAAAATGAATAGACGGTTTTATTATTGTGCTAAAAGCTACTTATTGTGATAAGGTGATCTTTTAACTAAGATACAATTCAGTATCTCATACAAACTGCAAAGTTATACGTTTAAGAATACACAGAGATCTAGTAAGTTAGTCGACGACTTAAAAAAAAAAACGTAACTTAACTGAATTTATGTGATTCAAATTCAACTACGGACGGACGGCTTTTGAGCTTACTATAGATATCTGTGCTTTCCTGAAGTATAGAAGGTTTCATTAAAATATTGGTTTGAAACATTTAGGGTAGTGGAGCGCCAGTGTTCGACAGAAATCAGAGATTGACATTTTTTCTGTAGTCATTCAAAATCGGGGTCAGCGACTGGTTTTAGACTCTGGCAACAATATACACCACCTGCTTTCTAGCTGTCATCCCGTTAAATTCCATTCATCTTTTTTTTCCTTTAGTTGTTGGCTTCGTGCGATTAGCACTTTTAGCCAGTGTCAAAGTAATTTTTCTTACAAGTAATACATAAATAAACAATATTTCCTTCCTGTATGATGATGATAAATGATAATAGAAATGAGAAGTGAGAAATGATATACCCCTCAACCCCTCGAGTATCTCAGTAAAGAAGTGGGGCTTTACTAAGTCCTCACGCAAACTTCTTGAGAGAATTTGAAAAGTGCCGTTGCACAGTTTTGTTTCTTTTGCCACAACACTCATGCACACACACGAACACTTAACAGTTAATAATCCACCATTATTTCACATTATTATTCGACATGACACAAATTTTAGAAAACAAAACAAAACCGCAGACATGACTTCACTTTCCCGCCAAGAAGTCCTCGTTAAATTCCATTCAAAATATTAATGTTATTTTTCGGCGACGAAAACTGTCAAACACTAAGCATAAAGTGTCAAAAAACTGGTGCCACTACCCTAACCATGAAGTTTATATGATAAACCGAAAAACTTTTTACTCAATGGACTTCATACCGAAGAGTATCGAATTGAAACTTTTTTATGATTGACTGACTAATATAATAAAGAGTAAAACTTTGTATTTTTATATGCATGTTTGCAACGAATAAACTCAAAAACTACTGGACCGATTTACAAAAAAACATGAGTAACATAAAGGTCATAATTGGTATTAAATTACCTTTGTTATATTATTCGCTGTGATTAAGTAATATTTATTATTTAATATAATTGTATGCAGATTGATTCGTTTAGCTTATCTTGACTAGAAATAATACGTTATATATATGCTTAACGCTGAACTGGCAATCAGTCGTCATTTTATATTCGTTCGTAGAAGTAGCCCCTTACCATAAGGATAATCGGTCTCTTCATTCTGCCCTTACATTTAATGTATTTGTTAAGCAAGTGACTCTGATGTTTTGCCAATATTACGTGATTTGCTTTTGAAAGTAAGAACAAAAATGTGCGTAATCATAATCACTGTGATAAGCGTTGATTTTGTTATCAATATTATATTGGAAGGTGCTGGTTTAATAAAGAAGGTTGAGGAACTAATTGCGTTTTAATGCTTTATAATAAAACCGTTGTATCTGTAACTTTTATTTATCTAACGTAGTAGGTACATACATACACGTGGAAACATTAACCTCCTACGACCCAAACACAAACGAGATCAAACAGGAATTTCAACCTTGTTGCGCTTGGGTTTCATAACATAGGAAGCTACGATACCCAGTTGGCGGGGCATCCTGGCCGACAGAGGGTCGACCGTTTGTAGTTGACGAGTATATTCTTGGCGGCGTTGGCGTCGCGATCAAACTCGCTGTTGCAGTTTGGGCAAACCCCCCAGCAAAGTTTATGATTCATCGACACCTTGTGAAACGCCCCCGTTTTCTCGTTGCACGCGGAGCAGACCTGCGAGGTGTAGGCTTCGTCTACAATTTCAACGTCGATATCACGTTTACTTTTCAACCGTCTGATGAGCGAGTCGTGTTTGAATTTTCTTCCGCTAAACGTGGCAGTGTTCATAAATTTACTACCGGCTCCGTAGAGAACTAATTTTTTGTCCACGCCCCCTCCATCAAAAACTTGCTTTATTATTAGCTCTTCACATTTAGCCGTGCGCATATACTTGTCCAAGCGGAGACGGGTCAGTTTCGAGTGTCGCTCGTAGGGTTCTTGTCGAGCGTCGAACCATTTCAGCCGGAACGCGGTGTACTCTACAACGTGGCTAGTGTTCTTTGATGACACGGTAAACTCTAGACGCTCTCTGTCGCGTCGTTCGGCCGCTTCCGCCTCTCCCGTGAGCTTGCTTCGCACCCGATTTCGCTTCCATTCTAATGTATGCGAACGAACATATTTTCTTGTTATACGCTCGAACCGACCCAGCTTAGAGTCCACTGCGGCTACGGGCAGCCGAGAGCCGGGGTCCACGGCTATGATGCGATCGTACGTGGGTTTGGAACGCTTGATGCCAGCACGTTTAATTATGCGATTCATGGACAGACTCGCGCTGATGCCGTCCGCCTGCAGGCAGCAGCCAAACCTTTTCACGTTCACCTCCAGCCAAGGCGACCACAATTCTTGAATGTGGTTCTCGATTCGGGTCCAATCGCCAGAAATCGAGGCTGGCTCGACTCGACGAATCAGTTCGTGCCAACCTCTCGACGTGTAGGTAACGTGCTTCAGACCGTGAGACGGTTGGGGAAACAGGCGAAAATCTCGTAGACTCTCTTGAATTTTCAACCATTCTGGCACGGTGCCCCACCAGTGCTTTCCCTTTACCGTGTCTGCGTTGATAATGTAACAAATCCGGCGCATTTCCTCGTTCTTTTCAGGCATTTGCTTCTTGAAGAAGGCTTCAGACAATTCTTTATTGTTGCGCTTTACTTTGAAGTGGCGAGCCAATCTCGAGTAGGCGTGAGTGCCGATGTTCGTATGTAATACAGTTTCATATTGTTTCGCCAGCTCTTGCACTACGAAGCTGCGCAACTT
The DNA here is from genome assembly GCA_963082485.1 of Eudonia mercurella. Lineage (NCBI taxonomy): Eukaryota > Metazoa > Arthropoda > Insecta > Lepidoptera > Crambidae > Eudonia > Eudonia mercurella. Next base: position 18,157,393 of record OY720026.1, read on the forward strand.
TCCATCGTACCGCCTCCCCGCAGAAAAGGTACTATACGCGTCGGCGTACGGCCCGCAGCCCTTCATGGCGTACAAAAAGAGCAAAATTTCGGGTTTGACGGGCAGGGTGGTGGCAGTTTTCATGTAAAAATTGATCCAAACTCCCAGCTTGACATAGACGCGGGAGAGGTCGCGAACATCTCGTCGAATCTCCGACAGCAATTTTAACCGTTTCGCAGGCTCTAGCAGCGGATAGACCAGCGAAGACAGGCCGCGTTTCACGGTGTATACTTGAAGTTCGCAGTCGTCGGCAATGTTTAAATTTCGTTTGCGAACGGGCGGCAAATATTCTTTGCATTTTTTTGAGCTCTTTCTCGCGTGATCTATTCCTCCGCACGCTCTGCACGAGCGATTCATGGTTAATGATTAAATAAAATAAAGGGCTGTATTTTAAAATTCCACTTCCTATATAATAAAATATGATGGTAGAGAAACTGCACTTAATGCCCATTTATTGTTTAGTTGTGCTTGACTTTATAGAATGATTTAAAGCATTTAAATGAAATTGAAATGTATGGATAAAAACTTGGAACGTGCCATCGTTGGACATTTGAATTTCCCGCATAAAATCAGCTTGCGTCGTGTGACGTCAAGTGACACTTGCAATCCATTTCACAATATTTTTGAAATATTTAGTGAAGGTCGCCTATAATTTATTTTTAATTTTACATATACAATTATATATTTATCTAAATTACGAAAACTAAGAATAAACGTGCTTATAGCATACTGATTAATGTGTTAATTTTATTAGGTTTAAGTAATATTGCAAAAAAAACTACTACAAGTACATGAAATGGAACGAAATTGAGCAGCGCTTTGCATCAGCTGTTGTAACAAAAAAAAGTTAACGGGATATCGCGAAGGCGACTGGTCACACCGACGGCCACATCAAAATCTGGGGGTCTGGCGTGTGACCCTGTTATTTCTATTCTGCAATAAAATAGCTGTGTAATCTAAGATAAGCCCTGCGCCATTAAAATAGTGTAATAGTGTAAATTTTAGTGCAATTTATGTGGAAAATATGGAGCGTGCAACGGGAACAGAAGTATACGGGTGTGGCTCGCCTCAAAGCTCGGACATAACGCTGAATATACAAACTACAACGGGTGGTAACTTCTCAATCAGTTTGAACGGTAAAAATACAGTGGAGAACCTCAAGAAAGTAGTTTCAAAGAAGCTGAAAGTGTCAAAGGATCGAATATGCCTCCTGCATCGCGAAAGGTAAGTAGAATTAAGACGCCAAGCTTCTATTGTCAAACATCACGGAAATAATGTTGCGTCGATACGATGACGCATCCGCGTCCTTTGACTCCGATATTGACGTACGGTTTTGTCTTCGCAGACAACTAAGGGATGGCACTCTCGAAGAAAATGGACTGCTGGACGGATCGCGCGTCATCCTGCTGCCGAGCGTCGAGACAGGCCTCTTGGTGAGCACGTCATTTTGTTTCGAAATCCCAATTCAATACCTCATGATAATCACGTGTTTCATAACAATGTGGAACTAATCAATAGTCATTTAGCTTTGTTACAAATGTTTATAGCACTCATTTACTAATGAGTGCATCTTTTATTAATGGTCATTGTTAATTATTTACAGAGTCAAAGACCTGAAAATTCTGTGATGCAAGCATTGGAATCTTTAAATGATACACAAGTGAATGATTTCTTGAGTGGGAAGTCCCCTCTGAATCTGACCATGAGGTTAGGTGACCACATGATGCTGATACAGTTGCAGCTGTCCACTCTGAACTCCAGTTCCTCGGGTGGTGCTCGCTCCCTCCGCACATCCACTCCCACAAAAGCCTCCACATCCACAACTCGCACTAAAAGTGATGCCAAGGACACACCCAGCCCTCAGAGCACACCTCAAAAGACTTCTGACAATGATGACTCAGTTGAAGACACTGACAAAATAAAACCAGAAACCAGCACACGTGTTTTACAGAAACAAGATTTGGAAATGATACGAAATGCCTTTGATTTGTATAGGTCAATGGCAGTAGAAAAATCGGAATCTTGTGATGAAAAAGAAGAATCAATGGACACCACAAATTGTACACTCTCAGATCTGTCTAGCACATCATTAGAGAATGAACAATCACCAATAAAATCTTTATCTAATTTGGTGTCTAGTCCCATTGATGCATCTACCTCCGAGAGCCAGAAGGCTGCTCTTGTTAACACTGTTAAAAGTAATTTGATAGATTTGCTATCGCATAGTAAGCTAAGTAGTGATGTGATCCCTTCTACAAGTGCCATCTGTGACCAACCATGCCCCTCCACGTCATCCCTGACACCAGACAGCTCATTAAGTGATGACAGTGATAATTTTACTGACCAAAGTTCATTTCTGGCTGAGAGCACTATAGATGAATACCCTATGGAGAATCTTTTCAATAGTGCAGTCGACAAAGGACTATTCGAAGAGCAAGATGAGTCAATGATGGACAGGGAGATATCTAACTTGGCTACAACCAGTCATGGAGTCCAAGAAACAACAGCTGGTCCATTACCTTCCTTCCAAAGTATAAATGAACCATTAAAAAATAAGCGCTTCCAATATTTACTTCATAAAACTTCCAAGTTCAAACATCCCATTGGGCAAAATAAACAAAAGGCCTTTATGCAGTCTGTTGTTAATAAACATAAGAAAAGGATGCAGATAAGACAAGACGGTTATACCGCTCAACCTTCCACATCTCAAACAGATCCTTATATAACAAATTCCAGAAAACTTATATTACAACCGAGTAGTGGGCAAGCTGAAGACAATGCTACTCCGTCTACGTCTAAACAAGTACCATTCAAAGCACCAGATGCCCCCAAGAAACCTCAAAGAGCTTCGCCTACTCCTCCAGTAGACACTAAAGCTCTAATAGAAGCATCAAAGAATTTAACACAGAAGTTAAAGAAACTCTCAAAGGAGGTGCTCACAAACAAAATTGCTTTGCGCACTGCGGAGGAGGCTGTGCGCTCGAAAATAGGCCCTGGGGCTGTGATAGAGTCCATGAAGCATCATGGCAAAGGAATATATTCAGGGACATTTTCAGGCACACTAAATCCTGCTCTACAAGACAGGTAAATACTTTATTAATGTAATTAATGGTAAAAATCATTTTATCTGTAATTTATAATAATTTAAAAGCAACATAATGTGTTCAGACTTACTTTCATTAAGAAAATAGTTGTGTATTTATATATTTAGAAACATATTTGTGTAACTACTGAGTATTGCGCAGTGGTTAACGCGCCCGGTCTGTGAGTGTTGTGGTTAAGCAACTTTCGCAAAGGCCAGTCATCGGATGGGTGACCAAAACTTTATCATCTCGAGCTCCTCTGTGCTTCGGAAGGCACGTAAAGCCGATGGTCCCGGCTACATTCGAAGTCGTTAACAACCACCAATCCGCACTGGGCCCGCGTGGTGGTTAACGGCCCGTTCTCCCTATCCATCCATAGGGAAGGCTTGTACCCCAGCAGTGGGGACATATAAATGAGCTGATGATGATGATGATGACTGAGTATTTATTTGTAGTTTGTCTTACAAATAATACAAAAGTTACTCATAGAGTAAGAACACCTTTAAAGAGGCAAACTTAGTAATTAATTAACTAACATCTTTTGATTGCTAAACATTATTTGAAGAACAATGTTAAAACGAAAGAACTTTGGACCTTGGATTGCATTTAAATAAAACAAACTGTATTAAAAACTTTTTAAGTAATCTTTAGACAGTCAGTGCAGTGACTCCACCATTTTTTGTTCCAGACATGGCAGACCAAAGAGGGATATATCCACAATTATTCACATATTGAATGACTTACTATGCGCCACGCCTCCTATAGCCCTCGCTCAGGTAAAAATGTTTATTTTTGATTAACTGTATTTCAACTAACAAACATCAGCTGTAAACAACTGATTTCGAAATCAGTTGTTTACAACAAAACACGGAATATATATTCCAAGCGTATTCTTTGTATATTTGTAAGGCTCCTAACCTGTACAAGTAAACAGAGGAAAAGCTTTGAATAGTAATTTCGAGTTTAGATTCCATTCAGTAAACTTAATTTCAAGTTAGAGTAAAAGAGATAATGATAAAAAGAGAATGACTATTCAAAGCTTATTACTCTTAATTAAATTTTTTCTTTTTATTGGGGACAACAAACAGTTTTACAATGATTCTTAATTAAAAATTTACAATAACTCTATTATTAATTGTAAAACCAACACGTCAACCACGAATTAATCATAAATATTACAAAATTAAACTTCAATCATCGTCGTCATAAGATGGCGATTAAATTTGTCAACTGAAACTGATGTTTCTGTTACATTCCAGAAGGAAGCCAAACACTCGTGTTCAGCGAGCACGGACGACTCCAGCAAGTGCTCGTACGGGCAGTGCGACGGTCACCCATCCCTGGGCGCGGCGGTCGGCACCGCCTGCGCCTGTGCGCCCGCCTGCCGCCACGTACACAACTGCATGAAATGCGAAACGGCCAAATCCCTCGCCCTCGACAACTCAAAGACCAAGTGCAAGCTGGAGCAGCTGCGTCTCGTGATGCAGCAAAAGAAGCAACGTCGCGAGGCGAGGAAGCTGAAGACTCTGCCTTACGCTGCGACGCCCAAAGCCATCCCGGCGCCCGATCAGCCGCTGCCCGACGAGATCGAGACGCTTGCCTAACACGCGCTAGCGGTCTAATACGCGGACGACTGGCTACCGTCGCGACCGATTTCACGTTCGCACCGAAGGAAGACCACGGAAATGTACGACATCGAATGTGATGTGAAATATGCGACGTTGTGCCGCATGTGTTACGGTAGTTTTTCGCTCGTCCGGCTTCGTTGACCGTTGCTGCGCCGCCATTTTGTCGTGCCGTTTGTATGCAAATTGTCCCGCGACAATGCGCAGGCATGATGGCGTAACGTTGGCGCGCATGTTTAGACGCGGCGTTCACCGGTCGAAGTTGTATTGATGAGTTTTCTCCTTCTCTGACATCGGCCGGTGAACGTTTTTAGTGTCTGAACGCTCGTTGCATATTCACGTTTGACGACGGCATTTGAAATGCGAGTATAATGGCTTTTGTAATATGCCGAATGCAATTGTGGTATTAGTGGTATTTTATCTTGCGGCTCCACCTGAAAGATAGAGACTGACTCCCGATGGCAGTGATTTTGTGCAGATATTCGATAAAATTGAATAGAATGTTGGACACAAAACGAAAGTTTGTGGACGAGACACTTGGAACGCTTTAGCTACGTCTGTGTGAATACGAATGAAGAGCGTCGGAGGGCGGCGGCGCCCGAGGAAATATTCTAAATTACCATTTTGACAAAATTCGGTTTTTAGACGTAATATTATTAAGTGCTATTATACGCATGTACAAATGATATAAGATTGAATTAGCGAAATCACTAGTTTAAATAGCTGTAGCAGCGAGGTAAGGACCGGTACAGTTGCCTGGTGCGGCTCCAAATTGATTTTTGTTGTTATATTTTAGAGTATATTTTATTATATTATTGGTTCAGTCAACTTTTACATCTTTCTTGTACCTACTTTAATTTTTGAAAATAACTATTACATTGATATAACTCGAAATTAAGTCGCATATACGAATTATCAGTGATTGTTTACTGAGGGATTAAAGTTTTGCATTTTCTTTAACTATAAGGGAGCAGCTTGTTTGGAAAAGTTGAAATGCTGTGTTTCTAGAACAAGGCTACTCCACATTAATTAGTTAATAATTGGCACTGTTATTCTAAAGTTATTTTTCTTTGTTTTCTTTTCTCCTTTCACGGATATGTTGTTAAATCTAATAAATGTTTTCTGCATAAACATCTTTCGTTTAGTTTGTTTTATTATATTTATTTTGTTAAATAAATAATTGTGTGTTTCCACAAATCAACTTAAAATGCAAGTAAACTTCAAATCACAGATGACACAGGAACACTAGATTAGAAGGGTTTTAGATATAATTGTAAATTTTTCGTTTCGTCAAGTCATTTAAATGGTAAAATGTTTCGCTTGGTTTGGTTTTGTTACTTATTCGTCAAGCCCTGGTTTTTTTTTTCAATAATATTAAGTGAGAATGTGAAGTGAATGATGACCAAAGATGTTGTGGACACCAATTATTCAAATGTTATTAGATATTACTAATGGAATAAATGTTATAAATAAACTTAAATAAAAAAAAAATTACAAAAAAATAGTAAAATGAAAAACTTAAAAAAATAATGTATAATTATGGAATTTTGGTTTAATTAATTATTTTTTCCCTCTGTAGGCGAGTCTTCTGTTGGTAATTTGAATTATGCCGAAATCCAGCTCTTAATATTTATAGGTTCAATATCACTGAAGGAATTGCATGCAACTGGTCATAAAAGAGTTAAATAAATAAGCGATTTTACCAAATAGTAGCTAGCCGAAATGAAAATTTCACCAATGTCTGGCTTAACGAAACGAATACTTGACAAACGAAAATTTGACATAATAGGTATATCTAAAAACCCGGTTAGAGGTAGCTTTGTAAATAACTATTATGCTAAATTATCGTTAGTGGTGAAGTGCTTATTGAATATACTTCGATTTTATATAAACTATGACAAAGGATTATCGTTGAATTGCCTAGAACTAATTAAGATTCATTTGTAAAATATTGTGTGAATACTGGCTAAATCATGAAAGTGTAACAATTCCGTTATCCATACGAAGAGATGAATATTTTTAAATATAAGCACTTAAATAATTATTTTTCGAAGAAAGGCCAAGTGGATGGTTAGATGAAGAGACGATGACAAACATCTTTGTGGGTTAGCAGGGTGCGAGGGTCATAAACTGTGATTAGAAATCATTTAACATAAATTATTGTTTATGATGGATAAATAATTTGAATATTCAATAACTGACGTGGAATTATACCTAGGTCACTGGTAAATGAACTGTTAATGGACATAATTGTTCAACAAACTATTAAATTTGACATTGTTATCATGATGACAGAAGAAACCACGTTTTCACGAAAGCCTTTAGCCTAACGTGTAAACGCTAGGTGCGGTGAATAGTGAAATTAAGTATATGAGTAAAATAAAACGATACCATTAATAGTACAAATTAATATTTCCTAAAAACATAGGCGACTTTTGTAGTCATCGCCGGACGCATGTCTTCAATACGAGAATATAGGTGCCTGGTGCGAGTTAAATTAGCCATTCGATCACGTTAACGAAAAAGAAAATTTGTATGGCATTGCAGCAGTGCGTTCGGGTGGGAAAGGAAGAGTTAAAATTTTTCCATACAATGGCGAATGGAACTCTCACTATGTACCAGACTGCAGCCTATGAAATGAAATGAAATGAAAATGTCTACTTTTCAGAATATCAACTTCCAATGTTCCTGTAATTATGTATCAATGCGTTGTATAATGGAAATAGCGGGTATTACGGAAAGTGGGTTATTTTAAGAAGAATCCACTTTCCTGAACTGAGGTTTACTTCCTACGTTGAAGTATCCACTGACGCACTGGAGCAATAGTAGTTGTAAGGGATTCCTGATTGTTCGAACCAATAACTGTTAGTTCCAACCTCCTCACTACTAAGTGCCTATTTGTAGGATAGTTGTGCCATGTGTACTATAGGTTGAAGGGAAAATTAAAAGCCGGTTTTCTTTCGTTGATCTCTACCAATTGCCGATCTGAGAGCATAGACAAGTGGCATAATGCAAGTAGAATAGTAATGGAATAGTATGATAAACGTCCTTTTTTAAACTAGGTAAAATGTTTTGGGCTAGGGTCGACCCTGGGTTGTGTAGGACTCTCCTCTTCCTACGTCCAGTTACAGAAACTTGACGAGGGGAGGTATACCCACTTAAAAACCTAGTACCATCCCTTATCTGCCACGGGGATGGCTCGGGATCACGAATGGCAAGCTGGGATGCCATTCATCATCACTTATATGTATATATATTGGCCTATGTCAATCTCATACGATAATCATTCTATTACATTTCTATTCTACTAGTGTTATGCCACTTGTCTAGGCCCTGTGGTTTAATTAGATCTTAGTGTACCTAACATAATTAAATTCTAATTTCGGAATATAATTCATCATAGTTATAACCGGTTACCAATCTTATATTTAGTCGTGATTTTTTTTGTTATAAGCTTTTGAGGGAATCGTGATTGTTTTCTTTGTCTTTGTATTTGCATGTCTAGTGAGGAGAATAAAGTTACATAACAAACCTATTTCGGTGTTTTCTAATTACTCTATCCTAAATAATCAAATATATTTTTGTCTTCATTGGTTTCATAAAAATCAATAATAAAGTTAAAATAAAAAATATAAACAATTAGTTTTAAAAATGTTTAATTTATACTGATTGTCATGTGTGGTAATGTGTAAAGTATAAATCTATCACATACTCGCTCCGTCAGAACGAACAACAGAAATTCAAAACGTGTCTCAATAATTTGATATGCAACCAACAATATTCACAACACAATATACAAAACACTACTCGACTAAGTCTTTTACAATCGACAGAAATCCAACACGAACTTAACTAACCTTAACTTTATATGAAATCGGATAATGAAACTTACGCACTAGGAACAACAAGGTATCCTAACGGACTACGACTAAAACAACCGCTGTACTTGTCGTAATTATTTTATTTTTTATTAAAAAGTTCATCTCATATAAATTAGCACATAACCCACTCAGGCGCGCACACTCGCCGACGGGAACGCCTACCCAGAAAATTCTCTAAGGAAAAAAAAATATAAAAAACAAAATCTGGCGAAGCGTTCCATCCGACGGTACGAACTTTCGGCTACATTCGGCGAACTTTCGCATACAGTCACAATAATTGCATTCGTTACATCTGAAGCGTTTGATAAACGTGACAACGCAACGCAACCTTTCGTCACTGTACCAAAAAATTCCGAAAGTAGTCGAGAATGTTTCAACTTAGAAGAGAAGCGTGCTCATGCCACCCATCTCGGCCTGCTCTTTCACGAAGATCTCGAAGTACTGGTAGATGATAGTGACGGCCAGCAGTATACCCGTGCCCGAGCCGATGGCGCCTAAGAAGTCTGCTAGCACTGATAGCGCGCCGATGCATAATCCGCCGAAGGCCGCTGCCGTCGGGATGTACCGGTTCAGCTCGTGGATCATAGAGTTGTCGCGATGGCCGCGCATCACCATTTGTTGCTCTTTTAGCTGTTTCGCCACCTGTAGGTAAATGGTTGCGTTTGGTAAAGTTGTTCGGCTTATTTTGATTTTAACTTATTTTCGTATAAGTACAGGAGTATTTTCTCCTGTATATGAGTTTTTAGATTGAATTTATTGGATGATTAGGCACACCGGTGCGCCCTGGGAGACGCAAGTGGCTATGTGGGACTGTCCCACCGAACCAAGGGGGAAAAAGGGGACCAGTATTAGACCTGGGGTACTCGCGCAAGGCCTGGATGTAGGAATCTATAATTATCTGACAAAAATACATTAAAAAGAGAAAATTTCTGATGTAGTCAGATGTCAATAACTTACGCCCATTAACTATTAAATAATAATGAGACTTTTTCATAAAATAAAGATTCCAGAAGAAGTGTGTCTGTCTTATCGTCACTTACTAACATGAGATGATGGCCAGCGCTTCCTTGCTATTGCTTAACCGAAAAAAAATTAGTGGCTGTTTCTAAAAAAACTGATACATTGATTTAGGTTAAGAAGACACCACATGATACATTTACGTGTGCCATGAGAACTCGACGAGCTATAGCTATAAAGATAATAAAGTAACAATATTGACTTACATCCTTAGCCGAAGACCCTGATACATCATGGAGCACATGTAGTGCATGGAGTAGATCGTGAGCGATGTGAGCGAGCGACACGGGCGGGCTGAAGTAGTAGACTTTAGAAACAATTACAAAGTAACTTACATCCTTAGTCGAAGAGTCTCGAGACACTGATCCAGGAGTTAATGAAGAAAGTGCAGAATTCCAACTAGTTTGGTACCAGAATTAAGTCTTTGAAGAGCTATATTGACCATCAAAAGACAATTATTACTTACATCTTTAGCAGACGAGCCCGAGAGACATCGATTTAGGTCTCGAAGGCTGCTAGAAACCTAAAAATGTTTGGTGCAGTTATATAATGAGAATCTTTGAAATTTTCGACTTACATCCTTAGCCGAAGAGCCTGAAACATCGATCCAGGTCTTAGAGAAGAACGCACAGGATCCCAGCATGAAGCACATGTACAGTAGCGCGTGCAGCGGGTCGTGAGCGATATGAGCGAGTGACTCGGGCGGGCTGAAGTAGTAGCAGAGCCCTCCCACGGGGTAGGCTCGCGCGGGCCCGCCGCCGCCCACGTCCGCCCAAACGCCTAGTAGATTCACTAAGAAGTTCCCGCTGAACTTCACCGCTAACATCTGTGCGGGACAATAATGAAAGGTTTAAAGTTGCAGTCAAATTAAATTTTATTAGTTACTAGCTGTGCCCCGCGGACTTTCTTTTAGATCTTTTAAAGGGGAACAATTTCGTAATACATGATTTTTGCGTAACTTTCACCGTTTACGCAGCGCACGCTAGGAAAGCTCTCAAAAATAATATTTTCCCGTTTTTGCAACATTTTTCATTGCTGGTCCACTCCTATTAGTCATAGCGTGTTGTAATATAGCCTTATAGCCTTCCTCAATAAATGGACTATTCAACACAAAAATCATTTTTTAATTCGACCCAGTAGTTCCTGAGGTTAGCGCGTTCAACCAGACAAACAAACTCTTCAGCTTTATAATATTAGTTATAATTATTATTTATGTATTATACAATAACTCTTGTACTACAAAACAGTGTTTAAAGTTAAACGATGGCTAATACGTGTTTAAAATATTGTGTCTCTGTCTGAGCTAAAAAGGACAGCAACTGTTTTGAGCAATGGCTAACTTTAGCCATTGTTTTGTGGTAAAGCAGTTAATTATTTATTACTTAGAGGTATAACAAACTTTAACTTTAACATATTTGAACAAACCTTTTTATCTAAATTCAATTTTAAAAAAAATAGATCAATTCGTTAATTTAATAAGCCTTTGCAAGCACTTATTGACGTAATAATTGTTAAAATTTTTAAACAATCATGGTCACATAAGAATAATAGATTAGGTATAATATTTTTTTTTTCACATCATTATTTTTCTGCTGTGTGTCAGTATTCGATATTTCAACAGTTGCATGCGCCATGATTGCGGTACTCAAGCAAAACATTTTAAAAATCCCATGAATAACAATAATTCTAATTTAAAATACATAAAATCGAATGAGTGAGTGACTTTTCTAAGGCACTTTTATAATAATAATATTTTTTTTTGTAAAATATTTACGCATCGATAATTTAAAATCTAAGCTAAATATTGTTTTCATTAAATAGCAAGAAGGTTAGTCGACATCACAGGAGACCGAAGAGCTGGCAGCTACCTCGGACAAAGAATAAGCCTTGCTATTCAAAGGGGGAACGCTGCCAGTATCTTCGGAACCTTGCCTAAAGGGACTCCTTTTAATAATTTATTTTGGTTATTTTATTATATTTTTTAAGGATTTAGATTAAATAGTTATTCAACGTATTAGAAGCTAGACCTAAATATGTACGCACTTGATTAAATAAAAAAACTAGTAAGTATATAAAGACAAAATATATAAAATTTCAAACTAAAAAGTCACTTCGACCAGGATATATCAATTACAAAGAATAGAGTGACAACAATTTAAATTAGTTCTATGCAAAAACATTCTACAAAATGGACCACCGCATTGTAAAATCACTCTTATTTGCGTGAAACGCGGAACCAAATGGTCCATTGGTCACGCTCTTACATCTAGCAGGAAAATGTTTTCACACATCAAATTGAATTTAGCTTAAAGCGTTTACGCCGCACACTAGAGCCGCCAATGAAAAAAAAACATATCTAGTAATTAGAGATAGAAAATCAAATTATGCTCAACAAACTATTTGAATGAAGTACGGCGTTATAGTTAAAAGTGGCCGTTTTTAGCTGTAACGTCTTATTTAACTAAACCATAACATGTCAGATGTTCATTAGGTGACGTAAAAATGCTAAATTACTTCATTCAAATAGTTTGTTGAGCATAATTTGATTTTCTATCTCTAATTACTAGATTTTTTTTTATTGGCGGCGCTAGTGTGCGGCGTAAACGCTCGTAATTCTTACTAATAATATAATAATAATAATTAATAATGAATATATATATATAGTATTAGAAATGCGAAAGTAACTTTGTCTATCTGTGTTACGCAATCACGCCTAAACTACTAAACCGATTTAAATGAAATTTGGTACAGAGATACTATAGAACCTGGGAAAGGATATAGGCCTACTTTTTAAGGCAGGCATAATATAAAAAAGGGCTGTAAGGGGTTGAAACAGAGGATAAAAGTGTGTATTGAAATTACGTCATTTATGAAGCTAGAAGCTTGTAACTTATTTTTTAGGCTTTTGATTAGATATAAATAAATACGACATTCAAAGTTTGTAAAAATTTACCCTAAAAATAGGGCATGAAAGTTTTTGTGTGATGACGTCGTAAAAAAGATTACGGCCCAGAAAATAAAAATATAGAAGAAATATAGAGAATTACGGAGTCATTACAGTAAAATACTGTAAATAGCTTATTTTCATGTATGTATGTGTTTTATTTGCAAAATAATTAAAAATGCTGCCGAGTCATTATTTCACGCGGACGAAGTCGCGGGCACAGCTAGTTTACATATAAAAATAGTTTATTAGTAGTAGGTATAGTGAAATAAGTAAGCGAAACAAAAAACTGATGTCCTGAAGTCCTACATTCAATTCCAAGGTCGGGAAAAATGTGTTTCGTATTTTTCGATGCACAGCCCAGTTTTAGGATCACCAACCCTCATTAAGGAATCCAATCCTGCATTTAATTAGTTATTTGATATAATAGTGTTTAACATTATTATAATACTAATCATAGGCGATTCACTTACACCATATCGCAGACACTGCTTCTGATAAAGGGATTATTAAAATAGTCTGTAGTTTTAGTAACTAAGATATGCCATATAGCATATAGTAAGATAAAAGTATCCCATCATTACTTAAGCCTATTAAATCAAAATTATTTCTCAGTATGTAGATTGGTAATAGTCTGACAGTGTACTTACTTGTGAAATGACGTAGAGATTAGAGACGAGAGCAGACTGCAGGATGATAGGGATGTTGGAGGTGTAGAACAGCTTGATGGGGTACGAGGAGTACTGGCCGCGGTAGCGCGCCGACTTGATGGGCAGATCTACGCGGAAGCCCTGCGGAAGACAACTCATTTGTAACATTGCAAAATTTGATACAGTTCGTTTTTTTAAGAATGGTGTCGTACTAAGATATTTGTTTTTCAAGTTTATGTACACTCAAACGAGAGCGCTGCTTATTTTAGTTTCAATAAGGGCCAGCAATAGGGGCATTACAATAAACTGTAAATTATTTATTTTTGAATTATAATCTTGAAAGTATTGAAAACAAATGAAAAATTATCATTAGTAATTTTGTTTAAATTATAAATAAAATTAAGTTGCTGGCCAAACGGTTGCCACCCAGATTATTGCCATGACATGATCATGTCAAGGCGTTGGTTTTTTGTGGAAGCATTCAACTTAATGATAAAATAGTAATAGCACACCTGACGCGGCAAGTCAGTGTCGATTCTAGTACCGATAGAGAAAACAACACTTTCTCTAACCCAAATAATAAAATACAGTGAAAAAATTAAATGCCTACCCAAATATCTATGTCAAAGTCAAAGAGAGCCAGCCGTCAAGGTTTTAAATCCCGCACATGAAAAAAATTTTTGTCATCTCACCTGGAAGTATATGACTATCGCGAAGACGAGTACAGTAGCGAGCAGGTTCATGAGGTTGGGCAGGTTCTGGCGGTAGAACGCCTCCCGCAGCGCGCGCACCTTGTCGGGCCGCGTGGCCAGCAGGTGGAACAGCGCTATCACCGCGCCCTCGAACTCCGTGCCGCGGCCTAAGGAGTTACAGGATACATTGACCACACACAACAAAAATAACAATCATAGTTACTGTTAACATGTTAGCTGTAAATCTAAAACACAAACAGCTGTACCCAGGGCCAACTTTAACATTTTGGAGGCTTTAGGCACTTTAGGATAATGGGGCCCGCGGCGCTTATGCTTTGCTAGATTTTAATGAAACAGGCAAAAGGAGTAGATAAGCCAAATTCTAGTGTGCCATAAAAAGCTAATAAGTGAGTGATTCTTGTTTCGCAAAATAAATATATTTATCGGTGATATCGGTTATCGGTTTGTGATCTGGCAGGAACAAGGGGGCCCCAACGATTGCGGGGCCCTGGGCACTTGCCCAGAGTGCCCAATGGTAAAGAAGGGCCTGGCTGTACTATCAGACAGGGCTGTGATTTTTGAACTGGTGACTAATTCACACACAAATTATGATTTATAATGTTTTTCATGTACAAAAAACATAAACACGAATAATCTGGTAACAGATGACAGGCTGATTGCAGATAGAGAGAAACAAAAAAGAAAAAATTAAAATCATTCGCTTATGCTTTTGCGAACGAGACGTGTCTCAACAACGCTGATATTGTGGCGGGGTGTGAATACAGCATGGTACGCACATTATTCACACCGCCAAAATAGCCTGTCAGGCGCAAAGCTCACAGATATGATCTCTCCCAGCTAGTGAACCAAGCAACCCGCATGCCTGATGTTGATGGTCACACACCCAATTCCCAAGACCTGCTGACAACTGAACCAGACAGACACTCAGTATCGGTCTCGGTTCCGCTGGGGTCTTCTGACCACTGTCTGGTGAAATCCGTATCTTTATGCTCTCCTCCGGACACTACCCTTTGAGGATCGAGGCGAGTATGGAAATATAGGTCAGCAGATTGGGACGAGATGCGGCACTTCCTCGCGTCTTATCCTTGGCGACAACTGTGCTTCTCTTCGAGCGAACCTACTGTGCCGGCGCAATCGCAGACGTGATACGCCAGGGAATGGAATATTTTATCCCATTCTCTGAAGTCCCCATAGGCATTAGGGCCCGTCCATGGTTCAATGCTGACTGCGCTCACGCTGAAGCGCGGAAGGAAGCAGCGTACCAAGCCTGGGCCCAGGCTCGCAGTTGTAAACGCAGGGACGGCAGTATTCACGCAAAGAAGAGAGCCTTTAACTCTGCCGCCAAGTTCGCAGACGATAATACTGTTGCAGAAAGATACATTCCGGCTGCGGGAGCCAGAGAGGGAAACATTCATTCTCTAAGAGGCCATGGTTGAGCGAGCAGACGTGACCTTAAACCTCATCTCCAATTGGCACAAAAAAAACGGAGCAATTTTTTGTTAATAATAAAACTCACCAGTATTGACAGTAGCAGGCGAGAATGCCTTCCAGACAATAGTTTCACAAATGTTTGTGGCGATGAAGAGAGAAATACCAGATCCGAGACCATATCCTGAAAACAACAACATATTAAGAAAAATAAAACAATTTCTCAACATAATAATTAGTGAATAGTTTGAAGAAACTTTGTTAAGTCTACTCAATAGCTGATGTTTCAAATGATTTATGACATAATTAACTTTAAAAGTTTTTATAATCTAAGCAAAGTTAAGATTATTAAGTATCTGTAGTATTTTTATTTCTTATTTATAATGATTTACTGAATGGGAGCAATACCAAATCCATCATTATGGATATCCTTGGGGGGAGGTCTTTGTAGCGCAGCGAACAACTTTTGGCTGAGATGATGAAGATTATTAATCCATAGTATTCCACTGCCAAGACTAAACTCTTCCCTTCCCCCCTTCCACATAACTCTATTCATTGCTATCTGTCAAATTGTACCTAATATAAAACCTTTTGTAACTAACCTTTTTGCAAAAGCTCATCCAGCAACAACACAATGAGACCGGCAACAAACAGTTGGATGATGATAAGCAGACAGACGCCGGCGCCGATTTCGCTGGGCTCTCCGTACATGCCAGTCATGACGTAGACGATGGCTTGGCCCACAGTTATCACCATACCAAATACTACAGACAACGACAAACAAAACAATTGTAATTTTTATTTCTTTGATAGGGTTATGCTGTGGTGTACCTGAAGAGGCATGTCTAGCAGTGGACTAATACCCAGTGAATTTTGCCCAGCAGTGGGCAAATCAATTTAGGTATTGTATTATATTAAACAATTTAGTGTCTGGTTGGTTATATATATGGTAATGTAGATATTAAAAACTTGTAAATAAAAAAAAAACTTGTCAAAAATTTGATCATAGTTTGTTAGAGTTGATAAAATTGACTAGAATATATTGCAAAATTAAAAATGGTTAATGTCTTGATTACCTACAATCGGTAATTATTCATTTATAATAGTAAGTGCAATACAGCACCTGCAATTTGTTAAATACAATCTAGATCAATTTCTTTCCTCTCACTTATTAAGGTAATAAGACTAGTTGTTTGTTAAATTAAACATCACTAAGTAGGAAACACAAATAATATTTATGAAATAAGTTACTTCATAAAATAAGATTACCCATAATCTTGTAGTTATCTGATATGAATACAATAATAATGTTAAAATAATAAAATTGTAAAAGCATAGTTTTGTTCATTTGTATTTAGTCTAAATATTTTTTGCACTCTAAATTTTTAAAAGAACTTGTACCCATATGCTATTACACAAAGTAAAATACCAAAGTAAACAAATAATAACATCCATTTTGCATATAACTGGTAAAGAATGACTTACATTTTTGTGCTCCGTTGAACAAAGCTCTGTCCTTAGGAGTATCACCAACTTCAATGATCTTCGCTCCTGCTAAGAGCTGCATGATGAGGCCAGAAGTGACGATAGGTGAGATACCAAGTTCCATGAGTGTTCCTCTGTTTGAGGCTAAGATGACACGGATCCAATAGAAGGGATCCGCACTATCTGATGACATTATACCGAATAGAGGGATCTGGAAAATATAAGAAGTAGTAAGTTATTCTATTCACTAACAACTATATGGTATGTAGATAGGCAGAAGTAAAATAATTTCGTGTTACTGATTGGGAGAACAGAGCAGTTAAAAAAAAATAATAAGGGCTAAATGTTGTTAAAAAATATCTTTAATATAGTTTAAGTAATATTATAATAAGAACTTGAAAATATTTCTAGAGTCATTGAGGGGAAAGCATATGGGTGTACCCAAAATTTGAGTATGTGGCAAAACATGAACTTACCTGGCAGCATACTAAGAAAATAAATAAAGTAATTGCTGTCCATAATACTTTCTCACGAAACTGGATCTGAAATACAAATTATTCGATAAGAAAATGATACAAATTCTTTAAAAAATTTAGTGTCTCTGAAGTACAGTTACCTATCCTAATTCTGACAACAAAGAGGTTAGGATTTTACTTTCACTTTGATTCTTCGAACTTAATGAATAAAATATGCATTTGTAGCATTTTAAATTATAAATACTTAATATATAAGACCGAAAGACCTGCTAGAGCAGAAAATTAAGATGTAAAAGATGTATCAGTGGCTTACCTTTCGCTCGGGTTTTGCTATTTCCGGCAATATACTGCAAAACGGCTTTATAACTTCTAAGAATTTGACTGCAAACACAAAAAAGACGTTGTTTTACAACACGTTTAACACAAAATACACAAAAATGCAGCAATAACAGCGCAAATCAGAATTACGTGTATTATTGAAAAAAACTATTTTTAGAGAATACTAAACACGATACTCACTTCCCATTTTGATTTATTGCGATTTAACTATCCTAACTATTAAATTAACTGATCAATGGGACCAAAACCATTCAACTTTTGTTCATTAGTAACACTCCAATAGGACTTTTACGAAAATGAGCCTGCGCAACGCCGCCAACGAGCAGTCTGCAAATGACACGTCCACAACGTCACGTCACGTGACCTGTGATGTTGGCGTGGAAAATGTTGCTAGCACCAGCATCACAGTTCCAGTAAAATATTTTTTAATCAATGCTATAAACTAATCCAAGTAATCCTCAGAAATAAAATTGAGAAAAAAAAAATTAAAAACATTATTGTTTTTAAAGGCAAACCACGATTGAAGCTGAAAGTTGGAGGGATGAAACACTGCATATAACTTATAAGTCCTGTAAATAATAGGTTAGTTAAAAACTTACTAAAAAAATAAACCTAGGAAGCTCGAGTGGGAATCGATTATCGATTATTATACTTGTAATATTAAAGTGTTCTTTCGACTGCTTACAGCGTAAATCACACATTACTACTAGAAAAATTTGCAACGTTTCTTCTGGGGTCTCGGTAGCTCATCGGTCAGAGCATTGAACTGGTAAGTAATCCATAGGTCGTGAGTTCGATTCCCACTCGGGCTTCCGATATTGATTTTTTTAGTAAAATTTTATCTTGTACATATAATACATGTATGTACATATAATATTGTGAGAAACAATAAAAAAAAGTTAACGTAAAATGAAGTCTTTACTCATTTATAAAATTTTATCTAGCGTGATTTTAATAATGAAAACTATCGAAAACCTTTGCCTAGCAGTGAGACAGTCACAGTCATATAGCTATAGCTAATTACTTATCATAATTACTCTCACCGGTTCGCCCCGGCTTAAACAGACGATTGATATCGTTTAAATTTTTTATCGATTTGAATTTTATAAAGATAGACGCAAGGCTTGATGCCTTTGCTTTTGCCTATTAGAAAAACTAAAAATAAATTGTCATTCAGCTGTTCTGGGTGGGACTTCTTGGCGGGAAAGTGAAGAGTCATGTCTGCGGTTTTGTTTTATTTTCTAAAAATTGTGTGATGTCGAATATTAATATGAAATAATGGTGGATTATTAACCGTTAAGTGTTCGTGAGTGTAAATGAGTGTTGGCAAATAAAACGAAACAGTGCAACGTCATTTTTCAAATTCTCTCAAGAAGTCCGCCCGAAAACTTAGTAAAGCTCCACATCTTTACTGAGATACTCGTGGGGTTGGGGGGTATATCGTTCATCATCTTTAAGATTATATTAATGAAATTAAGAAACTAATGACATGGCAGCATGGTCTATGACCTTAGCCGGTTTCTCAGGGAACGAACTACCAAAAAAAAATTCAGCTGTTCTGTCTTGACTGTCACTGTCATTCAGTCAATGTCAAGTCGAAAATCTGTCGGTCAATTATCAAGCCATGTGCGAAGTGCCGTGAAAATTTGTATATAACTACATTTTATCAATTTTATTTAAAATGCAGCAAGCACATCGCCCTGGAAATCTTAAGCAGAGTAATAAGGCTCATAAGTCCAGACACCGGTCAAAACGAGGCATATCTGCAGCAGTGAAAGGTTAGGTTTTATTTATTATTGTGTATTTATAATGATTACAAATACCTACTGGTACAATTTTAAACAAGACTGATTTGTTATTAAAATACAACATAAAAGTTATTTCACTTTTCAGGAAAGGTTAACGTTAAAGAATTTATTCGTCGTAATCGTCATATTTTGAAAAAAGAAGAACGTCGTCACCAATCTCAACAAATTCGTAAAAACAAACGTGAGGAAGCATTGTCAAAGAAGCGAGCTCTTGGTGGTAACCGTAATCCTCCATTCCTGGTCTGTGTTGTACCTTTGAATGCACAGCTTGATGTCCAGTCGGCATTGGCTATTTTGAAAACTTGTTCTGAAGAAGCTATTGTCACACAGTCAGATAATGGTGTACTGCACATTGGGTAAATTAAGCTTTAAATTTTATATATTTTTTAAAACTTTCTTAGAATAATTCCATTGTCAATGTTAGTACCTAGTAATAATTAAAATATAGTAAAGTTCGACATGAGTATACAATATCGTCGGTGATAGTTCAAAAGCGCGTAAGTAGTATTTGGTGAATACCGCGTAAATGTCAAACACCTGTTTTTTTTAAGAGAATATGAAGGATAGAAAACTAAATATTGCGTTATTTACTTGGTAGTTTTAAGTACCAATCAGAACATAGCAATTGTTTTGGCTGTTATATGTAATAATGAAGTTATTTTCGAAAAGAACTACGTAAATCATTAGATAAAAGCACTTACGCTGTTTTGCTTTATCCATATTTAAAAGAGTTTGTGCGGAATTCACCAATGCTACTTACGCGGTTTTGAACTATCCCCGACGATATGTTATTAATGTACTTAGCTAAATAAATAACAAGATTTTTGCAATTTTTTCAGTTTGCCAAATTTTAAGCAGAGATTTTCATTTGTCTGCCCTGAAGTGGATAATGACTTTGCTCTTTTAGATGCTCTTAAGATAGCTGACACAGCAATCTTTGTCAGTTCAGCTTTAGATGAACCAGTAGATGAATGGGGTGAGAGAGTGCTGGCATTATCAATGGCACAGGGGATCCCCACCCCTGTCGTAGTTGCTATGGACATTGAAGGAGTACATCCTAAGAAGCGTACATCTGAGAAACAGAATGTACAAAAACTCATCTCAAAGTGGTTGCCAGAAGAAAAAGTAATGCAATTAGATAAAAGTTCTGATGGTTTAAACTTGCTGCGTAGGATTGGGAATCAGAAACGTAATGTGATTCACCATAGAGAAAAGAGGCCGTACCTATTGGCTGAAGAGGTTGACTATGTACCCGACGCTGATGGTGAGAGTGGTACACTAAAAATCAGTGGTTATTTAAGAGGAATGCCATTAAACATCAATGGTTTGGTTCACATAACTGGTCTTGGTGACTTTCAGATGTCTAAAATTGACGGTATTGATGATCCACACCCTTTGAGCTCAGGTAAAGAGAATACTAAATCTGACACTATGGACTCTGAAGTTATCAAAGTTACAGTACTAGCAGTATCTGATCCTAATAAGCAAGAGAGTCTAACCTCAGAGAATGTCCCTGATCTTATGGATGCAGAACAAACATGGCCAACACAGGAAGAGATTGAACAGTCACAATTAGAGGTAAATTAAATGCCTAATAAAAAGTATAAAGTAAATTTTAATCCTTCCAATACCTAATAACTAAATATTATAATAATACCTATTTTGTATAAAAGTGCTTTATACTTTGGTACAAATTACATACTAATAACTTAATTTAGTACATCATTTACGATAGCACATATTGAATGTAAGTGTTTCTGTTCCAGACAAAAAAGAAATTAGTTAAGAAAGTCCCAAAAGGATGGTCCGATTACCAAGCTGCTTGGATTGTGGAATCTGATGCTGAAGGCGATGGTTCTGATGACAACAGTGAGAGTGAGGGTGATGAAGAGAATGAGCAATTCATGTCATGTGAAGAAGACAACTCTGATGGGGAAGAAAACCAGGAAGACAATGATCTTGAGTCTGTCACGGAATCAGAAATTGGGGTTACTGATGATAAGTATGATGCAACAATTGATGCACATGAAGAACATGAAATGCTGCAAAAGTTAGCAGCAGCAAGGGAGGATCAACAGTTCCCTGATGAAGTAGACACACCACAAGATGTACCAGCTAGAGAACGCTTCATGAGATTCAGAGGGCTTGAGTCATTCAGAACTTCATTGTGGGATGCTAAAGAAAATTTACCAGTTGATTTTGCTCGCATATTTCAATTTG
Organism: Eudonia mercurella; assembly: GCA_963082485.1. Classification (NCBI taxonomy): domain Eukaryota; kingdom Metazoa; phylum Arthropoda; class Insecta; order Lepidoptera; family Crambidae; genus Eudonia; species Eudonia mercurella. The sequence continues at coordinate 18,179,101 of OY720026.1, forward strand.
AAAACTATGATCGTACAAGGAAAAGGATATTCAAAGAGAATGAAGATAGTCTTGTTAACATGGTAAGACTTTGTTACTTCACCTATGAATTTTTTCATCTTTTCAAATATTCTAGGGATAATTTTCGGGTTGTATTTAATCGATCAGCAAACTAACCTAACCTAACCCACAAAAATACTAAGTTAGCACCTAAAAATACAAAGTTAGCACCTTAACTATATTTAGATGCTAACTTAGCATTTTAGGTGCTAGCCTACTATTTTTTTGTGGATCAATTTATTATTTCTCATAATTTTCAACTTGTAATTTTTATTGCAGTATGGCTACTACATCACAATTCATGTGAAAGGTGTCCGTCAAGACTTTTGGAAGGCATTCCATGCAGCAAATGGATCTGAGCCTCTGTCTGTATTTGGTTTGCTGCCTCATGAGCATAAAATGTCAGTGATGAATGTTGTTCTGAAGCGCACTGGGGCAAGTGATGAGCCAATCAAAAGTAAAGAGAGATTGATTTTCCAAGTTGGGTATAGACGATTTATAGTTAACCCTATATTCAGTCAACACACTAATGGGAGTAAACACAAGGTAAGCAAAGTGAAACTAAAAATTACAATAACTGCACTATGAAATATACATATACATAATTTACACACAAATTGATTATTTGCCATTGGAATAGAATTTTTTTGTATCAAAATAGTCACTGTTACTTTGAAAACGAGTTGAAAGGTGTTAAATACAATAGAATAGAATAACCTTTATTGCAGGTACTGTGTACATTACTGTGTACTTATAATTAATATCATAGTGTGTACATTTTTTCTATAATGACTTTTAACACCTTGTTTTATTTTTAGTATGAAAGATTCTTCCAGCCTGCAGCAACTTGTGTGGCGTCTTTCTTCGCTCCTATTCAATTTAGTCCATCGACAGTGCTTTGTTTTAAGGTAAGACCTAAGTTGGAATTGAAATACATATAAGAATTTTGTAAACTTCTCTTTACATTGAGTCAATTGAAATATTCGAATTTTTAACCTCTATACTTTTTTTATTTTTATTTTTTATATTGACACGTCATAGTGACCACATCCTGCCTGATGGTAAGCAGCCGATGCAGTCCAAAATAATGAGAGCGCTCCCAACCGTGGAACACGCACGTTAACAAGCGCACTCATTCATGACGGCCTGCATAAATGCCGTTTCACGCCCCGCTTAAAAGACCCGGGACTATAGGAGCTGGGAAACACATGCGCCGGCAAAGAATTCCAAAGCCGAATGGTCTTACAGAGGAACGACTTGCCAAATTTTTTGGTACGAGTACTGATTGTCTGTACAGTATGATGGTGGATCCTAAGACCAGCACGTGTAGTCCGGGAGAGGAAAGGAGAAGGCGGGATTAGATCAAAAAGTTCTTCAGAACACTCACCGTAGTAATTCCGGTAGAAGACACTGAGAGAAGCAATGTCTCTTCGCAGCTGGAGGTCCTCTAGAGAGGTTGTAACCTCAGCATCTCCATTAATGCGTACCGCTCGCCTTTGCAGTCTGTCAAGTGCATCGAGGAGGTATTTAGCGGAGCCGTCCCATAGATGGGAACAATACTCCATACTCGATCGCACCTGAGTCTTGTACAACAAACAGCGCTGCTCGGGAGTGAAAAACCGCCTCACCTTATTGAGAATACCCAACTTACGGGAGGCAGTTAAAATAACACTCTCGATGTAGCATTTTGGGTTCAGTTCCTGGCCAATGTCCATGCCAAGAATGCTGAGGTCCATCGAAATGGATAACGGAGAGTTCTGAAGAGAGGGAGGAGTAAGGAAGGGAGTTAGCTTAGACGAAAATGCACAAACCTGAGTTTTGCTGGCATTAAACTCGACCAGGTTTTCAGATCCCCACTTAAAGACACGATCGAGAGTCAGGTTCAGTTTGGCAACCAGTTCTTGCCTTTTCACCACGATATCGGCTTGCTTTGCCGCAGGATGTCCCAAGTACCGCTCATGCACCGTACTGTCATCCGCATAACAATGAATATTGCCCAAGGACAGCATGTCATTGATATGCAGAAGAAATGGAGTAGGTGAGAGCACAGAACCCTGCGGCACTCCGGCATTGACTTTGAAGAGCGCGGAGGAACTACCCTCACAAAGGACACGAATCCTCCGCTCTTCTAGAAAGTCTGCAACCCAGGCGCACAAACGGGGCGGCACACCGAAGGCCGGCAACTTGGAAAGAAGGGAACGATGCCACACTCTATCGAAAGCTTTGGCTATATCAAGGCTAACTGCCAGAGATTCGCCATGCTTGTCCATCGCTTCACCCCATGCGTGAGTTACGTACGCTAGAAGGTCACCCGTTGATCGCTTGGGTCTGAACCCGTACTGGCGATCATGGAGCAGCGAGTGATCCTCTAGGTAGTGAATGAGCTGAGAGTTAATTATCCGCTCAAACACCTTTCAAACACACCAACACACAGCACAGAAGTTACAGCGATGGGTCGATAGTTGGCTGGATCCGAGCGATCCCCTTTTTTGGGGATGGGTTGTATGTTCGCTTCCTTCCAAGACTCCGGCACGTCGAGTCTAGAACACTTATTCTACAATGATCACGGTGTTTACGCTTTTTATTCCCTATACGTGACTTTGGTTTGCCTGTACTTAACCAAAGTCACATATAGGGATAAAGTGACTTGGTTTAGTTAGTACAGCCAAACAAACATACCAATTTTTTTGTTACTTTTCAGGAGAAAAGGAACACCAAACTACAGTTGGTTGCATCTGGCGTTCTTTTGTCATGTAACCCTGACAGATTGGTCATCAAACGAATCATATTATCTGGTCATCCCTACAAGGTAAGTTGATATTTATAATCTTTTATCTATGCCTGTGTGTCTAGTGTTCTTTTTTATTATTAGTAACCTAATCCTATATCATAGTCACACTACTCTTCAATTGATAGGCCTTAATCACCACGCCTGACAAATGTGAGTAGGCGAGCGATCACAAATCTGGGCTAGTAATAAAATCCAAAATACACTTCACCTGACCTAGGAATTGAAGTAACGATCATGGGGACTGATGGCTGGTATTAATAAAATGCTTCATAACGATGTTGAACTATAGTTTATTATGCAAATATTTAATAAAACATTGGTGTTCATACAAAATCAACTGATAAGGCGGTTGATCCGAACAAGAAGCCAAAAATGTTGCCAATATATAAAATTAATAAATACCGAAAAAAATAGTTACTTTGGTGTTGCCAACAGGCACTTATTTTTGCGGCATATACAAATGTTATGTAGTACACAGTGAAATAGCGTCCTGTGATATGTTATCTGTGAGTGTGTATTTAATATTGCATTTACAATAAGGTTGTATGTAATCTGTTTTTCACAGGTAAACAAGAAGTCCGCTGTCATAAGGTTCATGTTCTTCAATAGAGACGATGTTGTGTATTACAAACCTTGCAAGCTCCGAACCAAGTATGGACGCACTGGGCACATCAAGGAACCATTAGGTAAATTGACTTGTTTTTTCTTAGTTAACTTACTAATATTAAAAACACGAATGTTAAAAAAAATTCCACGAGCAGGATTTGAACCTGCACCCTTTTGACATACCGGGTCAGGTGCTCTTCCAATTGAGCTATCGTGGTTCTAACCAGCCCGCCGAAATTATTCAACACTTTTTACTTTGAAAGCCAAAGGCGCCCATTCAATGTCAACAACTACCGTCACTAACATCCGATCATAATATTTTTACAAATATTAAAGATCAGTTAAGAAGTAGGCAAGCTATTTATAAAATGTTCAAATAATTTTTAACGCAAATTTTGTTTTGTTTGAACAAATTACAAAAACACAAATGTTGACAAAAATTTCCACAAGCAGGATTTGAACCTGCACCCTTCTGACATTGTCAAGAAGGTCAAAATTTGCGTTAAAAATTATTTGAACATTACTAATATAAGATAATATAAATAATGTTTTTCTAGTATCAGTAGTAGTAGCACATCGTACACTGTACTGATTGTAAAATTGCAATTATATATTCTTCCAACTTTCTATAAAACATGAGCAGAAAATAAGGAGTCCAACAGAAACCTCGCTCGAACCGCACACATAGGCAACGTCTCTCGGACGCGGAATCTCGCAAAAGCTGCGGCTATGCAATTTTAAAACATAGCAAAGGACATTAGACAATTTTTTCAGGAGAGCGAAAAAACGTTTTCTCCACTTTAAAAGCGTGCCGCAACTGAATTTTAAAGCTCAGGTTGACGATAGTTAGCTTAAAAGTTGCGGGATATCTTTGGCTTTAATATAAATGTAATATTTATCATATATTTTTAATAATGCACCTTAGAAAGCACTTACTAAGAGTAAACTTGTTTCTGATGTGTGATTGATGGCCAGAAAACCATTTTAAAACCTAGTTAGAAAACGATGCGCATCCGCCTGCACTCAGCGACTTACTAAAATATATGCGCAAAATTCAACATGTATTAACAAGTTCAATACCTAGCAAGGCACAACGACAACTTTAAAACCTAGCATGGGACTGTCATTTGCTAAGTTTTAAAATTGTTATTGTGCCATAATAGGTTTTGAACTGGTTTTCGCAGCAGTTTTTGTTACTTGAGGACTTGCTAGGTTTATTGAACTGTTTATTTTCATTTCTACACAATTTTTGGTGAATCTGACACTGCGAATTCGTGCGTGATAACCAGTGATCGGAGTAGGTAGAGCTATTTTTTGTATTTGCCATACGTTGTATTAATATGGATATTGTCGATAAACAATTTGAATGCTGTAGAAAGAGACAAAAACCAGGTGCGTTCTCGGCGGAGCCGGCTATTGTATTCTTTTGATTTCAAAAGCCATGTTGCACGGCAAAATCGTGCGGCAACATCGCGCGTGTGCGCAATGAAAATTGGCAACGTGTCGCTAGTGTAAGTTTGACGTCTCGTGGCGCCCACTGCCAATACGTAAGACAAGCCTTCTTTTATCACGTTTATAAAAAAAAATCTGTTAGAATCTCGCGGAATGTCCATTTTAACATCAACGTTTACGGTCAATGAACCAAAATAGCGCTACCTATTCTGATCACTAGTAATAACCTTTAAGTCCCATTTAGCAAAAACCCTTTTTTTTTCAAAATTTGTCCCTTGCTAGGTTTTAAAATTGCACAGCCGCTGCACTCGGACTGTTCCTAAACTAAACTAAAACCATAAACCTAAAACTACAATTAGCACTAAGTCGTAGAATAATTAAACCTATTTATTATTGTGGAGGGAAAATAAACGATACATTCATTCATTGTTCCGAGATTCGCGTCCGTAAGACAGTAAATTTTCCATAGGCTTACCTTCTGTGGGTTTCATTATTTTGTGACATGAGTAACTATCATGCAGAACTAAAGGTCAAAGATCTTGTTGATATTATTTCTGAATGACATCTGTCTTCTCAGGTACCCACGGCCACATGAAATGCGTGTTTGACGGGCAGCTCAAATCTCAAGACACCGTGCTACTCAGCCTGTACAAGCGAATGTTCCCAAAATGGACTTACGAGAACTGCGTTGTAACTGACAAAGATCGCAAAGGCAGCGACGCTGTTATGGAATCATAAACTTGCGAATAAATTAGTTATAATATGCAGTGACTGTTTTATATTTTGTTTCTAATTTGTATGGTCCCATGAAATAAAATAAACTTTTCCTGCCATGCGGTAATTCTATTCATACTGATGGACAGGTAGATATATAGTTAATTTGGTAAATCGCGCGCTACAGTTCTTCAGAGTGTTTGGTAATATGCGTATAAACCCGAAACAACTATGCAACCAAGTTTAAAAAAAACAATATGCAAAATCATATTAACGAAGATTTACTTTTCCATACAAAAACTCATTTATTTTATTACATTATGTTAGTTCAATCCTGACATGTTTTGACTACTGTTTTTATTGGCCAACTAGTTGTCGCCCGCGCCTTCGTTCGCGAAGACTACACTATCTCACAGGAACCTGTTGCCGGGATAAAAAATATCCTATATCCTAGTCCGGGTCATGGTCTGTCTATGTGCAAAGTTTCATCCAAATCCGTTCAGCTATTTTCACATGATGCGCGGTCAAATAAACATATAAACATAAAAACTGTTGGAACGTGTTCTGTTATCGATTCTAAGTATCCCCAGGCAACTTTTTTTCGAATATCTTCCATGTACAGACTCGACCCTCTTTAGCTTTATTATATGTATAGATAAGGCTGGACTTTACAATTTTACATAAAACAAACAACCTTAAAATCTCGGCCATATGGTGCTTTCTAGTATATTCTTAAATTTCCAAAATACTTTGCACAGTACCTCATCTGCCATATTCGGATATATATAGGTATTACCACCTTGTACAGTCAGTGCGAGCAGCACAAAACCAGTCGTGGAGATCCTTGGGGGAAGCCTATGTCCAGCAGTGGACGTCTTTTGGCTGAAATGATGATGCTAGACTGTTTTTCATTAAATGCATCACATTATTATTAATTCCGTTTCTTATTAATAAGGACCTATAATTGGATTTCTGTTATTATTTTTATTTTTTAAGTTGTGTCATAGCTGTTGCTTTTCCAAGAAATAAATAAATAACGTATACAACGTGTAACAGAAAGGTGTGACAAAAATGAAAAGATCCGTTAGCGTAAGCGTGGCGTGTTCTGTTTATCGACTGATTATCATAGTAATTGGTAATGACAAACACGCCGGTTGCGAACCACGCCAGCTGTGCCAACAAAGGTAGGTTCAAGGAAGTTTTCAGCGATCCAACACAGCTGTACCATTTTCTCTGCGGTAAACAAGCTGAAACTCCTTAGTAAATTCACATTGAAGATAATTTGTAAGGCGAAAAATAAAAACAAATGTAACTTCCACGTCTTTATTTATCGACACATGAAGCAGTCCTACGTAGAGCTACGTAGTCAACTTTAAGGGCAGCTATCTCTTCGCCACCAGCTTATTATTAAGCAATAATCTCAAAGGCAGTGAGACAATGTACTCGTACTAGGGCTTGTTACAGAAACTAAAGAACCAAACTGGTTCGCCGTACAGTCTCGACTCTTATTCCATTGTAATTAGAGTTACAATTGTTTGCATTTGCTCGTGACTACTTAGTTAATCGCGTTGCGGCAATTTTTGTACCGATTTAGGGTGGCTTTCCACCAGAGATGTGAGAGGAAGCAAAGCGGTGCGCAAGGATCCACCAATAATATTACTTCATTTTCTTAGCCTTGTATAATGAAGTGATTCTATTATGTAAGAGAAAAATAAATGTAATTGGTGGTTTTTTTTCGCGTTTCGCTTAAATTTTTTGCACAGCTCTGGTGGAATCACTGCCTTATAAGTTATATCAGTGCCATGTACGACGAATAGCTCGGTGCTTTGATTTATATTTTCAGCCTCTTAGAGCGTAAAGGAATCTTGCGAGAATCCATTTCCAAACAATTATTATAACTACAAACGTGGCAGAAAATTTTAGATACACCAAATATTTGCCCAAAAGCAACAATGAAACAATTTTAACAGATCTAACTACTCTTGTTTATTTTACATGTATATTTTATTTTAGACTGACGCGTTACGTATAAATAGCTTCATTTTAATGTATGATGTTCAGTGCTTAGTTGCAATTTTTTTATATTCCATTGATCAATCGAGTTGATGGGAAGTTACAATTTTAGGCTCTGCTTTGATCACATAAATAGTTGAGTAAAACTTGATCTAATAACAAAAGAACTCCCACTACTCTCTGAACTTGAATTAAGTACTGTGCTGGTGCTATGGATCATAGACTTTCTCGACGGACAGAAGCCTTATTGTATTAAATTAAATTAAATAAGGTCTTTTATGTGCACTTCGTAGTAATTGCACGGTACAGTTATTGCGTCTACTGAAAATGTCTACGATCCGTAAGGCGTTACCACCGTATTGTAGATTATAATTAAATTATTTGGCATTAAGAGTGACTCGCAATATATTCCAACTAAAACGGCGTCCGTTTTACTAAAACAAACTTTAAGCTACCAAGTATTAGATATTATTAATAAACTTACGTTTTTGCAGATGGTCAATTTATATACATATGTATATAATATAAGCGGATTTTCCATTTGTCACAGTTAGTATAATTTAAGTTTCTTTTTTTACAGTAAGCGATACTCCATTTATAATATTCTCAAAAGTTTATCAACTCAATTACATAAAATACATGTTAATAATTATTGCTTGATCAAAGAAAATTTTAAACAAACTAGTTTTTAAACATATCACTAAAATACAAGTCTGTTAAAGAAATACACTTTTTAAACCAGAAACTAAATTAGGTTCTTTTTATGACTAGTAGTATATGATATATAATTAATAAGGCAGGTAATACATAAACGTTATATCGCATTTTAAGTAATAATCAAATGATAATTATAATAACATAAAACAATAGTATGTACTTACTAATTTTGATAATAAGACAAAATAACAAAGATGATTGCATACATTGTACTATTCGGTGATTGATGGTAAGCGGGTATAATGTGACGACTACACGATTTTCAACGAGCCAAAAATATGAAGTAGCTTTTATAGAATAGTGCCAACAGAGCAGTTCCAGCTGCTTTATAGAAATTAATCACAATTTCAATACGCATAGAGTCTAAATTAGCTTCTTTTTATATTTACATTAAATACAGCAAGTGTTAAAATATACGTACAATAAATTTAATACGTAATTTGTACATTACACAAGGGAAATGGTGGTCGTACCATTTCAGTAAGCATTTCATCAATCAGCACGACGAAATCATCTGCGGCTCAATTACTAACTCGAGAAGCGGTTTACCAATATATATCTTTTAACAATCGTCTATGCAAAATGACAAGCGTAAATACCTTTGATAGGTATCGTGATAGAGGTTGAAATTAGACATTAAGCCCCTGGTTTGCTTGTTAATACCACAACGGCAAGTGCTCGAATTTTAACGTTAATTTTGAACTGGCATGGCATTCAAACTAATTTATGAAGATATAGGTAAAGCCTCAAGAATGCTGAGTTCAGTTGCGAGTACTTTTATTTTCAAATTACAATTTCTAAGAGGATCGAAACAATACCAACTTGTAATAGGTTTCACAAGTCTGTTACTAAGTGGCGCTGCTTCGTCGCGCACCGGTTAATACCGGTGTTTCGCTTGTTAAAAAACCGGTATTCAATTCAGGTATCCACCGCGTGTGACAGTGACGTTGCCTTTTATACCTATATTTTGTACTGTATCTGTTTCTCACTGTGGTTACCCAAAATATTTGATGATATATATTAGTACCGTACCACTGATTAGATAAGTACCAAAAGTACAAATAAGACGTTTGGTAACAAGAGCAATGATATTTAAAGACCTAAAAACTCGCACTCAGCACTTAAGTGACTGGTCTTTGACAACTTCAGAGTTAGTAAATAAATCGGCGCATATAATAATTGAAAATAAAATTGCTTGCGAGTTCTTTGCACTTTAGCTAAGATAAATATGCACAATAAAGCATCTGGAGAGATAATATTTTTTTTTAACGTGCAAATTTTGATTTGTCTATAACAATTCTACTGCTACTACAAAGCGAGTAAAAGTACAGCCTTATTCAACGACTTATAGTCCGTCCCGCAGAGCTTTTAGTGTATAATTGTACATATAACTTTAAAATCATTTTTTTAAACTCCAAGATAATTCTAACACAGCAGTATAAATGCAAATACACTTGTTACTTTCAAGATACATCAATATAAAATTAAAACTTCATATATCCTACAAATGTAAAAACAAACTTAGTATGTTAGCATCGTTTTAAAATGATAAGTCAATATGTCGAATATAAATTTATTATATTAGGTACGTCAGCAATTCAATACATTTTAATTCTATCATAAACTCTTCGAATCATACATCTTAACATTCACGTTTAATGCATATCTCTATTTTGCAGTATTTTAATATAATAATAAAAATGTTTATGTTCATCTTTTCAGCTAGCTCTATTGAAGGCAGATTATTCAGTTTTATCATGTTTTATTATGAGTATGTTTCATTAAAGTTTTACTGTCGAAACTTATTTCCATCTTCGTATAATAATTAAAGTAAAAGAAAAACAAAACTGTAATAAAAAAAGAAAGATTAATCGAGTATTCAAATGATGCATCAGTATTTGCAGTAAAACTTTAAGGAAGATTCGGGATGGATAGAAGGGTTTAGTACTGTACAAACAACGACATACAATATCCGTTTCCGGAGAAATGTAAAATAATGAGAAGAGTCATCTCAAAAATATTATTAAAAGAAACACGTTACTTTAAGTAATTACTCTTTGTAAGTTAACTATTACAAGATAAAAATTCAAACATAATTACTATTTATTAAAAATAAAAAACAAGACAAATTTTAAACTGTAAGTGCACCTTCTAATCTATGGTTAAGTGCATACCAATTTCTTTTAGTTCAAATTAAACTCTATGGGCACGAAATAAGAACTGTATTTGCTTACTACGAATTTAGCCCTTGACCCTACAGGGTGTTATATAAACAATAAATTCTGCACCACCTTAACTGCTGCCGACGCATATATGCGTTTCACGTACTTCCACCTCATGCCTGGAACGCGTATACGCGTTTGTATTGGTATCGAATAAGAGTTAAATCTTTAAGTTGTTGATGGCAAATAAGATATTGTACCTTATAAGAATGTAATAAGATTGAAAACCAATTGAAACATATAACGCTGTTACATTCATAGGGTTAGTTGCAAAGAGATGTGTTTCTAGAAAAGTGCATTTGACGCGGCAGTGATTAGAGTCATATAATCGAAATAAAACAAAGATCATATTGAAAATTAGCTTTAAAGAATCTTCCAAAGGTTTTGAACAGAATAAGATATTGTATGTAGTTATTTGATACGTAACTTGTTACAGCTCTTGAGCTCAGTCTATACAGCACATATGTTGACCGCAAGCATACAACTATCCGACTATGTTTGATTGTGATCGATCAATATATTTTTAGAACACATTCCATGTTTTAGCTGGCTTCGAGTTTTTGTCGGTGTATAGTATCTATAAAATTGATTGAAACACCACTGTGGTCAGAAATATCTAAGTAATTGAGGTTTTTTCTTTTTTATGGCATGTTCTGTGTGTGAACTCAAATCAATGCAAGGTAGCACGAAAGGATTGATAGAAAATAAATGAAATATTTGTTAGTTGGTTATGAGCATACTATCCTATTCGGAAAAACATAAATGCTTAAAAAAAACAATATGTTACAAGTGTATTTGACAAAAAATTACAAAAAAAAAATTTACTAAAAATTATAACGGTCTTACATGTTAAAAGGTTAACTTTTAATTCAACGACAAATTTTATTTTTCAATTATTATTTTGCAACGACATTCCTCATCTAATAGCGTAGGTATTACACAAACACAAAAAAACAAAGTCGCGGTAGCTCATTGAAAGATTGTCGCCTGAATTGCCATAAAAAAAGACAAATTTCACCTAATCGCTTAGACATTTTCTACCATAACAATGTTCCAATCACATCAACGGTGACCATATGTGCGTGTATAGACGACTAGCTCCATAGCGCATTTGTTTGTACCTAAGGCTTCTGTTTCTTGGCACGACGCCGTTTAGCGTCATCAGAAGGCGCGGCGGCGGGCGCGGATGGCGCGGATCTATTGTACAGGTTGTTCAGGAACTCTTCCAGGTTCGGCTCGTGGCTGTGGTAATAAATATGTTTATTATTATTTGTAAAAAGACAAAAGTGTTGAAAAAATTCCACGAGCGGGATTCGAACCCGCATCCCGTGACATGCCGGGTCAGGTGCACTACCAACTATGCTATCGTGGCTCACACTTTGTCTTTTTTCAAATTGTAATTTGTTCGCAACAAAATTTGTGCGTAAAATTATATGTAAATAATCATGTTTATTATTATTATTGATATGAACACTGTACAAAATTCAAAAAATTCTAAATGTTTTATTCAGTTTAGGCTACAATATTGAGCACTACGCCTTGTACTAAAAATAACCGGTAAGAAACAGAGCAAAGGCACTTCTTCGCTCACTTTCTTTTACAGCATCAATTGGAAAATATCGTAGAAAGACACTTTCCATTACAAATAAACACAAAATACAATTAAAACAACATGCATAAGATCTAATTTTGCACATTTATATTCGGGCACTAACGGAAGTCTATCGTCACCTTTTAGACACACATTTAGGCTGACACTATTTATACACATTTATTCTACTTCAAATCGATTTAGTAGCTCGATTTTTAACAAACTAATTTCAGGGAGTGTATGTGACATGTATAATTAAAGCAATTAAAACGAAAAAGAAATCTATAAAACTATATCTAAAAATGGGATTTTGTACCTGGGAACTAATACAATAATTGTCTGTCTCCATCTTCGAGAGCGACAGAGGCCAAAAGGATACGGTTGCCTTCTTTTGTTCGGAGTGGTTTTAGGGCGCTAACGTACCTAACTTTTTTCTTTTTAATTATGACTGTGCAGTTAGCTCATTTAGCCAGTGTCAAAGTATTTTTTTACAAGTTAAATAAATTAATAATATTATCTTTGTTATTATATAATGATGATGAATGATAATAGTAATGAGTAGTGATAAATAAATATACCCCCCAACCCCTAGGTATCTCAATACAGATGTGGGGCTTTACTGAGACCTCACGCGGACTTTTTGAGAGAATTTGAAAAGTTACGTCGCACTTTTCTGTTTTACTCATGCACATTCACGAACACTTAACGATTAATAATCCACCATTATTTCACATTAATATTCAACATAACAAAAATTTAAGAAAATAAAACAAAACCGCTGAGATGACTCTTCACTTTCCCGCCAAGAAGTATGTTTTTACTTATATAAGGTCACATTTTATCAACTGCAAATATTTTGAGGATAAATTCAACAACATAATAATAATATAAACATTTTTTTTGAAAAAACCTTAAATTTTTATACGCTAGTTTTCAAGAAAAACGCCAAAAGACATTTCAATTAAAAAGAAAATTAAAGCACTTTCGGTAGTTTTAATTCAAAGGAGTCGAAACAGAGAGGCCGCAATGCCTTCACCGCTTACACGTACCTCTAGTTTCATTCAAAAAAGCCTAAAGAGGCCGCTTTTAAAAATATTACAATTTTTGTGTCAGGAAAAGTAAAAAAAAACTAGCCTGAATTTTTTTAAAAATCTGAACTTATTTCTCTGATATAATTAGATGTTTTGTCAAAATATTTGCAGTTGATAAAATGTGACCTTATGTATTATCATAGGTACTGACCCGGTGGAGGGGCGCGGCGGCTGGTCGGCGGCGGCGGCCTTGTTGCCGAGCACGATGCGATACTGCACCACGTGGCAGTCCGGCCGCAGCTGCTGCAGGTTCTTCTTCTGTACGATGCATCAAAAATACCATGTTATTATTACCACAAAATAAGGAGACTGCAGAAGCAAGCACGTACCCAGGATTTTTGTCAGGGTCCGTTTGGGTAAATGATTAAAGTACCTAAATGACACGTAAAAGCTTCTCGGAAGTAAATAGCAAATCAATTTTCACATAATAATTATTCAATAGATATTTTTTAAATGAGACAATGTTACAAAATTAAAATTAACAGTCTTGGTCGGGAGGACATTTCGTTCAAAACATCATCAACTGAAATGGCTGGATTTGAGTGGGCCGACATCAAGGCCTGATGTTATGTGATGATAAGGCCAATAATGGAAGCGCACTTCACCCGGGACGGCATCCTCAACTAGTGAGGCACTGGCTATCTTATCTCTAGCTGCCGGAACACAACAAAGCTACAAACATTGATGTTATGGCGACATATTTTGATAAGATGAATGCAAACATTTAAACGTGTGAGTGAGTTTGTGTGCTCTAGATACTTTG